>CM041743.1:12495721-13743581 GCA_023373885.1 Hestina assimilis | reverse complement strand
GTAAATGGTATCGGCACTTGTGACGATCTCAACACTACACTTTATTTAAATCTCTAAAACAATATATTTTCTAAAATATGTTCATATTTCTATAATTTGAACCTATTTTTGGACGGTCACCCATCCATTTACTGACCGCGCCTAAAGTTGCTTAACCTAAAAATCGTTTGCCGACCACGTGACTATGTGCAACGTAATACTAAGTATGGACATACCCCGAAAATAATATTTTTACAAAATCAAAAATTTATAAAATTTTGTATGAAAATTTCCATAGAAAAGGAAAATGTATGGAAATTCACGGAGTCAGGTGCCGAATGTCATTGCAGCTGTTTCACATATATAAGGTGTGTGGTGTCGGCGAAGGTGTCTCCGAGCGTATGCTTGGTGAGTGCCCGTCAGACGTCTCTACCCCGCGTATATGTGGACGATTTACCAAGACGGTGCGTTCGGGCGGCCATGCTGCTAGAATGCTAGTTAAGGTTTCCGATCTTCGTATATGGTTTTATACATATTATTAATGGTGATTGGTGATGCATGGCAAAGAATATATATAAAGTATATATTAAATATATATACAATAATTAATAAATAATGACGGTATGGTGGTCCGTCTATGATTACTGGCAAAGAGATCTAATATGAATAATATTATCTATACATGTTAAAGGCAAATTTATATCGTTGAAATATATTGAATATAATTTATTATTATAAATTAAATATTTAATGGCGGTTTGTGGGTCCGTCAATTATGAATGTATATATGTTTGATATATATTAAGAAACGAAGTTTTCTTCGTTTCTGTAATATTATGTGATATTGTAATTGTGAATATAATAGTGAAAGTAATGCTTCGGCGCAAATATTGTTTATGTTTCAGAATCTAATGGATTATTTGAAACCTAAGAAGAAGCGAATTCAATGAAGATTTAAAAGTATGCGTTGGGAAGAATTTATGCGTTATAACTAATAAATAATTATATTTCAGCTGTATAAGTGTATAATGTTTTGGCGAGTTGTAGTTGACCCGATACTTGAGTTTGAGGCTCTGATGTGGCCTGAGTCATGTCTATAGTGTCCTTAAGCGAGGCCCGAGGATTTTTAATCATAGTTGACCCGATGCTTAAGTATGAGGCTCCGATATGATTTTGGTCATATCTATAGTGTCCTCAAGTGAGGTCCTTTGACTTTGCTGATGTGATGCTGACATGAGGTTGACTCTGTGGTGCGATTTATATCGATGCAGTAGTTTCCTCAGGTCCATTGCTGAAAGCGGCCTTAGTGATACAGATTAGAATTGCTGCGGTGGTGCGACTTAGGTCGATGCCGTGATGTAATTCGGTTTGTTGCTGAGGCGCTGGAACATTATACATCGTTTGTAGCAAAATGACTCGTCTTCTTATTAGAGACGCCCCCTTAGCTTAGCAATAGGGATTTTTATAATTGACATTGTAGCATGTCATACTATTAGGGCAACTGGTTGCTTCTCACTTCGAGATAGCTAACTGGTATTAGACAGTGTGGCCTGCTTAACTCTTATCATGGGTGTTTATCAAGTCCTAAATAATGAACTGGATTCGGATGTATATTTGAGTATTGAGCCAAAGGGTACCTTGCGTGAGCAAGTGCTATGGTTTTAATGATGCAAAACTATAATAAGAAAACGACATAAATCAAAGAATATTAGTTGTAAGACAATGCGATTACGAATACGATATAAGCCCACGAATATTAATTATAAGACAATGCGATTATTTAAATACCAATTAGGTAGGGTTAGGTAGGACTTAGTTTTAAGGAATTGCGGTTGTGATATTATAAAGAATTGAATATTATCAATACTATATGACCCATATATAGTGATAAAAGAAATATACTTATAAATATAATTATTAATGAATTTGCCTACACTTCGGTGAGGTTATTATAAATACTATATTACACATATATAGTGATAAAAGAAATATACGCTATAAATAGCATTATTGAGGAAAATACCTTAACAAAGGTGAAGTTTATGATAAATATAAACTCTATATTAACCACATATAGTGGTATGACAAATATACGTTATAAATGATATTATTTATTATTATTGATGAATTTTACTTCACTAAGGTGAGGTTGACGATTATAGCATTGTGCTTACGGAATGCCGCCTGGCGGTTTAATGTTCGAATACATATCTGAACCAGGGATTTATTCCCTTATATATAATGACCAGGGCTTGTCCCTCAATTATTATGGCGTTTAGCCTTCTCATACAAAGATGAATAACAAATATAATGCGACTTCGGTCTTAATCGATACTATTATAAAATATCAGGGCTTGATCCCTTTCTATGCTATGAAAATAAGAACAATATAAAAGAATAAATCTTGCGTCCCGATAACGAAATCACTATAAATATAAATTACCAGGACTATGTCCTTTCACGTTATAACAATCAAATTGTGTGTCGCAGGCGCACTATAAATAGCCTATCCCTTACCCGGGAGGGCTCGTATATATGGTTGGAGCCCACAGTCGATGGCGTGTGTGGGGCCATGGACCTTCTCCCGTCCTTTATAGTTTTCCCAGAAAGGGTTAAGTATATAAGGATTGGAGGAGCGGACTGCTTTCAGCTACTCGTAAGAGGTGTTGAAAGTATAGGTATATATTTATTATCTCACCATTTAGCCTTTACGGGCTTATATAAATATTTTACTATGATAATCATATTACACTAATATAATTAAACTATATAATACATAAGATATTATTGTTTTCCATTGTCAAGTTGAACCTGTTGCCTCTGATGCTCTAAAAGAACACGGGTTATTACGATCACAACGTAACGAGGGTCCTAACCGCTTAGACGAATCACGTGCCAATTTAGTAGTTTTATGCTATTTATTTTCGTGCATTTAATATAACTTATTTAAATATATATTATTTCTATATTAGATATATAATGTAAGGTAGGTTTAGTCACAATTTGGTGCCGTAGTGCCCAGGATGGTGCTATTATTGTAATATTAAATGAAAAATAAGTAATATTTTGATTTTTTGAGCTTATAAAAGATTATCATTCTGATAATTATATCAAAATTACACAAATAAGGCATTTCTATCAATGTAAATGGAATATATTGTGATTAACTTCAAATAGATAGTTACTATTTGGAGTCTGCAACAAGGATAGTCAATACGGCTGAACATTTAATTTATAAAAGTAGGCAAACGCCTACAATTTGCTGTCCGTGAAATGGAAAGAGTTTGAAGAAGTATAGAGGTTCAATTTGGCAGTGAAAATGATGATGCGTAGTAATGAATTGTTTAAGATTATTGGAATTATGACGTCTGGGGGTTGTAAATTCTAATAGTTATTATATCTGAGGGTTGTTGTGAGTGTTGAGTTTTGTAGTTTGGGGTTGATTAATCTGGGGTTGTGATAAATGTATGATTCAATACTAAGGAATATGATGGTAGATATTTGTATTGCTACTGAATTAAATTGATCTGTTTGACTTCGTGCTTTTTATAATCTTGATAAATAGTTTTAATTGTCATTAATATTGGTTTTCCCTAGTTTGTAAATTCTATTTCGACAAGCTTCATAGAATTTAGGGGGTTGAATGTGACGATCTCAACACTACACTTTATTTAAATCTCTAAAACAATATATTTTCTAAAATATGTTCATATTTCTATAATTTGAACCTATTTTTGGACGGTCACCCATCCATTTACTGACCGCGCCTAAAGTTGCTTAACCTAAAAATCGTTTGCCGACCACGTGACTATGTGCAACGTAATACTAAGTATGGACATACCCCGAAAATAATATTTTAACAAAATCAAAAATTTATAAAATTTTGTATGAAAATTTCCATAGAAAAAGGAAAATGTATGGAAATTCACGGAGTCAGGTGCCGAATGTCATTGCAGCTGTTTCACATATATAAGGGGTGTGGTGTCGGCGAAGGTGTCTCCGAGTGTATGCTTGGTGAGTGCCCGTCAGACGTCTCTACCCCCGCGTATATGTGGACGATTTACCAAGACGGTGCGTTCGGGCGGCCATGCTGCTAGAATGCTAGTTAAGGTTTCCGATCTTCGTATATGGTTTTTATACATATTATTTATGGTGATTGGTGATGCATGGCAAAGAATATATATAAAGTATATATTAAATATATATACAATAATTAATAAATAATGACGGTATGGTGGTCCGTCTATGATTACTGGCAAAGAGATCTAATATGAATAATATTATCTATACATGTTAAAGGCAAATTTATATCGTTGAAATATATTGAATATAATTTATTATTATAAATTAAATATTTAATGGCGGTTTGTGGGTCCGTCAATTATGAATGTATATATGTTTGATATATATTAAGAAACGAAGTTTACTTCGTTTCTGTAATATTATGTGATATTGTAATTGTGAATATAATAGTGAAAGTAATGCTTCGGCGCAAATATTGTTTATGTTTCAGAATCTAATGGATTATTTGAAACCTAAGAAGAAGAATTCAATGAAGATTTAAAAGTATGCGTTGGGAAGAATTTATGCGTTATAACTAATAAATAATTATATTTCAGCTGTATAAGTGTATAATGTTTTGGCGAGTTGTAGTTGACCCGATACTTGAGTTTGAGGCTCTGATGTGGCCTGAGTCATGTCTATAGTGTCCTTAAGCGAGGCCCGAGGATTTTTAATCATAGTTGACCCGATGCTTAAGTATGAGGCTCCGATATGATTTTGGTCATATCTATAGTGTCCTCAAGTGAGGTCCTTTGACTTTGCTGATGTGATGCTGACATGAGGTTGACTCTGTGGTGCGATTTATATCGATGCAGTAGTTTCCTCAGGTCCATTGCTGAAACGGCCTTAGTGATACAGATTAGAATTGCTGCGGTGGTGCGACTTAGGTCGATGCCGTGATGTAATTCGGTTTGTTGCTGAGGCGCTGGAACATTATACATCGTTTGTAGCAAAATGACTCGTCTTCTTATTAGAGACGCCCCCTTAGCTTAGCAATAGGGATTTTTATAATTGACATTGTAGCATGTCATACTATTAGGGCAACTGGTTGCTTCTCACTTCGAGATAGCTAACTAGTATTAGACAGTGTGGCCTGCTTAACTCTTATCATGGGTGTTTATCAAGTCCTAAATAATGAACTGGATTCGGATGTATATTTGAGTATTGAGCCAAAGGGTACCTTGCGTGAGCAAGTGCTATGGTTTTAATGATGCAAAACTATAATAAGAAAACGACATAAATCAAAGAATATTAGTTGTAAGACAATGCGATTACGAATACGATATAAGCCCACGAATATTAATTATAAGACAATGCGATTATTTAAATACCAATTAGGTAGGGTTAGGTAGGACTTAGTTTTAAGGAATTGCGGTTGTGATATTATAAAGAATTGAATATTATCAATACTATATGACCCATATATAGTGATAAAAGAAATATACTTATAAATATAATTATTAATGAATTTGCCTACACTTCGGTGAGGTTATTATAAATACTATATTACACATATATAGTGATAAAAGAAATATACGCTATAAATAGCATTATTGAGGAAAATACCTTAACAAAGGTGAAGTTTATGATAAATATAAACTCTATATTAACCACATATAGTGGTATGACAAATATACGTTATAAATGATATTATTTATTATTGATGAATTTTACTTCACTAAGGTGAGGTTGACGATTATAGCATTGTGCTTACGGAATGCCGCCTGGCGGTTTAATGTTCGAATACATATCTGAACCAGGGATTTATTCCCTTATATATAATGACCAGGGCTTGTCCTCAATTATTATAATGTTTAGCCTTCTCATACAAAGATGAATAACAAATATAATGCGACTTCGGTCTTAATCGATACTATTATAAAATATCAGGGCTTGATCCCTTTCTATGCTATGAAAATAAGAACAATATAAAAGAATAAATCTTGCGTCCCGATAACGAAATCACTATAAATATAAATTACCAGGACTATGTCCTTTCACGTTATAACAATCAAATTGTGTGTCGCAGGCGCACTATAAATAGCCTATCCCTTACCCGGGAGGGCTCGTATATATGGTTGGAGCCCACAGTCGATGGCGTGTGTGGGGCCATGGACCTTCTCCCGTCCTTTATAGTTTTCCCAGAAAGGGTTAAGTATATAAGGATTGGAGGAGCGGACTGCTTTCAGCTACTCGTAAGAGGTGTTGAAAGTATAGGGATATATTTATTATCTCACCAATTAGCCTTTACGGGCTTATATAAATATTTTACTATGATAATCATATTACACTAATATAATTAAACTATATAATACATAAGATATTATTGTTTTCCATTGTCAAGTTGAACCTGTTGCCTCTGATGCTCTAAAAGAACACGGGTTATTACGATCACAACGTAACGAGGGTCCTAACCGCTTGAACGAATCACGTGCCAATTTAGTAGTTTTATGCTATTTATTTTCGTGCATTTAATATAACTTATTTAAATATATATTATTTCTATATTAGATATATAATGTAAGGTAGGTTTAGTCACACACTGTGACAAAATTTCGCAAAAGAACTATAGGTTCTTCTCTTCCTAGCATTATTTTCAGTATTTAACCAGGGTCTGCTTATACTCTTATCCGGATTTGACAGGTAACTTGTTTTAACACGGCGATTGTCATCTGACCTGTAAAACCCTAAGGGCGAACCAGTAACTCATTGGATAGGAGAAATTTACCTATCAAGAGTTAATGATTATTATCAGATGTTATTATAACAACTGGGACTGACAGCTTAACGTGCTCTCCGAGGTACGCCGGGAGACTCAGAATAACAAACGCTTAGACCGAAACAGATATTTATGACAAAAGTCTGTCACAATGGTTGTCAAAAGAACTACAAATTACCAGTTTTTTTTTGTTTCAGTGTGCACCACAAACCCACCACATGGCTTTGGACTTCCAGCTTACCATCATTGGTGGTATAATCGTTTGGACAATACAGTCTGAAGTACCATTCGCTGGCACCTTGATGCCAATCGTTCACCTGCTATCAGCTTATTCCAGATATACCACATTCAGAGATCATCGCCTTTCGATTCTGGCATATCAAGGAGTCAGGTATCGGATCACGATTATTCTTCTCATTGCATGTGCATTAAGATTTTGTTTTAACATAAGCATGCGAAAAGAAATCGCAAGACAAAAGTTAACCAAGCGTATGGTCTGCCTGATGGTAAAAGGTTTTTTATGTTAGAAGGGGGCGGAGGCTTTTTTTCCGGAATAAGTATTGCTATTATTGTTGTTTGAATGCGTCACCAAGCGAGGGGGTCAAGTACAGAGACCCGGTCGTGAAAAAGGACCAGCCCTTACAGGGGCTCAAATTTGATTCTTAGGGTAGATGAATATCATCAGAGATCGTTTATCCCTTTGATAGAAAAAAAATATTGTCAGATTTGAGTACACTGAAATTACGAACAACCATTTAAATTACCTACTCAGTTTTATTCATGAAAATTGATTTAAGTTTTGAGGTGTACTTAATTCACTTTAACTACAATGGTTATAGTGATCTGGATTGATATCATTGCCGTGGTTTCACATTGAAGTTAGCTACATTCACTTCCATTGACAATAATAGCCAATGCATTAATCAAATTGGAACTCAGCAGCTAAGCTATACGACGTCGAAAGCCAGCTTTGCTGTGGTTTCCCTTAAATTACAAGTACTAATGGAATGCTGTTAACAGAATTAATTACCAATGGGCTAGTAGTTGAATGAGTCCTCGGATTTTCCTTGTGGATTGACGTCAAAAGTTTAAGTCATTTAAAAGTATTAACTACGTTGTTAGATAATAGATTAAATTACGATATAAATACATAAAACAAGATTTTGATAATTATCATTTTTTTTATAATTATGATATTTTTTTATAAAGAATTGTAGCAATAACTTTTTCAAGGTATTACTTATATTATTCCCATATTGCTCCTCCAAATAAACTCGAAGCTTGCGCTAGGAGTGGGTACGACAATAGCCCAAGGTGGTCAGGATCGAACCCGCAACTCTCGCGTTAACGGAGCGGAGTCGGCCCATCTACCATTGAGCTATTGAGGCTTCAATGATTATTAAATAAATAATTATAACGCTGCACACTCAACGGCTTCCATTAGGATAGTTATATCCTATGTCGGGGTCGGGAAACATACACAATTACAAGTAAAAACACAAGCAGACCGGAAAACATGCCTGTATGGTCAATACAAACATCTGCTCCGAGCGGGATCGAACCCGGGACCTGTGGCGTTTAAGGCAGGTTCGCTGCTTCTGCGCCACAACGTCGTCATATAGACCCGTGGGGCACAATCTATAATGAAATATATAATGAAAATGTATTATAATTATTATATATTGATATAAATCAAGAACCTAGTTCTTTTTATGTTTATTACGGGGAGGAAGCTTACTTGATAACTGATTACTGCGACCAGAGGGCATTACCGGCATGTTTAAGATCAGGTTATACGCTGGATTTTCACCAAGGGCACCAACAGCTAACCAGGCGGGCATTTAAGCCCAACAATCAGCATTTTTTTAAATGGGTTAATAAAACTTAATGGTCGTTTTCAGTGTAAGTCAGCTGTATCGGACTGGTCGTTTGAGCTACACCTCAGTGTTTCATCGCTGTAGCCCATATTTTATAGGACTAAGCTTGGGGCTCGCTCTTAGAACACCTTCCACCCTTTCCAAGGTGAGACGCAATTTTACATGGAATAATTACGTATCTACATTCTGAAGGTGTTGATCTAAGACGCGTAGATGGTCCTTTTTGTCTCTTACATGGCAGTATGTATGTTTTACTCCTAATCTCATATTGACACCTACACAATCTTTCGTATATTATATATTCTTGGTTATTTACGTCAGCTATTTATGCTCGAATATGGCTATGTTAGAACTATTGTTACATTGAGATTTTCATTTTAAGTTACGCTGATATCTCAATTTTTGATTTTTATGAATTTCGGCGTTTTTGTTCTAAAGGTGCGATATATAGGCAAGCAGTATTAGTTTACAAAATAATATGATATTTTAATTAAAAACTATATAATAATTAGTGGCCGTAATACGATACCATTTCTTTGAAAACCACCCAACAAACAAGATAAAATTTAAACACGTGGATTTTAATTTAGCAATGCTTAATCATGCAAATCTGTTTTTGTATGACTAAGCTTGAAGCCGAATTATTTGCGTCAATTTTAACCCATTCCGTGTCCATGAAATTGACACATTACCTAAGCAAATGAAATATCTATTTAAAATTCAGGGCAAAGGAAGCTGTTAATTAAATTATATTTTTTGTCAAATATTTTCAAATATTTTTTTTTTAGTTTGTTAAAATCTTGGGCTGGTTCACCTGTGGTATTTTAATGAGCATGGTTCTTTGGGCTGGTGCTGATTCAGGCTATTTGGATTACCACTATGATGTAACATTTGCCGCAATATACGCTACTTTGGCACCAATTGCCGCAGCTCTGGCTACGGCTTGGTTTATTTATGGCATTCACAATGAACATTCTGGTAAGTAATAAATTAAAATCATATTATATAGAATATTTATATCAGCTGAAACAGCAGTAAACCTTAAGTATCTGATACTGGCCTTATACCCCGCTTTCGTGTGGATCTTTAAGAGGTTAACTCTGTCCGGATTTTTCTATATATCTATACGGTATCGTTTAAGACCCAACAAGAGAATATAAAGTGTTTTGAGATTGGGGGCAAACGTTGGGACTTAAATCAGTCTTTTAGCGATACATTAACTTACTTACTTACTTAAAGTATATATTTTACATAATTTTTTTTTATAATAATCACTTTTATTTACTCCCTTATTATTATCTTTTATAATAGTGATTTTCAATGAGGAACCTTTATTGCTTTCTCATCATATATTTAAGTTTTAAAAGTTTTGTGAGTTTTTTATTTCTTTGTAATTATTATATTTTAAATTCATTTTTTCAGATAAACTGTCGGGGTTATTATGCAGCCGTGCACTTCTCTTCATAAGCCGAATATCTTACGCGCTTTATCTCATCCAATTCATCGTTTACTTAACCAATACAGCAGTCATAAGAGGCCCAAAAGAATTCTCTCTTCTATCAGTGGTAATGATAATGCTTATATGAACTGTTTAAAACTCTTATTTAATGCCCATGTAACGTTTATATTTTGTGATGTTTCTTATAAAAACACTTCTTTATTATATGGATTGACTAGGGAAGTACTGCCCTCTCACGGGAAACCGCCGTAAAATACCCAGGTCGTATCAGTACAGTTGCGTTTAGTGTCATTGGAGGCAACGCGAATGTGATACTTTAAGTGTCGCAAGTGTTCATATAGTAGGCTTGTTTGCAATCTGTTGTGTCAAAAATCCGTAAAAAATTAAAAATATAGAGATATATAGTAAAGTTATTAAAAGGTTGTTGATTTAAAAATAATTTTGTATGTATATTTCAGATCGATCTTCAAGAACTCGTAACAATATTGTTTTGTTCAGTGATACTGACGGTAACATTAGTAATCCCACTTCAGTCACTACCTAAGCTATCTTTATCGTCTAAAGCTGAAGAAGACGAGGAAGATGTAAATAAGGATTCAAAAGATACCGAGCCTTTACATAATAATACAGAAAATGAAAGGAAACCTGAAAAAGATGAAAATCTAAAAGAAACCCCTCCGATTAGGAGGTCATTTTTAGCTCATAGAGAAGTTTTAGAAGAAATTCCTGAAGCTGAAGTTGAATATGAAGTACAAAGAGACACAAACGAAGGCTTAGAAGAGATTCTAGAGGAAGAAGATGAGGAAGGACTCGAGGAAGAAATGCAGGAAAGGTCGGATGAAGAAGACTTGGAGATTGTTGAAGAAGAACAAGGGGAGTCAGTGGACGATTTTTGGGCTGGAAGACGAAATTATTTGAATGAAAGATCTCTTTCAAACGATCAAGATTTGGATGAATGGGAATGGACAGCCAACGGAAACGACAAGTCGGGGATACAACAACATCGGTACAGCAGATAATATTTTGACTATTTAATAAAAGTTTTCCTCATTTAGTCATTGTTTTGTTGCCTTGTCTATAAGTTTTACCGGCGTCGGGATGTGACGACCTCATCGCCCGCTGTTGGGATAACCTCTGTCACAGCAGAGATTATTCCACCAGTGCAGTCAGTTACACTGGTGGTAGGTCTTTTGTTGCAAGAGGCCAGCTAGGTAGGTACCACCGCAGTGTCAAATATTCTGCCGCCAAATAGTAGTGCTTAGGCATTACTGTGTTCCGGTTTGAAGGGCACTGTACGCTAGTGAAATTACTGGGCAGACGAGATTTAAGTACCAATATCTCGAGGTTGGCAACGCGTGAGTGGCACCTACTAATGGTGCTGCAAGCCCTCATAGGCTACGGCAACCACTTACCATCAGGTGGGCCGTATGCTTGTTTGCCAACTTGTAACAAAAAAAAATCTCGAGTTTGTTTTTAGGGTTCCAAATGGCAAAAACGGAACTCTTATAGATTCCGTATGTAACAGTCATTTTACTTGGAGCCTATTGGCTTTATCTGTACGAAATTTAGCAAATAGGTGTATTCTATGGTACCACTACAGGGTTTTGTAGTGAAATAATAAATTATTTATAAATTAAGGGTAGCAGTCGATACATGTATATGAGAATCGAAAAAAAATTCAGCGTACGGCGACGTGTGAGGTATCTTTGATTAGGTCTTTAAAAATAATAACGAGGTTTCATTTTTACATTTTTGATTATATCAGTAGTTATTGAGATTTTAGTTCCTAAATTTATAAAAAATCTGTCTCTAACTTTTGATCTATGGGATTTAAAATAGAGGTTGTAGAACGTCAAAAGAACTTTTAATGAATCATTTTGAAAGAGATAAGCTGAGAAATTTCATAGGTATTTCCCATATCTTTGTGTTTATCATAGTATTTTAATAACTACTATGAAATTACAAAATTATATTTGCGGTTACATTTAATTCGTTAAAATCGAAAAGGTCCTTCATCATCAAGTTGCGGAACCCTTTATTGGTCCACCACGCACTTATATAGCGTAAAGGAATTGTTCTGTATTTTACTCAGCTAATAAGAAATATTGAATAAAAATGAAGATGAATTATAATATGCGGTTTTTTTCGTAGCTTATCAGTTTGCCGGAACAAATAGACAGACAAATAAAAATTTAAAAATTTGTTTTTTTTTGTATGTAAGTACCGTATATACTTTCATAACTATGCACTTAGTGAAAAGATTTTAATTCGGATTCACAGACAGACACTTCAATTTTATTTAGTTGTATAGATGACGTAAATGATTATAAATGCCAACCTGAAAAGGAGTTTATATCGAAGATATACCATTTTACCTTGACTTTTCGTCATCTATTCTTCATCAGGTGAAAGGTTTTCTGTCATTTCAAAACAGGAAGTAAGTTTTTTCTGGTATAGTAAAAGTAAAACTCTTTTAAATGTCATGAACAATAAATGTATGATATGTATGATTTGTTATGTTTTGATATGAATTGTTAGTTTTTTTTATTTCATGACAATTGGCAAACAAGCATACGGTTCTTCACCTGATGGTAAGCAGTCATAGCAACATATGTATGAACGCTTGTGTTGCTTGTGATACTTGAAGTATCACAGGCGGGTTGCCAACCTAAGGATAGGAGGGAATGCATAAGAAGAGAAAAAAGGAAGGGAGCAGAGGGGGCAGTAGACTGGGCTTCCAGCGCTCTCACGCATTGCCCGAAACGCAACAGTATTATTTTACTCTACGCCGATATTTTGTGAGTGGGTAGTAATTCCCCTGTCGAGCTGGCTCATTTGTGCTGGGACAAGCATGGCTCTACTACTACTAAGTATATAGTCTATAAAACTTCTCTGAATATACTTACTTATGTTGTATTTCTAACATGATCATGGGTACGATTGCATTAATTATTTATTTATAAATAGCTTGCAACATAACCGAATGAAGTCAGTTAAATTATAAAAATTACAATTAATACTTTAAAATTGATTGTGTCAAAATATTAATATTGAATTCATATCTAAGAATTTTATTAATTTTTTTAAATATTTCAATTTTCAACCGGATTTTGAAAGAATGTTGAATAAGTACCTGTTTCAAATATCATACATAAATTATGTTGGTTGTCAATGCTAAATATGCGATTTATGTGGTCCTTAAAAATGTAAAAAGAAATATTTATTTATCTATGCTATTATCTGTCCGTTTAACTTGGCAGTTTTACGAATCTAAAAGTATTTGTATCAGTAGAATAAGTTGCCGTACAACTGGCAAGTTTCAGGCGTAGTTATACATGAGATCTCACCACTTTTTGTAGTAGAAGAACTGCTTTGCGAGACTGGTAATTTTTTTACATTTTATGTTTTTCTCAAGAGTTTCTTCATTTGATTAAAAGCGCTTATCTAAAAATTGGTATAATTTGATATTTTTTTTGGGTTTGTAAATCTTTGAATTGGTGGCTAGTGTAATCTAATGTAATATTATTCTATGAACCTTAGAGGTCTGCGCCCATTGTCATCACGGCATGGCTGGGGATTTTTATGTGACAAATATTAATTGACGAATATAAATAATAATAAACGCCAAACATTCAGCAACTCAACTCAATATATATTTTATATAATGCTCTATAATAATTTTCATGGAAATTTTTAAGTTATAAGCGGAGCAAAACCACAGACGAATTAGATCATGCAGCATGCAGTTGTTGCAAGGAAACTCATATCGCGTCGTTACTAGAAATGACACCGTCACAATAAAACAATGAAGCAATTATAATAGGGTGATGGTTACAGGATACTAAGTGAACAAAGCGCTAAGTTAGTCCATTTCATTGATCAAGCCTCGAAGGTTGTGCGTCAGTCGGTAAACAGAAGCGGCGCGTACGCACGCCTCCACTATGATCTCGATAGGAGTGCTAGTAACGATCGCGTGCGCAGTTGCCGCCATAGATCAAAAATCATTTAACGATACAAATATTGACCAGCAGGTTTTAAAAAGACTTACCACTTTTTTAAATGCAAGTGCTAACTTAGATACTCAGGATATAGCCAGACTGAACAGGACAGCTCAGAACTTAGGTCTCGATAGGGATTTAGTTGTAAAGCTATCAGAAACTATAAAAATGATATGGTAAAAAGTTGTCAGAAAAAGACGAAGGTTATAATGTCTATGATGATGGTGCTGGGAAAAGTGAGACTCCTAAAGTAAATTCGGTAGATGAGTCCCCTGATTACGCATCGTCTGTGGTTCTGGCAAGTGATTTACTATCACTGACTAGTGCTGTTGCTAATGTGAAGGAGAAAGTATGCAGAGAACAGGGCTTTCGATTTCTGGATGGGTTGATCCTGAACAAAAGATGGGCGTTAAAAAGTAAGTACAAACATTTCTTTTTGAAGTTTAAATTGAATTTGATGTTACGATCTGATTATACTATTTTCATTTTTTTTAATGTATTTTATACTGTTCCGTATTCAAAGGGTATCAACGGAACTATATTACACAATCAATACAATTCCTAATAGAACCCTTTATGTGCCAGGTTGAAATGGTTGGCCGGTTTTTATTTATTTATTAAATGTTTTACAGTATCATGTAAACATAAAAAATGTAATATTGAAAGCAATTAATTAAGATTCTCATTTAAAAGTAAGCAAAATCGCAACTTTTTCGACATTCACCCATTTGCATTGTAATCATATAACCGGTATTATTACAAAAGTGTTCCGATATTTAAATTTGAAGAGAGAATGTTTTATCCGGGAGAAAAATTAATTCGCTATACCAGTTAATTACCTCGATTAAGGACTACAAGAGTTTTCCTTTCAACAATAATTGAATCATCATTGAAAAAGGTTTTCCACGGGTAATTAAGTGGATTTTAATTTACTTCAAGGGTAAAATTATGAAAATTTCTTCACATCCGCAAAATAATTATGATGGTTATATAAAGATTCAGTATTAAATAAAATTAACGAATTAAATTTTCAAATAGAGCTATTTAGACGAATGTCTTTTTCCTACTAATTAGCTCATTCTACATTCCGGTAATCTAGCAACCGTACTACGTTTATCCTTCATACCGGAGACTAAAGGCGAAGTATTCATCGTCGAAAAAAAAAATCGTATACTCACCACGGGAGAAAATTAGGACATTGCCACTCGCGAAAATAGCGAAAATGTCCTTCTTTCTCCGTAGGGTGCGTATGAAATTCTCGTGTCACGGTGTTAGTGGTCGCACTCCTGCGAAATGACTCGATCGATTTTTTTTGTTTGTATATTTGGTAGAGAGAATAGGTTCTTTGCTCTTATTCAATGAGTTACTGGTTCATTCTTAGGGTTAGTAAAAATTAGTAACGCGTTAAATCTGGATAAATGTATTAGCAGACCGGATACCGGGAATAATGCTAGTAAGATCAAAAATAGGTCGTAAACTCTACATTCACACTCCTTCATCCACCCTCAATTTTTAATCGCAATTCTGTATTTTTGTATGAACAAATATCGAAATAATTAACTGTCGTTCATTGACGTGAAGTCATTTACATAAAGTGTCGCGTTATTTTGACATTTCTTTTTGCATATTTTGTATCATAAAGAAATGTGTGCAATTTTTTTGCGATTTATTGTTTATGTTTCTCGTATACTCGATTTCTTTGATAATTTATATGGCACAGTAACGATTGCCGGGTCAGTTTGTATTTTAAAATGCTAATACTATCCAGTAGCTTCCGCCTGCGGTTTCATCCGCATTAAAATAGGGTGATGAAGATATATTTTTCGTTTAAGAGTCAGCACGTTGCACTCGTGTTGGGTGCATATTTGCCTATAGTTTGCCACTTTTATTGGCGTTTATTGTTGCTGTTTCATAGTTACAATTCTTGGCTGATTATATATAACATTCCTATCCTAGCCTATAATCTTCTTTAGTTTTTTCAATAATACCGGTAGTGGTTTATAAATAATACAGTATTAAGCCTTAATATAGTAGTATATAATGATTGACACCGTTGTGGCGTTGTGGTTAGCGAGTCTGCCTTTAGTCTCGACAGTTGCGGGTTTGATTCCCGCTCGGGCAGATGTTTGTTAAAATTTCTGTCTCGGTCTGGGCGTTTGTCCGTGTGGATCTCCCCACCGTGCCTCGGAGAGCACGTTGTTGTCAGTCCCGGTTATTATCAATAACATCTGATAATAATCGTTAACTCTTGATAAGTAAATTGCTCTTATCCAATGAGTTACTGGTTCGCCCTTAGGGTTGCGGAGGTCAGATGGCAATCGCTCTGTGTAAAAACTAGTAACCTGTCAAATCCGGATAAGAGTAATAAGCAGACATTCATAAAAATACCGGGAATAATGCTAGGATGAAGAAGAAGATATTAGTATTTAATGATATTAAACTAGTTTCTGCCAGCGGGTTCAACCGCGTGAATATTTAAATACAAATTTAGAAAATGTTAAAATTAGTGTTTCTTTATTACAAATTGTTTACCAAATGGCAATGTTTCATGTTTCTAGTTTTAAAAATGACTGATCTCCTATAGATTATTTCAAACCCTTTTTGTTTCCACGGTGAAATTTTAGAAAACGGTAAAATACATTTTTATTAATCTCAAATTTGTATCTTAAAAACAATGTTTCATGTTTCTAGTTTTAAAAGCCACGAAACGGTTTAGATACAATCATTGAACCCCTATTTCATCTCCTTAAAGGTTGAATATTGAAAAATCTTTTTAGTGCGCGTTTATGTTTTAAAAACCTGGGAAAAAAAACCGTTTTCTAGGTCCACGGGCCTTGGTTCGGCGTTTATTAGTTAGCAGGTCTTCATCTTGTATATATATTTACATACATTAGGTCTATGCAAGAAATATTATTGTTTTAAATGCATCTGAATGATAAAACTTAGTTTACTTATTTAATATAATGTAATTGTATTCATTATATTCATTATACACTTGATATTATGCAGTGATGGTCGTTATTTACTCTTTGTCTCATGTATCATGGCAATACTATGTTGGAATACAAAAACGATATCATTAAATCACATTCACTTTTATTGTTTTTACTGACGTACTTTACTCAAGTACTAGTACGCAGTACGTACTTTAGTACGGTCGTCGAGAGCCACGTAAACATGGAAAAATAACACAGTCGCGTGGGACGACATAGACATGACTGTAATCTGACCTACTTATCTAAGTTAAGTAATAAAATAAAGAGAGAGAGTGAGTTATGCACTCGGCTGCGCACTCACTTGCTCGTGTGCTCATTTGGTTGTAGTATATTCGATACACATACGTACACAACATACGGCATACGCATTACCCGTAGGACGCGTTAAGAAATTTCGTTCCAATAAGTGCCGAAAATAAGTATTTAGCATTCTGAAAATTTTGCACAATCGCACAATCGAGTGATTGCAAAACATTATTTTTATGATGATAAGTATTAATATGAAATTGTAACTAATCATCATTTGTTTACTATTTCATCACGTTTTGATATTGCAATGATACTTTATCAAGGTCGTCTTGTAAAAATTTACTCTAAAAATAACAACAATTAATAAATTATTTGTTATGAATAAACGCTACACACTCAACGGCCCCCTTTAGGATAGTTATATGATACAGGATAAAAGTTATATCCTGTGTCGGGGGCCCGGAAACATACACAATGACAAGGACAAACACACCCAGACCGGAAAACATGCATGTATGGTCAATACAAATATCTCCTCCGAGCGGGAGTTTAAGTCAGGTTCGCTACTGCTGCGCCACAACATTGTCGAAATTGTTATGGTTATGTAACTTTAATACCTTTCTGGTGTGTTGGCGAGGTTGGTTAGCGAGTCTGCCTCTAGCCTCGCGGGTTAGAATCTCGCTCGGGCAGATGTTTTTACAAATATTTGTTTCGATCTGGGCGTTTATCCTGGTTCCCCTCACCGTGCCTTGGAGAGCACGTTAAGCTGTCGGTCCCAGTTGTTATCATTACATCTCATAATAATCATTAACTTCTGATAGGTAAGCTGCTCTTATCTAGCGAGTTACTGACTCTCCCTTAGGGTTGCGGAGGTTGCTAGTCTCGTAAGAGAGTGCTTTAGGGCACCGGTCGGTCGTAGAGGGAAACAACCTCATTAAAATTTCAATCTCGGTGGGGGGGCTCTACGGATCCTTGCATTAACGATCGGCGCCAGGGCGTCGTTGTTGATTGCGGAAACAAACCCGTGGCGTCCCACTATGGAGCAAGACGGTTCTTTGTGATTTAGTGCGTATTACTTAGCTCGATTAGCGAGCCACACTACCACTAATTGTAGTAGTGCGCATTAATGCGTTTCCCAGCGTAAAAAAAGAGTTTTAGAGGTCAGCTGGCGATCGCTCGGTGTAAAAAAAGAATGAGCAGATCCTGGGTAAATAAAAGGGATAATGCTAGTAAGAAGAAAGAATTAAGCACTCAAGTGCAGATATGGATTACCTAAAAATACGCTGGACGATGTGACCCCGTCGCGGTGTCCAAAGGACCTTGTCTGCATTGGCGAAGGCAGTATTGCTTATGACGTACGGTATGGTACCTTGAATGAAAATATAGCAGTTTATGTTTTATTACGCTAAAATACTTTAGTACCATTACATAATTATTACATATGGTTACTGTATAATCACTGTACAGTTGCACGATAAAATAGTAATGTTGTATTCATTATGTATAATCACTACATAGTATAAAATCACGACATAGTATAAAACAAAGTCGTTTTCTCTGTCCCTATGTATGCTTAAATCTTTGAAACTACGCAACCGATTTCGATGCGGTTTTTTTTTATAGATAGAGTGATTGAAGACGAAGGTTTATATGTATAATAACATCCATTAAACAGTGGAGAAAAAAAATTTTTGAGGTTTCTAATGTGATGTCGTAAATAATTACATTTAACGCGTGCGGGCCACGGGCAGTAATAATAAGTAATAAATCAAAACTACTGGATCGATTTTAATCATTTTTTCAGTGAATGATATAGGCTTTATATTTTATACCCGTGCGAAGCCGGAGCGGGCCACTAGTATTTAATATAACAGGGCAATTAAAGAGTAATAGTAAAACGTACTATTGTCTGCCCGCGGCTTTACCCGCGTGAATAACGTTTTGTAATACAAATTTTCCTTTCCTACTTCATCGTAACGAAAAAAGTGGCCGAAGATTTTGTCCAAATACAAATATTGTCATCTATTCCGATACCAAAATTCAGCAAAATCGGTTCTGTGATTTCGACGGGATAAGATTAAGAAGTTATAATATAGATCGAATTAAATTAGTCTAGATTTCATAACACCCTATTATATCGAAAGTCAAATGTTACTGGAACTTAACATTCTTCCGAGATATTTTTTTTTCCGACGTCGGGATGTGACGACCCCATCGCCCGCTGTTGGGATAACCTCTGTCACAGCAGAGATTATTCCACCAGTGCGATTAGTCACACTGGTGGTAGGTCTTTTGTTGCAAGGTAACAAGGGCCGGCTAGGTAGGTACCACCACAGTGCATTACTGTATTCCTGTTTGAAAGGCACTGTAGGCTAGTGAAATTACTGGGCAGAGAAGGTTTATGAACCAATATCTCGACGTTGGCAACGCGTGAGTGGCACCTTCTAATGGTGCTGCAAGCGCTCATAGGATACGGCAACCACTTACTACCACTTATTCCCGCTGGGAGCATCATATGTTTGTATTGACCATGCAAGCATATTTTCCGGTCTGGGTGTATTTGTCCTTGTCCTTGTATGTGTTTCCGGACCCCCGACACAGGATATCATTATCCTAATGGAGGCCGTTGAGTGTGCAGCGTTTATTATTATTATAACTTTGACCAGTACTTAGTTATGATTAATGCAGTTTTTTTACTGAATAAAATTATCAGGCTTAAGTAATGCAAAAAACATGTAATTAGTTGTAAATATAGTGTTTAGAATTTTTAATATATTGTAATTTAATTTAAAACAAATAGACATTTTATAGTAATGACAGACACCTTATAAAGTAGGAACTAGAAACTCATTAGCTATAAAATTAATTTTGAGATGGACGTGATGGATGAAAGACTTGATCACTACGTCAGAACAAAGTTTGTTTTCAAATATGAAAAAGACTATCCTATAGGCGGTGTAGGAAATTACTTGCATTGGCTAAGGGCCCTAGGCTCGAAGATTTAATTTCTAGAATCCTTATTTAAATATTAATCAAGTAGCGTTATAGTTTAATAAATGCTTCATGGAATAAGAAAAGGGTAAAAGAGTCTCGAATTCTGTATTGCCTAGGGGCCCCGACATGGTAAATCCGACCCTGATAATAATAATATAATTAATTATTATTGATTTTATATGCATATTAAACACACAAAAAAGTGTTTATAAAATATGAATACACTTGAATTCAGTTATACACGCAAACAAGTTTTTGTTAAATAGTTTAACCGCCTGGATGACCTCAGTGGAAAACCCTCAGCGATGAGGATAGGCGATAAAGAATTGTGTGAAAATAAGTAGATTATGAATAACCGTATAGAGTGTTAATACATAATAATTTAAAATTATTTAACAAAATTTACTAGTACTAGAGCCAAGCACCTCCCATCATCTACTGTTGCGTTTCGTGTTATGAGTGAGAGCGCTGGAGAACAAATCTCACACCTTCTCTGTTCATTTCCTTTTCCCTTATCGTCATCGTATGATGCTTGTGATACTTTTAGTATCACAAGCATCATAGGTTGCAGTGACTGCTTACCATCCGGCGGACAGTATGCTTGTTTGCCAACCGTCATGGCATAAAAAATTCCGCTTTGATTCATAAAAATGCTACGTCTTATGGCGTATTAGTCATATATATAGTCGTCTGCGTATCAATAACTGGTTGTATTAATATATATTAAATAAATGTCCTACACCAGCAACATCTGCCTCGGGGTTTCGGCGTCGGGATGTGACGACCCCATCGCTCGCTGTTGGGATAACCTCTGTCACAGCAGAGATTATTGCACCAGTGCAATCAGTGACACTGGCGGTAGGTCTTTTGTTGCAAGAGGCCGGCTAGGTAGGTACCACCGCAGTGTCAAATATTTTGCCGCCAAATAGTAGTGCTTAGGCATTACTGTGTTCCGTGTTTGAGGGCACTTGTGAATTTACTGGGCAGACGAGATTTAAGAACCAATATCTTGAGGTTGGCAACCCTTGAGTGACACCTACTAATGATGCTGCAAGCGCTCATAGGCTACGGCAACCACTTACCATCAGGTGGGCGGTATGCTTGTTTGCCATCTTTTAACATAAAAAAAACACAAACAGAATAACCTAGACAGGGACATAAATCTGTATGGTCGATACAAATATATGATTCAAGAGAGAACATTAGCGTTCACTGGCAGGTTTGCACTTTTCTAATAAGGAAGGTTTCAGACGTTTTCGTTTTTTGAATGCGTAAGTATGCTACTGACATTCGCCAAAACTGGTTCAAGCGCACACGCCAGAATAAGCCCGTGTAGGCGCGTTAAACTTCTTGAAGCGTGAAATAAAATGTGCGTTTTTTCGTGCGTATACCCAAAAAAATAGACGCTAGTGCGAACGAGCTCTAAGTCAACGGTCGTCATTGAATTTGAATATTTTATATTTTTAATAAAGTAATAAAATACTAAACTAGTTATTTTTATATGAAGACGAGTCTATAGCGTAATTATTATTAATAAAATCTGCTGTCGCTGAGCTTCCTCTATTTTGACATACCTATATTGTTCTAAAACCGGTCGCATATAAGTTAAATTGAATTATGTTTCTGAGTATATATTTCGATGAATAATGATTACATTGATATCCTATCGACCATCTATAAATTACGTCATAGGAATTTCATGATTTTTTGATTCTTACTTCTATACGTATTATAATTTGTAATTTTTGCATTTTTATATATAGAACTTATATTAACAGTTCGAATTTCGGGTTTTAATATGCGCGTTTAATATTTATTTAAGATATAATAATAGATTTAGAAATGTGACGTCATGAAACTTAGGTCCATTTCCACCACTTTTCACACTTCGTCGACCCCCTCCCCGGCTCTTTACGTGTGATGCCACGTGAAATTCAAAGACACGTGAAATTTACAATTTTAAGATAGGCATAGATAATCTAATAATCTCTACTACTAATAGAATCTCCGCAACAGCTCCAACGATTTTCATGAAATTTTGTATGTAGTTTCGCGGGCGATAAATCGATCTACCTAGAACTTATTTTTTGGAAAATGTCGTTTTATCCGTGTTTTCAGGGAATGAAAATCCCGTTATTTAAATAAGCAGTTCATTTTATTTTATTATATCGGTAAGATAAAGAAAATACCGAACAAACCCGGTCATTCAGGTACTATTTTATAATATGTAATATATGTATTTGCTTATCACCAAGGTCGCGTTTTTGTTAATTAAACCATCGTAGTTCGATCACGAATAAATACTTATATAACGATTGAAAATAAATTATAATATTTAGCAGTCAAGTGCGTTGTGGACCACGCACAGTTGAAACTAAAGGCTTCCGCAGCTTGGTTATCAAGGATCTTAAGGCCTTTAAAAATAATAACGAATTCAAATTAATTGCAAAAATAAGTTGGTAATTTCATTTTAAGTTATAGGAAAAACTTATATATTTCTTAAATTTGTAGATCTGTCTTCTCCAAACCAAATGTTGTTGAAATTTTATTTGATTTCCTACAAGTTCAAATTGTTCCAGAATTTTAAATCCCATAGTTCAAAAGTTAGATTTTGACAATTTTTATGACTTTAGCTAATATCTCAACAACTACTGACATAATGAAACAAGTCAAAATCAAATCTCCTTATCATTTTGAAAGACCTATCCAAAGATATCTCACACGTTGACTTTTTTTTCAACACTCAGTTACATGTATGGACTGCTACCCTTAATTCTTACATATACTACATGTGGAGACATATTAATGGCTTACAATGTTTGCTACTATTGTTACTTTATCATATTTGTGACCGATTGTCTTCCTAAAAAAAAAAAAAAATCTTAAAATTTCATTACAGAATCGTTGTGTGGTTCATAGAATACACCTATTTAGTAAATTTCGTATAGATAGAGCCAACGGTCTCCGAGTAAAATGACTGTGACATACGGACGGACGGACAGACGGACATGACGAAACTATAAGGGTTCTGTTTTTGCCATTTGGCTACGGATCCCTATAAAGTAACAAATATTTACTGTTAACTGGAGATAATTTTATTTAGTTTAAATAATGCCTATCATATGATATTTATAATACTTATTTATCTATATATGTTTGACATGGTATTGCTTATTTGCGTCCAGATATGAAGGTTAAGTGTATTACATTGTGTAACACTGTAGTATTATAATTTTTTTAAATTTAGTTTTATTTAACCTTGTAATAAATTACTAAGAGTATATTGCGTTAGTACAGGTAATTGGACCGAATAATGTATAAAGTTAAAATTCTATTACTATTTATATTAATTATAGTTGAATATTAAGAAATAACTCAATTAAATAATAAAATAACTTTTTAGTGCATCAGAGTTTCATTACAGAGAGATGTTTCTCTTTTTCTTCATGACTGTATTTCTTCATTTCGGATGGTTGGCCGTTAGATTTTTGAAGCACTGTCTATGGTTTGTTATCCGAAATAGTTGTTCCACGGAATATATAATGTCACTCAAACAATACTCCCGGCGTCCCGGCGCACACAATATTTTCCCGGCGTCGGGATGTGACGACCCCATCGCCCGCTGTTGAGATAATCTCTGTCACAGTAGTGATTATTCCACCAGTGCAATCAGTCACACGGTAGGTCTTTTGTTGCAAGAGGCCGGCTAGCTAGTTACCACCACAGTGTCAAATATTTTGCCGCCAAATAGTAGTGCTTAGGCATTACTGTGTTCCGGTTAGAAGAGCAATGTAGGCTAGTGAAATTACTGGGCAGAGGAGATTTAAGAAATAATATCTCGAGGTTGGCAACGCGTGAGTGGCACCTAGTAATGGTGCTGCAAGCGCTCATAGGCTACGGCTACCACTTGCCATCAGGTGGGCCGTATGCCTGTTTGCCAACTTAAAACATTAAAAAAATACACAAATATTAGATATACAATACGTTTACGACAAGTAGATTCTTGCTATTTTGTTATTATTGTTACCGACAAGAATAGGCTGATTCGGGTTGGCCTCACTGTACCCATTACCCACTGCAATGTTAATACTGAGACTGCACATTTTTTTTAATCAGCCTCACTATACATATTGACTTGAGACATGAGTGGAAATAATGAGACTTACAAAATATCTCAAGTTTCACATTAGGCGGGTTTATTAACGACTGGAGATAAATCAAAATCATTAAATATATACTTTTTAACAATAATATAATGGCGAACAAAAATTTTTTTTTATTTTTGTGATGATATTTTGATCCGATTTTGATAACCATTTTTTTATTTGGTTATATGGTATATGCACCTACGTTCTAGCTGGTACAATAATTGTAATTTGTCTAGAATCTGATGATGAGACCTTGGAGAAACCGAGGGAATGATCGACCTCGGAGAAACTCTTCAAATTTTATTGCGATTTGGATATTTTTAAAGTAACTTGTCCATTTTTTTTGGAACAGGCACCATTTAGTGACATGGAATTACTGATGTTGATCACGGGGGCTAACACATAAATATTTCATGGTTATACTTACTGGGTAACTATTTTAAAGCTATTATTGGTAACTAAAACTACATTACATATCCATTTTAATAATAGTAAAAATTACCGACTTTAAAACTTTATTCTTACGTATCTGCTTTCAACCAAGAAACACCTACAACAATAATGAAACCTGTATTTATATAGATGACACAGGTTAATATAATAGCCCATTCGATAGAATTTGTTCTAATAGCAGTTTTGTTCTAAGAAATTCAATATCGACAATGAATAATTTTTTAACCAACTTATATTGCTTGCTTGCTGCTTGCTTTAATATGTATTGTGTAGTGTTAATTTGCATTGCACTTTACAATTACTTTTTGTATTTTTATTTTTTTAATGTTAGAAGTTGGCAAACAAGCATACAGCCCACCTGATGGTAAGTGGCTGCCGCAGCCTATGAGCGCTTGCAGCACCATTAGTAGGTGCCACTCGCGCGTTGCCAACCTCGAGATATTAGTTCTTAAATCTCGTTCGCCCAGTAATTTCACTAGCGTACAATGCCCTTCAAACCGGAACACAGCAGTGCTTAAGCACTACTATTTGGCGGCAGAATATTGGACACTGCGGTGGTACCTACCCAGCCGGCCTCCTGCAACAAAAGACCTACCACCAGTGTGACTGATTGCACTGGTGAAATAATCTCTGTTGTGACAGAGGTTATCCCAACAGTAGTATATAAATAAGTCGTATAATATTAAGAAAACAAGAAGTAGTCCCATTAGAAGAAGGTCCATTTATTTGCTACGGTTGTAACAACGTCCAATATAATATGTATGTACAATGAAAAACCGAAGATAATTATGAGAAAAAAAAACCATTACCTGTTCGATAATAACTTCTAATCTTATTCTAAGAAATGAAATAATTCAAAAATTATTTATATATGTTTTAAAGAATAATAAGTTATTTTTATAATATGTTTTAAAATCCTTATCAAACGAAAAATAGACCGACAAAATAGAACGTCTTTGAAAAAGTTCAATTCAGTGTAGTCCTTGAACTAATACCTTCCAGTTGTGCAGATTTTTAAAAAAGTTTAATTTTTCATGTTGATTGTGTTTTGTTTCTACTATTTAAATTATGAATCTATTATATTGGCAATAAGATAAAAGGAAATATACGTTGTGAAAATTCTGGCTATAACCTATTTATCCGTGAGCAAAAATCATTCAAATTGTTGCAATCATTTTGGAGATAGGCGTGTGTAAGTGCATGTGCGCTCACATACAACAACCTGCATCAAATGTTGTCTTATTTTTATGTATAAACCTGTTATTATTTATAAATAGGTTACTAGTTTTACAATCAGGTTTGTGCAACTGTTATTAGACAGATCAACGCACTACATTTTTATATGATTATACGCATTGCCGAATAATCCTTATTAGATATTCAAGGCTTTTGACAGGTAATTAATGGTAATAAAACGGTGATCATGATTATATGATACAAGTTTGTAACGGAATTAATTAATGATTAATGTTTATATCTTTTTATAATTTTGTGATTAAATTATTTTTGCGATTGAATGTTACGTCTAAGATTGCTTATAAAACAACTAACTTTATCTAGAACCAGTTGCATTTAGTACTCTATTTCCGTAATATTTTATTAGATAGTGACGAAATTTGTTTGTGATCACTCAGGAAGTATACGTTATACAGAAAAAGGCATTATTAAAATACGCGATATTACGTAAAATACACAAAAAATGCTGATAGCCTCTTTATTTTAGTCAGTTATTATTAAAGGTGATAAGTCCAACTTTAACGCTGTTAACGCAAGGAATCCCCAAAATAGGTTTTGCAATTCTTCGAGAATTCCAAAGCCCAAACCGTAGTTCTTAAGTCTCATACATCTAAGTCTTACTCCGATGTCTACCTATCACACATATCAGATCGCATTGCACGGTGATGCTTTTAGCATTGCTTATGGCTGTGTACCATTTTTTGCTAGTATAAATTACCACTTATAAGCCGTAATATGTATACAATATGCCACGGGAAAGCAAACAATTTTGTAATGAAGCTATGTTTGAACATACAAATAACTTAAACAGTGAATTAAGAGTCTCCTTCATTTTTAAAGTCGGTTAAAATTGTTGAAAAATAATTTATAAAGTATGTTTTTGAAAAAGAGCCCCATATTTGACTGAGTCTGAGAATTTTTGAAATGACTAATAGCTTGAAACTTGAAAGTATTACCTAATCCAAAGTTCATTGACACGAAGTAGTCTAGATATGGCTTATAGGAGTTCAATTTAAACTTGTTTTGTTTGTAACAACTATGTTATATACATAATAGTATTTATATAACGTACTTAGATTTCGGTTCGAGTGTTATCATCGATAAGAGAATATGTAAGTAAAAATTCTGCGCGGATTCCACGGACACATCTAGTTCGTCTATATATAAATGGGAAGACCTGACTCTCAGGCTAAACATAGAGCTGAATTTCTTTACAGTTGCTGGTTTACGAACGTAGACGAGCGCTAAGGAAGTTTAGAAATTCGGGTTAAGTTTTGGTTAAGACGGTGAAAAAGCGGTTCAAAGGTTATATGGAAGTCCGTCATTTTAGTTAGTTTTTATCGAACAATTAAAGGTAAAGAAACACGTGTTACCTAAAGTGTGATGAAATGGGGGTTACTTTTTATTAAAATCTTTATTCATTTATATATTGTTTGAAATACCTATCAAAAGAAATGAAAATTGAATGTTTTCATTACAAATATGTAATGCACTCACGCTTAAAGTAGTTATCCTTTCACGGTTTACAATTATATTAAAAAGAACGTTGAATTTTGAAATATAAAATATTAAAACAGAATCTTCATAATTTTATCTTGTTTATAAGTCATGGCCATATTCCTCAGACTCTGTATTGTGAATACTCTTAGACCATTCAACGTAGGAAATCATCTTTGTTGTTGTTTTTAAGACGTTCTATCATAACACAGAAAATCTACGCCAAGACTCATTTTTAGGGCTCTGTATCGAAAGTACCGACGTAACACTATTAGTAAGCCTACGTTATCCATCCGTCCAGTACATGCAGTCTCTAGCTTCTTTATGAAAGTAAGAGTCAATATTGGAAGCCAGTATTAGGTGCACTCAAGTTACTTACCGGCGTCCGGACGTGACGACCCCATTGCCCGCTGTTGGGATAATCTCCGTCACAGCAGAGATAATTCCACCAGTGCAATCAGTCACACTGGTGGTAGGTCTTTTGTTGCAAAAGGCCGGCTAGGTAGGTACCACCACAGTGTCAAATATTCTACCGCCAAATAGTAGTGCTTAAGCATTACTGTGTTCCGGTTAGAAGGGCACTGTAGGCTAGTGAAATTACTGAGCACAGGAGATTTAAGAACTAATATCTCGAGGTTGGCAACGCGTGAGTGTCACCTAGTAATGGTGCTGCAAGCGGTCATAGGCCACTTACCATCAGGTGGGCCGTATGCTTTTTTTTTTTTAACAAACATGTTTGCCAACTTATAACATAAAAAAATGGTACACCTTTTTGCGTTACCGCAATGTTGCTGTTCATGACGTGTTTACATGCCCGTTATATTAATATTATGGTTATTGTGTGTCATTAGATAATAATATATTTAGTTTAATTATTTGTTTCTTTTTTTGTTTCCATTCATTTTTTATTTCTTAATTTTTTTATATATTGGTATGTTAATCATAGGCATTTTAAATTGTTTTCTATTTTTCTTTATTTCGTTCGTGTTTTTCCCAAATAAAGTTTTCTTATTTTTTCTTTCTAAAAATGGGGCTGGAAAATTGACTAATGACATAGGCTGGAGTATGGCGATAGACGGACAATCTTATGTATCCTACGAGTAGTACCTACTTGCAAAAATCAGAAATTCGTTTAATATAATATAAGTGGTAACACGTGTATTGAAATTTTATTATAATTTATTTATAGACATAAATGTTCAATTTTATAACCAGTTGTAGTATATTATAGTTAATCTGATAATTCAGAACTGGTTAAAAAAACCTTTGACGCGCGAAAAGAAATTTGTATGCAAATTGATGTTTAATTCTGCGATAAATATTTTTTATTTTATTTACATTATATTATAAAAGTTGGAATGATTAGAAGATAGAATGTTAAAACCAGTTATTTTCATGTCCGACCGTTCGTGCGTGTATGGTTCCCAAATATTTTACTAAAATTTAAAAACCCTCGACATTCGTTATTGACTTTAGAGTTAAGAGCTGGAAAGATTTTCTTGAATCATAGCTAATAACTCTCTTGATATTTTAAACAAAAGAAAAAAATTAAATTAAATGCCGTTTAGGTGCTAAAATGCCGAAGTGTGGTGTATCTAACACGTCAGCTTACACCAATCCCTCTTTTGCGTTAGGGGCTAAAAACGCGCCATCAGTTTCCCCTGGTTGAGAGCAACTTTATTAGCTCTCCCCGGGAAGGGCTCAGTTGAGCTATGTATTTGAGAGGCCCTGGAGTGCGTTCCACAGGAAATCCCAGAGACGCCCGCGCTGACGTCGGCCACCAAGGTGGTTTTAGCGAGACGCCATGGTCGGAAATGGAACGCCACATAACCCGGTTCTCTTCCTCAGGAGGCCGAATATCGGGTTGCAGATTTCCTCCCCGTCAACAAAAAAGGGGGCTAAAAACCCATATTTTACCGACTTTTTGTAAAGATAACATGTTTTGACTATTGGATTATAATAACTATGATTTGCGATCATGATAGCAATAGTATTCCTTGTTATTTATGAGTAGTCGTTATTCTTAGTTCTCTAATAGTAGCTGTTACTCTTGATCGATCTTAAACGGAGGGACAGATAGATAGAGTGGTCTTCGGTAGGCATTGTTGTTATGAAGTTCTCCTCCCGTCAATAACATGCCTAAAATAACAAATAAGAAAGCACGACAAAGGTAGTTTACACCACCAGTGACGCTGTCAAGGCCATTAAGGCTAACAGCAATAGACGCTTCTGAAAAAACGGATTTACTTCTAGTATTTTTTGTTTATTTATACATGTTTTAATATGACTTTTATTAAAGTCATTGAAAAGTTCGTTATACAATTTTATCACAAACATTTTTCATAAAAAACCATAGAAATTGTAATAAAAAACCGGCACAGTAATATTATGTAGACAATGATAATAAATAATCTATTTTTAGTACGATGTTACGTTGTGTTCCGATGGAAACACCACCTATAAGCATTCCTTTTATGTAATGAAACGTCATCAATTTATACTTATGTCCAGGTAGCTTATGTATGGTCATCAAGGCCAATTTTTATTTAAGCTGTGATTTTATTAGTAAAATTTGATGATTTGTATATTATTATTAGTAATCTATGAATGATATGTAATATAATAGTATCTTTGGTTATAAAATTAGTATATATTCTTGCGTATATCAGTACATTAATAATAACTATACCTATATTATTAAGTATTTATTATTATTATTATTTATTATTGTTAAGTATTGCTATAACTATACCTATATCGGTCTGGGTGTATTTCCATGTCATTGTGTATGTTTCCGGACCCCCGACACAGGATATAACTATCCTAATGGGGGCTGTTGTGTGTGCAGCGTTTATTTATTTATTTATCGGGGAATAACAATAGCAGAACCATGCTCCTGCCAGTAGCATTAGTAGAGCCCTCTCACAGAAAATCATCGTAAAGTAGATAAATATAGTGTTGCGTTTAACGTGCTGAGACAGAGAGCACCGGAGGCCCATTCCATCTCCTCTATTCCTTTCCTTTTATCTCTTCTCCCCCCTTTCCTCCTATCCCATGGGTTGGTAAAGCGCATGTAATACTTCAAGTATCGCAAGCGTTCATAGGTTGCGGAAACTATAGATGGGATTGATAGACTTTGTCACAATTTTTTAAAACAATAAATAAAATAAAAATAGAAACCCTTATTGCTTGGGCTTCAACATGTGGTTGCAAAATCATAAAGCGACCATGTGGATACAATTGCATAATACATAATTATGACGACGTTTGTATTGACCATATAGCCATGTTTTCCGGTTTGGGTGTGTTTGTCCTTGTCCTTGTGTTTCCGGAACCCCGACACAGAATATGACTATCCCACAGGGGGCCATTGAGTGGGTAGCGTTTATTTATTTATGTTTCCGAAGTCCAAATTACCATCATGCAAATATTCAATACGTTCAGCTCAGGTTGGTACTGAAAAGTTTTAGTTTAGTTTAATTAGTGTATATAAAAATGCTATTTTTCAGGCGATATCTTTTATAAGATGGTCCTTTAGTAGATAAAGTCACGTGATAATCTCTAATAGCTCACAAGGGTTGTTTTTACTCGTCAGTAAGTAGTCTGTTGTCTAGACAGCTTTCACTATGCATTTGATAAGCAGACGTTTCATATTATAATAAGAAAGGACATATATATTCTAGGGTTTGACGACCGTTGTGACGAGCTGGTAGTTAGCATGCTTTGAGCCTCAACGGACGTGCCTCAAAGAGCACTTTAAGCTGTCGGTCCCGATTGCTATCATAACATCTGTTAATAATCATTAACTCTTGATAGGTAATTTGCTCTTATCCAATGAGTTACTGGTTCGTCCTTAGAGTTAGGGATATAAGACGGCAATCGGTTTGAGTAAAAACTAGTAACCTGTCAAATCCGGATAAGATTAATAGTCAGACCCTGGGTAAATACTGAGATAGAGCTAAGAAGAAGATATTCTAGAGCTTTTTATCACTTCAAGAAGTACACAAACAGTTTAGGCTTCGCTCTCTATTATTCTCACAGGAAAAAAATCAGTGGAAAATACCCAGTTGGCTTTGAAATGGAATGTTTTCTCTCTGGACCCAATTCCAAGGTCATTGCGGGCGACGTCGCACACACACACACACATAGTAGAAGTTTTACACATTTACGTAAAGTAAAGCAACCAGAAACTGCATGAGATCTAATTACTAAATTTCAAGTAGATATGTTCTGTTGTCAGATTCTTTATATTCCCACTAGGGTCGTAAGTAGTAGAAACTCCGATACCAAAATCTTTTGTTAATATAATATAATATAATAGAACAAAACGCGGTCCGTGTTGGACCACCATCGATGTAAAGAATAGAAATAATAATTTATAAAATGCAAAATTTAAGGTCAATGACTGGTTACAGTTAATTTTAGTGAGTAAAAATCCACAATCAGAATTCGTGTTTAATGATGTGTATAGATTTCATTTGAGATTTCGTTAAAAGGCAATACTGATAAGACGCTGTCTTTTATTAGAGTCACTACTTTGATTTTTTATCTATCTTTTTCTTGCCAGCCTTGTCTATCTTTTTCTGCCCAGGGTCTGCTGGCTACTCTTGTCCAGGTATAACAGGTTTTATACAGAGCCATTACCATCTGACCTCTGCAACCTGTTAAGGGATAAGAGTATAATAATGATTTGAGGATTAATAATTAAAATCGGAACCGAAATAATCTGTAGAGACAGTATGAAAACAAGCTCTGCTTCGATTGGGAATCGAACCTCCGACGCTAGAATTAATGTTGTTACCACTACGACAGAACGGCCGCTTTATACCTGTAAACATAATAATTACCAACTAAAAGAGGATCCAATTAATTGTATAAACTTCCAATCAAAGCCAGTCAATTAAATACTATTTAGTTTATTCGTTTTTATGCAAAATATTGTATAATATAAATACGTTTTGAACTCTACCATATTTTTGTTAATAATGAGATAATTTAGAGCAATGAACTAAACATACAAATATTTAATCGTTAAATCTCTATTGGACAGTGAAATCAAAATATCGAGATAAAATTCAATCATCAAACAATTATAACTGCTATGCTAACGATAGTAGTGACTGAAATTGTTTAAATCAATTTTCGATACAATGCAATGGTTTGGCTATGAGAATGCGATGCGATGCAAGACTAGCTAAATTTACGTTGTTTTGGCACGTTTCCAACCCTGTGTTGTAGTTAAAATGCCTCTTACGATTGGATTCGATTTGATAACAAATAAGTGCTTCTTTCTATAAATGCCAACGACATTGTCTTATTGTTAACGTCACGGGATCTTTAAAATAATATAGCCTTCACTATCACACAATTTGTATATTAATTTCACAATTACACCTTCTAGTACAGACATTACATTTATTCTGCTTTTCTCACATCTTTTATTATAATACAATTCATTTTACTCACTCTCAAACGTCAGAAGCGGACACGGGTATTTCTCTTTATATGAAATCATGAACTATACGTAGGGTAGATAATTATAACTATATTAATTATACCAATTACAAATAGGCTGGGCGGTATACAACTATAATGCCAAAATAATGACAATAAAAAGAGGTTGGGTCGGACCGTTTAGCGAGAGCCAACGGTCCGTACACCAAGACGCAATCGTTAGAAATGCGCGCCGATACTTTTTTTTTTTTTTTTTTTTTTTTTTTTTTTTCGGGTGTCCATTGCTGTTGGCCCTAGTGGCCTTGACAGCGTCACCGGTGGGGGCCGGGTCTGGAGACCTCGGCCGGTAAAAGATGGACTGCCACGCGGGGCACAAGTTGAATCCGTCCCAAGGGCCCCTCCGAGCGGCGAGGTCGAGCCTAGACTTGGGACGTCATCGGGAGGGAGGGGCGCCGATACTTCGCGGCGTGACTTTTTATAGAAAAGTACTGACAATGAACCAACATTTTATATCTAATTACCGCCGTTTGAGTGTAGTTGACATCGAATATTTTACTTTGCCTGACTAGACATCGCTAACATTATGTATGAAACGAAAAAACGAAAAAAAAACTCCCTATTACTAGGCCTCCTCTGACGGTCCATCCATCTCTCAGGGAGCTGTATCTCACGATAGGTACAGTGTTGAAATTCACAGAATGTGTTTCTGTTGCCGCTTCACAACTAATATTAAAAATCTGATCTCCTGAACTGAAAAAATTTAATAGTTGGAATTTTCATATATTGTTTGCTAGCTTCTCCCCGGGTGAATAACGAATTTAATACAAACTTTGAACCCCTATTTCACCCCATTGGTGGAATTTTAGAAAAGCCCGATGGTCGAGAATGCGGTTTCCGCGCCGAGCGTAAATTTGTATTGACCATACAAACATGTGTTTCGTGGTTGTGGTAGTATTTGTATGTGTTTTTAAACCCTCGAAATAGGATATTACTTTCTTACTGGGAACCTTTAAGTGTACTTTAAGCCTTTCGTAATATCAATAAATACTTTTTTTCAAAAGAATGCTAAACAAAAACAACAAATAAATATATTTCAATAAAATATTCCAAGAATGAACAAGAAATTACGTAGTTATATTTAATCATAGAGCAACATTGGCTATGTGTTGTAATAGATAAAGTTTTTGATATATAAGGCAATGCCGGACAGGTTAAGAGTTCTATGACGTATAAGCGTTCACAGAAGTATTTCCTAATAACAATAGTAAGGCCATTTATTTTAACGATAACAACTTATTTTTATTGTTTTTAGAACCCAAACGGCTATTAGGGTGAAAGTGTCAATTACTTCGTATCATGTTATCATCAAATCATCCGAAGGACATCTCTTGCTGAACATAGGCCTCCCAAAAAGAGTGGAGAGTGGACTCCCGCATATACCAATTAAAAATTGTAAAAGCTATAAATATAACTACTTTAAAATATTAATCATTATATTTTAAACAAAATAGAATCAAATTAATATTTTACTCACACGTAATATTAGAATTTATAGTAACGCTGTGACATAACATTATAATAAATGATTTACGATTTATCATTATTTATTTATTTCTATTTCATATTCATATGTAAATGTGATATTATGACCTCTATTCGAAGGTCATTTGGACGAAATGATCACTTATAAGCATAAACTTAATATACTCATACTATGGATCGGGCTTCCATGCAGACAAATGTCACAGACTCGTTGGTGCCTGTACGTTTTAACAACGGAGTGGAGTGGACTGGAGTTGAGTGGAGCTGAGCAGAGCGAAGCGAAATGAAACGAATTGAAAAAAGTTTTCACTTCTGTTACAAGTCCACGTGACTTCGTATTTTTTAATATTGAAATGTTATCGGACCCAATTTAAGCATAGGTATATTTGTTTATTACGTCCTACTCTACTGCACTATTTTTAACTTGTCACTTGAGTCATGATGTCGGTCCATATTTCAATAAAATATTTATGCAAGGAGTGGCAAAAAGACTTGTTGCGCACGCGGCTCTACACGCCTGATGTACCGATTTTTTTAATACCCAGAATTCTAATTCTTTTCTTAAAATAAAAGTACCTAAGTTACTCCTTATAACATTAGTTATCTTCCAATGAAAGTCCTGTTAAAATCGGTCAAGTCGTGTCAGATATGAGCCGGAAAAGACAGATAGATGAAAATTCTAAAAATTTATTTTTTATGTAAATCCCACCATCCTTTCATATGCATTTAGTAAAAAGGTGTTAATTTTGAATTATAAACAAACACTTCAATTTTATTTATTATGTATATGAATGTATAGATTGGCAAATATTTTATAGCTATTACTCTGTCTAGACGGTGCATGACAAGGTCATAGTTTGGTCCACTCACTGGTCGTTAAAGGATTAGTGAGTATAGAAACTTTAGGCGCGGTTAGTCTATGGATGGGTAATGGTATAAGCCTGATTAGCCTGACCCTGACCCGCATGATAAGACGATGAAGACTCTATCCGCCAAAAATATATTTGCACCATAACTCTTTGTGAGCGGATATATTTAACCCATACACTATCCAGAACATAGTCACAATAGTAAAACAGTTGAAATTAGCCATATTTGATTCAGGGACAGGAAATGATTGGTTTTCTATTTTCGATGGTCTAAGGTTAGCTTTGTGCCCTGTGTTCTGTAAAGAAGGTATAAAGAAAGTTTAAAACTTAAACAAATGCTATCACCCTTATGATATGTGGCATGGAATTATGTACGATGAATTTCATGTGGAGTCTAAAACCTAATTATAAAATTTGACAAATGTAATTGATTATGACTTCTCTGCATAATCAACCCCTAAATAGACGGTAGTTTGACTTAAACAGGCAAAACAGACTACTTAAATATTTGACGATTCAAAAGGGTACAATAATAAGGAATAAAGAATAATTTGAGTTTGGGTTTGAGTTTGAATAATGTTTGAGGTGTCACAATACCATTGCTTTAAAGAATTTCGTCTTACTAACGTCACACAAAGAATCTGTACCCAGTGTGTGTCAGCGGTTCTGCACAGGTCATCTTACTAATAATATTATAAATGTGAAACTTTGTGAGGATGGATGTTTTTTTTTTTTTTTTTAAAACGCTACACACTCAACGGCCCCCATTAGGATAATTATATCCTGTGTCGGGGGTCCGGAAACATTCACAATGACAAGGACAAACACAACGAGACCGGAAAACATGCCTGTACGATTAATACAAACATCTGCTCCGAGCGGGAATCGAACCCGCAACCGTCGAGGCTTAAGGCAGACTCGCTACCCACAACGCCACAACGGTGTCAAATGTTGATTGAGGATGATTGTTACTCTTTCATGCAAAAATTGCTAACATAGCATATTACCTGATTAAGATATAGAATACTTTTATCTTTGAAAAATTTTGGGTCCGGTAGGATCATCGAAAATAAGTGGGGATGCATGAAAGGAGCCTCCCCGTGCGACGTTTCTATAAGCCTTATACGTCCGGCGCATCCCGGTAACAATCAACGTCTACCTGACTCTGATTGGCCAATCCTTTCACCACGATGGCAAACCCAACCAATCCAGCTTTAAAACAGGCTCACCGTATAGTCTCCGTTAATGTCGAGGGTTTTTCTCAGGACAAATCAGAGATACTCTCTGAATTATGCCGTACGACGCACTGCGACGTTATGTGTGTTCAAGAAACCCATAGAGATGAGACTCAGAGCCGGCCACACATACCTGGATTCACGCTTATCGCCGAGATCTGTCACCCAAAGCACGGTAACGCAGTGTTTGTTGCTCCCGGCGTAAGCATTAACTCTTGTGAGTTTTCGACTCAGAATGGCGTCGAAATTATCACAATAGACTTTGGGCATTACACCGTTACTTCCATTTACAAGCCCCCTGGTACACCATTCACATTTTTCCCCCCTAAAAATTTCAACAACCATTCCGCCAAAGTTGTGATCGGTGATTTTAATAGTTGTAATTCGAGCTGGGGCTACAATACCACGGATGCAAGTGGACAAGCTGTGGAGGAGTGGGCTGACACAAATAACTTGGTGCTTATTCACAACCCAAAACAACCGGCTTCCTTTAATAGTAGCCGATGGAAGCGTGGCTATAATCCGGACCTAATATTTGTCAGCGAAAGTATCAGTGCGCAGTGCATTAAGACCGTGTGCACCCCAATTCCTCGCACACAGCACAGGCCAATTATGTGCACAATCCAGCCTGTTGTTAAGCCCCTAATTGTTCCTTTAAAGCGCCGTTTCAACTACTCCAAAGCCAAATGGGACACTTTCTCGCAGTCGATAGATGAAGCCCTACTGAATGTTCCACCTATCCCACAGAACTATGATCGATTCGTCGATATAGTATCAAGTCTATCATGCAAATGCATCCCTAGAGCTTGTCGGACATCTTATATCCCAGGGCTATCAAAAAACGCAGCAGACCTGTTAAAAGAGTATGAAACCTTATACAGCCTAGACCCCTTCTCCGAGGATACTGCGTTACTTGGTGAGGAGTTACTATCGCGGATTAGTGAAACTCCTCAAAAGAGGTGGATCAAAACTGTCACTAATATAAATTTGACACATAGCAGTAAAAAGGCATGGAACACCATCCGGAAACTAACCGGCGATCCACCCCCTCCACCATCACCCAGTCACGTCACAGCAAACCAGATAGCGCATCAACTCCTCTTAAACGGAAAGTGCTCAGGCCGCATTGCGAAGGTCCCAATCCTTAGTAGCTGTATAAGCACTAATGACCATATAAGCAAGCCTTTCAGCTTGACTGACATCACCGAAGGCATTAATCACCTTAAGAGCGGCAAAGCCTCTGGGGTGGACAATATATCTGTGGAGCAAATAAAACACCTGGGCTCAATTGCAGTGTCATGGTTGCTTCGGTTATTTAACAATTGTCTGGAATCCGCTTCTATACCGCGACTCTGGAGAAGGTCCAAGGTAATAGCTATACCGAAGCCCGGAAAACCAGCAGATAATCCCAAAAACTTTCGGCCAATATCACTCTTGTGCCATACGTTTAAATTATTCGAGCGATTACTGTTGTCCAGGCTCACTACCCTTATTGACCCAGTTTTAATTCCAGAACAAGCGGGCTTCAGACCGGTGAAATCATGCTGCAACCAGACACTAAAACTCACGCAGCATATAGAGGATGGTTTTGAACTGAGAAAGGTTACAGGTGCTGTATTTGTTGACCTCTCAGCGGCCTACGATACAGTGAATCTTAGGCGACTGTTAGGGAAGGTAAAAAACATGACCGGCGATGAAAAATTTGTCATGATACTCCGTGAACTTCTCCATAATCGTCGCTTTCAGGTGCATCTTCTCTCAGACAAGAGTCGTTGGAGAACACAACGGTTTGCCACAAGGCAGTGTTCTGGCTCCACTTCTATTTAACATGTATACCAACGACCAACCTTCCAGCCCAAATACGTCCCGCTTCATCTACGCAGACGATCTTGCGCTAACTTCCCAATCTACCGAGTTTGAGGAAGTAGAGGCAAATCTCACCACGGCTCTTAATTCCTTGAGCCGCTATTACCATGTAAATTTACTCAAGCCTAACCCATCAAAAACTCAGTCTTGCGCGTTCCATCTTCGCAACAACCAAGCGGGACGTAGGCTTAATATCTTGTGGCAAGGTGTGCCCATAGCTCACAACCACCATCCTAGGTACTTAGGTGTCACTCTGGACAGGTCTCTCACCTATAGGAAACACTGCGAGAATATTAAGAAAAAAGTTCACGCCCGCAATAATTTGCTCCGACGTCTAACTGCTACCAAATGGGGAGCCTCTCCGCAAGTAATGAGGACATCCGGGTTGGCGCTAGCGTTTTCCGCTGGCGAATACGCATGTCCTGTGTGGAGCCGATCTACCCATGCAAGGCTAGTGGACACAGCACTGAATGAAACCTGCCGGATCATTACAGGCTGTCTGAAGCCGACCCCGGTAAAGTTACTATATCCACTGGCTGGCATAGCGCCCCCGGAGGTTCGCAGGACCGTGGCGAGCTCTGCAGAGAGAGCGAAAATGGATAGCGACACACGGCATCCTATGTATGGTCACATTCCGGCACTGCAAAGGCTCAAAAGTCGAAAAAGTTTTGTCAAGGGTGTCGATCCATTGGCCTCGGAGCCAGCAAAAGCGAGGTGCAAATTATGGACTGAGAGCGTTTTCCTGCCAAAACCATTTGTGTTACCTTCCGAGAGTCTTCCACCTGGGCATAATTTGCCATGGCAGGTCTGGAAGTCCTAAACAGACTTCGGACCCAGATTGGCCGAAGCAAAGGACAATATGTTTAGGTGGAGATTCACGGATGGTGCTAACCCAGACTGTTTGTGCGGTGTAAAGCAAACGATGTCCCACCTTACATCGTGCCCTGCGTGCCCTAACACCTGCACGCAGGAAGATCTGATGGCAGCTTCCGACAACGCAGTCAATGTGGCTGCGTTCTGGGCCACAACAATATAGGTGTTTGCCAACGAAACGCAAAGAAGAAGATCGAAAATAAGTATAAAGAAAGTTTAAAACTTGGACAAAAATGCTATCATTCTTTCTATAATGTTCGATGTGTCATAAAACCATTGTTTTAAATAAACTTGTAACGCAAACGTCACACAACAAGTCTGAAATCCCATTACGTTCACAGTTAAACGTGTGATTCTCCACATGGAGGCTTTACAAGTCAAAGTGATCAGTATTTTACGTCGGACGTCGCATTCTAGAACAATCCATTGTGAAACAACGACAATGTTACGCGTTTTGAATATCAACTTAGCTTGCACATACCAAAAATATTTACTCACTGAAGACTATGCATATGTGAATTTATTTGCTTAGTGACCGCGGCTCCACTTGCGTTAATATAGTTTATTTATAATCCCACGGGAACCCGACATTTTTTCGGGATTTTTTTTTTTTTTTTTTATGTTAGAAGTTGTAAAACAAGCATACGGCCCACCTGATGGTAAGTGGCTGCCGCAGCTTATGAGCGCTTGCAGCACCATTAATAGGTGCCACTCGCGCGTTGCCAACCTCGAGATATTAGTTCTTAAATCTCGTTCGCCCAGTAATTTCACTAGCGTACAATGCCCTTCAAACTGGAACACAGTAGTGCCTAAGCACTACTATTTGACGGCAGAATATTGGACACTGCGGAGGTACTTACCTAGCCGGCCTCTTGCAACAAAAGACCTACCACCAGTGTGACTGATAAAAAGTATCCTATGTGCTATCGAGATAATAAGCTATGTGTGTAGCAAATTTAATCCCAATCAGTGCTGTAGTTTTGCGTGAAAAAGTAACAAACATCCAACCATCCTTCAAACTTTCACATTTATAATATTATTGGGATTTATTTTCATTCAACATTTTTTCAATAAAGGTTTCAAGTCTATTCTTCCTGGCACTATCCAGGTTTTTATATTAGAGGGAGCAAACGGGCTGGAGGCTCACCTGATGTTGAGTAATCACTACCGCCCATGAACATCTTCAACACCAAGGGTATGCAGGTGCGTTGTCGACCTATGAGATAGGAATAGACTCTTTTCTTGGAGCTTCCCAAGTCGTATCAGTTCGGAAAGACCACCGGCGGAAGCTGGTACCACAGAATACCAATAATTTGAAAGATAGGTTATTGGATAAGAGCAAATTACATACATCAAGAGTTTATTAATATTATCAGATGCCATGTGATAGCAATCGGGACCACCAGCTAAACGTGTTCAACGTAGCACGGTGAGGTTACCTACAAGGACCAACGCCTAGACCAATGCAGATATTTCGTAGATATAAGCATCTGCCGCCAGTGGGATTCGAAGCCACGACTGTCGAGACTCGTTACCGACACGCCACTTTTTTTGGTAGAATTTCTATCGTTTGATTTTTTTTTAACCAATTATTTTACTTTATATTGTAATTCCTAAATTTCTATGTTAAGACATTTTTTTTGTTATTATGCTAGACGATATTTTTTAATATCAAATTTAATATATTTTATTATAAGCATATAACTATTTATTACAGTATCGCTTGCGCTTCGTTGCGTGTAAATAGCTTTGATCGATCCGCTAATTGTAAGCTAATGCAATTCAGCTAAATTAGCCAATTCCGCTAATTAATATTATGACAGTGAGGCGACGTACATGAATGATGTGCATTCATAATAACAATTGACGCATATTATCGAAATATGGAATACATTGTTGTGTAATCGAGCCAAAACGGTTCGGCTATTGATGGATGTATGATGGTTAGATTTTGTGTTGCAGCGATAAATATTGTGGTTTTTTTCTTCAACGTATAAAATACTTCAATACCTTTAATAATTTTCAACCCCGTTGATGGATGGACTCTTCTGGGGTGGCATTTTAAAAACATATAATACAGTCATGTTTAATAATAAAACGCTGCACACTCAACACTCAACGGCCCCCATTAGGATAGTAATATCCTGTATCGGGGGTCCGGAAACATTCACAATGACAAGGACAAATACACCCAGACCGGAAAATATGCTTGCATGGTCAATACAAACATATAATGCTCCGAGCGGGAATCGAACCCGCGACCTGTGGCGTTTAAGGCAGATTCGCTACCGCTGCGCCACAACGTCGTCAACGTCGTCGTGTTTATTCATCTCGAATTGTTATTAACCATGAAACAAAGCTTCATGATTATGGTTTTAGTTTTGTAGTTTCTTTGGTATTGCTGGGTTCCGGTTAGAAGGGAATTGAAGGTAGTTTTTTTTTTGTGTCGGGGAGGAAATCTACTACTAGATACCTGGCATCTTGGGGAGGACAACCGGGTTATGTGGAACGACAAGCTGGAAACGTCATGGGGACCCACTAAGACCTTCTCGATGGCCTACCTCAGTGTGTTTGTCAGGTTACGGGAACTCTCGCAGAACATACCAACGTGACCTGACAAACACGGTGCTCCGATTGGTAGCGGAGCTCAGTCCCGGGGGGAGGAATTTAAGGTTAGTGAAATAACTGGGCAAAGGAGATTGAAGAGCCAGCATCTCGAGGTTGGCAACGTTTGAGTGGTACCAACTATTAGTGTTACAAGTGGTCATAGTCTACGGCAACCGCTTACCATCAGGTGGGCCGTATGCTTGCTTTCCAACTTAGTAACATATATAAGACATTGCTAATAATCCTGTATCCCATTTAAACGGCTAGTTTGGGCTTGGAGTTGGTACCCAAGGGGTAAGGTTCGATCCTGCAAGACTGACAATCCAGCTCTGCGCTTCTACCGTTCAGCTTTTGAGACTCTAATAATTAAGTATTATAAACAACGTTATAAATTAGGGCGGTTATACAATTCAGGTCAATATCACGTTTCCATGCCATCTTCATGTGACTCACATCCTCGAATGTCTGTTTATTCATTCAACGCGTCAAGGACGGGCGCGGAGGGACTGTTAACGAGTATTTGCTTTAGAATACAAGCGTGACTACACGGTTTTATATTTATAATGACGACTGACGACGTTGTAGCGCAGCGGTGGCAAACCTGCCTTTACCACAGGTCGCGGGTTCGATTCCCTCTCGGAGCAGATGTTTGAATTGTTCATACAGACATGTTTTCCGGTCTGGGTGTCTTTGTTCTTGTCGATATGTATGTTTTCGGAGCCCCGACACAGGATATAACTATCTAAAAGGGGGGCCGTTTAGTGTGTACCGTTTATTTATTTATATATTTTATTTAATACTCGTTTGCTCGAAACTCACAATGGTACGGACATATGCAATCGAATACTTATAATTCTAGCATGGGCATAATTTTCCTTACGTCATGATTTCTACCATTTAACTACAAAAAATCTCCTCAGTGAAAGAGAGAGGTTCAGGGATCTCTTGGAGAGCTCAATACCGGGGTATCTCGAGCACTGTGAGGGCAGAGCTCGGTCCCGGGGGGCGAGACCAGCCACAAGTCACATAAAGCCGCAATAGCTCAACGGTAGAAGGGCCGACTTCGCTCCGTTAACCCGAGAGTCCATTTCGATCCTGGCCCCTTGGGCTATTGTCGTACCTATTCCTAGCGCAAGCTTCGAGCTTATTTAAAGGGGCAATAGGAATATTAGTGTTATATGTGGGTACTAAGAATTATATTGCAAGGCGGTTGCATCCGCCATTATAGATGTCAGTCGGTAATATAGCTCTGTAGACGTGAAGCGTGTTTCATTTAATAACCGAGAATAACAATTAGTTTGCCTCGAAAAAACATTTCTAATATTCTTTATAAAAAAAGGTGTACCTTTATAAAGCTAGATGATCTAGTTTATTACAGTCATTAATTTAATAAATTAGTCTGTTTTTTATGCGTCTTTGTGAAGGAAGTTAACGAGGCCAGTTATTTATTAACTGTTTCGGTAGTTTAACTATTTGTGGTTTCAGAATACAAATGTTCTATAAGTAGTTATTATGCAAAGTGGCTTTGGAAAATTTCGACTCGGTTATATTATTTTAGTAATAATGATTACTTCCTTGTTCTTCTTATTACTAGCATTATTAGTCTGATTATTATCTTATCTGGATTTGACAGGTTACTAGTTTTTACACAGAGCATCGACATCTGATCTCCGCAACCCTAAAGGCGAACTAGTAACTCATTAGTTAAGAGCAAATTATCTATCAAGAGTTAGCGATTTATACCAGATGTTATGATAACCACCGGGACCGACACCTGAAAGTGCTCTCCGAGGCACGGTGGGGAGACCCACAAGAACAAACGCTCACACCGAGACAGATATTTGTAAGATACAACCCGAGACTGTTGAGACCAAAGGCAGGCTTCTAACATGTCGCTTCTAACACAACGGTCGTTAATATACTTCCTTGTACATAAGGAATTAAATATTTCTGTAAAGTATTAAGTAGTGACGACCACTGTGATTAATTGCTTGAATTCTAACACAATCCATAATTAAACGGTTTATTTATAAACTAGGTAAAACCGGCCACGCTTCTCTGTGACTAAGTCTTATATAAACATTTACCGTTTCTGTAAAATTTCAGATTATAAATTATTTCAAAACATGGATTACTTTTAGAGTTTTGAGATTTTAAACAAACGTATAAAAATGTATATACTTATTATGTATAATTATTTACTGATATTTAGAAGTAAGATAGGTACTGATAATAGTAAGATAGGTACTGACTTACTTCATTTCGTCGCGTTGATGTTGAATTTTCGAAGGAGCACCAACAAGTCTAAGACATTCTGTCTGTATGGAAGGGACGGTTTCTAGTATGTATATAGTAAGTCTACTTTTAATGCGAAAAAGTTTTGTAAGGGGTTGAAAGATTTTATTTTTTCCGAGAGTGTATTACTGTTGGCCCTAGTGGCCTTGGCAGCGTCACCGGTGGGGGAAAGAAGAATAGGGGTTGAAAGAGGGGAAGAAAAGTTGTATGGAAGTATCGTCATTTTTAGAGCTTGAAGATTGAAAATAATTTTTAGGCTGCTGATTCGATATAAAGAAATATGACATTCAAAGGTTGTAAAAAGAGATTTGGGATTCAGAAATGGTTTTTTTTTTTATGTTAGAAGTTGGCAAACAAGCATACGGCCCACCTGATGATAAGTGGCTGCCGCAGCCTATGAGCGCTTGCAGCACCATTAGTAGGTCCCACTCACGCGTTGCCAACCTTGAGATATTAGTTCTTAAATCTCGTTCGCCCAGTAATTTCCCTAGCGTACAATGCCCTTCAAACCGGAAGACAGTAGTGCCTAAGCACTACTATTTGGCGGCAGAATATTGGACACTGCGGTGGTACGTACCTAGCCGGCCTCTTGCAACAAAGACCTACCACCAGTGTGACTGATTGCACTGGTGGAATAATCTCTGTTGTGACAGAGGCTATCCCAACAGCGGGCGATGGGGTCGTCACATCCCGACGCCTATAAAAATCGTTATGCACGTGGGCGAAGCCGCTGGCAGAAGCTAGTGATATATAAATTGCAAAGTTGCTTAGTAAGCAGCATTGTCAAGGCCGTGTGGTGAAATTTCATTAATGTTATTCTACGCGCAGACTGTTACTTAGTAGAACATGATTTCTTTACATGATGCGGTTGCCTAAATTCTTATTTTAATATAAGCGACCTATCTTAATATTGCATTATCAATAGTGGCGTATTGTATAAATTCCCTAAAAGGGTTACAATAACAAACTTTAGTAGTATTTAAGGTAATATAAGCTCTAGAACCTAAAAATAGATTAACCAATGTCAACCGGTAATATCTGGTTAGCTTTTATACTTTTCTGCCAAGAATCGCTTGTTGCCTCTGGAGTTCTTTGAAAAAAAAAAAAACAAAAACTCTCGAAATCTAAAAATAAAAATATTTTCGTGAACCATAATATTCAATCCCAACATTTGATGTTTCGCATTTTTGTTTATTAATTTTGAATAGCTCTGGTAACCAGTTGTAGTCATCAGCAGCAGTTGACGCAGTACCACTAAATGGTGCTTTTTCGGAGTTGTGTCTATAAAATTCGAAGAGTTCCCTCGATTGTTCTAGGATCGCATCACCAGATACAAAAAAAAATAATTTCAAATGATAAAAAGAATTATCCAAATCGGTCTACCCGTCTTTGAGTAATCAAGTAAAAGAAATACAAAAAAAAAACATTTTAGTAGTACCAGAACCACGCTTCGCAGCGCTTCCCAGTTCGACCGGGGAAGTGCTATCCTCTCACAGAAAGTCAACGTAATGTAACAGCATCAGTATTGTTGCGTATCGTGCCGATCGTGAGAGTACCGAAGACCCAATCTCTGTTCCCTTCGTACTTAAGCACTGGAGGCCCATTCTCTTACACCCTCTTTATTTTCTTAGCTTTTCCCCCCTGTCTATTAGTTTGGCATCGCGCATATGATACTTCAAGTAGTAAGACTGCGTATCAGGCACAACGTGTGCTTGTTTGCCTACCGTTATTACCTAAAAAAAACTTAACGTTAACGTCCGTCTTAAACAGAAAGAAGAAGAATAGAAAAATTAGTGTACACTTGCGTGACGAAAAAAAATTATAAAATTTGATAATCTCATCCTTTTTAAAGTAACATAAAATTGGTAATTCTTTCAGTTCAATTGAATTCCTGTGCATAAACATCAATGTCACTCGGAAAACATTACTTATGAGGATAAAGTAAGGGCTTACGTTTTCCGCTATTTGTTGAAGGATCCGATATATTTATTTGACGAAAACAATTAAACGTATGGGGACTTGCAAGCTAAATATTTGTATTTGCTAACCTTGATTTTATACAAACTGTCCTTTGTTTATTCAGACTTTATTGATATTGCAAGTGCAACAGAATTGTATGGGAATTATTTTCTTAGGTGTGAAAACGACGTATTGTATAATATTTAAAGCCACGCCGTTGGTATCAGTTTTCATTTTAAATCAAAGTAAACTAAGGATAGCCTTAAGCCTTTATCAATTTCATCACTTGGATGAAATTAACAAGCTTAATTTCAAATTATGAAAAAATTATTATAATCAACAATGCTTGTATTCGCTTTACTAGAAAACACAATAAATTGCACAGCATTATAACTACTACGTCGGATTTCAACGATTTGTACTTTTATGTGGTACGACAATGATTTTGATGTGACGCTTCGTTAGAGTGACAGATTTCCAAATTTTGACTTTCTTATTCAACATATTAAATAGAACCTATTTTATACATCACCATATGCCAATATAAATTTTATTCGAGAAAGCCATGAAGGGTTTTAAGTAGTAAACCTTAAATAATATCGTTATTTTGGAAGATTTTGTTTTCTCCTATGATATGAGACCTATACCTATTAATAATATTCAAGTTTTTGCTTATAGCTGTACTGATCTCAAGTGGTAGTTCATAACCATACTGAGTTTTACCAAGTAGTGAACCTGTTCTACTTTATACTAAAATAATTGCTGTGCAATTATCAAGTTTCGGTCGTGGTTTTACATAAGATCTCACTCTTTGTAATAGAAGAACTGCTTTGTGATACTTTTTCCATGATAGGATTATGTTAACCCCATATAATGGGGTTGTAAAACTTTCATATAGTTCATAATTGTTGTTTAAGTAACCTGTTTAAATTTCATGACACATATTTTGATAAAAGTATTTATCATACAGTCAAACCTTAGGACATCTGAGCGACGGCGCTTAGAAATGTTTAATTAACATAAGCTGACCTCACCTAACTTGAGGGCACATAATTAGAGAAATTAATGTACGGACAGCAATTCAAAGGCATGATTTGTAGTTACAGATTAAAATGACTAAATAATGAAGAGGCTTATATTAGCTATTTCATTAATCCAAAAACAAGTTTACGAACGTCAAATTATGACACGGTTTAACCTAAAGTATAAACAGTCATACTTGATAAGTATGTTTCGTTTTATAATTGGTTGCTGGGATTCTTCTTCATCCTAGCATTATTCCCGGTATTTTATTTTACCCAGGGTCTGCTTATTACTCTTATCCGGATTTGACAGGTTTCTAGTTTTTACACAGAGCGATTGCCATCTGACCTCCGCAACCCTAAGGGCGAACCAGTAACTCATTGGATAAGAGCAATTTACTTATCAAGAGTTAACGATTATTATCAGATGTTATGTGATAACAATCGGGACCGACAGCTTAACGTGCTCTCCGAGGCACGGTGAGGAGACCCACAGACAAACGCCCAGACCGAGACAGACATTTTAACAAACATCTGCCCGAGCGGGAATCGAACCCGCAACCGTCGAGACTTGAGGCAGACACGCTACCCACAACGCCACAACGGTGTCAATTGGTTGCTGGGATAAACTATACTATAACTATAAACTATAAACGGTACACACTCAACGGCCCCCATTAGGATAGTTATATCTGGTGTCGGGGGTGTGGAAACATACAAGGACAAGGACAAACACCCAGACCGGAAAATATGAGTGCATGGTCAATACAAACATATTATGCTCCGTGCGGGAATCGAACCCGCGACCTGTGGCGTTTAAGGCAGGTTCGCTACCGCTGCGCCACAACGTCGTCGTCGTCGGATGTAAGTATGGAAGTAAGTATGGTAGTTTTTTTACCAAAATCTGTGAACCAAGTAGGTGCATTCATTTGTAGGTGTCACTCACGCGTTGCAAAACACGATATATTGGTTCTTAAATCTCCTTTGCCCAGTAATTTCACTAGCTACAGTGCCCTCCAAACCGAAAGGCAGTAATGGTAGAATGTTTAACACTGCGGTGATACCTACCTATCCGGCCTCTTGCAGCAGATGAGTACCACCACCTAAAATCTATCGTAGTCAATGCTGGTACTGGGTCTTCCCCGATCGAGCTGACCAGTTAGTATTGACATGAGAATAATCTACTAATGAATGCTTATAATACTGCACATTTTTTGTTTGAAATAATCAGTTAAATTATACAACACTGATTTGCAAAAAATAGCGTTTGTTGTTATTAAAAACAGCAACAAAAAATGTTTGTGTGCTATTGACCGAGAGGAGCAAGGTCTTTAGTGAGATTGGTCAGTTCGGAGTATGTATGTATGTAAATACATAGACATGTATGTATGTGTATGTTATTATGGTGATAATTGTCTAGCAATCGATTCAACACTCATTCAATTTGTTATGTAAGTAGTTGATATCAATAGTAGTATTGAGTTGGAAATTTGAGTCTAAGAATATCAGGTATTTTTTTTTAATTTGAAGAAATTACGATTCTTCGCATTCAGTTTTATTGTTCCTAATCGAGTTTGGCCTTGAATGGTGCCTTTGTTATGCATTAATTTATATCGATTTATAAAAATTTAAACGTGACTATTATCACGATGCCTTTAAATTTTATGTTTTTTTAATATTTCCAACAATCATTAATTTTATCATAGAGGCCAAAATGTGAAGGATTAATTTATGAATAATTTGCATTTAAAAATGATAAACGCTACACACTGAACGGCACCCATTAGGATAGTTATATTCTGTTTTGGGGATCTGGAAACACACACAATGACAATGACAAAAACACACAGACCGGAAAACATACCGTTATGGTCAATACAAACATATGCTCCGAACCCGCGACTTGTGGCGCTTTGCAGAAGGCAGTTTCGCTACGGCTGCGCCACTACGTCGTTAGATATTTATAGTGCTTTTTTTTGTTTTATGGAACGAAAATAGAGAATAGGCATTGGCTCCTCAATTTTTCATCTGACATGAACTAAAATAGCTAACTGCTAATATTTTACGCTTCTTATTACTTACCAAATGTGCACATAGTCCTGGACGCTTAGACGAAGTATGGAAATTGGCATAAGCTTTCGAAATACCACCCGACCTCTATCGGTTTTGTTTTACATCGCACAAGCTAACTGAGGCATCAATTCCATCGCGAACAAAGAAGTTTGCCATCTCTTTTCTTTGTCGCACGTCAAAAAAATGCGACATACGTGTATTCTTTACCGGCATACGTGTTCCCTCATTCTTACAACTTGGGGTCCTTCAAACGAGGCGTGAATCTTGCGGGTAGGCCGGGTGAGGTTGGTTAGTACAGTTCGCCTTCTGCAACCATATAAACCACCTTCACGTGTGGACTCCATTTCCACTTTCCATCAGGTGGAGTGGAGTCATTTGCCATTTGCCTGTAGAGTATTTGACTTTCGAAATGGAATCCAGATGTAATTAATGGAAAAGAGATTAACGACATATAATCTTATTGGCTTTGCCAATAGATTAATGAAATGTTTTAAAATATCATAAACAATTTTTCTATCCCACAAAAATGGTGGTGGTGGTTGTCCACTTTAAAGATAAAATATAAGAATTGAAAATAAAGAAAATAAATTGCATCGACGCTGACCTTTTGTTTGTGCAATAAATTTTAATTGGGTAAAGTAAATGATCAGTGTTTTTTTTCAGTGTTCGATGCATCAGCCAAGTCACCCCAAGGTCTTCTCTTCGGTTCCTCGTATCATCTAGGCAATTTTGACGAGTGCGTTGGCATTGAGGAACCCGGTGATGGTGTGACCGTGGAAGGTCAATACTGCTTAGCCACGATCAAGTGGCGACAGAATGATGAATCCAAAAAGGTATATATATTTAATTTTTTTATGTTTTTAAACGCAAAAAATATTTATTATATTAATGTACTAGCTACGTCTTCTATGGCACGTAAAATTGTCATTGTATGGAGTGATGGACACGATTGTCAAGCCCAAGTTGTCACACGTTCATTCTTGGTAGGTAATTTTTTTTTCAATGAGCTCTACTAGAACTAGTTCATCTTTAAAGTGTGAATAATAAAGCTACTATTTTATACTAGTACAGTTAGGCAACCTTAGAAAAAAAAGCAAAAACTGTAATAAGTACATTTATTCTTAACAATTTATAGTTGCTCGGATGTTACCGAAAAAAATATTAAAATTATGAAATTGTTTTCTTAATTTCTTGCTTCATATATATGTATTGTGAAAATGGTGCTTATGGCTTATGGTTCTATCGTTCTATTTAAAATTAAATTTTCCATACTAAAATCATGTTTTGTTGATCGTCAATACCTACAGCTTAATCACTACATAGTTTAAAACAAAGTCGCTTTCTCTGTCCCCATGTATGCTTAAATCTTTAAAACTACGCAACGGATTTTGATGCGTTTTATTGTAATAGATAGAGTGATTGAAGAGGAAGGTTTATATGTATAAAAATAGTGGAGAAAAAATAATAATTTTGAGGTTTCTAATCTGACGTCGTAAATAATTACATTTAACGCGGGCCACGGGCAGTAATGAATAAATCAAAACTACTGGATCGATTTTAATCATTTTTTCAGTGAATGACATAAGCTATATATTTTAAACCCGTGCGAAGCCGGTGTGGGCCGCTAGTATTTAATAAAATGCTAAATTAATTGAAAAAAACCTTAGCATAATTCAATTCAAATACTAATAAAAAGTGTTAAGAAATAAATTAGTAGTCACCATTACTTATGATCAAATATATACTACAAACATAGTTTAATATAATAAACGGTTAAGTGTGTGGTGGATCACGTGGTAATGGTAGTGATTTCAAAAAATTATTAAAAATGATATGCAAACTTATATATCTCAAAAATTTTTGAACGTATCTTCGTCAAAATAATTATAGTTCAATGTTCTTTTGATTTTATTTTCCAGAATTTTAATACCCATATTTAAAAAGTTATCAAATCTCTCCTTTATGACTCTCATTTAGGAGCTCATATCTCTGTATAAGTACTGACTTAATCAAAAAAGTCAAAATTAAATCTCCTTATTATTTTCAAAGACCTTTCCAATCTAATGCAACGAAATCCTAATAAACAGAATATTAATAGTTAGTTATTATTTCTGCTTTCTTTATTGCTCCTAAATAGACATATAGAAATTCACTACTTAATTAACTACTTTTATAATATTTAAACTATAAAGTTCACTTCTTGGCGGTGACGGCGGCCTCGTCCTCGCGGGCGAAGGTCTGCAGCAGCTCCTCCTTCTTGGCGGCGATGCGCTCCTCGCGCCGCTTGCGAGCCTCCTTCACCCTGTTGCGGCGAGCTTCTGCCTGGTCACTTAACATCTTAGTCCTAGCCTTCTCTGCCTTCTTCCTGTGGATGTACTCCATGAGCACATGCTTGTTCTTGAACACATTACCCTTCGCCTTCATGTACAGGGCATGGTAGAGATGCCTATCTATCTTCTTTGCTGTTCTGTATTTGAGGAGCAGCTTCCGGAGTACTCTTTGCCTTTGAACCCATAGTTCTTTTTGAGGCATACGCGCGTTGGCTGTACCTCTTCTTTTACCAAAGCCACAGTGACGATTTAGATTTATATAAATTTACTCTGTCTACGTATTATATAATGTCATTTGAAACATAGATATCAGTTAATTGAAATGTTACATATCTTTCGGCTTAGCGTGCTTTGTCAGAGGATAGTTGGCCGTTAAAGCGTGAAACATTTTGCATCCCTAATTCAGGCTGCGGGTCAATCCATAAAAGATACGACCCCAACAACTCTGATTTGGTGTCACCCTCTTGATATCCAATAAATAAAATTCCATTTTCCGGCGTCGGGATGTGACGACCCCATCGCCCGCTGTTGGGATAACCTCTGTCACAGCAGAGATTATTCCACCAGTGCAATCAGTCACACTGGTGGTAGGTCTTTTGTTGCAAGAGGCCGGCTAAGTAGGTACCACCGCAGTGTCAAATATTCTGCCGCCAAATAGTAGTGCTTGGGCCCTACTGTGTTCCGGTTTGAAGGGCACTGTACGCTAGTGAAATTACTGGGCGGACGATATTTAAAAACTAATATCTCGAAGTTGGCAACGCGTGAGTTGCACTACTACTATACTACTACTACTAATGGTGCTGCAAGCGCTCATAGGCTACGGCAACCACTTACCATCAGGTGGGCCGTATGCTTTTTTGCCAACTTCTAACATAAAAAAAAAAATCCTCTAAAAATTCAACCCCAAATGTAACTTTTTAATGAACTATAGGTATACCATATTTTCTATTGTATAATCGCTTGATTCGAATCGCTCGCTGTCCAAATAGAAAAATAGTTTTTAGTCCATTGAAATATAACATTTTTGAGCTTAGAATGCAGCAGTTAAACGACCAATTTTTTTTGGATATCAATACCCTTTTTATAAGTAATAATTTTTTGCAACCAAATGTAAGAATCGTTTATGGTTTGATTTAATATTACATTAGTTATTCAACAAAGCATAGAAGCAACTCACCGTGTATAACAATTATATTTAGGTTTATATCTATTTATTTTTAAAGCAATACAAAGTCAGCCAAGGCTGCTAGTATACAGGCAAAGAATCGCTGGTGCACCTTCATAAATCTCACTGACGTAACGAAACGAAGTTTACACATGAACTTTATATAAATTATTAGCTTCTGATTTTAATACAAACTCTGAAAAACCCTCCCCTCCCTTTAACAAATTTTGAATGTCATATTTATTTATATCAAAAGCCTAAAAATACGTTTCAAGCTTTTGTTCTAAAAATGACGATACTTCCAAACAACTTTTGATCCCCCTTTTAACCCCTTTTTCGCAAAAAGTAAATAGTCTTTGTTCTTTTTCAGGCTCGAGACTATCTGTGTACCAAATATCACTTAAATCGGTTTAGTAGTTTTAACGTGAAAGCGCGACAGATAGACAGACAGAGTTACTTTCGCATTTATAATATTAGTAAGGATAAGCCGGGGACTTTTCTATTGCTCCGATTTCTACTAAACTTCATAGGATGACTCGTGACGAGTGTCTGAAGATAATTGAATACGTCATCAAAATCGCTCCAGCTGTATTGGGATCTGTATATAGAATATTCATAGGCGTACTGTGATAGAGGCAGAAAGGTAACTACCACCCTGACTATCCTTTTCACATTATAATTAATAACTTAGATAGTGAGACATCCATGAATATATTCACTGAGAATGATTTAGCTACGAGAAATCATTAAGTGCCACTACCCATATTTATCAAATAGACGCTACAGAATGCAACGCGATAAAGAAATAAACGAGACAAGATCGTCACAATCCTGCATCGTGCTATCGAAGTTTGGCATTCAGGTCAACATCTAAACAACTTTTCAACGTTAACAAGGCCGTATTACCAGGCAATATTACCCAACTGAAAGAAGTTTCAACCGTTTGTTGTTGCAGCAGCGAGGCTGCCTTCAGTTATCGGGGTGGATATTTATATTCGCCTTACGAACATCTGTTACAACCTCTAGATAGGGGTTTGTTTTTGTGTGTCTTCCCATCGTGCCTCGGAGAGCACGTTAAGCGGTTGGTCTCGCTTGTTATCGTATATGATCGAAAATAATCATTAACTCTTGAAAGGTAATTTGCTCTAATCCAATGAACTGATTCGCCCTTAGGTTTACGGAGGTCAAATGGATGCAAATAAGCAATACCATGTCAATCCACAAAATTGAAAAAACTGAGTTATATATGCAGAAGTGTTGGTAATGGCTGAAGAACATTTTTCTTTAATATTTGTAAGGTTTTAAGCTTTAAAACTTCTAAAAAGCCATTTTTTAATCATGCAGTTTATGTATTATGTTAAACGTTTTGGGTTATATTATATACGAAATATGCAGTTTGTATGCTTATTTTATGTGAAAATAAGTAAAATAACTTACATACATCTTAAAATTGCCAAAAACTTGACCAATACATAAAGAAAATCATATAAAGCAAGTTGTTCAAAATTTTCAAACGCGTTTTTCTCGAAATGACATTCGTGTGGGTTGACATGGTATTGCTTATTTGCGTCCAAATTGCAATCGTAATTATTTTCAACATGTCACACATATAAAATATAGTTTTCCGGCTATGCAGTTCGACTGCAAATCCGCGGTTTATACTAGTTAGTATATTTACGTACAAATAAAGTAAAAACGCATGTATCAGAGAACAAGTATGACTGGTTTTAATAAAGATCAATAAACTGAATGACGTTGTTACTATAACTGTGAATATTCTAGATATGCATTCGGAGACTAGGAAAAATATAGTTGCTTTTATGATGCGATGTTATGTTCTTATTAATTACAAACATTGTTGAGTCAACAAACATTATTTACCTTTATACTGTTATAATAATAATGTTTTATTGATAAAAACATATAAATATTAACAATACTATTTTAGAAACTACAGTTGGTACTTTTTTTCGTTTTCGTTTCGTAGTTTACTCGTCACTAGGCAGTGGCAGTGTGGGACACGACCTCCTATTAGTTACGCGGCAATAAATACGCTCTACTCAGCGGAACTCTCACCACCATGGTGGAACAACTGCAATCCGAGTTATGACAACACAAATTCCTGGTGACCCCCAAACTAGGCGACAAGCCTGTATCTTGAAAATCAGAATGCAACTACTATGTACTACTATTTCTCATAGCGAAAAAGTTCTGAATTGTATGTTTTTAAAATATATCTGCTGAATGCGGTCCGAGTTTTTTATTGGAACGCTGTACCATATTAATTAAAAATATGTTCGAGATAAAATCTAAATTAATTGGTCTAATGACCATTAACTATTTATGATAATATGTCGTGAGACTTAATTTTGGTGAGGATTGATATTGTAACATTATGTTAATAATATTATTACTAATTTTTATACCAATTAGTGAGTGTTCTTATAAAATTCGTAAATTTGCATATCACTCAGTTGAGGAAACAACAGAATGTATATTCAACGATTGAATCATGCTTAAAAGCCTATTTGAATAAATAATATTTTGGGTTTGATTGCGATTGCATCCACCGTCGGGTGAGTCTATCGTATAGAATGCGCTCGGAGCGCTGCCTCCATCTCCGATGACGTCCTTAGCCGTGGTTCGGCTTCGCAGGAGGCACCCTAAGGACGGAATCAAATTTGACCCCTTGAGGTCCCGTGAGCCCCTTTATCACGGCTGAGTCTCTGTACTCGGCCCCCGCCCGGTGACGCTGTCAAGGCCAGTAGGGCCAACAGCAATACACATTCCGAAAAAAAGGCGTTTGATTATGCCAAATAAGTAAAGAATTTAAAACGTTTTTGAAAGAGATCTAATTGAAACTTTTAAAATCATCTCGATATAAAATCATAAGTTTTTAAAATCATTCTTTGTTCTTATAATACGATTCTGATCTTCTACGATTTGGCTTTTTTTCAAAATGGCGGGGCCCCATTTGATAGGAGTTTGATTGTCTGAGATAACTGATGTTTTTTTTTAAATAATTAATTTCGTTCCGCGCAGTAAAAAAGGCACAATAATTCTGCAAATCACGCGATCGAACACACACACAGCTAGTATATTACATACTAATTGTAGGTTTAGTTCAAGAACGCTTGAACATCAATCAAATGTCACTTATAAAAAATTTAATTAAAAATATTAAGATTTCCATCGATCATTAAGATAATTAAATTATTACAAGGAAAATCATTAAGATAATTCCATTAATATTTATGTAACGATAACTCATTGTGATTGTTTGTATGTACGAAGCTAACTCGAAGTGTATTGGACGTATTCCAAAACATTATCTCAAGAGTTGCGAAGAAGCATTATTCCATATGGTTATTAATTCTTAGAAGTTCCGGAAAATATTCCTAAGTCAAGGATAGAGTCGAGAAGTTAGCTCTTATACTTTGAAATACTCCATTTTTATAGGGTTCCGTAACTAAAGGTTGCTAACAGACTCTTACTAAACATCCGCTATTCGTCCCACCGTCTGTCAGCAGGCTGTATCTCATGATCATGATGATTTGACGACGTTGTTGTGCAGCGGTAGCAAACAAGAGCCTCAGGTCACGGGCTCGATTCCCGCTTGGAGCAGATGCTTGTATTGACCATACAGGCACGTTTTTCGGTTTAGGTGTGTTTGTTTTTGTCTTTTTGAAGGTTTCCGACCGCCGACACGGGATATAACTATCCCAATGGAGGCCGTTGAGTGTGTAGCGTCTTTTTATTATTTATTTATTTTTGACCCGGCATAGATAGAGAGTTGAATTTTTTACAGAATGTTTATTTCTGTTGGCGCTACAGCAACAAACATACTAAAAATAAAATACAATTTTAAAATAAAGGGCATCCTCATACAAGAACCTTGATTTTTATTCTTATTAAATATGTTTGAAAGGGCAAACAGACTAGATTCTTAATTGATGTTAAGTGATTAGCGCCGCCAATATGCCATGCGAAAGGGCAAACAGGTGCGTTGCCCACCTTTAAGATGCAACTGGTTATACGTTGGCTGACCTTGAAAGAAGGGCAAACAGGTGCGTTGCCCACCTTTAAGATGCAACTGGTTATACGTTGGCTGACCTTGAAAGAAGGGCAAACAGGTGCGTTGCCCACCTTTAAGATGCAACTGGTTATACGTTGGCTGACCTTGAAAGGCTGCTGACGAGCAGTCACTTCACGAGTTTTTCACCAACCTACGGCTGTAGCTGACCCGGTGGGTATTTAAGCTCTACCACTATCATCTTTCTTCTTTGGAATTCTTAATGATAACACTACAGAATTTATATGGAAATGACACAGAAGCATATGGACACCGTTGTGGCGTTGTGGGTAGCGTGTCTGCCTTTAGTCTCGACGGTTGCGGGTTCGATTCCCGCTCGGGCAGATGTTTGTTAAATTTCTGTCTCGGTCTGGGCGTTTGTCTGTGGGTCTCCCCACCGTGCCTCGGAGAGCACGTTAAGGTGTCGGTCCCGGTTGTTATCACAAAACATCTGATAATAATCGTTAACTCTTGATAAGTAAATTGCTCTTATCCAAAGAGTTACTGGTTCGCCCCTAGGGTTGTAGAGGTCAGATGGCAATCGCTCTGTGTAAAGACTAGTAACCCGTCAAATCCGGATAAGAGTAATAAGCAGACCCTGGGTACAGTAAAAAATACCGGGAATAATGCTAGGACGAAGAAGACACAGAAGCATATGGTTTACAAAAATCCTTATTTAATATTATATGCGAAAGTAACTCTTTCACGCCAAAACTACTGAGCCGATTTGAATAAAATTTGGTACACAAATAGTCTAGAGCCTTTAATACGCAAAAAGGGTTGTAAGTGGTTTGAGAGGGGGTATGGAAAGTTGTATGGAAGTGTCTTCATTTTAGTGCTAGAAACTTGAAACTTATGTTTTAGTCTGCTAATTCGAAATAAATAAATTCTTTCTTTTTTCTTTTTTCCTATGACGCTACAACCCTTTGTGGGTCTTGGCCTCCTCCACGATGGTTCGCCACTTCGCTCTGCCCCTCGCCTTTGTCCTCCAAGCTGTCCATCTGCCTATTGCTCTCAGATCTTCTTCAACGCAAGCTTAATCGTTTATCCTTTATATCATGCCTATGTCGTCGAGTTTTGAACAATCCGGAATTTCTTGTTTTGGACTTCACAACCAAAGATTTTTTTACCATGTCAGGTGGTTAGCCTAACGATGAACCCTCCTTCTTTATCCGGGCTTGGGACCGGCAGTGCTGTTGTTGTTGTTGTTGTTGTATATAACTTTATTGTACAAATATAACAAAAATTACAAAAGGTTTCATAACAAAATTATATGTACAAAGGCGGGCTTATCCCAATAAGGGATCTCTTCCAGCCAACCTTTGAGTTACTAAAGGAATATGTATACCAAGGGTAGAAATAGCAGAAATTATATAACAATAAAAACAAGAGTAACAATCAGCCTATAGTAAGTGTACAAATGAATGAATATATGTATCTATACAAGATGAAGAGCAAATATATATATATATATTATTATAAAATAAAAATAAGTAATATTATATATTAAGTTATAAAATTATTCCTACAGCACAGGTGAAGTTCGAAATAAATAAATATGACATTCAAATTTTGTAAACAGGGGGAATCGGAGCTTGTATTAAAATATGGCTGGCAGAAACTAGTAGTTAATAAGTGATGAACACAAGAGTACCCGAAAGCCCTGTGGGGTTGCAGTCGTCTATAGGCCGATGTAATCACTTTTAGATCAAGCTCCAAGTCATGTCCCATAAAAATGACGAATTGATAATGTCTTCCTTTTCCAAATCTTCAAAATAGTACGTGCAAAGTCAGAATTAATCGCTAATTGACAATGCATTTGTATGAAAAATCATTTACGTAAACTCAAATACTAACAAGAAAAAAAAAATTATAGATCAAAAGTCGGTGTTAATTAAAACATCGCCAAATATGGCACTGACTTCTGTTGTAGACAACATTTTTTTTTTAGTTTTGAAGTCGGTTTTTAGGGTTCCGTAGTGAAATGGCAAAAACGTTTTAAACGGAACCCTTATAGTTTCCTCATGTCCGTCTGTCTGTCCGTCCGTATGTCAAAGTCATTTTACTGGGAGACAATTAGCTCTGTCTTTTTTTTTTTTTTTTTATATCATATAGGGGCAAACGAGCAGATAGCTCCACCTGATGGTAAGTGGCAACTATCGCCCATGAACATCCACAACACCAAGGGGGTCGAGATGCGTTGCCGGCCTTTGGGGAAAAGGTGTCTATATACTCGACGCTTGAAGACTTCTAAATCATATCGAGCAGGGAAGACTTCGGGAGGTAAACTATTCCAGAGTTTGCACGTACGTGGGAGGAAAGATCTTGATGCTCGCACGTTACATGCAAACCAAGCATCAAGGTGATGTGGATGGTATGAGGTCCTGCGGCGAAGGGTACGATGGTAAAAACGAGACGGTGGTACCATGTCAAAAAGTTCTTCAGAGCACTCCCCATGGTAGAGTCCCCATGTCTATACGAAATTTACTAAATAGGTGTATTCTATGAACCGCACAACGATTTTGTAATGAAATCTTAAAATATGTAAGGATTAAAGGTCCTTCATCAGTCCATACATGTAACTGAGTGTTGGAAAAAAAATGTCAACGTATGTCAACGTGTGAGATATCTTTGGATAGTCTTTTAAAATAATAAGGAGGTTTGATTGTGACTTTTTTCATTAAGTCAGTAGTTGTTGAGATATTAGCTTCTAAAGTCGTAAAAATTGTGACCCCTCTAACTTTTTAACTAGGTGATTTAAAATTCTGGAAAAATATGAGCTTGTAGGACCATCAAATAAAATTTCAACCACATTTGGTTTCAAGAAGATAGATCTACAAATTTAAAATATATGTAAGCTGTTCCCATATCTTTGTTTTTCATAATACTTTTAATAATTATTATAATATTACTGACTTACCTTTGCGGTCGATTTTAATTCGTTATTATTTTTAAAGCCCTTAAGATTCTTCATAACCAAGCTACGGAACCCTTTAGTTTCAACTGTGTGTGGTCCACAACGCACTTGAATGGTATTTTTTATACATAATATAATCAATAGTTTAGGGTAATAATAATACTGAACGCCGGTGCCTTTATAATAAGTGCTGTATTACAATGCTAAATATTAACCTGGATGTAAGTGCAATTTGAAGCGGTAGAAGCTTCAACTTGGTCGCATAAAGTCGATTAGTTTTAAAAAGGCTCATAAACGCTATTCGGTCAAAGGCTGAGAACAAATAGGTCACGCGTTGTTTTCCACATAATAAGCTGAATGGACGCAGAGCTTTAAAGCCTTTGTACTGTAACTTGACGAAGCCAACTCCGTTTCCTTTGAGAAAAATTCTAGTGGGGCAGTTGAGAGCGAAATTTTCTCCCTAGTTCTAGTGAAAAGATGAGGTACAAAGGTTTTTTTTTTTTTTTTTTTTTATGTTAGAAGTTGGCAAACAAGCATACGGCCCACCTGATGGTAAGTGGCTGCTGCAGCCTATGAGCGCTTGCAGCACCATTAGTAGGTGCCACTCACGCGTTGCCAACCTCGAGATATTAGTTCTTAAATCTCGTTCGCCCAGTAATTTCACTAGCGTACAATGCCCTTCAAACCGGAACACAGTAGTGCCTAAACACTACTATTTGGCGGCAGAGTATTGGACACTGCGGTGGTACCTACCTAGCCGGCCTCTTGCAACAAAGACCTACCACCAGTGTGACTGATTGCACTGGTGGAATAATCTCTGTTGTGACAGAGGTTATCCCAACAGCGGGCGATGGGGTCGTCACATCCCGACGCCTTTATTTATTATATTACTATGTTTTATTATATTACTATGTCATTGTCTGTTTAATAGAATGTTTAAGGAAACCAAGAAATAATAGCATATAGTACATTGTTATTTATTAGATTTTACTCATATTTCCTGAATCTGAGTTTGTCTGGAATAAATCGCGATAAGACCGCCTACATGTACATGTATGTATAGCTATTAAATACTTGAATGTAACTCGTATTTAGTGTACAATAAAGACTATTCTATTTATCTATATATTTTTAATCAGGGGTGGCTAGTGCAGTTTGCCTTATTCAATTGTATCAGCCGTCTGAGTTGACTGTTATTTATGATCAGGTGTATTAAGGTCATTTGCCTACCGTTGTAAATAAAAATAAAATAAAGCTCTTGTTTGGAGTTTACTCCTTAAGAATCTATATTCGTCGTCGTCAATGTTAATTAATAATTTATTTCTCTACTTTTCGTTCACTCGCTTTATATCTGACTAGCGGCCCGCTCCGTCTTGGCACGAGTATAAAATATATACCCTATGTCATTGACTGAAAAAATGATTTAAATGTAATTATTTACGACATCACATTAGAAACCTCAATTTTTCTCCACTATTTAATGGATGTTATTATACATATAAACCTTTCTCTTCAATCATTCTATCTATTAAAACGAACCGCATCAAAATCCGTTGCGTAGTTTTAAATATTTAAGCATACATAGGGAAAGAGAAAGCGACTTTGTTTTATATGTAGTGATTAGGTATTTAAAATTTGCTTTGATATCAATTTATATATATTTTAATAAACTTATATAACTTTATTAAAACATACGTATATAAAACATAAAACGCACATGATCATGTTGCTTTAATTTTAAATTTATGGTTTCAAGAAATTAAATTCAATTTTTGTTAACTTATAATAAGACCGGAACTAGCTCATTCATAATTATAATAAAAATCATTTTCTGTCCTAATTTTTTTTACTTACTCGGAAAACAGAAATATCCAGTCTAATTATTTATAGTAATTAACTTTAGTTTTTTTTATATTAGATGTAATAAATATTGTATAAAACTGAAGATATTTTAAGGCTGTAATTTTATTATTTCCTTGATTTATATCTTGATTTATGTTAGATTAGCGCGTTAAAAGGATATAAGACACGTTCTCATCCTATACTTCAAACTGTGCTGATTTTTCTTTGTAATTTTTAGTTTTCGAACGAGCACGATCAATGAACTGAATATGATAATTTACAGGATGAACTAAAACTAAAAAACTATGTTAACTATTGTTCTTAAAACTAGCGTCCTTTTCGTAAGGGGTGAAATGCGAGGTTGAGGTTCGGGCGGTAGTAAAAATGCTAGCGTTACATCTTACTCTTCTGACCTAAGCAATGCGACCTCACGGCTCCCGCGTTTTTTCATCTCGCGGGTTGGTCTTAGCTTTTTGTATAGCTCGGGAGCGCTCTGATGCGCCAAGTTACTAAAGCATCCTGCTTCGCGTCAAAATTTGCCAAGAGTCAATACACATCATATTTTTTCTTTTTCGGAGTGTCTATTACTGTTGGCGCAGTGCCCTTGAGGTGGGGGGACCGGGTCAGGTGACCGGTAAAAGATTGAGATTCGGGCTTCAAGTTGAATCCATTACAAGGGCCTTGCGAGGTCGAGTCTACGAGGGCTTGGGACGTCATCGGGAGGGAAACACGTCAAAACTACAAGTATAGCTCCAACGCCTTCATGAGATAGAACAATTAATGCAATTTAAATATTTCCTAACTGTAAAATTTGAAATTGTGTTTTTCAGATACGAACTGGTCGAGGTGAAACACTTCGTTGGGCGGTATGTGTCCCGAGTGCGTGCGATGCGAGCGCTGTAGCGGGATTCGTTAGTGATGTACTTTACCATACTGTGGGAAACTCTACTGGTGTTGAAGTAACAGAAAAGGACTGTTATACAAGGAAACCCTTGACCGTTAACAAACTTGATATTGCTTTCCTGTAAGTAGTAAAAAGTGATAATCTTGGTTGAATACACCGTTGTGGGTAGCGAATCTGCCTTTATTTCGGTCTAGGCGTTTGTTCTTGTGGGACTTCCCACCGTGCCTCGGAGAGCACGATAAGCTGTTGGGTCTGGTTGTTATCACACAACATCTGATATTAATCGTTAACTCTTGATAAGTAAATTGATCTTATTCAATGAGCTACTTAAAGGTTGGCCCTTAGTGTGTGGAGGTCAGATGGCAATCGCTCTATGTAAAAACTAGTTACCTATCAAATACGCATAACAGTAATAAGCAGTCCCTGGATAAATACTCGTTTAATACCGGGAATAATGCTAGGAGGAATAAGAAGAGTTGATTCAATAGAAAAATTTCACTCACTAGTCTCACTAGACCACCTGAAACAAAAACGCTCAGTGGAGTGTCAGGTTTATTGCTTCTAATTTATAGTAATTACTGTTTATTATATTTGTTTTATTTAAATATATACAACATATCTAAATATATACAACAAATCAATACTAAATTTATTTATTTACAAATAATTAACTATAATAAATCATTTCCACGGGGAGTGGTAGCAAGAATGATAACTGCATTTCCCCGCAGAATCTAAATTTGGAGTCGGTGGTAGAATCCGACTTACAACAAATAAGTGTAATGCTGTTTTACGTTGAATAACATATTTGAATTTGAATTGCAATCCCGATTACTTGGGCAAAAAATAAACTATTAAATTTCATAATAATACAGCTTTTTTTTATAAAGAAAGGAACACTAAAACGGACGCAAATTTTAAACAATAATGGTATGTTCAATGTTCATACATGATTATTGGGACAGGAAACCTATTAAAATAAATCTAAAGCCTCAATCGCTCGATGAGCGATAAGTTGACTGTTAATGCAAGTTGCAGGTTCCATTTTTATTACTTTACGCTATTCGCTTACCAATTTATTTAGGAAGGAAATATTAAAAGATAATATTATTTTAAATATCTTTAAATTTCTAGTGGGATAATGTTATTCTTCGGAGCCATTCTTCTATTCACAACCACCTATGAAATCTATTCCATACGTAAAGGAAACAAGAAGAACAGCGCCATACATGATCTCATCATTTCCTTTTCTTTAATAAATAACACTAAGAAGATTCTATCGACGAAGCAAAACAACAGTCTTGGTCTAGAATGCGTCAATGGTATCAAAGCTTTGGCTATGTTATTCATTATAGCTGGTCATGCTTGCCTTTTTATTGGAAGCGGTCCGGTCATGGACGCTGAAGCTTGGGATCGGGTAAGATATTTTTAATATACGTTTTTTCTTTGGTTAAAGGGTTTTGTGCTGTTAATGATTTCGCTATATGGAGATATGATACACTTATTGAATAAAAAAAACTTTTACTAAAAATGTCATGTCATGTGCTGGGAGGCACAAATGGGCCGGCTAGACCGGGAAGTACTACCCTCCATTCAATCGGCGTAAAGTAACAGTATCGGTAGGTTGCGTTCCTTGCGATGAATGAATCTCCCACTCCCCTCTTCCCTCCCTTTTTTCTCCTGTATTCCTTCGGTAGGCAATGCACACAGGATACTTCAAGTATCGCAAGCACTCATAGGTAAGTTTTTACCGGCGTCGGGATGTGACGACCCCATCGCCCGCTGTTGGGATAACCTCTGTCACAGCAGAGATTATTCCACCAGTGCAGTCAGTCACACTGGTGATAGGTCTTTTGTTGCAAGAGGCCGGCTAGGTAGGTACCACCGCAGTGTCAAATACTCTGCCGCCAAATAGTAGTGCTTAGGCATTACTGTGTTCCGGTTTGAAGGGCACTGTACGCTAGTGAAATTACTGGGCAGACGAGATTTAAGCACCAATATCTCGAGGTTGGCAACGCGTGAGTGGCACCTACTAATGATGCTGCAAGCGTTCATAGGCTACGGCAACCACTTACCATCAGGTGGGCCGTATGCTTGTTTGCCAACTTTTAACATAAAAAATAAAAGGTGATGGTGACTGCTTACCATCAAGCGGGCGGTATGCTTGTTTGCCAGCCGTTGTAACAAAAAAAATTCAATGCCTATAAAAAATAATATTCGATGTAGCATAGCATATGAATAAGTATTTTTTCTCAAGTGTGATTTTCTTAATCATTTCTTTTTAAAATTTCCAGCTCATACGTGATCCCGTAAATGCTTTCATGTTGAACAACACTCTGCTAGTTGATACTTTCTTATTCCTGAGCGCATTTCTCTTTAGCCGGCTTTTGCTTATTGAACTGGACAAACGGAGAGGGCGTTTGAACGTGTTGCCAATATTGGTTTTCCGGTATATTAGGTGAGGAATTGACCGTATTTTCAACTTTAAATATATTACAAAAGATTAACTCTAAAATTAACCTTTTATGATAATAATACTCGTAACACCATAAGACGGAAGCATGTGGTCAAAATGGGATATAAAGGGTGGGAGTTTGGGCCTCCAGTGCTTTAAATTCTTGAAAGAAACAAAGCAGTACGTATAATGCTACATCACGATACTTTGTGAAAGGGTATTACAATCCCCACCATGCTGGTCTAGTTATTACAAAGGCAGCAAAAATATACGACTCGTAAAATTTGTATATATTTGCATTGTAGTCAAGAGTTTACGTGACGTGGTTGTGTGCCTGCTTTAGGCCACGATGGTCGCGGGTTCGATTCCCGCTCGGAACAGATGTTTGTTATATCTGTTTCGGTCTGGGCGTTTGTCCTTGTGGGTCTCCCCACCGTGCCTCGGAGAGCACGTTAAGCTGTCGTTCCCGATTGTTATCATAAAATCTGATAATAATCGTTAACTCGTGATAGGTAATTTGCTCTTATCCAATGAGTTACTAGTTTGCTCTTAGGGTTGTGGAGGTCAGGTGGCAATCGCTCTGTGTAAAAACTAGTAACCTGTCAAATGGCGCTAAGAGTATAAGCAGATCGTAGGTATAATGACGAAGATAATGCTATGAAAAAAAAAAGATTCAACTAAGTAAATTCTTGATCAGTTCCGTATATAGAAATATGTAATAAAATTTGCCACTCAATCAATAAATTTCCATGACAAATTGTTAATTAAATAATATTATATATATCGTGCGTAAAACATTGTAACATCGTTATTGGATATAAAATTAAATACAACAATCATGATATAAATCGCCATTAAAATGTACAACTCTACAACTATATTCTTATTAAAGAATAAATAATATTATATGAGGACGTTGTAGTGCAGCGGTAGCAAACCTGCCTTAAGCGCCACAGGTCGCTGGTTTGATTCCCGCTCGGAGCAGACGTATTAATCATACAGGCATGTTTTCCAGTTGGGGTGTGTTTGTCCTTGTCTTTGTGTATGTTTCCGAAAATGAACCGAACCGAAAATATTAGTTTCCAGTGGGATTGTTAGCAATCGTTACTCGGCAATCCTCGGACGTGTCAAATTGAACTAAAAAATGAAACTCTAATCTGGGTACTTTCAAACGAGGCGTGAAGAGGCATCTTGCGGGTAGGCATGGCGTGGGTGACTGGTTGCCTGCCGCAACTGTATTAGCCGCCTTGGCGTTTGGACTTTACTAACACTTACCATCAGTGGAGTAGAGTAATTTACACTCCTTATCAAATAAAAACTGAAAATAATTCTGGACATAATTCCAATGTGAACGGGGCAGAAGTCGCAAGCGGATGCTAGTTAAATTACATGTATTTTCGATCGTTTAGGATTTAATAAAAACATTCTATTTTTATTTTAAGGGTAACTCCAGCGTATGCTATCGTCATAATGTTCTACATGACTTGGCTACCGAAGATTGGGGAAGGACCTCTATGGGAGAATAGACTGCAGCTAGAACAGGAGAGATGTATAGATACCTGGTGGGCTAACATCCTGTATGTTAATAACTACGTCAACACAAGTAGATTGGTAATTAACTTTAGCTTATAATGCTTTTTTATATATTACGGAAGTTCCCATCTTCGTTTACAGTAACGAGGACGCGGTCGGGACGAACATCGACGACGTTGTGGCGCAGCGGTAACGAAACTGCCTTTTTTTTTTATGTTAGAAGTTGGCAAACAAGCATACGGCCCACCTGATGGTAAGTGGTTGCCGTAGCCTATGAGCGCTTGCAGCACCATTAGTAGGTGCCACTAACGCGTTGCCAACCTCGAGATATTAGTTCTTAAATCTCGTCCGCCCAGTAATTTCACTAGCGTACAGTGCCCTTCAAACTGGAACACAGTAATGCCTAGGCACTACTATTTGGCGGCAGAATATTTGACATTGCGGTGGTACCTACCTAGCCGGCCTCTTGCAACAAAAGACCTACCACCAGTGTGACAAACGCCACATGTCGCGTGTTGCAAGGAAGCATATCTTCCGGTCTGGGTGTATTTGTCCTTGTCTTTGTATATGTTTCAGGACCCCCGACCCAGGACTTTACTATTTTAATGGAGGCCGTTGAGTGTGCAGCGTTTATTTATTTATATTTATATATGTTTGACAGATTTAAAACAAAATTAGCCAAATCGGTCCTGTCGTTGTCGAGTTTCAGTGAGACTTACATATTATATAAAATATTTGTGTAGTGTTTTTGTTACAGTCATCTTCTTCCAAAAATATACTAACTTGTTTCTATTGATATATGATATAATATGCTATTATATAAACTTTTACATAATTCAATATGTACAGACTAAATATTTAATTTACTATTTATTATAGTTTTTGAAAATAAAATTATCTTTATCAAGAAACATTTGGTTTTGATTGATTTAACTTTTAATTGTTCATTCTAAATAAATATATAAGCAAATGAATAAGGGTTTAAGGGAGGGCGGGGGATGTGGTGGTGAAGCTGTATTTATGTATCGTCATTTTTAGAGCTAGAAGCATGAAACTTATTTTTAAGCTATTGATCTGATGATAATATGACATTCAAAGTTTGTAAAAGTTTTACACACAAGGATGAGCCTAAATAATTAAAAAATCTACCCAACGACACTATTCCACGTGGACCAAGATACAGGCATAGGTAGTATCACTATAAAAACATCAAAATATCCTATAACATATTCGCTTCGTCATATTTTTATTAGATTTACAAGACAAGGGAAACAAGGACCGCTTAACTTTTAAAACTCAATATATTTTCCACAGTGTATGTTCCAGTCGTGGTATTTAGCCGTGGACACGCAGATGTTCTTCGTGGCGCCTATATTTATTTATAGTCTGTGGCACTGGAGACGTTTCGGTCCCATATTTACCGCAGTGGCCACTTTCGTGTCCCTCGTCATCCCAGCTGTCATCACCTATAAAGAACGCCTGGATCCGACGTTGCTGTTTTACGCTAAGTATGTTGAATGTTTGTTAAAGAGATCCCTTGACCCAAAATTTATTTTTCTCTTTTGTTTAGGAGTTTTTACATACATCACACGTGGGTCTTTTACATAATGTTTACGGATGAATTTGTAGTAGTTCAAATAGATATATTTTTATTATAGAATTGTCACTTTATACATTTCGAATATATTGGTATGAATATAATATTGCTGGTCAAAATTTCGTAAAAAATATTTTTTACGAATTTTTTTTCGCGTGGCTTGATCTGCGGGAGTTACAATAATTTCATTGATTATTTATTTTACTTTGGGTACGTTTTATCTTAATGTTTTAAAATGGTAAGTTTGATCAAAACTAGTATAGCTATGATAATTCTTATTTCATACAAAGATATAAATAAAATTTCAGTTTTGTTTTTTTTTCTTCCCTGTTTATTTTTTTATTATTTTACAGTTTAGAATTATTTTGATGAAGGTTGTTTTTTTTTTTTTTTTAGAAGTTGGCAAACAAGCATACGGCCCACCTGATGGTAAGTGGCTGCCGCAGCCTATGAGCGCTTGCAGCACCTTTAGTAGGTGCCACTCGCGCGTTGCCAACCTCGAGATATTAGTTCTTAAATCTCGTTCGCCCAGTAATGGTTGTTGCACGGTGTTAGTGAAAATGCCTTAATCACTAATGGTTGTGATTTCAATTCTCGGGGCAGATGTTTGTATTGCCCATAACGGCATGTTTTCCGATCTGTTATTGTGATTTAGTTCGAGACGCTCATAGACGAGTGCACCCACTGATCGGTAAACGATCGGGAGGCTAAGCAACTCTAGGCGCGGTCAGTTACTAGATGGGTGATCACATAGTGGTATTTCAACTGGGCGTCTCTGTGCTTCGGAGGGCACGTAAAAAGTGGGTCCCGGCTGTTGACAATTTGACACCAGTCGAAAAGTCTACGGGCGACCTGAACAACTCTGACACTAGGTTGACAACTAACCAATTGATAATAAAAAAGTTCCTTAGCCAGAATAGTCTAATTGTTTTGTAAATTATGTGTTGTTGAGTCGAAGTAGTATTGCATAAAACTAGTCCTTTTTTTCCGCAGAAATTGTAAGTAACGTTTTATCTTTCACTTACAGGGAGTTCACGGATTTCGCAACGAACTATTACTTCGTCGAGGCTTACATGAAGACTCATATGAAGATGACACCATATTTTATGGGTATACTTACGGGTTATATATTACATAGAATCCAATTAGAAAAGTAAGTAAATATACATTTCATACTAATTTATAGGTCTGTTAGGTTTTGTATATTTGATAATATATAGATTAAGTAGGGTCTGAATTTTAACCATAATAATGCCTCAATAGCTCGACGTTAGAAGGACCAACTTCATTCCTTATTAACTTGAGAGTTGCGAGTTTGATCCTGGCCCCCTTGGGCTATTGTCGTACTTATTCTTTGTGCTAGCATATTTGGAGACGTAATAGGAATATTACTAAGACTTGTTAAAGCATTTCTACCATTCTTTATAAATTATATAAATTTTTTTTTTTTTTTTTTTTTTTTTTTTTAAAAGAATATTAGCAATGCTTTTTCAAGGCATTACTAATATTCCTATTGCCCTCCAAATAAGCTCGAAGCTTGCGCTAGGAGTGGGTACGACAATAGCCCAATAAATATATTATATATATACGTACGATACAAAATAACCTACAAACAATACAAAAATTCGTCTTATTCACTTCACGGCTTTTACCGTGTCGATGATATGGCTAGTCAACTAGATAATTCATAATATTTAATTTTATATTTAAAAACGTCTCTCGCATGTTAATTACAAATTTTTCTATCAGGGTGGTTACAGACCAAAGTCTTATACGAGTGTATACGATCGTTTTTTGATACGCGTGTAGATTATAGTTTGACGCACTTATGAGCTCGTATATGCCCATAATAATTCTTGCATAATATTCTATTAACCACGAGAACCAACGGATTGAGCGTACTCGCGTGTATAAGCTTGAGAATGTGCGTACTATTATTTGTATCGCGAAATGAAGCGCGCGTGTTTGTAAACACTAGTCTGAAACCGCCTTAATGCTAAAGATGGTTGTTGATTCTAGCCTGTTTATTATGAATTGTACGGTTTTCATTTTACAGTTACGAATTCTCCAATTTACTCAAAACATTCGGATGGTTAACAAGTATCATACTAGGCACAGTTACTACCTTCTCAGTATCACTGTTCTACCAAGATTGGTATCAGTACAGCACTATTGAAGCCGCTGCATATATATCTCTTCATAAGTTCGCGTGGAGTATTGCGAATGGCTGGCTGATCGTAGCGTGCGCAACTGGCAATGGAGGTATGAGAAATATATTTTATATAGAGATATATTTTAGTATAAGTATTTTTATTAGGAGACAATGAAGAACAGAAAAATAAAAAACCCATACTTTTCTTTGTGAAAATTGTTTATATTATCACGGAAGAAAGTCTTGTCCCGTCCCGTGTGGAGACTGCCAAGGCCAGTAAGGCCAGCAGCAAAACATATTGAGAAAAAAGTCATATGTGCTCTAGAAAGATCTTTGTGTGCTTAGTGTTCGCTCCATTCGGGTTAAACAACTTAATGCTAGTAAAATTGGATACTTAACTTTAGAAAATGTTATACAAAATCTTCGTAAGTTGAAATCATTGGATGGGTTATGAATGACGGAGTTCCGATGAGTGGGTAAGTTATAAATATTTTATAGTTTCTATATTAGATATCTTCGAATTTCGGTTTGGTCTATGTGGAATGTCAATATCAATATTTCTAAGTGTATAACACTTTTTATAAATTTATTTGCGGTCGCCAGATGGCTTAAAAATGTTAATAAAATTTCTGTATAAAGTTTAACGCCAGAAAACAATTTTATTTTAATAATGCATCCATATTGCAGAATAAAAAATAATTGCTCGTCAGTACAAAATTAATGGCATTCATAAATAATTTTTAAATGAAATTGTCCGCGAGAATAGCACGTTCGGCAAATTTAAAATACAAACTTTTGACAAATAAATTATTTAACTAAACTAGACTAGTTCTTCCCGTGTATATTATCTGCGTTGAATAAAAAATAATTACAAATCAAAACAATTCAAATTCAGCAGTCATCTTAGCGAGAAAATTTAGATATTAAAATACAAAAAGTTTATAATTACATTTGGTAATTGTTAAAGGAAACCCATGACAAAATTTCTGTACTATATAGATATAAAATTACTGTAGGGAAGATTTTTTAAATATCTAGTTTTATATTGGTGATAAAATTTGTTATATTATATAATTTAAAAGGTTGTAGACTGTTGTGTTGTGTTGGTAGTGAGCCTGATTTGGGCCTCGACTGTTGCGGGTTCAATTCCCTTGTTTTGTGAAGATGTTCGTTATAAATATCTGTTTCGGTCTGAGCGTGCCTCGAGGTTGGGAGGAGGAGTTGTCGGTCCTGGTTCTCATCATAACATTACAACATCTGATATTCATCGGTAACTCGTGATAGGTAATTTCCTCTTATCCAATGAGTTACTGGTTCACCCATTGGGTTGCGGAGGTCGTCTGGCAATCGCTTTGTGTACTTAATTACTAGTTATTCGTCATATCAGGATAAAAGTATAAGCAGACCCTGGGTAAATACTGGAAATAATTAATCGATCGTTACAATACGTATAATATATAATGAAAAAATGTAAATTATTTCAGGAGTTCTTGGAAAACTACTGACGTGGAAGTTTCTCGTGCCGATAGCGAGGTTGACGTTCTGCGCTTATTTGGTCAATGGAATTATTGAATTATACTACGTTGGTCAATTGAGACATCCTCTTCATATAACATTCTTTACTGTAGTGAGTATAGAAGTTAATATATATAATAATATTATAAACCTGAGGTATTTGTTTGGTTCAACGCGCTTATCTCTGGAGCTACTGGTCGGATCAAAAAAATACTTTTGCATTTGATAGTACATTTCTTGAGGAAGACTATAGGCTATATAACATTACGATACGATACATAGAAGCCGAGCAATAAGAAAGAAAGGGACGGAAGGTGATGCGATGAGTTGGCGGAGCAGCAACACAATAGTAAAGTGAAAGAATTGTTTGTTGGTTTGTTTAACACACACAATCAGCTGGTATACAATAAACATTAAATTTTTATTATCTATTAGGCTTTTTTTATTTTGTTTATTAGGGCCCCTTAATAAACCATTTATAATATGACTACAGTTGTGGCGCAGAAGTAGCAGTAGTTCGATTCCCACCCGAGGAAGGTGTTTGTATTGAGCATACAGGCGTCGCGTCTTGTTTTTTGTGCTGGTGTTTGTGTGTGTTTCCAGACCGACACAGGATATTCCTATCCTAATTGGATTATTGAGTGTGTAGCGTATATTAATGCAGTCTTGTCCTTCTGTAAGCTCACATGACAAAGCCATTTTTTAGTGGTTTTTGGTTTTACTTTTTAAAAATGGATATTTTTTTCAGGCGGCAAACGCGATCTCACACATGGTACTAACATTCTTCCTTGCCCTTATACTGTGTATAATATTTGAATCTCCGCTACACGGAATCGAGAAGATACTGCTCAGAATGTTTGGTAAGCTTTTATCTATTATAAATGAAAGAATTCTTCAAAATTCAAAAAGAATTCTTCTTTATTCATTAATTACTCCATGTAAATTACAAAGTGTCTTTGCGGAGACTTGGTGCCTAAGAATATTTTTAAATGGGTGATCGCGTAGTGGTATTTCAACCGAGCGTCTCCATGCTTCGGAGGGCACGTAAAAAGTCGGTCCCGGCTGTTGACAATTTGATAACAGTCGATAAGTCAAGTCAGAGGCCTACGGGCGACCTGAACAACTCTGACACTAGGTTGACCAATAACCAATCGATAAGATAAAGAAGTCTAGTATTAATGATGGTCATGGTTTTAACTTTAAATATTCATTATACTAGGGACCCGCTTTTGTATCAATCTGGTTTCATAGAGGATTTGTTAATATGAATCTCCATTCTACGTGATATTGGCAAAGTAATCTTTGCTTAATTGACACAACTGGAAACCACTACCCTAAGAATTGAATTATTAACTTCAACTAAATTGAATGAAATTACATACTTTTATTGACAATTGGCGATAATAATAATAAAATGTTATTTATAAACTATTCTAATGCTTACTAAAATTATTCTAGTTATATAGAAACAGAGTAAATTAAAATAAAGCAATAGCCTGATTATTATTGCAGTGTAAATTAAAATTTGTAGCAATAAAATCTGATTCTGAATATCAACATTTTTTAAAGGTAGTAATTTGAATTTTATAAGTAGGTTAGTTAATTGTGATAACTTCATTAACCTTTTTTATGTTATTAATTTTGCAAGCAAGCATACGGCCCACCTAAAGGTTCGTGGTTGCCGTAGCATATAGCTTGCAACACCATTAGTAGGTGCCACTCTCGCACTCCCAACCTCGAGATATTGTTTCTTAAGTCATTTTTGTCCAGTAATTTCACTAGCCCACAGTGTCCTTTAAACCGAAACACGGTAATGCCAAAGTCACTTCTGTCTTGCAACAAAAGACCCATCACAAGTGTGACTGATTGCACTGTTGGAATAATCTCTGCGGTGACGGAGATTATCCCAACAGTAGGCGATGGGGTTGTCACGTCCCGACGCCATGAAAACCTATAAGAGTTAGTTAGTGAATAAAATAAATTTATATGAAAATCATAAAAAATAACGTTTTTGTTTGTTTTTCTTACAGCTCGACCAGTATTAAGTGATAATGCGAAACGAGGTGAATCCTGCGAAGCATCAAGAAACACTAGTCAAAGTCGATTGGATACGTAGTATTAGCTTTTCACTCATTAACTATTAAGATACTCGCTGTAAAATTTCGCTTTTAGCATAAGTAATTTTAACCCCAGACTAAGGTACTGTATGTTTAAAATTTGTATCTGTGTGTCTTTGTATCAGTGAAGAACAAGTGGTTGAACCGATTTTGATGGACTCTTTCTGTTATTTAAAAGATGACTTCATCAAGAGTGTCCTAAGCTGTAATTTAACAAAATCTGCTCAGCCATTAGAATATTGTCAGCTAATTAGTTGATAATGTATGTCAAGGTTTTTTAAATTATATAGAATTGTAAATATAATGACGTAATTTACATTGTAAATAATTTGATATTGTATTCATAGTTTTAGTTAGTTTAGTTTAGTTCACAATTTCGTACAATAAATGTTTCAACAGGACATTATTTACTTTGGTTTCAATGAGATTATGTAAAGCTATATACATATATAAATATGTACAAGGTAATCTTTATTAAATTTTATTACAATCATTAAAATCACGAATTTTAGTATTTTATATTATTATATGTATAGACGCTTATACTGGTATTTGAATCCAAAAAAAAAATGATAGGGATATGTTTGAGTTATCTATGTACAATATACATGTAATATAATACTAAGAGAGAATTCCGGCCCCTTTTATTGGAATATTATTTGGTATACTTAAAGTTTATACGGAGAAGGAGAGAATTTTAATATGTTTATTCCATAAATAATTATTTATTTTGAAAATAAATTAAATAAAACATTAACAGTTTGTATTCAAACTGCCAATGTCAAACACATGTCTGTCATTTGATTCAAGTCAAGAGATGTTCTGGTCTGCTAGTTGTTAGCAATATTATGTGAATAGAAATAAATAGAATTTAGGTGTCTTTTTAAAATGTGGAACATCAACTTTAATAAATGAGTATGAAAATAATTGTTTTGACAATTTTCGTCCGTCTGTTTGTCCCAGCTAAAACGACATATTTCCGATATCTCCGATAATAGTGGAGTACATCATTATGTATACATTAATTTAACCGTTAGTGTTCTTATCGTAAAATATTTGTATAATGTTATTGCTCAATGGTATGTAATAAGAGCGAATTATAATGTTTTTAAGTTTGATATTAAATTTTTATACCAAATCTAGTTTTATTCTAATATTAAAGCCTTTAGTTTATACATATGAGAGTTTGTAGTAAAAAAAGAGCTTGTAGTCTAAATATATTAGAGCTGGCTGCTATTGATATCCGTCGTATCTGTCATGGTGCGTTTTTTATTCAAGGATCAAGGATGATGGATGGACGACTGACCATATTTTGAGACAGCGCCTATGGCGACTGAGGCACTGATTGATAAAATTATTAAGGCAGACACGAACGTCAACCTGGCAGAATTTAATTTAGCGGATTCTCTTACACACATATTGTTCATATATAGTAAAATAAAATCGAATTGATTTCATTATGTATGCAGCATATGGTAACGAGCCTGCCTTTAGCCTCAACAGTCGCGTGTTCAGATGTTTGTAATGATACTAATATCCGTTTCATTATCCGTTTCGTTTGGGAATTTGTCCTTGTGGGTCCGGTCCCGATTGTTATCGTATCTGATAATAATCATTAACTCTTGATAGGTAATTTGCTCTTATCCAACGAGTCACTGGTTCGTATAGTGTTCGTATAGTGGTCGCTCTGTATAAAACCTGACGAATACGGAAAAGAGTAATAAGCAGGCCCCTTGAATATACCGGGAATAATGATAGGAAGAGAGAGGAAATGGCTTTGACTATACTTTGTATTAAAACTTGAAAAACATGCAGTCAAAAATTGACGTAACGGATTTTTTATTGTATACGAGCCAACTTATTTATAAAAGATGAGAAGGCTTAAAACAAAAATATGCAGCAGACATCGCAGGCAATGTATTATAATATTATTTATGAATTTCCTATTTTGTAATCCAAGGATGCAACCAACATGTAATCGTCGTATTTTCAGAGAAGCTACAGTCAAAACAGAATTTGCGCCTTTAACAGAGTGTTCCCGAGCGGCGAGCATAAGTTAGACTGTTATGACACACGCTTGCTATCTTATGCGATAGATGCTTATGCTTAGAGTATATACGTCAAAGATTCGGTAAACTGCTAAGCCTGGCTCCGACTACAGCAGAAACGCGACGGATCGAAGGGAGTTTTATTTATTCCTAGTGCTTCCACTGACGTGACGTGTCCATCTCTGAAGAATTGAATCGAATTGTTCATTCATCACAATTTTTCACCAAATTTGGTCGTTTATGCGGCAGGCATGGACAGCTCGGATGAGGAGCTTCTTTTATTTCAAATACTTTTTGATGACAAGAGGAGACTAGAAAAAGGAAACAGCGTGCTCCAAAATACTGGGTATGTATGAAATTCGCCTGTTGACCAATTCGCGCGGTAGATTCATTTTGGTTCGTGACTGATGGACGCTTTTTTTTTATTGTGTATCGGTGTTGGCTGTGTTGGCCTTGATAGCGTCACCGGGTGGGGGTCGCTGAGTATAGAGAACCGGCCATGGGAAAATGACAGCCAAATTGATTCCGTCCTTACGATGCCTCCAACGAGGCCGAACCACGGCTATAGACGTCATTGGGAATGAAACTGATGGACGCTGTTTCATACTAAACATATAGGAGGCGACACTCTGCGATTCGATTTGACTTCTTTTTCTTATCGAGTGGTCAGTGGACAACCTAGCGTTAGAGTTGTTCAGGTCGCCCGTCTGACTTGACATATCGACTTATCAAATTGATAACAACCGTGGCTGATTTTTTACGTGTCCTCCGAAGCACGGAGACGCTCAGTTGAAACACCATCATGCGATTATCCATCCCGTGACTGACCGCACCTAGAGTCGCTTATCGATCAGTGAGCGCACCCGGCTATGAGCATCTTTGACTGAGCTCGGTGGACACGGGCATTTATACGGGTGATGGTGAACGAAACATAGCAATATTTAACGAAAATCTCGCATACTAAAGTAAAGTCTAATTATGTGTATATTGTATAGCGCTGTAGAGTAGCTGGTAAATGCTAGGTAGATTAACACCCCAGTGTGTTGGATTTAAGCAAGCACGTTGGTGGACGGGAGTTTTCCTACCTCAAGCCGGCTTAGCGCTCGACGCATCCCTTATATTACTTGTATACCCAAAGGCTTACATCGCAGGTAATATGTCTAGGATTGTGTGGTCATTTTGTAAATACACTTTGTTTGAGTGGAGATTTTTCGCAGACGGAAATATGTTTTAAAATACCCATCTCCTTATTATTTTTTAAAAGGATTAGGTAATATAAAAATCGTGGTTTCATAGAATTTGTGTTTTAATTCTGACAATATAAGGCTTAAAGGATTTGTTATATTGTTTAAAATTAAAATTATTTTTATTCATGTGGACTATTAAAATGTACTTTAGAATCGTCAAGCGCTTTTGCTTACTTCTTTCAAATGTAAAAAGTAATTAATAATCGAATTGCAATAAGATGATTATATCCTATGACGAGGGTCCGGATACAGACACAAGCACAAGCATGACCACCCAAACCGGAACACGAGTTTTTATAAAGGCTTTTATATGTAACTAAGTTGGCAAGCAAGCTTACTGCCCGCCTGATGGTAAGCGGTAAGCTTATAAGCGCTTGCAACATCATTCATTTGTCCGTATCACTCACGCCTTCCACCTCGAGATATTGGTTCACAATTTTTATAGGAAACAATATTCTATTCCATCGATTGTACACATGATATCAAAACATAGTATTAAACTACAATTAAGAAATACTTAAGTACTTTTTTTTAAATTCTTTATTAATCAGGTGACAAAAAAATGTCAATAATATGTTTATTTCAATACCTACCTATTTATGCCAAAAGTAGAGCCAACCGCGTGTTGCAGTGGCAACAAAGGATTCAGTTTGACTTTTTCCGACATATTCCACAATTTTCGTCATATTTTAACCAATTTACACAAAACCTCAACAAATTATACAGCTAAATTTCCTCATAAAGTTAAAATTTTAAAGTTAAAATATATAGAGTGGGAGCTTCTACATCTGATTAAAAGTTTGCTATATATATTTACATTGTACTACATATTGTATGCTTTAGATCCAGAGGGCCGTCACTTTGCGTCCTGGAACCCGTTCAAATCTTGATAAGTTGCAGGGCGCTCTAATCTGTAAAAACAGAGGATTTCACATAAAATATAGTTGTATTCATTATTTTAAAGCAACAACCGTTGGTCTAAGTGACTTTGGTAAAACAAATACGCCTATACAAATATGCTATTACCATCTGTCTGCGACTTCGTCAGTGGTGAGCTTAGAATTTGGTAAAGGGAGAAATGAGTCATTTGTTAGTAAATAATGTTCTATAAGACACATATATACAGAGTTCCAATTGAATACGTCCTGTCGTAAATATTTTTTTTTTATGTCACAAGTTGGCAAACAAGCATACGGCCCACCTGATGGTAAGTGGTTGCCGTAGGCTATGAGCGCTTGCAGCACCATTAGTTGGTGCCACTCACGCGTTGCCAACCTCGAGATATTAGTTCTTAAATCTCCTCTGCCCAGTAATTTCACTAGCGTACAGTGCCCTTCAAACCGGAACACAGTAATGCACACACACTATTTGGCGGCAGAATATTTGACACTGCGGTGGTACCTACCTAGCCGGCCTCTTGCAATAAAAGACATACCACCAGTGTGACTGATTGCACTGGTGGAATAATCTCTCCTGTGGGGTCGTCACACCTCAACGCCAATGAAAAAATAAAAGTAAATATAAATTAAATGTAAATATGCCTGCCGTATAGACCAGCAATCCATATCATAGCGGTCGGTGGTCACAGTACGCCGCTAATATTATGTTAATAAAAATTGCGCTGCATTCGTAGCATTTCTTGTGTCAAATCTCAGTTATGATGGAAATGCAATATCGCTGAAGAATTCTTCATTTCCCCTTCATCTTGTAGCAAAACTACCCGGAATAACCCGCGCTTTATTGTGTTCAAAAAGTGAATCTACGGAATGTAATATTTACAGAGGCAGGATTCGCGGTTCCTTATCGTGATAAAATGCTTAACGTCTTTATATTAATGTCATGTCGTCTTAACGTCATGATGCATTAGAATTAGAAAAACATCGATTTTAAAATTTGAATTTTAAAAGGAATTAATATTGAAATATTTGTTGTTTTTCGTGTTTTTCTAAAATTGATAATTCATTAACCTGTAAAATAAATACATATATATTTCATTATTTTAATTGCTTATTCATACACATTTTCCCAAACTGCGGGCTTACCAAGTACTTTTAATAAAAATTCTATTTCGATCCAATTTAATTTTGACAGTACATCGATTCAGATATTATATATAAATATATATGTCGTGGTACGAAATAACGATGTAGCTCAGTTTAGATCGTCAGTTGAATCGCAACAAGAGTTAATGATAAGTCCCCGGTGCGTTTATAGAAAAACATTTTTTTTTTAATGTAAGAGGGGCCAAACGGGTGGGAGGCTCACCTGATGCTAAGCGATCACCACAACACCAGAGGGCATGCAGTTGCGTTGATGACCTTTAGGGAAATAATAGGCTCTTCTCTTGAAGGTCTTCTCAAAGGTCGTATCGGTTCGGAAAGACCACCGGGGGAAGGTGGTTCCATAGACTGGTTGTGCGGGGAAGAAAATGTCTTCTAAATCACGCGTTGTTGTGGATATCCAGACATCGAGGTGGTAAGGATTGAATTTCGAATTTTGTCGCGATGTCCGATGGTGAAATTCCACCGTTGGGATCAATCCAAACCATTCCTAAGAGCATTCCCCGTGATAGATCCGATAGAAGATGTAACATATGTAATTTCTTGTCAATATAACTGAAAGATTAAAAGTGCGGAATATAAGTTTCCTTCGTGCTTGCAAAATGATTTATTTTTTATTTATTTTTTATTTTAGAAGTTGGCAAACAAGCATACGGCCCACCTGATGGTAAGTGGCTGCCGCAGCCTAAGAGCGCTTGCAGCACCATTAGTAGGTGCCACTCACGCGTTGCCAACCTCGAGATATTAGTTCTTAAATCTCGTTCGCCCAGTAATTTCACTAGCGTACAATGCCCTTCAAACCGGAACACAGTAGTGCCTAAACACTACTATTTGGCGGCAGAATATTGGACACTGCGGTGGTACCTACCTAGCCGGCCTCTTGCAACAAAAGACTTACCACCAGTGTGACTGATTGCACTGGTGGAATAATCTCTGTTGTGACAGAGGTTATCCCAACAGCGGGCGATGGGGTCGTCACATCCCGACGCCTTTGAAGGTAATGTCGCACTAAAGGCTCGAAGTTCACACATGATTCTGTGTGAAGCGAGTGTCTTGATTCTGAACGCTTGCTGTTACGCTTGAGAAATTATTTTCTTCCTCTTGTATAGCATGTGAATTTCTATCATTTTTAGGGTTCCGTGCCTCAAAAAGTAAAAAAAGAACACTAATAAGTTCACTCTCTTGTCCGTCTGTTTTGTTTAATGAGACAACTTTATTGTAATTCAAATAAATGGTTCCCTTTCTAAACTTTCATCCGTTATTTCACCCTCTCCACTTATTTTTTCGTGACAAAATTGTCCTTGTCCAAAATCCCATCTATTTTTATATTAAGATTCATAAATTGAAGTATAATATTAGATTGAATTATATTGATATTTTTGTGTCTCTAAGTTGGCCCTTTAAACCGGAACACAGTAATGCCTAAGACACTACTGCTTGAAGGTAAAATATTTGACACTGAGGTCGTACTTATTTAGCTGGACTTTCGCAACAAATACCTACCACCAGTGTGATTGCACTGTTGGAATAATCTCTGCTTCGGCAACTGTTGAAATAAACTCTGCTTTGGCAGTAGGGGATGGGGTCTGAATGGGGTGGAATGGAATATTATTCTGGATTTCATAACACCGATCTTATCGAAATTCAAATCTTTTAGTTCACTTTTTTTTATCTGCGGGGATTTAATATTTTTTTGGAATAATAAGTATACTATGTTTTAATCCAGGTAACAATCTATATTTGTGCCAAATTTCATCCAAATCCTTTCAGCCGTTTTCGCATGATTGAGTAGCGAATATTCAAACATACAACCACATTTTACATTTATAATATTAGATCGACTTCGAGGAGGTATTTACAAAAAAATAGTCTCGTACTTTAAATGTGGCGAAATATATAAGAATTCACATCAGGTACTCCCGCAGGCTGCTTCACAGAACACACGTTTTCCGGACGCCGTGACAAGTGATACAATCAAGAGATTTTTTCTTGACAGTTACGTATTAGGTTCTCAGTTCATATTTCTTATTTTATAAGAAAATCTTTCCTTAAAATATAACAGCTTTGTTGATTTAACATTTTTATCAAACTTTTTGAAAAATGTATTGTGATATAAACTGAAAACTGTCCATTCTTACACCAAATACCGACGCTAACTAGCAGTATTTTTTTATTTAGCCCCGAAGCAGCGGATGCTACTCCACCTAATGGTAAGTGGAATAATAACACAAACGCGAAGGTACCTATTCGGTACCTTGCCGTTGCAGAAGGCAAACTGCACTAGCCACCCTTGCCCTATTATGACGCAAGATGCTTCTGGTTATACGCTGGCTGACTTCGAATTGCGGCTGACTAGGGAATAATGTTGCGGACCTTTCTAAAAAAACTAATTCCAGAATGCGTATTGCTCTGTTAACTTAACAGCGTCTTAACAGCGTCACCCGGTGGAGTGTTCAGATTCAGCCGTGGGAAAGGTGCGGCTCACTAACAAAACGTTCCTCAACACGTTTCTGTATAATCAATACAAATATTTCCGTCGTGCGTAACTACGACCATTACGGCAGAATGGTTGAATTTAGTTTGCATTGATTTACATTTATTAAATAAAAATGATTATTCTGAATAAGCTTTCTTTACAACCGTTTCTTATCTAAATCCTCGTAATAATAAGATTTACATTTGGTTTGATATTCGCAGAAGATTCACGGCAACAGTGACAAGCACTATCGTATGCGTCACGCTCTGGAGGATAAAAGAGTTCATTGGATCATAGAATTGAATATATCTCCATTTCTACCTCTTTTTTACCATAAGATATTGTCTTCTTTTGTATTTAATATATAATGTTTATAAGATACGATTAGTAAATCTCTTTGAGACTTAAAAATATTACAGTGGTTTTTAAAATAACGTTTATGAAGGGTTTTTAAAATAATAATTTTTTGCAACGATATTAGGCACCTTTATTTCCACTTACTTATCAGGTGCAGTAGGGGCACCTGCTTTCGGGCTAAATAAAAAAAAATTAACAATAAATGACAGACGATGATGATGCTGATGATCATCATCATTCTTCCTCGCACAACCACTCTGTGGAACCAGCTTCCTCCGGTGGTATTTCCGAACCGATACGACCTGGGAACGTTAAAGAGAAGAGGGTATTGTTTCCTTAAAGGTCGGCAATGCACCTGCATGCCTTCTGGTGTTGTAGATGTTCATGGGCGGCGGTGATCGCTTAAAATCAGGTGAGCCTACTGCCCGTTTGTCTTCTCTAATATAAAAAAATATATCATCATCGTAATGATGATCATGTGAGTAAAATTATAGCAGCAGCAGCAGGTTTCAGTACTCGGTCAGTCCCGCCCGGTGACGATATCAAGGTCAATGGGGTCAACAGCAATATACAATCAGAAGAAAAGGTGATCTTATATCATGCATATTGATATACTGGGCATGACAGGGAGCAAAAATTAATTTTGATACAATTTAAATTAAAGGGAAGTCCACAGGAAGATCATTGACCTTGAGAAGTGTGGTTATAGTGTAGTATCTTTCAAGACATCTTAAAGCGTTAATTAAGTCTCGTCACGTTCTTTTTAAACTAAGATGTGTCTAATTTTATCTTATCTTCTTGCAGAAAACAATGGCAGACACTTAAGTTTTAATGTACTGTAAATAACTGAAGTTATAGGATTGAATTTTTTTCTAAAGATTTTCCTAATAATAACTATAGTAATATGAATGGTTGGTGTATGGCGCTATATTTTATATTATGAGTACCACAAAAATCAACTCTCGATCGATCGAATAGAAATAAATAAATCTTCATAGTCAACTTTAATGACGTCCATTGCAATAAATCCCTTAATTAAAAGTTAAACTTAAGACATGTAGATAAAATAAAATTAAAAATTTGTTGAATATGTATTTATTTTCAAGATGAAATGAAATCAACAGCTACATACATATTTGTCTTTAGAAGTTATCGCATTTACATTTCTTATTGACACACACTCCTCCGGGTAACTTGATGCGTCGACAGCGTTGGTTGCATTCCTGGTTATTGCAGCTAGCACGGGCGAATCTTTGGAGTAAGCCACCGGACTCCTCAGGTTCTGCTAAGAGAAAATTGTAATTTGAAATTGACTTAATTGTGCATCCAAACCACAGTTACGTTTTGGTGACCAACATCGACAACATTAGGTAACATTCTTCAACACTTACGACAAGTTTTACAAAATATACGATTTATAAAATATACATATCATACTCCACATCGTAAGGTATCCAGTCTAGTAGACTGTTGAGCCTAAGATTACATCTGACCAACAAAAAAAAACTTAAAAATAAATTGTACCTTTCTAAATTTTAGTGTACATAAAATGTTTCGTTTTTGTTGTTGCATATTATTTCGGATTGAAAAAATATATAATTCAAATTTATTTTGACGCTTTTGATATTTATCATAAAAAAGAGACAGAAAAACTCACCAGAAGGCATAGCTGTTGTAGTCAAAGCGATAAACGCTAAGATAACAGTGAAAATCAAGAACAAATGTTTCATTTTTACAATAAATTCACCAAACTATTGCGATGACACTTTCAATATGATAAAACGATTAAGTTTCATTTCTTTTTATATGAATAAACTAATGGTGTATGCCAAAAATGTGGGTTAGAATTCCTAATATAGTTTATGCAATTTAGTGCCTTATTTAGTAATAAATAAAGCTGTTATCTGAAGTAGTTCTCGACGGGAAAGAACCTGTGGAGTGGTTTGTGTACTTATGGTAATATACCTGATAAGAGTTTCAAGGAAAATAATACAAAACACTTTGATTAAATACTCTCTATAAACAAATACAAAACATGTTATGTTTGTTGACGTTGTGGCACAGCGGTAGCAAATCTGCTTAAGGCGCCGAAGGTCGTGGGTTTGATTACCGCTCGGAGCAGGTGCCTGTATTGACCAAAGAGGCATGTGTTCCGGTCTGGGTATGTTTGTCCTTGTCCTTGTATATGTTTTCGGATACCGGATACCGGACACAGGATATAGCAATCCTAATAAGGGCCGTCCAGACCAGACCTGGAAGTCTGGAAGTTCCTAAACAGACTTCGAACCCAGATTTGCCGAAACAAGGACAATATGTTCTGGTGAAGATCCACGGATGGTACTAATCTACATTGTTTGTGCCGTTTGAAGCAAACGATGTCCCATCCTACACCGTGCCCAGCATACTCTAACACCTGCACGCAGCCTCCGGCAACGCAGTCGAGTCAGTGGCTACGTTTTAGGCCACAGTAATATAGATGTTTGCCAGCGACCCTTTGGTCGTGGGTGCACAGGGTGGGGTCGCCTGTGTGCCCATTACACGGCCTAAAGGAAGACGGTGGTCGGAGTGGCACCCATTGCCGTGCTGCTCGTCAGCACGAGGCGGGGGGACAATGCCATCGGTTCCCCTAGGGTGAGGGCAACACCATCAGCTCTCCCCGGGATCGGCTCAGTTGAGCGATGTGCTTGAGTGGCCCCGGAGTTCCCAGAGCCTCTCGCATGCACTGAGGTCGGCCACCGAGGAGGACGCCGATTTTAGTGGGACGCCGTGGTCGAACATGGAACCCCACATAGCCCGGTTCTCTTCCCCAGGAGGCCGGATATCTGGTTGCAGATTTCCTCCTCGTCAACAACAAAAAAAAAAGGTGTTCGCCAGCGAAACGCAAAGAAGAAGAATAGAGCTGTGGGAGTGCGTGTACCGCGATGCTCGGCGATCATCGTCGCGCTTCGTACGGCGTCGGTTTTCCCTCGCCTGGCAGTCGTCCCGATGCTCCGACGCCGGGAGGCCGCGCGCGCCACCAGCCAAACTAGATAACCGCCATATTTGTTTGTTACACGTGTAAATGTAATTCGTATGAACATTATACGTTAGTTAATTTATATGTGGTTTGATTCAGAACGTCCCCACATATTTGGTGACCTAACCTCGTGAAACGAACATTAGCTTCAGTGTTATTACAAATATTAATACTAGTGCTGTGAAACTGTTAATAATAAACTTTATACGGACACAACCTCGTGCGTTCATAGTTTTGTTAAGTGTTATTACATTTGTGTTTGTTAGAAAAAATGTCGCGATCGACACCCAGTGGTCAATCTAGTAACGAGGCCGTTAAAACGGAAAAGGTAGATGGCGTCAGTGTCAAAGTTCCTACGTTTTGGCCTGATGAACCGGCCTTATGGTTCGCGCAGCTGGAAGGCCAGTTTGCTCTCGCCAATATTACAACAGATATTACAAAATACAATTATGTTATAGCGAATCTCGAATTTAAATATGTGACGGAAATCAAGGACGTTATTAAAAATCCTCCGTCTTCGGGAAAGTATGAAAAGATAAAAAATGAGCTTATAGCCCGATTATCGTCATCCCAGGAGCAACGAGTACGTCAGTTACTAACTCACGAAGACATAGGCGATCGTAAGCCGTCACAATTTTTACGGCATCTCCAGAGTCTGGCCGGACCGAACGTGCCTGATGATTTTGTGCGGTCCCTGTGGTCGAGTAGGCTACCGACGCACATTCAAGTCATTGTTGCATCACAACCACGAAGCAGTTTGGACGAATTGGCCACGTTGGCGGACACGGTGAACGAAGTCATATCCCAGCCGCAGGTACATCAAGTGTCTGAGAGTACATCAAATCCTGAAATAAAAGAACTACAACAGAATATCGCCGAGTTGACACGGCAGGTCGCAGCACTCTCGGCTACGTCACGATCGCGTTCGAGATCTCGAGGAAGCGGTTCTGGCTGGCGTTATCGTTCCCGCAGTCGCTCTCACAACTCATCGACAAATGAACATTGCTGGTATCATCGGAAATTTAGAGCCAATGCAACGAAATGTCGTCCACCGTGCACGTATTCAAAAAACGAAAAGAGCAGTCATTGATGGCGGCACAAGATGGCTGTCTCGACTCCGCGCGCCGCATCTTTGTAACAGATAAGAACACTAAGTTAAATTTTTTGATAGACACTGGTTCTGATTTATGTGTGTACCCGTTTAAATACCTACGTAGTAAAGTGAAAAAAACTGACTATAAACTCTACGCGGCTAACGGTTCAGTGATAAATACATACGGTTCTATAGACTTGAATTTAAATTTCGGTCTCCGGCGCGAGTTCAAGTGGCGTTTTGTCATAGCCGATGTAACCAAGCCTATAATTGGTATAGACTTTTTAGCATTTTATGACTTACTCGTAGATGTTAGACGCCATAGGCTCGTCGATAACGTTACGTCATTAGAAACTAAAGCTAAGCCCGCGTTTTCACTGTCTGTGTGTCAGGTTAAGACTGTTGCAGGAACCTCTCGCTACCATAAACTGCTTACCCAGTTCCCAGAAGTCACCAGACCTTTTGGCGCACCTGCTGTTCGTGCGGTCAAGCACAAAACGCTCCACTATATACGAACCACACCTGGCCCGCCGGTATACAGTCGTCCCCGCAGATTGGCACCTGATCGACTTCGAAGAGCTAAAAATGAATTCGAGGACATGGTAAGAGCCGGAATTGCACGTAGGTCTGATAGCGCCTGGGCGGCGCCGCTACAGTTGGTTCCTAAGAAGGATGGTTCAGACCGACCATGCGGAGATTACAGAGGTATCAACGCCAGGACAATACCAGATCGATACCCCGTACGGCATATCGCAGATTTCTCTCACAATTTATATGGCTGTAAGGTGTTTAGTAAAATCGACTTAGTGCGTGCCTATAACCTAATACCAGTCAATCCAGCAGATATACCTAAGACGGCAATCACTACCCCATTTGGGCTTTTTGAGTTTCCATATATGAGTTTTGGGCTGCGAAACGCCGCACAAACTTTCCAAAGATTTATGGACGAAATTCTCAGAGATCTAGATTTTGCATTTCCGTACATCGATGATATTTTAATTGCTTCTAATAATCACGACGAACATGAAGAACATCTTAGGCAAGTTCTTGAGCGATTACGCAACCACGGCGCTGTTTTAAACTCTGTTAAGAGCGTATTTGGTGTTTCAGAAATAGAGTTCCTTGGGTACCTGATCACAGCTGAAGGCACGCGTCCCATGCCAGAGAAGGTGAAAGCCATCCAGAACTTCACGCAGCCGAAGAACCTGAAAGAGTTAAGAAGATTCCTTGGTATGATTAATTTTTATAGAAAATACTTACCTGATGCAGCGAAGATCCATGCACCACTGCACCAACTTCTTTCTGGAAACGATGTAAAAGCCAGCACGCCGATCACCTGGAACATAGAACTTGAGGAAGCATTTAATCAATGCAAGAAAAATCTCGTCGACGCTACACTGCTCGCTCATCCCGACCCAGCTGCTGATCTAATGCTAGTCACCGATGCGTCAGATGTAGCAATAGGAGCTGTTTTACAGCAGAAGGTACGTGGCCACCCTCAACCATTAGCTTTCTTTTCAAAAAAATTAACACCTGCTCAGCGCAAATATAGCCCGTTTGACCGAGAGCTTCTCGCTATTTACGAAGCCGTGAAATATTTTCGTTTCATGGTCGAGCTGAAAACGTTTACGATCTGGACAGACCATAAACCCATAGTTGCTGCCTTTCGTAAAACATCAGAAAAATGTTCGCCACGTCAGTTCAGATATTTCGATTTCGTATCACAATTTACGACTGACGTGCGCCACATCTCAGGAGATGACAATATAGTAGCAGACGCTCTTTCTAGAATAGAATCGATCGCAAGTGATCCAATATGCTTGGAAAAACTCTGTTCTTCACAAGAATTAGACGCCGAGTTGAAAGAGATCTTAAATTCTCAAAGCTCACTGAAATTCAAAAAAATAAAAATTTCTGATTCTAGCAAATGCAGACCATACTGTGATATTTCTGGTTCAACGCCTCGCCTATATCTGACACCTGAGTTTAGAAAACAAGCTTTTGACAACATCCACGGACTCAGCCACCCAGGAGCTACGCCTACTATCCGATTGATGACTGAAAGGTATGTTTGGCCTTATATTCGGAAAGACTGCAGGACATGGACGAAAGCTTGCATTGCATGCCAAAGATCTAAGGTTTCGAGACACACACGAGCTCCCGTGCACGCTTTTTGCCTCCATCTACACGTTTTGCCCATGTCCATATCGATTTAATAGGACCGTTGCTCATTTCGCATGGCTATCGATATTGCTTGTCCGCGGTTGATCGTTTTACCCGATGGCCGGAAGTTATACCCCTTGCTGACATAACGGCAGAGACGGTGGCTTACGCTTTCGTGAATGGTTGGGTTTCCCGCTTTGGTTGCCCGCAAAGAATAACAACAGACAGAGGACGGCAGTTCGAATCTAACTTATTCAGAGAGCTTGCGAAACTAATAGGTTGTAACCACTTCACCACAACTGCCTACCATCCAGCCGCTAATGGCTTGGTCGAGCGATTTCATCGTCAATTGAAGTCGGCCTTAATGTGTCACAATGACCCTGGATGGTACGAAAAGCTTCCGCTCGTTTTGCTGGGAATTCGCAGTGCCTGGAAGGAGGACATTTCATCCACTTCTTCAGAGCTTGTGTATGGAGAGAGTCTTCGCCTACCTGGTGATTTGTTCAACTCATCCGCAGCCGAAATCACCGACTACTCAGATTTTTTGTCTCGCTTCCGCAAACACATTCGCGAGTTAAAGCCAACGCCCATCATACGACACGGTGAAACAAAGGTGTTCGTTCACAAAGACCTCTCTTGTGCGACCGCTGTATTTTTAAGACAGGATGCAGTACGAAAGCCTTTGCAACCACCTTACTCAGGTCCACACAAGGTTCTTCAAAAATCAGAGAAAACCTTCAAGATTGACGTTGGAGGAAAAGAGGTCACGGTATCCATTGATCGATACAAAGAGATATACGATACAAGAAGTTGAGCCTCAGAACACCACCAGTGCAACTCCTACGACACAATGTCTTCCGCCTAAGGTTACCGACAAACCAGACTGCATCACCCGTTATGGTAGACGAGTTCGGTTCCCTCGTAACTGTTGCGACCTATAGGTCTCCGGGGGGGCTGATGTGGGAGTGCGTGTACCGCGATGCTCGGCGATCATCGTCGCGCTTCGTACGGCGTCGGTTTTCCCTCGCCTGGCAGTCGTCCCGATGCTGCTCCGACGCCGAGAGCCGCGCGCGCCCTTAGCCAAACTAGATAACCGCCATATTTGTTGTTACACGTGTAAATGTAATTCGTATGAACATTATACGTTAGTTAATTTATATGTGGTTTGATTCAGAACGTCCCCACAGAGCCATTGCGTGTATTTATTTATTTATTTTAAAAATGCCCATGTTGCAATAATTAAAAAATGCTTAAAAGTTTTTTGGATTAAGATTGCAATACTTTATTGCAGTTCAAAACAAACTTTTATTTTTATTTTATTTTGATAAGCAATTATGTAACACTGAATCGCATCGTAAGCCAACACACATATATGTATATTTTTTTTTGCTGAGACCTAACTCTATGAGTCTAAAATATTTCTAACTACTCTCGTTTCTAGTTCTGTGACGTCATAGAATTTAATATAAAATTTAAACAGCTCAAACGCACGTTCAATCGGTTTAAGTACCGACTAGTTTCGGACTCAGCGAAAGTACTTCATCAGGGTGAGTGGGCTACGTTCGCGGTCGCGATTCGTCTCGCAAGTCTTAAAATTTTACATTAAGTATAATAATGTCTCAAGATAATAATTTAATAGTCGACATAACACTATAAAAATCGTAGCTTATAAATATTTATAATAGATTAGTCAGTGTTATCTGGGATTCAATAGTTCATAGGTTAAATGCTATCAAAAGTGTCACTATAATAATATGCCAATTGGAATGATACGGGGCAGTCCTCGTTGCCGATTGTTACAAGAAAATTAACGATAGCGTAATAAAAGTGTATTGTTTACAATTAAAATTTGGCCAATTTACCCAATCATTTTACTCAATCACGCCAGAACGGGTGAACGGTTCTGAATGAAAAAGCACACAGATAACTTATTATCTCAAAATCAAAAATCAAAAAAAAAATGTTAAGTTCCCGTGAGATTATGAAAAAAACATGCTACTTAGCGTATTCGTTTGGAAATATGTTTATAAGTTGTGCTCATTCAGATGGCTTATTACAAAATTATTATTCACGTTGGTGAAGCCGCGGGCAGATATCAGTAATTTCTGTTACTGATATTTGCCCGCGGCATTACAGGAGCCTAATTAAGAATTGTCATAAGGTAAAACAAGCGTGGAAAAGCTAGTATGCTTATGTTTGTTCTACGTTAATTAGATTTTTTTTAAAAATCTAATAAACAAAAATGCATTAGTTCCTTAGCGACTATTTCAGCCCCATGGTTCTACATATAATTAATTCACATTGCCTTCTTAATTTCAATAAATTTAGCAATATATAATACATGGACGCAAATAAGCAATACCATGTCAACCCACACGAATGTCATTTCGAGAAAAACGCGTTTGAAAATTTTGAACAAGTTGCTTTATATGATTTTTTAAAATCTATTTGTCAAGTTTTTGGCAATTTCAGATTTATGTCAGTTATTTTACTTATTTTCACATAAAATAAGCATAGAAACTGCATATTTCGTATTTATATTATATATATTTAGTATTTATATATTTCGTATATATTCTGCGTATAACCCAAAATGTTTAAAATAAAATGTAAATTGCATGTTTAAAAATAGCTTTTTAGAAGTTTTAATGCTTAAAAGTCTTAAAACCCTACAAATACTAAAGAAAAATGTTTTTCAGTCATTTACCAACACTTCTGCATATATAACTCAGTTTTTTCAATTTTGTGGGTTGACATGGTATTGCTTATTTGCGTCCACATAGTAATTGCTAATTTTGATGTAGGATAAGATAAAATAATATTAAATTGTCCGAGGCTATTGAAATTGATTTCGAAATGTAACTCAAAGGCCCTACGTTCTGCTGCGACCTGACCACACTCCACTAATGCGTAATTGGTATTGATATTTTGATGAAATACTAGTTATTTGCAATTTTTCTTTTACTTTTTCTCCTTTCTACGAATCGAAAAAAGTATATTATTATCTTCTTTTACCTTTATATTTCCCACGTAACTTATTACTTATCACCCAACGCTAATTACAGGCGTCCCCATTTTATATAAGGGACGTATCACACGTCCAATTATATGTCTAGAAGAAATTGGATTCTGGTTGAAAATACTGGCTACTTATACTCAATGACATTATTACTTAATTTAGGATTAATGATTTAGAGGTAAAATATGATTTCATACTAATAGCTTACCAAATTAAGACCAGTAATTATAAGCATATATTTGACACCGTTGTGGCGTTGTGGGTAGCATGTCTGCCTTAAGTCTCGACGGTTGCGGGTTCGATTCCCGCTCGGGCAGATGTTTGTTAAAAATTTCTGTCTCGGTCTGGGCGTTTGTCTGTGGGTATCCCCACCGTGCCTCGGAGAGCACGTTAAGCTGTCGGTCCCGGTTGTTATCACATAACATCTGATAATAATCGTTAACTCTTGATAAGTAAATTGCTCTTATCCAATGAGTTGCTGGTTAGCCCTTAGGGTTGCGGAGGTCAGATGGCAATCGCTCTGTGTAAAAACTAGTAACCTGTCAAATCCGGATAAGAGTAATAAAGCAGACCCTTGGTAAAATAAAATACCGGGAATAATGCTAGGATGAAGAAGAAGAATTATAAGCATATATTTATGTAGTGAATTTATCTCAAATAATGGTAAACTTTTTTTCTAGCTTCTTTAAATAAGGAATGATATTTTTTTAATGATGATTATGATGGTTGTGTCCAGCATAAGTTCCATCTGATCGGTAGCAGTCACCATAACCTATGAATGCTTGCGGTAATAATAATAATAATAATATTTATTTGCATCAAACATGGGTATGAATATCATATGGTCAGTTTACATTTAAACAGTTCCTACATGTTTTGCTTATTATAAAACTGGCATGCAAATTTTACAAAAAGTCTTTGAAACATACAGTCTAAGAAACAATAATTAAATATGTCAATTAATAAAATGAGATAATATATAATAATCATAGAAATATATGTCTAGAATTTTATTTTGAAGAAATCATTAATGTCATAAGTACATTCGTCCATTAATACTTGAAATATCACATGCGTCAACTCGAGGGCTGGAAAGAAGGAATAAGAAGGAAAAAAGGAAAGGAACATAGGTAGTGGGAGATTGAACCTTCGGCGGTCTCACTCATACTATGATACGCAAAATTACCTAATGGTACTATTACTTCACGCCGTGGTGGTGGGGTACGGATCATTTGTGCAGGAAAACCATGGGCTCTATTACTATAGTAATAGTAGTATACTACTATAATAATCACATTAAAATAAGTGATTTTATAATACTACAAATCTCAGTATTTACTTCTAATCCTGCAGTATTTTTACAATCTCACAATGGCTTAGTTAGTAATTATTATGAAAAATTAACATGTGCAGTAATAACAGAATAATAGACAGATTTTCATAGAGTATTTAATTATTAGTATAAAAAATATAAAATAATAAGACGCTTTGAAATAAAAATAAATAAAAAATAAATATAATCTTACAAAAAATTCATACAATACTTCAAAGCGTTAATAGTACACTGAATTATTTTCCATTTTAGTACATTTTATTATCATTTAGCGGAGAATTTTAAACAATCAAACTGTACTGAAAGGCTACCTGAAACGTTAAATTAGTCGACTTTTCATTTAACTTCTGAAGTTTATTGTTCATTAACTATATAGAAAGGTTCGGACGAAAATACGGCATCTTATAGCTAAAGTTACAACAGTTCCATTTTAATGAGAGACTTTGAAACTTGAGGCGAGGTGAGGAGTTGTATTTCCTTTGTCACGTTTCGCTAATTAACACAGCTGTCCGATACTTTATTGACTGTGTACATTCTGTAAAGTTTCGAATTTGAGCAGTATAAATATAATAAAATGAAAATAAAAATTAGTGATGAATAAAAATGTATTTTACTACTTTCGAAATTCTAAATTAAGGGTTGAAAGTGTATAGACAATTTCAACCCCTTTTTTCCCAAATGTCTCATCCCCTATGATAGATTTGGGAAAAAGATCAGATCCGTCATTTTTGAAACTAGAAACATGAAACTTCGCCATTTAGTAAATAATTCAAAAGTAATTTAGTAAATAAACGCGTGTCATAATATTTTCTAAAATTCCCCCCGTAAAGGGTTCAAAGTTTGTATTAAAATCGCTATTCAAGTGCGTGAGCCGCTGGCAGAAAATATTTTTTGAGTCAACAACAATTTAAGTCTTAAATCATTTCTATTTTTATAAATTGAATTGTATGTGAACAGACAATTTTGAAATAAGCTTCACTTTCATCATTCACTGGAAACTAATTACGATGCGGATCTTACACCGAACCTAGACCTCGGATGCTGATTGAAAGGAAAAACGTAATAGGATTTTAATGACTAGGAAATAACGCTTTCGGCTATTTTTGTCACGGCAAAGCATATTGAAGTGAATAAAATGTTTCAAGATGAATTGAGTTTTTTATATGACATTTATCGTTTTCTGGTTTACTCTTCTTCATAAAAACAAATAAATTTTTTATATTAATAGATAAGATTTTTTCATGAATAAACATTAATTCATTCAGGCATTTATTCATTCATTCATTCATTTATTCATTCATTCATTCAGTAATTAGTCTGCAAGTTAAATTGAAATGTTGACCGGATTGCAAAATATCGATAAGAGCCTCTCTATTGAAATAGGTAGGACTAGGCTTTTCATGAAATGACATTTTGACAAACATTTTGCGTTGCACTGGATCTTTTTTATGTGGCTAATTTAGCAAGTATACGAGCCAGCTCATGGTAAGCGACTATCGAAACCGTTCAACACTTGCAACACCATTCATTTGTAGGTGTCACTCACGAGTTGCCAGCCTTGATATATTAAATTTCCTTTATCCGATAATTTTACTAGCTACAATGTCTTCTAAACTGAAACACAGTAATGCAAAATAGAATACTGCTGTGGGGTAGAATATCTAGACGGCCTATTGCAATGAAAGGTAACCTACCAGCAGTAAATATAATAATATGTTATAACAGGGAATAATAATTATAAGTAAGTATAGATAGATTAACTTATTTACGTAAATTAATAAACTCAAACTCAAACTCAAAATATTCTTTATTCAAATAGGCTTTTAAGCGCTTTTGAATCGTCAAATATACAGTCTGTTATGTCCGCCTAAGTGAAGCTACCGCCGATTCGGAAGGTAGATTCTGCAGAGAAGAAACGGCAAGAAACTCTACAGTTACTCTTTTCAAAAATAATCACATTACATTTGTCAAATGTACAATTAAGATATATATCCCGCATGAAACTCAACGTATATTAATTCCATGCCACATAAGATCTGTAACTGCAACAAGATGTCAGGGAACTTCGCTAGATTGCTATTTTTATAAATGAAATTTGCTCAACAATATCTGGGAAGATACGCAATTGAGGTAAAATGGCATGCACTTGCACGACAAGGCAATATGCTGCAAAATTACTTTGGCTGAGGAACTAAATTGGAAGCATTGCTTTGATAAAATCCCAAAGTGCTTCTCAAGTTCAGGATCTTAATAAGAGAGGTAGAATTATTTTTAAATATACAGACGTTCAAAGATAATTCTGATAAAATTATTTTAACATTTTATTGAATGATATATTTGGTTTTATAACCCACGACAGAACACTGTAGGCCACTACATCATTTGATCATCGTTTTCTTCTTCTTCCTAGCATCAATCTCGCTATCCTCTACCCTAAGGGCGAACCAGCAACACATTGTATAAGAGTTTTTTTTTTTTTTTTTATGTTAGAAGTTGGCAAACAAGCATACGGCCCACCTGATGGTAAGTGGCTGCCGCAGCCTATGAGCGCTTGCAGCACCATTAGTAGGTGCCACTCGCGCGTTGCCAACCTCGAGATATTAGTTCTTAAATCTCGTTCGCCCTGTAATTTCACTAGCGTACAATGCCCTTCAAACCGGAACACAGTAGTGCCTAAGCATTACTATTTGCCGGCAGAATATTGGACACTGCGGTGGTACCTACCTAGCCGGCCTCTTGCAACAAAAGACCTTTTTATATAAACGCCGGAGGGCAAATAACTCCACTCCACCTGATGGTAAGTGGAAGTGGAGTCCACACGCGAAGGTGGCTAATATGGTTGCAGAAGGCGAACCGTACTAGCCATCCTCGCCCTGCCTACCCGCAAGGTGCCTCTTCAAGCCTCGTTTGAAGGACCCCAGGTTGACTGATTGCACTGGTGGAATAATCTCTGTTGTGACAGAGGTTATCCCAACAGCGAGCGATGGGGTCGTCACATCCCGACGCCTGAAGTAAATTACCTATCAAGGGTTTGCGATTATTATCAGATGTTATGATAACAACTGAGACCTAGCTCCGAGCTTAAGCGTTAGCAAGGACAAACGCCCAGATCGAAACTGATAATTATAATATCAATACAAATATCTGCCCCATGCAGAAATCGAACCCCCTATCGTTGAGGCTAAAGCCAGGCTCGCTACCAACATGCCACTATTTAGTAAAATAAAATGTTTTGAGTCATGCAAATAAATAAATAAACGTCTCACACTCAACGGCCCACATTAGGATAATTATATACTGTGTCGGGGGTCCGGAAACATTCACAATGACAAGGACAAACATACCCAGACCGGAAAACATGCGTGTACGATTAATACAAACATCTGCTCCGAGCGGGAATCGAACCTGCAACCGTTGAGGCTAAAGGTACCCACAACGCCACAACGGTGTCGTAAATAGAGTAAATGTAAATTACATAAACGAAATTAAAAATAAAAAATACCCCGGACAGAAAAAACAGATAAATATTTAAATTTTAATCATTTTGGAATCAAATATATTACGGAACGTTGACTAAAATAACATTTTTTAAGTCTAGCAATTGTAATTTCAAAATAACGCAGTGAAATCGCCATCATTTTGGCTTATCTTACTTAAATCGTGATCATTCCGTTTTAGCTATGGGACCATTATACGTAATCTTATTGTACAATGGTTCTTTGAAAATATATTATGCGGTTATTCACATTGGATAAGATTTGTTTTATTCTTATTTAAAAAAAAAATCTTCTCCTTTTGTCTCTTCAAAGATTGATGTACTAAATTGTACTAATGAAAAATCAAAAGATTTGTAATTCCTAGCTTATTCCTACGATCTCACTAGGGAGAACATAATAACGTAGCTATGATTGTTATAGCAACGGTTACTTTCGTCAAAAATTGTCCAAGAATGGTGGCTTTTTTAATTGTAATTTTTAGTCGTAAATTGAATGACATAAAATCCGTTCTATGTGAGCCTCTAGAGCGCAAATAGATTGTGCAAATTGGGCTAATAATTTTACAAAAAATCTCGTGACGATTGAGTAACGCGCCGACAATCGGGCAGGCCGGCGATAATTCAAATTTGACAGGCTACGAGTTTTTATACAGGCAACCCACAAGCTTACATGGGATTGTAACCCCAAGGGTGATCCAATAACTAATTGGATAAGAGCAAATTAATATTTTATTATTATTATCAGATGATATGTGAATAATCGGGACCGACAGCTTAACATGCTTTTTGCTTAACACCCAGAGATCAAATCGCACTGTGGTTATTTGCGGCTATTAAAAAACATTTAGTTTTAATAATAAAATAAAGTAACAGTATCAGTAGGTATTGTTGCGGTTCGTGCGATGAATGAGAGCCCAATCTCCGGCACCCTAGATTCCCTTGCTTTTCTCTTCTAATTCCTTCCATCCTATCAATTGGGTTAGTGACGTGAATGTGATACTTTAAGCATCGCAAGCGTTCATAGGTTTTTGTGACTGCTTTCAATCACGGCCCTGTTTGCCAACCGTCATGACATAAAAAAAAACCTTAAACAAGTTTTCTAATATTTGTCGAAAATAAAAATTCAAACCAAACAAAAATAAAGCGAAGTAATAAATGCTAATAGGCTAATGAACTGAATCGTTAAAGAAGTTAAAATTTATATATTCGTCAGACATTATTCTTTAGAAAGATTTCTCAACCCAAATGACTTTCGGGCAATATTTTCTCGATTAAAATCTCTCCCCCAAAATACGTATTAAAGAAAATCCAACGCTTACTCAATTTTCTTTTATTGTTTTAATAAAGACTACAAAATGGCGGTTAACGATGTCGCCGTCTCAAAAACGACTCTGAATTCTTTTTTCTGAATTTATGCAGTAAAAGTGAATATCAATTTGCTTGGATTTGTAATGTGCCTTCCACTTATTTAGGGCTCCGTTGCCAAATGGAAAAAATGGACCTCTTATAATTATACCATGCCCGTTGTGCGTCCGTATATAACAGTCCATGTGTGTGAGTGCAAGTGATACTTCAAGTATCACAAGCGTTTATTGCATGTTGTGACTGTTTGCGGTCCGCCTGATGGTAAGCGGTTACTGTAGCCTATGATCGCTTGCAGAAGCATTAATAGGTGCCACTCATGCGTTGCCAACCTCGAGATATTGGTTCTTAAATCTCCTTTGCCCACTAATTTTACTAGCGTATAGCCCTTCATACCGGAACACAGTAATGCCTAAGCACTACTGTTTGGTGGTAAAATATTTGACACTGAGGTGGTACCTACCTAACCGGCCTTGCAATAAGATCTACAAGTGCAATCAGTCACACTGGTGGAACAATCTCTGCTGTGACAGAGGTTATCACAACAGCGGGGGTCGTCATGTTCCGGAGCCGAAAGAAGCTATTCATGATCAGAAAATAAAGTACCTTGTTCACATGTAATTAGCAACATATACTTACAATTTGTTCTGTATCATATGGAGTTACAACTTGTTTATCGGATATGCAAATATGTACATAAAGTTGAATAAGTCTCGATAAACTCGTACAATACGATCAGCAATGCCACTTTAATACTGATCCGTGTAATTTTCGAACCGATACAACAATAATGGAATTAACAAAATGAAACACTGCATTTATATTTCGCGATTCCATCGGTGTAATTTATGTAGCAGAATTAATACGCTGAGTAATCATTATCTTTAGAAATTCTGTTTGATAAATGATTTTATTTAATTAAATGACAGTATTCGCTTTGTGGTGTTTCGTAGAGAGAAACCTTTATCCTCTTTATCGCTATGTAAATACATACTTTTACTTTTGGTGATGTTGTAGCGCAGCGTTAGCAGTCCACCCATAAGCGCTACAAGCTGAGTAGCAGAGTTTTGTATTAACCATACAGGCATGTTCCAGTCCTTGTTTGTGAGTGTTTATCCTTCTCTGTGTGTGCGTCTTAGGATTCCAGCACGGATGTAATTATTATAGGGGCCCTTGAGCTTGTAGCGTTTATAAAAAAAGAAAAAATACTTCTCTCATTTTTCAACCTCCCCAACTCAACTTTTTGTGTTTGATTTTTCGGCATTCGTAACTACTGAACCGAGATATCTTTTAAAGTATTATGTATTCACTTTAAAAAAATATATTTTATCTCACTATTATGAGATGCAAAAATAAAATCTTTTTTATAAAATCAAAAAATTAAAAATATAAAATAAAATAAAAAAAATTAATATTAAGAAGTTTTTTTTTGATTTTATATTTTTAATTGTATCTGGAGGCACGGCAGTGCCCCCGCCAAGTCGATCAAAAAAGCGGCACGGCCGAACTATCCTTTTCTCGAAGCACTTCAGGCCATTTTCGACGCTCTATAACTTCGTTGTGGATAAAGCTATAAGCCTGAATTTTCAGTAACCAAGCAGGCATTGTATAAACACGGTATATTTCAAATTTTATTCAATTTGAACCAGTAGTTTTAGAATTATAACTAGTCAAATTTCTTAATTTTGTCACTCACTGACTGACCGATCATCAAAACTCTAAGGCACTTCTAGCAGACATGGAAGCTTCAAGTTTAGAATATAATTAGTGTTTAGTGTATAAGTAAAGGAAAAATTAAAATATTTTGTAATTTCGCTCCAGTTTACTAGATACACCAACTACATAAATAACTTTGTAATCGCCTATAAATGTATAGGATTACAAAGTTACATTTGCAGTCAGATACGTACTTATATAATTTTCAACCTTCTATAACTTCGTTGTGGCTAAAACTAAAAGCCTGAATTTTCAGTAACCAAACAGGCATTGTATAAACACGATATATTTCAAATTTCATGCAATTTGAAAGTGTAGTTTAAGAATTATAACTAGTCAAAAATTTCTTAATTTTGTTATTTATTGGCTGACCGTCATCAAAACTCTAAGGCACTTCTAGCAGACATGGAAGCTTCAAATTTAGAGTATAATTAGTGTTTAGAGTATAAATCAAGGAAAAACTAAAATATTTTATAATTTCGGTCCAAATTTCTAGATACACCAACTGCATAAATAACTTTGTAATCCTATATAAATGTATAAAATTACAAAGTTACATTTACAGATAATCAATCAGTGTACCTGTATAGTATACACATAATATAATGGAATAATAGGTGTAAGTGGGTACCTAGATAATATACGATTACATTCAAGAAGTGGGTAGAAAAAGTAGGACTTTCTACAAAAAGATATGAGATCCCATAAAAAACATAAAATGTAAAAAATTGCCAGTCTCGCAAAGCAGTTCTTCTACTACAAAAAGTGGTGAGATCTCATGTATAACTACGCCTCAAACTTGGCAGTTTTACGAATATAAAAGTATTTGTATGAGTAGAATAAGTTGCCGTATTATTAAAATTAAAAATATAAAATAAAATAAAAAAAATTAATATTATTAAGTTTTTTTTTGATTTTATATTTTTAATTGTATTGTTATTTGTAGCTTTGCCAACGTTTCTTATGTAAAAATTCAAAGACGCCTCAACAGCTCCAAGCTAGAAGGGTACTTTTAATGCGAGAGTCGTAAGTTCGTACCTGACACCCTTGGCCTACTGTCGTGGTGAAAGCTTAGTACAAGCTTCGCGCTTATTTGGAAGGACAATAGGAATATTAGTAATGCTTGAAAGCTTATTGCTAATATTATTGTTGAGTGTGTAGCGTTTATTTATTTATTTATTTATTATATTTAAAAAAAGAAAAGATTTCGGAAAAACAGATTTTTAGTAATGAAATGCAACTCTTTCATCCCCATAAAATATACTCTAATCAATTACTCAGTCAGATTTAAGCGAAATAGAGGTTTTAGGCTTTTGAATACATTTTTTATTCTTTGAACATTATCTATGACGGGATTATTTTTGGTCGTTCAAAAATTATATTTAACAAACACAAAACCAGTTTTAAAAAATAAATATATTCTACAACAGAAATTGGTATTGAGTAAAACAACTGCACATAAGGAAATTAACATGCATGTAGGTCACTGGACACCTAAAGTGTTAAGATAGTAAAAATGTTACATGCACATTCGATATGATATTGTATAATAAAGGTACCTCATAAAAAATCATCATTGAAGCCGCGGGCTTGGATAGTATTATTCTTATTTTTATATTTATAATTGGACGCAAATAAGCAATACCATATCAACCCACAAAATTGAAAAACTTAGTTATATATGCAGAAGTGTTGGTAAATGGCTGAAGAACATTTTCCTTTAATATTTGTAGGGGTTTAAGCTTTAAAACTTCTAAAAAAGCCATTTTGTAATCATGCAATTTATGTATTATGTTCAACGTTTTGGGTTATATTATATACGAAATGTAATAATTTCTTTTTTTTTTTCTTTTCTTTAACCATATATGCAGTTTGTATACTTATTGCATGTGAAAATAAGTAAACTAACTTACATAAACCTGAAATTGCCAAAAACTTGACCAATACATAAAAAAATCATATAAAGCAAGTTGTTCAAAATTTTCAAACGCGTTTTTCTCGAAATGACATTCGTGTAGGTTGACAAGGTATAGTTTATTTGCGTCCAATTATGATTAATGATGAACAAACAAAAAAAATTGACCTTACACCCGATAACTCTTATCGTATTAAAGATTATTTACACTACTACTCGAGAAACAACAATATGTCTTAGTAAATAAGGAACTAAATCGCTTGAGCATCGTTTTTAAGATTGTCCAGGGTGTCTACCATGAACCTTTGGTAACGATTCTATTGCGATGCAATTAAATTTAGCTAGTAAAACGATTCAGAAGTTATGTGGTACCATGACGTATATATTTATATACATATATCATTGTATGAAATAGCGATACAGATCAATTTAGGTTATGATTTGAATCGCAATAAGAGTCATGGTAGGCCCCCGGGGCTTTACCGAAAACAACAGATCTTTGGTATAAATAGGAATGAAACTTCATCGTTTTATCAGTTGTAGAAAGTCTTTTCGTAATATTTGAGTTCATTTATTACAAAATGAAAAAATATTTCTTTTTTACCGTTATTTTGGCCTTCATCGCCTTGTCTACATCAGCTCCATCTGGTGAGTGGCGTGTCTTATTTACAGAAAATAACGACATAAAAAAATTATTGAACTAGAAATAATCGCAATTATAAAACTATTAAAAGTTTTGTAAAAGATAACTTTTTAAAATAGCCCTATGTATATAAAGCGTAGACTTTAACGCGGTAGCCGCTAGGTCGCGGTTTCAAATCTGGGCAAGCACCTCGGTGCTTAATTTGTGTTTCAAATTTACCTCGTGCTTAACGGGGAAGAAATATATCCTGAGGAAATCTGCATGTCATGGAAGAAATTCTAATACATGTATGCTGGTGGTAGGGCTTAAAAAAATATCCGCATGGTTGGCTACCACCGTGTTGTTGAAAAACTCGTGAGGTTACCGCTCGTCAGCGTTTCGAGGTCAGCCAGAGTATAACCATTTGTATCCTAAAAATAGGTTGCATTGCATCTGCATGCCCTCTGGTGTTGCAGATGTTCATGGGCGGCGGTAATCGCTTAACATTAGGTGAGCCTCCTACCCGTTTGTCCTCTCTTACATAAAAAAAAGTAATCTTCAAGAGAATCGCTTTAATTTACTCACTAGCCGCCTAAATCCGTCTTCAGTGTGTATCGCTATTATGCTAAAACGCTTGTAGCCGTAAGACATGTTCCTGTGATTTCGCCTTTAACCTATTTCCGTAAATACAGGTTCGTAGCCAAACGGAAAAAACGGCACCCTTATAGTTTCGTTATGTCCGTCTGTCCGTCTTTTCGTCTGTGCGTATGTCCGTTTGTCCGTCCATATATAACAGTCTTTTTACTAGGATCTATATGAATAATATCTATATGAAATTTGGTAAATAGGTGTATTCTATGAGCCGGTTTTTTACCCTTTAGTTTCCACTGTGCGTGGTCCACCACGCGCTTGACACCTAACTATTTTGTAGTTCAGTTTGAGTTTTAATATTTTATCATACATTTTTGTTACAGAATATGGGGAGCCCGAAGGCTTAAGAAGATTAGCCCGCGCTACCTGCGATGGTTCGAGCTGCAATCGACTCTGTGTGAGCAACGGCAGAGCCGGCGGTATATGTCTAAACAACTCATGTCAGTGCCATGGTCGTGTGTATTCATTTTAAAAATTAATATCTCATTTTAACGGTACTGTTTTGTTAAAAACGACATCCGTATTTTTTAATAACACACATTTTAAATTAGAGTTGCAGAAAAATCTAAGATGTTTATTTTCCTAGTACCGATGTTTTGTTCCTAATCAATAAAGTTCAAATTAAAATAAAAAAAACTTTTGTTTTAATTCCCCACACATTACATCATATTCTTCCTATGGTAAATAAGCATTAGACTACCTGAGATTAGGGGTAAGAGAGGGACAGGAGATGATATAAAAAGAGACGGAGGGAGTAGCAAAATCAGAATATCGTAATAAAATAAAAGTGTCAGTTACTCTCCTGTAAAGCAGTATATATAATGCGTTCCGGTTTGAAGGACACTGTGGTTAGTGAAATTACTGGGAGATATTTAGATCAGATGTGAGATCAGTGTCAAATATTCTGCCGCCAAATAGTAGTGCTTAGGCATTAACTGTGTTCCGGTTTGAAGGGCACTGTACGCTAGTGAAATTACTGGGCAGAGGTGATTTAAGAACCAATATCTCGAGGTTGGCAACTCGTGAGTGGCACCTACTAATGGTGCTGCAAGCGATGATAAGCTACGGCAACCACTTACCATCAGGAGGGTCGTATGCTTGTTTGCCAACTTGTAACATATAAAAATAAAAAAAAAAGATTTAAAAACCAATATCTCGAGGAATAAGAACTCCATTCGATTTTTGTTTGGGATCGTAAATATGAAATAAAGTCTCATTAGCTATACATACTACAGAAAGCAGTAACTTAACTACTGCTATAATAATATTTCATTTTCTACAAAAGAAGTTGGTAACTTATGTAGAGATAACATAAGGCACGTTACACACGCACAGGTGACATTGTGGGTAGCGAGTCTGCCTTTAGCCTCGACGGTGCGGGTTCGATTCCCGCTCGGACAGATGTTTGCATTGATCTTACAAATATCTGTTTCGGTCTGGGCGTTTGTCCTAGTGAGTCTCCCCACCGTGCCTCGGAGAGCATGTTAAGCTGTCGGTCCCGGTTGTTATCACATAACATCTGATAATAATCGTTAACTCTTGATAAATAAATTGCTCTTATCCAAAGAGTTACTGGTGTACCCTCTGGGTTACGAAGGTCAGATGGCAATCTGTCTGTGTAAAAACTAGTAACATCTCAACTCCGGACAAGAGTAATAAGCAGACCTTGGGTAAATACTCGGATAGCACTGGGAATAATGCTGGAAAGAAGAAGTAGTTATACATAACATTATATTAATTTGAATTTCAAAAATAATAACATTTAAGATTCCGACATTTCACATTTTTTAATAAAAAAATTTACCGACTTTGAAAGTAAAAAGCAAGAAATAAAAATTTTTACACAATATACCTCTGAAGAAATACACTGTAGAGTATATTTATTACTCGACTTTTTAGTTTAGAAATCGGTGGTTTTTTATAATTTTATTATATACTTTCTAGTTACGAATAATAGTAAAGTAGACATATTGAAGTATCTAAACTGCAACCCGTGAAGTATTTATCAGTAATTTGTAGTTTCCACCTGTGATAAAATTATGAAGAGTCCCACGTCACCAAATGGTGGATTTCCGAGGAAATGGCTAGTTACTTTAAAGAAATACTCAATAGATGTGCCGCTTAAATTTGAGCTCCTTCGATTTCTCCAAGATCCTGACCAAATAATAATGGTACTAACGAAAAAGTATACCTTTTCAAACAAAAAAGAATTATCCAAATCCGTCCAGCCGTTTCTAAGTAATCGAGTAACATAGTCCTACGTAAAAAAATGTTGAGACGAATTGAGAAGCTCTTCTTTTCTTTGAGTCGGTTAAAATCTAGTAAAAAAACGAATATAAGATTTGATAAATAACGTTATCTAGTAATGGCTACATTTTTGGCTTCTGAGTTTTAATTTTGCAGCTTCAAATTATTATTTTTATATAAAGAAAACCGACTTTTAAAAAGCGAAAAATAAACTCATAATAAAGTAAATATAAAAAAATAGCCTACGTGAAGAATCGATATGATATTGTACTTATTTATTTTATTTTTTATGGAAAGAAACAGTGTACTATTTCTTGATTCCTAACTTACAAAAATAAAGAACTAACCGGTAAAGTCTCCACTAATTTAGAACACAAATATAAAACAAAAACAACAACAACAACACTTATATGGAATAATTAAAAATTTTAACGCTAACTAAAAACTAATTTAATTTGTATGATAAAGATTTCCCATAAAAATCCACATCGAAGTCGCGGGCAAAAGCTAGCAAGGTTAAGATTTTAAAGGTAGTATAATTATGATTATTTAACAGTGAAAGAAATATTGACCTTATAATACACACCCGATAACTCTTATCGTATTAAAGGTTATGTCCCGTTGATGACTACTCGAGAAACAAAAACATGTCTTAGTACATAAGGAACTAAATCGCTTGAGCATCGATTGTAATATTTCCTAGGACTTTACCGAGCACCACCGATCGAAGGTATAAATAGGAATGAAACTTCATCGTTTTATCATTTAGAGAAAGTCTTGTCGTAATATTTGAGTTCAATTATTTCAAAATGAAAAAAATATTTCTTATTTTCACCATTATTTTGGCGTTCGTTGCTTTGACTACGTCAGCTCCATCTGGTGAGTAGCGTTTCTTATTTACCAATCATTAAGGTAAGCCATCCGCTGTCTTCGCCATCGGAGAAAAGCGAATGACTAACTAAGAAAACTGTTTCACACGTTGCTATACATTCACTACTTCCAGTCTGTCCATGGGCTAGGAAGCGTTTGGCGCTCTTCTTACATTCCTGATAAAGTCTTATTCTCTCCTGTCTCGCAGGAGGCCTGTCCATATGATAGAGCTTTGCTAGCCGGGTTTCAGTATTCAGTCCTCCTGCCCGGTTGTCACCGGGAATAACAATTTTATTACGTACTTGGAACCGAACCGAACCCCATTTCACTCCTTCAGGGATGGAGTTTTAGAAAATGTTAAAACACGTGTTCCTTTATCTTTCATTGTTCGCCAAAAACAAAGTCTAGTTTCATGCGTCTAGTTTAAAAATGACGAACAAACTTTTAACCCCTTTTCACGCCCCTAAGATTTAAATTCCTAAAAATCCTTTCCTAGTGCTCTCTTAAATTTTAATACCTGTGAAAAAAATTCAGCTTTCTAGGTCGGTTTTTGTCGATTATTTTATGGTATTTCACGGTTTTGCCATTCCCCACTTATGAGAATCGTAACATTTTTAAGAATATGTTTTGTTTATTTCCGTTCCAAGTATTTTATTGTTTTATACTAAGTATTATCTTCTCCTTTTGTAACAGTACACATAACGCTCAATGTCTTTTCTCTTTCGTTTCCGCTTTTAAGTTTTCTTTATTTTGAGTTTGAGTTGAAAATTTTATATTCTCATTAACACATTGTTGTTACAGAAAATGGGGAGCCAGAAGGTTTAAGGAGACTTGCTCGTGCTTCCTGCGACAGTTCGAGCTGCAATGAACGCTGTTCAGGTATCGGTGCACCCGGGGGAGAGTGTGTAAATAACACATGTCAATGCTATGGTCCTGAGTATAAATTTTAAAAAATAAATTCATATCTAATTCTAACGATACCGTTTTGTCAAAAACGAAATGCGTATTTTTTTATAACACATATTTTAAATTAGAGTTGCAGGAAAAAAATACTCTTTTTATATACCTAGTACCAATGTTTTCTTCATAATCAATAAAGTATACATTATAAAGCAAAACTTTTGTTTCATTTCCATAATTAATTTAATTTAGGTGGTAAACAAACATATAGGCTACCATCAGACATTGTCTCAATCGGTTAGTAACTGCAGTAACTTATGATCACTAGCCACATGAAAAGTACCAACGTCCGTTGCCACCCGATATTAGGGGTAAGAAAGGGACAGGAGATGAAACAAAAAGGGACAGAGGGAGATGTATAGAATAACATTAATTTAATAAAGCACTTTCTTATATGCTTAGTTTGTAATACAATTTTAGCTAATTTCTTAACGAGGTAGAGTCAAAAAAGTGCAACAAACTAAAGGCCAAAATAAAAATAAAAAAAGTCACAAAACTATACCATGTGATTTACAACAAAATAAAAAGTATAAACTAAAGAAGCATGCAATCGCAAATATATTATTAATATTATAATATACGTCTAAGGGTGGTTTCAGACTAGAGATTGTTCGAGCGTACAGGGTCGAATAGATATATGCTTATACAAGCTAACTTTGTAATTCTAAAAACTGAACTCGAACTGGTAGTAGTGAGTGCTAGTAGCATTTGTATAGCACTTTATAAGCAAATAATAAACGCTACACACTCAACGGCCCCCATTAGGATATTTATATCTTCAATAGGGGTCCAGAAACATACACAACGATAAAGACAAATGCACCACAGGAAAAACATTTGCTCGGAACGGGAATCGAAACTGCGACCTGGCGCTCAAGGTAGGGTTGCTACCGCTGCGCTGCTTATACGAGCTTATAAGCGTGTTAACACTCTTACGAGTTGTGCGTCTGTTAAATGGCAAGCCTAAACGCGCAACAATAAACGTGTTTAAACATGCGTATTAAACGCTGGTCTGACACCACCTTAACAATAAAATTGATAGTAAAAATTAGTATATTGCAAATGTTACCTAAAAGCTAAAAATACGCTAATATTATTATATTATTTATATTATATTATTTGTTCGTTTATGGGCATTTAATCTTTCTTTGCCTCACAGATTTAAAAAAAAAACAATGTCCTATATTAGTCTCATGCAAATTTAGGTATTTACCCGTATTTTCCTTATTAGGTGTGACAAGCAATAATTGTATTTATGAATGCAATCATTAGGATCAAAAACGTTTATAACTGTAGGTCTATACGCGTCATTGAAGCACCATTGTTTACAAACACAGTCAATATATATAAATGCCATGATTTGCGATGTTTCAGTTCAAATCAGTTTAGAACAGAGTAAGTCAAGATCATTATTTGAAGATGAAAGGCTTCTTCATACTATTCGCCGTAATAATGGCGCTATTAATGGTTACTACGACGGTGACATCACAAGGTAAGTTTATTTCAATACTTCTATTTTTATTTTATTTTGTGACAAAAAAAAAATCAAGCATACGGTCTGTCGGTGGGAGTTTGGGCCTCCGGCCGGCTCGACCGGGGAAATACTACCCTCTCACAGTAAATGGGCGTAAAGTAACAGAGTGCTGTTGCGTTTCGTGAGATGAATGAGAGCTCCGGAGACCCAAACTTCCACCTCTTACTGTTGTCTTCCTTTGATCCCTTTTCATCTGTACCATACTATATTTTGCGTTGGCGACGTGCATGTGATACTTCAAGTGTAGTCAGCGTTTACAGGTTGCGGTGACAGCTTAACATCAGGAAGACCGTATGCTAGTTTGCAAATGTCACAAAATAAAAAAAATATAATTTTTAAGTTTTAATTTATTTAAATTCTGTTTTATGGACAAAGTATTACATACGCCTGTTGAGGCACATAAATAAATTGAACAGGAAATAAAAACGACTGCTGAAAAATCTGAAACTACTTTGATTAAACACAAAAAATATATAATAATTACCAGTCAAGCGCGTTGTGGACCACGCACAGTTGAAACTAAAGGGTTTCGCAGCTTGGTTATGAAGAATCTTAAGGAAATTAAAAATAATAACGAATTAAAATCTACCGCAAAAATAAATTTGTAATTTCATAGTAATTATTTATAGTAATATGAAAAACAAAGATATGGGAACAGCTTATATATCTCTAAAATTTGTAGACCTTCAAACCAAATATGGTGCCTACCTGATGGTAAGTGGTTGCCGTAGACTATGACCGCTTGCAGCACCATTAGTGGGTGCCACTCACGCGTTGCCAGCCTCGAGATTTTAGTTCTTAAATCTCGTCCGCCCAGTAATTTCACTAGCGTACAGTGCCCTTCAAACTGGAACACAGTAGTGCCTAAGCACTACTATTTGGCGGCAGAATATTTGACACTGCGGTGGTACCTACCTAGCCGGCCTCTTGCAACAAAAGATCACCAGTTATATATAGTATATTTTAAAATAAATGTATGTACTTTGACTCGAATCTAATATTCATAATTATTATATTATTTTTTCAGAACCTGCTGAATCTGGACCAATTTTGCAGAGACTAAAACGAGAAAGTTGCGATCACAGGGAATGTGACCAGTTCTGCCGCAGCCTTCGCTTTCCCGGTGGCGCCTGTATTGGGAAGAAATGTGATTGCGACAGATTTTAATTACATTCTCATAAAAAATCCGTATCATATTATTATACCATAAAATGTCTCATAAAGTGAAGTTGACATCTCAAATAAATAAACAAATTACACAAAAAAGCATCTTTTCCATTCTTCTTCTTCAATTTATTAAAATTATAAGCAGCAAAAAACATATTTAATTGAAATTATAATTATAATGTTGTGAGGTCGATAAAAATAGACGTAAGGCGTATGTTCGCTTATACTTAGTTTAAATACGAAGGAATATTTTAACATTATTTATATAAATCCAACGACCTTTTCACCTTTATAATCTCAATAGACCTACGGTTATCACAGAGCTTAGAGTTATCTCAGGTTATTATATATTATCAGAAAAACAGTGCGAGTGAGCTGATGATGATAGATAATAGTTGTTAATTAGCTTTAAGGAAATAGACATATAGTTAACTATATATTACTTTACAGGATAATTGCAGTTCACTGCATAAATTTTATTTGCAATAACAACAACAAAGAGATTTAAAGATTAGTAGTATAAATTTAAGTTTTTTTTTTTATTTCATGGTGATTGGCAACTAGTTTAAAAGCAAAAGAAAATAATATTTAAGAGCAAAATATATTCACTTCTACATCAAATGAACTTACACAGACTAGAACGTGACACATGTGTTAGTGCTTGTCACGCGTCTCACAATCTTGTGGGATTATCATACGATGTTATTTATTTTATTTTATATTGGTGTGATGACGATGAAACATAACTAGCGACCCGTTGACCTGTCGCAACGTGATAGAGGATTTGTTGAGATTAATTCACAAATCAAATGGCAAGATATGACGTGTTTGACATTGGCAGTTTGAATGTAAACAGTCAATGTTTTATTTAATTGATCCTGATATATTTATAGCATGATAAACCTTTTGCACTCATTCTCCAAAAAACTTTATGTAAGTATGTAAAAACTCGCACTTATTTACATAAATTGTTTAATAGCGAAAGCTAAAATTACTATGAAATATCCCTAAAAAGGATTCCGAAGATTTCTCTTCACGTATCAATAATATATTTTTCTTTTAAGTTTTATTATTAAGAAGTTAAAAAACAAATTTTAACACGTAAATTACTTATAATAAGTATAAAAAAAATTTATATAACTAAAATCAAGAATAAAAAGTTACGTCACAAGCCTAAAACCAAGTCGGCAATGCACACGCATGACCTCTGGTGTTGCAGATGTTCATGGGCTGCGGTAATCACTTAACATCAGGTGAGCCTCCTGCTCGTTTGCCTTCTGTAATATATAAAAAAATTGCATACATAGCCTATGTGACAAATTTACGTGTGAAATGAACAACCTCGAAATACGTGGAGGAGGCTGTTACTATATCAGGAAACAACTCTGAGCTCTATGCCGTCACTTTTGAACCGCAATATATATACATACATACAAGATGTCAACAGGAATCGAAGTGTCCATAGCCTACGGTGGTCACTTACGATGTGGACAATATGATCGCGCCATAATTGTGATGAAAAGCATCCTTTAAAAAATGCGGAAATAATAAAATCAATATAAATTACTGTCCCGGAGTCTTTTATTATTATAGTATCATCAAAGGTGTTGTATTAAAAGAAAAGGTTTTTGTAAACACTAAGAAATATGAACTAAGAAGCAATTAACGAGGTCAAAAAGCAATTTTCTCGCAACAGTGTAGCAAATCCTTTGATTGTATCATGTATGTGTGTGGCAGTAACCGTAATATGTACTATGTGTAGCGCCAGATGTGAATTTATAGACATTTGGCTACATTTAAAGTATAACGCTTTTTAGGGTTTCGTAACCAAATGGCAAAAACGGAACCCTTATAGTTTCGTAATTTCCGTCTGTCCGTCCGTATATCACAGTCATTTTACTCGAACACAAATAGGTGTATTCTATGAACCGCACTATGATTTTGTAATGAAACCCTATAATATATAAAAATTAAGGGTAGCAGTCTTTGGTGCGGGTACTTACTGCAGTCCAAAGTATTTGTAATGATGAGAGTCAATCCAAGTTAGGAATAAAAGTTCACTTTACTCTCACGATTATATTTACACAAACACAGAACACGAAATAAGAGTACAGTCAGAAGGTTAACAGGAAGAAAGTACATAGACGAAAGTAAAAACAATTAACATTAATAGACACACAATAATAAAGTCTACAAGCACAGAATCAAAGGATAATTACAACAGATCACAGTTACGCATCGAGCAGTTAAAGCCGACTGGTTAACATATTTCTAATGTCGGTACTTGTTAAATAAATACGTTCGCGCGTCCGCACAAAGAATTGCCGCATACTACGGGTTTCGCCCGAGTATGCTTGTCTAATAAAATATATATTTATTTTGTATAATATATAATATTTTTGTCTGTTTAAATGAATTGTGTGAATGAATAATATATATTATAATATTGTGAAATAAATAATTAATAAATAATATATTGTGTATTATGTTTAGTGTGAATGTAAATAATATAATAAACTAAATAAATATAGTGCTTCGCCTACACAGTCCACACATGTAACTGAAAGTTAAAAAAAAATATTCAACATATGACAAAAATATCTTTAGATAGGTCTTTCAAAATGATAAGGTGGTTTGATTTTGCCTTTTTTCATTAAGTCAGTAGTTAGTGAGATATAAGCCCCTAAAGTCATAAAAATTGTTTCCCCGCCCTCTAACTTTTGAACTATGGGAATTAATATTCTGTAAAAAATTGAGGTTGTAGAACATCAAATGAACTGTCAACCACATTTGGTTTGAAGAAGATAGGTATACAAAATATAGAGATATATAAGTTGTTCCCACAACTTTGTTTTTCATATTACTTTCAAAATTAGTATGAAATTACTAACTTAATTTTGCGGTCGATTTTAATTCGTTTTTACTTTAAGTCCTTAATATTGTTCATTATCCAGCTGCTGAACCCTTAGTTTCGACTGTGCGTGGTCCACAACGCGCTTTACTGATATTTTATTGTGAATAGTACCGTGAGCTTGATTGAGATTTTTATTAGCTCCTAAATGCAACACCGTTGTGGTCTTGTAGGTGGCGAGTCTGCCTTTAGTCTCGACGTTTGCGGGTTCGATTCTCGCTCCGGCAGATGTTTGTTATAAATATCTGTTTCGGTCTGGGTGTTTATCCTTGTGGGTCTACCCACCATGCCTCGAAGAGCACGTTAAGCTTTTGATCCAGGTTGTTATCACATTACATCTGATAATAATCGTTAACTCTTAATAAGTAACTTGCTGTTATCCAATGAGTGACTGGTTCGCGCTTGGGGTTGCGGAGGTCAGATGGCAATCGCTCTGTGTAAAAACTAGTAACCTGTCAAATCCGGATAAGAGTAATATGCAGACCCTGGTAAATAAAGAAGAGATGAAGAAGATTTATAGTCTTTATTTTAGGCTACTATATATATTTTAGCTTCTAATTTGTTTTTTGGTTTGAACTTTACGACCTATAACAAATTTTGAAATATAATTTGCTAAAACAATGAAACCTATTTCAATGGAAAACAATTACAAAATTCTAAAGATCGTTTTAAGTTATGAATAGCTTTATGAAGGACATTTATGCTAGCAGTTGAAAGATAAAACGAAATCGCTTAATTAAATGAAGTCTACGCAAAACATTAATGAAATTGATTTTTTGGTCTTTCTCTTCGAACCGATTATTTTTTAAGAGTTGCTTTGCTTTTTTCTAATATTCTATATAATAGTAGGTCATAAACAATTGAAAATAAAATAAATCCTAAAATCCTTTATAATTTACCTTCAAATAGAAGTTTAAAGAAATAACATAATTACCGGCGATTTTGTAGTAAAAATTAAAATTTCAGGCTTTATACAAAGTTTGTTCATAAATTGTTTTAATTAATTTCATTTTAGAGGTCTTCCAAATTTTCGTTGCGAAAGTTGAAAATTTGTATCAAGATTTGAACAAAATTAAAAGGTTTGTGACCTCTCGCTTATTTTATAAATCTTAACATTAATTGCCTAAAATTAACTTGAATAAGTTAGGAACTTTTTAGTCCTGCAGGAATTCAAGTTAGTCTATGATTTATTAGACTTTTAACAAGTTAAAAGGGTATAAAATGATTTATGGGATCGGTCACAAGACTCGCAGTTATTAAAATATTTTTTCAATCATTTTCTTTTCAGTCCTTGACGTCCTTAGTTAAATCGCAATAACCTCCGGTTGCCGGGTATCAGGTAGCGAAGTGTATGGGCATGTATGCCAGCGTTCACAGGTACCGGCGTAATTGTGCTCGGCAAGCGGTCGCCGGGTGCACGCCAGATTCACCACTTTGCGTACGAGGTACTAGATTCTTAATTGTATCATGTGAAAGCAGAATGAGTTACCGGACAGTCGGTGCCGGATACCCAGCTACCAGGAGGTGAGAAAAGGCACTTACAATCCTATCTAGCTACCGAAAAGTGCAGTGAAATGCTAAGTAAAACATCGCCACATATGTCGACGACTTCGGTTTTACAAAATATGTATTTATTTTTTTATTTTTAGCTTTAAAATCAGTATTTTTTTCCTAAACTTATTTTATTTTATACTTTTTAGTTACTTATGCTAGTACTTAATTATTAATGCAAATTTAAGACTTAAGAAAGGTTATGTTTTTGTCGTTTTCTTATCTTATCAGGGTTATTTATTTGAATAAAAACATTATGAAAGAATTGACTCGAAGAAAGATGTCGTAAAAATATTTTATTGCACGTGTGCGAAGCTGACGGAAAAGTTAGTGTGTTTTTATACTTCTAAATGAAGCCGTATAAAAGTTGTTTTAGTTTTGACTTCGGTTATAAAACCAAAATTTTGGCTTCTTAAAACTTAGGATCTCGTCTCAGACATAAGTACTGTTTTATATGTTATATATTAAAAAATATTTCTAATTTTCAGAAAAATCGTTACTGTTTTTTTGCGAAGAGTTTTTTATTGAAGGCTTTAATAAAGTTTCATATGTCAAAAAAAAAATCAGCGACCGATTTATTCGATCAGTCAAGAAACATGTATTGAATGTTATTAAGCTTCTTATAGACCGTGTGTAACATTTTAGTTGTTTTTGCGTTTGTGTACGTATCAATTTTTATTTCAGCATTGATTTGCAATCCGCATTTTCTGTTTTAAATGTTTGTAAGTATAAGTTAATAATTATCTTAAATGTTTCTCACAGCTGTAAAGTATAACCTTGAGAAAGGAGAAATCAAAGATAAGCCGATATAGTTGGTAGGGAACGTAGACGAGGAAAGAGTTAGCGCAGACTAATTCATGCTAAAGCATGCGTAAGCATCATTTAGCATACAATTCGCATAAGTGTGTCCAAAACCATGCAACTAAATGCTGATCGATGCTTATAAATATAGTTAAGGCCTTATGATAAAAGATAGGGCCGAGGCACATACTAAAGTAAATAGCAATCAAAAATATCAAAATACCGATTGTCTGCCTCTTTTTATAAGCATTCTGAAGCTTGAGAGTTGTAAAAAAAATTACGTGAACTGGCAATTCTGACGTAAAAGAATTTTATATAACGTTCTCAAAGCGCTGATTTCATCATAAAACGTGAAATTCAAGCCTTTATCTTACATACAGGCGGCTGTAATAGCTAATAAATTTACAAATAACTATAATTAAGATTGAACTGAAACCTCGCGATATTCGACACATAATGTAAAGGCATTTTAAATAAATAAACACTACACACTCAACGGCCTCCTTTAAGATATTAATATCTTTTGTCTGGGCCCCGGAAACAAATACAAGGACAAACAAACACCTACAGACTGGAACACATGCCTGTATGATCAATGCAAACATTTATCCCGAACCGGAATAGAGCCCCGCGACCTCCGGCGTCGGGATGTGACGAACCAATCGCCCACTGTTGGGATAACCTCTGTCACAGCAGAGATTATTCCACCAGTCATACTGGTGGTAGGTCTTTTGTTGCAAGAGGCTGGCTAGGTAGGTACCACCGCAGTGTGAAATAGGCTGCCGCCAAATAGTAGTAGTAGTAGTAGTAGTAGTAGTAGTGGGGCTCCGTTTTCCACAATTAGACTCGTAATTTGGTCCGTTTTGTGTGTGGGGCCAAATAGTAGTGCTTAGGCATTACTGTGTTCCGGTTTGAAGGGCACTGTACGTTAGTGAAATTACTGGGCAGAGGAAATTTAATAACTAATATCTCGACGTTGGCAACGCGTGAGTCACACCTACTAATGGTGCTACAAACGCTCATAGGCTACGGCTACCACTTACCATCAGGTGGGCCGTATGCTTGTTTGCCAACTTGTAACATAAAAAAAGAAAAAGACCTGTGGCGCTTAAAGCAGGCTTGCTACCGTTGCGCCACAACGTCGTCAGTTTTAAAAATAATTAACATACTTTTTTGTAATCAAATTGAACTGGCTCATCTTGATAAGGTAGGGTAATTTTTGGGGTTCCGTAGTCCAAAGCTACCAACGAAACCCTATTACTACAGCCTCCGTTGTCCATCCGTTTGTCCGCCCGTCTGTCAACGGGCTGTATCTCGCGACCCGTAATAGATTTGAGAGAGGGGTTGAACGGAAGCCCTACTTTGTCTATTGTAGAAATTTAATTTCTCCGATCTCACCTTAATTGTTATTATTTTGATGTATCATCTAAAATCTTTTAATAAATCCGAGAGCCGATAGTATTTGTTTTAAAAATTCTAGTACTTGAAAATTTTCAAAGAGAAAATGAAACCTTTTTTTCCATCCGTACCACCTCGATGTCTGGAAATCCACAACAGCGCGATCTGGAAGACATTTTCTTCCTCGCACAACCACTCTGTGTAATCAACTTCCGCCGGCGATCTTTCCTAACCGTTACGACTTGAGAACCTTCAAGAGAAGACTGATCTTCTTTCCTTAAAGCACGCGCCTGCATGCCTTCTGGTGTTGCAGATGTTCATGGGCGGCAGTGATCGCTTAACATCAGGTAAGCCTCCTGCCCGTTTGCCCCTCTCCCATAAAAAAACCTTATATTATTATGTTTATTTTAAATTTAAAATAGATATAGCCATAGAACTAAGAAATATATAGTTTATAGTCTTCGACTAAATTGACTGTGACATACGGACGAACAGTTTTTGACATTTGTCTAACGGAACCCTTAAAAGAAAAACTTGTTGTTATCTCGTATCATGTTATCTCAATAAAATTTAATACATAATAATATTTGAATAACATAAAAGTTAAAAGTTCTGTACGACTGTGAGTTTGTACACGCAAGTACCTTTTCAGATCTATGAAGGCGGGCTTCTTTTGATGCTAAATTCTGAAACGGCCACAATTTTGTAGTGCTTGACAATAAATGCTTATGCTGAAGATTTTCATGTCTTCTGTGAATGGTTCGAAAAGTTAAATTAAATACTGAAGTGAAATGTTAAAGTGTCTGCTTAACGCTTTTGATTGATTGTGGTAGATAAGAGGTTTCTATTTTAAAGGCTTTATTTTTCCTTTTATTTAATGACGGTTGGCAAAGAAGCATACGGTCTACCTGATGGTAAGCAGTCACGGCAAACTAGGAATGCATGTAATATTAAATTATCACATGCCCATTGCCAACCCAAGGGATGGAGGGAAGGGAAGAGGAGGGAAGCAAGGGAACAGAGGGGGATTTGGGAGATTGGGCCTTCAGTGCTCTCACTTCTCGCACGAAATGCAACAGTACTGCAACTTTACGCCGATTTTCTCCAAGAGGCTACCCTCTTCAGGCTGCTGCATGTTTTATAAACTATTTCATTTTTATTGGAAGATTTTAATATTTCAATATCATGATGGTGATAAACGGTTATCTTAGCTTAAAGATATAAAATATATGATAAAAAGATGCTTGAAAAAAAAAATTACTTCATTATTTTAAGATATACGAAACTGCTTTGATATGTAGGTATTTTTTTTCATATACTGGTACAATGATAGTCCATTTCCCATTCATACTGCGCCAGATGGTGAGTGACCCTTTTTTGTTTTACGCTGAGGCTTAATACGAACAATATTTAGGCGTAGTTCGCTCCATTATGAAATAAAGAGCCTTTTAGTTTACCATATTGGTGAAAAATATGAATTGCGATTTAATAGACGTGATGTTCAACGTTTACGTAGAATTGTTACGTAGCATTAACCATACTACTATGTTTCGTTTGATGTGTGTGTGTGCTACCTCTCTCCTCTCTTTTGCTTGATAATAATAATGTTGCAATGAATCTATAGACTGCGATAGACCGCTACTTTAGACGGATGGTAAGTATAAAACAAGTATCAGCCCACGTTTGTCTGTCAGTCTGTTCTCGGTAAGCTCAAAAAATACAATTTTCAGACGGTTTCACCAATAGACAGAGTGATTCATGAGACTCCTTTAGATGTATAATTTGTTTCGTTTTATTTAAAATTAGTCGCAGTGAGACGTAAGTTGAATCCTATGATGTGTGTATGAAACGCGTGATTGGGTCTGCTAGTTGTGATAAAAAAATAAGAATAGTAGAAGTGTAGTGATTTTTATATTATTTGTTAGCGTATACCTGTAGACTCATTCACGATCAACTACGGGACGACATAAACTTAATATACCGGCGTCGGGATGTGACGACCCCATCGCCCGCTGTTGGGATAACCTCTGTCCCAGCAGAGATTATTCCACCAGTGCAATCAGTCACACTGGTGGTAGGTCTTTTGTTGCAAGAGGCCGGCTAGGTAGGTACCACCGCAGTGTCCAATATTCTGCCGCCAAATAGTAGTGCTTAGGCACTACTGTGTTCCGGTTTGAAGGGCATTGTATGCTAGTGAAATTACTGGGCGAACGAGATTTAAGAACTAATATCTCGAGGTTGGCAACGCGCGAGTGGCACCTACTAATGGTGCTGCAAGCGCTCATAGGCTGCGGCAGCCACTTACCATCAGGTGGGCCGTATGCTTGTTTGCCAACTTCTAACATAAAAAAAAAAAAAAAAAAATTATAGGCTATCAACAACTAGAAATTTTATGAAAATTGATTCACATGGCGTGATGCTGAGCTAACTAATAAACTATGGAGGAAAGGCGTTTGATGTCCCTATAACACAAGGGAAGAATCTTCCGAACAGGCTGGTGATATTCCCTGGCGGGCCGCGGCCGAACGACTTAACGCTGGGAAGTTGTGTGTGCTTATTAACGTTGAAAACTCTGAGAGCGCGATTTAGGATTGTGATGATCTTGTTCCTCAATGTCGTTTGAGTAGTGTGCCATGTAGATGTCGCTTTATCTTTCGATAGCTTGATGCGGGATTGTGACAATCTTTTCTACTTATCGCGTTATGTCGTGTTCCGTTGTGTGTGTGCGTGTTGATGTCACTAAAAAACATATAAACAAAAAAAGTATAACAGTCTAAATAATAGTGGTTTAGAGTCCTGCACATCTAAATACCATACACATACTTCTAATTTCGGTTCCATTGAATATCTTCAATACAAGCCAAAATTTTCAAAGTACAGTTAAAATATTTCCAGAGTAAATCTTGACATTTTTGGTTGTATGACTAAAATCGTAGACAAAGATCACTTACAAATTAAAGAGTACCTACAAGGTACACACTCTTTGTCCATATTTTTAACTGAAATTTAAAAATCTTTTTCGTAATGGCTCCTCGTTAAATTCTTAGCAACTTCAGACATCTTCAAGACTTACACAAAGAATAGTAAATGTCTGTTCTTTATTAAACGTTTTTACTCAATTTAAAAAGAATTTAAAACATAAATGATTTACTAGCTTTTGCCAGCGGCTTCGCCCGCGTGAATCACGATTTTAATAAAACCACCAACCCCCCCTCACAAACCTTGAATGTGATATTTATTTATATCGAATCAACAGCCTAAAAAATAAGTTTGAAGCTTCTAGCTCTAAAAATGATGATACATCGATAGAACTTTTCATCCCCCTTTTCAACCCCTTATAACTTTTTTTCCCGTTAAAAAATAGCCTTTGCCCTTTTTCAGGCTCTAGACTTATTGTGTATCAAATTTCATTTAAATCGGTTCAGTAGTTTTGGCGTGAAAGCGCGACGGACAGATAGACAGACAGAGTCACAGAGTTACATTCACATTTATAATATTAGTAAGAATTTGTAGTATTATTGTATTGACGCAAATTATTCGTTTTTTGATCACTGATTCCTCAATTACAACCTTAACCTGTGGAAGGTATGACGATGTGAGAAATGCCTTCAACACATCGAGAGGATCCTCCGACCAGGAGATATTGCCTGGCGGGCTGAAGCCCTGAGCCTAAGCCCAACGACTTACGTTGGAAAGTTGTATATATAGGTGATCATTGTAAGAAACTCTGGTTTGGCGCGATTTAGGATCGTGACGTTCGTTGGTCGTCCATATCGTTGCGTAGTATATCCTGTAGGTGTCGCTGTAGCTTGATGTGAGATTTTTTTTTTTTTTATGTAAGAGGGGCAAACGGGCAGGAGGCTCACCTGATGTTAAGTGATCACCGCCGCCCATGAACATCTGCAACACCAGAAGGCATGCAGGCGCGTTGCCGACCTTTAAGGAAAGAATAGGCTCTTCTCTTGAAGGTTCCCAAGTCGTATCGGTTCGGAAAGACCGCCGGCGGAAGTTGGTTCCACAGAGTGGTTGTGCGAGGAAGAAAATGTCTTCTAAATCGCGCTGTTGTGGATTTCCAGACATCGAGGTGGTATGGATGGAACTTAGAGTTTTGTCGCGATGTCCGATGGTGAAATTCTACCGGCGGGATCAATCCAAACAATTCCTCAGAACACTCTCCGTGATATATGCGATAGAAGATGCAGAGTGATCCGACATCTCTACGCAATGCCAAAGGATCAAGCCGATCGGAAAGGGCTTGATCGTCGACAATTCGAGCCGCTCTACGTTGGATGCGGTCAATTGGAAGTAGCTGGTACTGGGGAGCTCCCGCCCAGAGGTGAGAGCAGTACTCCACGTGTGGTCGAATTTGTGCCTTGTAGAGTTTTAGGCGATGAGCCGACGTGAAGTAGTGCCTCGCCTTGCTGAGCACACCAAGCTTTTTAGAGGCCAATTTGACCTTTCCTTCCAACTGACCGCGGAACTGAACGACGCTCAAAATGTCAACACCAAGTATTCCGATACTAGCTGTGGCAGCCAGGGGAGTGTTCCCAAAACGAGGAGATACGATAAATGGTGTTTTTTAGCGGTTAACGCGCAAACTTGTGTCTTCTTGGGGTTGAATTGGACTAAATTTAGTCGGCCCCAGTCCGAGACTTTGGTCAATGTAGTCTCGACTTCAGAAACAAGTTTGTTCCGGCACTCAATGACGTTTTCCCGAGAAATGTTAGCGCGGCCGGTGTATAACGCGTCCACAGTGCTGTCGTCGGCATAGCAATGAATGTTGGAAATTTCCAACATGTCATTGATATGCAGAAGAAACAAAGTAGGGGACAGTACGCAGCCTTGCGGGACACCAGCATTAATGGGTTTTAAGTCAGAGCATGTACCGTCGACAACGACCTTGATGCTCCGATCTGCCAAAAAGCTGGTGACCCACTCGCATAATTTCTCAGGAAGCCCATAGGAAGGAAGCTTCGAAAGAAGCGCCTTGTGCCATACCCGATCGAAGGCCTTCGCTATGTCCAGACTGGCCGCTAATGCCTCCCCTTTGGACTCAACTGCTTCCGCCCACCTATGTGTCAGGTAAACTAGAAGATCACCAGCTGAACGACCACGACGAAAACCGTACTGGCGGTCGCTAATCAACTGGTGCTCCTCTAGATACCGCAGGAGCTGGCAGTTGATAATGGACTCCATTATCTTTGAGAATATAATTGGACGGATCCGAGCGGTTGCCTTTTTAGGGATCGGGTGCACTAAAGCCGTCTTCCATGAGTTCGGGACGACGCCTGATGAGTAGGAGTAATAATAATAATAATAATAACTCTTTATTGGACACAAACATATGTTACAAATAAGAAGGATTACCCAGTCTTCTGCACTAGCAGGGCTGTGTTGCAGAAGCCAGTTTCTTCCCCTTAATATCATCATCATTACATTTTTATGCCCTTAGGAATTAATCATTTTGACTAAATAATAATTAAACGTTAACAGAAAAAGAAAAAAAAATTAAATTAACCTTCCTAGAAACTATTTGCTATTTATTTAATTAATATTTATATGGTAAGAGTGTGTGTGTTGTGTGGGTTGCGTGGGTGTGTTTAGTGTGTATAGTGTTAGTGTATGTGAGGGTGAGTGTGTGTATTAGCATGTATACATATTTTTATTTAAGTGTTATTAACAGATTTTCTGTATCATCGTACTCCAGCAATTTCAACCAGGTAAGCACTTTTTTTAAATTCATAATTATTTAATGCAGTCGTTTTAAACTGAGTATTAAATTTATTGTAAATAGTAGGAGCATAGAATTCGTAATGCTTTTGTCCAAATTTGGTTCTTTTAGGGGCCACCGGAAATCTTATGGTTCTTTTATTATTTATAGGTAAATATGGAACACATTTTTTGTGATATTTATTCAAAATTTCATTAATATATATTTTTCTTACACTTAGTACACCAGCTTGTTCATATAACGCTGTTGTGGGATGCCTATAAGGCAAGGAAAGAGTTACTTTTAAAATAGCGCGTTGAGCTCTTTCTAATTGCAATAATATTGTTTTACTAGCGCCACCCCATGCACATATGCAATATCTAATAAGGCATTCGCAGAGTGCTTGATAGGTTTGAATTAATAGTTTCTTATCACAGATTATGCGTAAGCTTTTAAATATGAACATCAGCTTTCTAACTCTTGCTGATAACGATGTAATGTGCAGGTTCCAGCTAAGCCGATCGTCTACTAAGACTCCTAGGTATTTCACGGAATCTACTCTGGTAAGTATAACACAATTACAGGTGGATTTGTCAACGTTCCGGTTACAAGGGTATGTATGCATTTTGAGTTTAAAATTGGACGATGGTCTACCCGAAGCTGTTTTACTAAAGCATATATAACTGGTCTTTTCAGTATTCAGTGAAAGCAAGCTGACCTCAAGCCAAGCTGAGACCTTAGCAAGGCCATCTTCAGCTGTTCCGAACACTGTGCTCCAGTTATCCCCATGGAACATCAGAACGGTGTCATCGGCAAACATAGTTATTTCGATATTTGACAGAGCAGCAACATTGCATAGCTGATTGACGTAAATTAGAAATAATATAGGACCGAGGGTGCTACCCTGTGGGATGCCGAATTTGCAAATTGACTCATTACTCATGATATCTGCTACTTTTACACATTGTGTTCTGCCCGAAAGATAATCTGTGAACCATTTCAAAACTACACCTCTCAAGCCAATATTTTCTATACGTGACAAAAGTATTGGAACCGACACGGTGTCAAAAGTCTTTTGGAGATCTAAGAAGACTCCTATACACTTATCACCTCTATCCAGGTACGATACTATTTTTGAAGTTAATGTTAACACAGCGTCTTCCGTCGATTTTCTTTTTCTAAAACCGAATTGATGTTTGCTAAGCAATTCATTATTTTCTAGGTAACTTATTACTCTTTTACTAACAACTTTTTCTAATACCTTAGATAACACAGAAAGTAAAGAAATTGGTCGGTAGTTTGATGGTTCCGTCTTATCACCAGACTTATGTATCGGGCGGACAACTGCTTTTTTAAAAACTGTCGGAAATATACCTGTTTCTAGACTAAGGTTGCATAGATAGGCAATGGGCTCGGCAAGAGATGAAATATTTAGCTTCAGAATTTTTGATGTAATAGTGTCCCAGCCTGGTGCACTGTGCAATTTAAGTCCTGCAACAATATCTTTTATTTCATAATCATCCGTAGGTGCAAAAGACATGGAATGGGGTGGTGAATAATTACTTCCCGCTTGACGTGCCAGGTCTAGCTCGCATGAACTCATTTTATCAAGTATTCGTTTAGCCAACTTATCTCCTATCGAGGTAAAATAGTCATTTACCTTGTTGAGAGCTTCATTGGGAGTATCATTATATACTTTGATTAAATCATCCTGGGGTTCCTTATTATAATAAATGTCGCAGATTTCTTTTATAACATGCCAGGTTTGTTTGGTGTTGCCCTTGTATAAATTAAGCTTATCTTGGTAATACCTCTTCTTAAGATTTTTTATTATGTAATTACATATATTTCTATAACTTATGTATTTTCGTTGTTTTTCAATGTCGTACGGTGACCTTTTTGCTTTAGTATGTAGCCTGTCTCTTTTGCGTATACATTTAACGATTCCTTTGGTAATCCAGGGTTTCAGCGGTTTCAGCCTATTAGAAATTTTTAAAATATCAGTATTAATAGCTATGGTATTTATTAATGTTTTAACTAGCAATTCTGACGCCAGATTTGTATCATTATGTATCGTGTAAAGTTCTGACCAGTTCATCTTGGTAATCATTTCATTAATTTTACTGTAATTAATTTTTATTTTATCGTATTCAGTAAGTTTCTTTATCACATTAGATTTATTTATGAATAATAATATTGGGGAGTGATCTGTAAGTTTTTGTTCAAATACTATAGTTTTACAAAATGAAGTGCACTTTATCATAATGTGATCAATACAGGTATTGATTCTCGTGGGTTTGTTAATGCCTTGTTTTAATCCGTGTAGTGCCATTAAGTTTAAATAATCCTGTGCTGAACTTGATAGGTTATCTGGCATTATATTTATGTTTATGTCCCCAACAAGAATAACGCTTTTAGTCCGTATGTTACATAATACACTATCTAATGAGTCTAAATAAGTGTTAGTATTTCTAAAACTGGGGGTCGGTATGAGCAAATGATAGTATAGTCAGGTTTAATGGAGACAACAAGACAATTTCCCTCACGAAATTCAGGCTCATAGACACTGACCTTTATCACGCTCCGAACATACACCACTACTCCATCATTTTGATTGTAGCTTATTTTTGACCAATACATGTTAAAATTCTGCATAGTCGGTGGTGGATTATTCATATTAGTCCAGCATTCCGTAAGTACTATAATGTCAACAGGAATATTTATAGCGGTGATAAAAGCTAAAAAAAGATCAAAGTTACTATTAATACTTCTAATATTTAACGTAATAACTGTTAATGGGTCACTATTCTCGCTATAATTTAGTACTTGTGAGCAATAAGCAGTGTTGTTTAAAGAAACACAATGTATCTGGTTAGATGCATCCACCTCCGAAGCATTACAGTTCTTGTTAATATTGAATTTTAAGTTTATTACTTCCTGTCACTAGAATTGTCTCATTTGTAAATTTAATGTATTTCAATATTAAAATGTGTATACCCCACAGTATTATTCTATGTTTTTTATTGAAAACGAGATGCATGTCACATTTATAACTTTTCTGTGCTTTTATTTTATTGTTATTGTGATTTAGTCTGTATGACAAATATTTATATATAAGGTTGTAAAGACGGATGCCGTGTGTTGTATTACATATATGTGTATATGTTGTATAATAGCATAGTGTTTTTATGAATGTATATTGTATTATGCTGTGTGTTCTTAAATTGCTCTCATCTGGAAAAGTACCGGAAAAGACGCGTTAAAACCGGCGCCAACTCAGGAGCACATGTCCGCAACACGATCGGGGAGATTCCATCAGGCCCACTCGACTTATGAATGTCCAAGGAAAGAAGTGCTCTGCGAACTACACTTTGCCGGAATTTAACCTCCGGCATCGTGGTATCACACCGCTGGATTGCCGGTGGTGACTTTCCTTGGTCATCCACAGTCGAGTTGGACGCGAAGAGAGAGCACAGAAGATCAGCTTTCTCTTTCGCGGCATGGGCCACCGAATCATCGTCCCTATGCAGAGGTGGAAATGATGGCTTACAGAAATTCCCTAAGACAGACTTGGCGAGGGACCAGAATGCACGTGTACCCGAAGGAAGACGCACTAGTCTCTCGCCAATTCTGCCGATGTGCTCCGACTTTGCTTTGGCAATAACCCTTTTGAAGGACCTGGAGGCAGAGTTGTACTCTTTTCTAAGTGCGCTGGTATTTACATCACGAGACGTCGACGCCTTAGCCCAGGCTTGGTAGCATTCCCGTTTTCGGCGAAACGGCGTTTTACAGGAGCGACCAAACCAAGGCTGAGACTTGCCTCCGATGGGCACTGCAGAAGCCGGAACAAAAAGTTCCATGCCCTGGAGTATCACATCGGCGACAGAGTTGGCAACGACGTCCGGATCATCCGGCGAGAAGCAAATCTGTCCCCATGGGTAGGACGCAAAGAAAGAACGCATCCCATCCCAGTCTGCCGACCTGTAGTGCCAAACGCGCCGGTAGCCCGCGAAGCAGGGCCGTGCTGGGCGCGAGACCGGCACTGCACTCCGAACAAGGCAGTGGTCCGACGAGCCTAGAGGAGGATCGACGGATACCAGATAGTTGTCCGGATGAGAGGTCAACAGAAGATCCAACAGTGAAGGTGTATGATCCTCTACATCTGGGATTCGCGTTGGCGAGGTTACCAGTTGTGTCAGATCATATGCCAAAGCAAAGTCGAGAACAGATCTCCCCGCGTGATCGGTGGTACGTGAACCAAGCCATTCGGCATGGTGGGCGTTGAAATCGCCAAGAATCACGATCTCCGCAGATGGGATCTGTTGCAGCACGGAATCTGTAGCCAGTTGGATGTGCTCAATGAGTCGGTCAGTTTCGGCATTTCCGCTATGGGACCTATAAAGGCACGCGTAGATTCGCGGATGGTCATCGCAGTCTACGCGCAGCCAAAGAATGGATAGGTCCCCTACTTCAAGGCTGCCGAGGTGACGAGAGCAGACATCCTCCCTGACGTACACGCACACACCAGCCCGGGGTACAAAGGAATGTTCCAAATTGTATCCCGGGTAGGAGAGGAAAGAAGTATCAGCCAGAGAAGATATCTGGGTCTCGGTGAGAAAAAGCAAGGCCGGCTTCGCCGTCTCAAGGTGGTGATGGACGGCGTTCAGGTTGGAATTCAGCCCTCTAATGTTACAAAAGTCCACAGTTAGCGTGGAAGGGGTTGCCTCAAGTTGCCTGCTTCGTTTGCTCCGAACAGTTTTTGAGCGCGCAAAATTGCCCCCACCCAGAATTCGGAGGGCAGCCTGGGCATCCATGCGCAGCTGGAGTTCGTGCTGAGCATGGACGCTCAGAGAGGGATTCTCCACCGCGAACGCAGGTGGTACCCTCCTGGGGTACACGAACCGAATTCTGCACGTCCATAGAAGGGGAGGGGGTTAAGAAGGCCTCCGGGACTCTCACTCACCGTACGAAACGCGACACTTGTCACTTCACGCCGGTTTTCTGTGAGAGAGTGGTACTTACCCGGGCGTGCCGGCCCAATTCGGCTGCACAGAAAGAGCTGTGCAGCGTGGCACTACCACTAGTTGAATTGACTGACTGCACTGGTGGAATAATCTCTGCAGACAGAGATTATCCCACCAGCGGGCGATGGGGTCGTCACGTCCCGACGCCTGGGAAATAAGAGAGGAGATGTGACAATCTTGTCTTTCTAACGAGTTACGTCGTGTTGCATGTAGATGTCGCTTCAAACCTTATTTCCTACCCATGTGGATATTATAATTTTAATTCTAAACTAGAATCTGCTCGTGAATTTTTCCGCGATGACCTTAGAATTGGTACCTTAGTATGTTTTTTAATAAACCTGAACATTTCCGGGATTAAAGTATTTACTATGATAATATATTTTTCAATAGTTGATATAACTTAACGTACACAATTCAATTTACAACCACAATAACATCTTGAGCAGACTAATAACATGGCTCAAAACGTTTGCCGACAAATTCGGCTTTGTCAAGTTAATTGTATTATTGATTTGATTCAAACATTTGGGCCGTGTTTCGTAACTTTGGTGATAAAATATGACATATATAGATTGATTGGATCCAATTGAATGGCATTTATTTACATTTATAATTTATATACTCTGTCTTTTTATGTATAGCTAGTTGCGCTCGCGGCGCCACTCGCGTGGGCTAACGATTTTTCCCCATTGTACCATTGGAACCCTATTTTTTTTAAAATAAAAGTAGCCTAAGTTACTTCTTATATCATCAGCTATCCAAGCCAAGTCCCGTTATAGGTCGAGCCGTTTCAGAGATTAGCCGGAACAAACACACAGACCGACAAAAAAAATTTAAAATTTTTTTTTTTATGTAACTACCATATATACTTTCATAATATGCATTTAGTAAAACGCTGTTAATTTGGCATAACAAACAGACACTTCAATGTTAAAATAAAGATTTAATACTGTCAAATAAAATTATTTTGAAAAAGTTATTCAGTTAACTTCATGTAACATGTAACAACTTCTATAACACAGTATGTAGTACTTAACTTTGTGTTAGCTCTAGAAGTTCAAAAGTTATGGTCATTCGTGAAACCTAAGCTCTAAATCATACGTACATAAGAAAATAATTCTTCTTCTTCTTATCGATTGGTTAGTGGTCAACCTAGTGTCAGAGTTGTTCAGGTCGCCCGTAGGCCTCTGACTTGACTTATCGACTGTTGTCTAATTGTCAACAGCCGGGACCGACTTTTACGTACCCTCCGAAGCACGGAGACGCTCAGTTGAAATACCACTATGCGATCACCCATCTAGTGACTGAGCGCACCTAAAGTTGCTTAACCTACCGATAATTTACCGATCAGCGGGTGCACTCGGCTATGAGCGTCTCTAAATAGAAAATAATTGAGGATGTAGCGATCGCAAGAACTTTACAATGTCTTACATTTTGAATTTCATACTCAAGAATTTAATTTTTATCTTAAGTCTTAGACGAGATCGTTACAAAAAATTATGCAGGACCTTTTCTTATTTCATGACGCTTATGATACTTAAAGTATCAAGTGCCAACCCGAGGGAGGATAGGAGGGAAAGGATGAGAAGGAAAAAAAGGAAGGTGTGTGTGGAGGAAAAAAAGGAGTGGGTGAGAAATTGGACCTCCGGCACTCTCACTCATTGTAAGAAAAGAAAAAGTATTCTGTTATTTTACACAGATTTTCTGTGTCTGGAACTTGTAATGTGTGTTCATTACGCATCAATTTCTTGCAAATGACTATTCAACAGTTTGAAGTCGGATGAAAAAGGAAACGAATATATAAGGTAAATATAAATGTATTTGTAATTATAATTACCATTAAATGACGCACACTAACAGGTATATATTAATGTAAATAACGCTAAAATTTATTAAGCTTGTCAATGTTAAACAATTACATATATTATGCAATATTTCTGAATTAAGCTATTCATATAACGTTACGTATAATTAGTTAATATTTAACTACATGTAAGGGAGTAAGCAAAACATACGAAACTCAACGTAATCGGCTTAATTTACTGAAGTTGTAACTAATAGCTCGCTTCGTGTTACATATATTGCGTCGACTGAATAATATCATCTCTCAGTTATAACATACATATTAATGTATCTACTTCTAGTAACATACAGTATTTAGTGAAATCCTTATTCAATTTTTTTTTATGTTACAAGTTGGCAAACAAGCATACGGTCCACCTGATGGTAAGTGGTTGCCGTAGCCTATGAGCGCTTCCAGCACCATTAGTAAGTGCCACTCAAGCGTTACCAACCTCGAGATATTAGTTCATAAATCTCCTCTGCTCAGTAATTTCAATAGCCTACAATGCCCTTCAAACCGGAACACAGTAATGCCTAAGCACTACTATTTGGCGCCAGAATATTTGACACTGCGATGGTACCTGCCTAGCCGGCCTTTTGCAACAAAAGACCTACCACCAGTGTGACTGATTGCACTGGTGGAATAATCTCTGCTGTGACAGCGGTTGTCCCAACAGCGGGCAATGGGGTCATAACATTCCGACGCCAGGAAAGTAAGTAAGTATATATTATGTTTGAACAGTGAACGAATGTAAGGATTTTAATTTGTTAATAGTGTTTAAGAATTTGCACGCATAGACTGGATCAACAGACAGTTCAAACTCCATCCTACTCTTAATAACAGTGTTAAAGGTTCGATTCTGATCCCCTTGCGCTATTCTCGTACACATGCACAATCTACAAGCTTATTATAAGTGTAAATAAATTTTACATTAACAAATATCACTACATAAACTCAAACTCAAACTCAAAATATTCTTTATTCAAATAGGCTTTTAAGCGCTTTTGAATCGTCAAATATACAGTCTGTTATGTCCGCCTAAGTGAAGCTACCGCCGATTCGGAAGGTAGATTCTGCAGAGAAGAAACGGCAAGAAACTCTACAGTTACTCTTTTCAAAATAATTACATTTGCCAATGTACAATTAGGATATATATCCGCATGAAACTCAACGTATATTAATTCCATGCCACATTATCTGCAATATATTCATTAACGGAATAATAAGCTTTATTTAGTAAACACCGCTTGATATAAGATTTAAATTTCATAAGTGGTAGATTCAAAATTGTCTGTGGAATTTTATTATAGAAGCGAACACCTTGCCCCAAAAAGGACATACTCACTTTATGAAGCCGAAAACTTGGTGTAACAAGTTTATCTTTTCTTCTTGTATTAAAGCAGTGTCTGTCACTGTTTGTGTCAAACAAATCAACATTTTTATGAATATAAAGGATATTGCTAAGGATATACTGCGAAGCAACCGTCAGTATGCCTGCCTTAGTAAACACATCCCGAAGAGAGTCTCTAGCTTGCAAATTATAAATCGCCCGAACAGCTCTTTTTGAAGAATAAATACAGTCTCAATGTCTGTAGCATTACCCCAAAGTAATAGGCCATAAGACATAATACTGTGAAAATAACTGAAGTAAACTAATCGAGCAGCATCGATATCACTTAATTGTCTAACTTTCCTAACCGCGTAAGCAGCATAGTATAAAACAAAGTCGCTTACCCTGTCCCTATATCCCTATGTATGCTTAAATCTTTAAAACTATGCAACGGATTTTGATGCGGTTTTTTCAATAAATAGAGTGATTGAAGAGGAAGGTTTATATGTATAATAACATCCATTAAATAGTGGAGAAATACTGTTATTTTTGAGGTTACTAATGTGACGTCGTAAATAATAACATGTTTATCATTTTTACATAGGTTATATATATATAGCCCGTGTCATTCACTGAAAAAATTTTTTTACCCGTGCGACGCCGGAGCGGGCCGCTAATATATAATAAAATAATAATACAGATAGAGTTTTAATTTGTAGCCGGTGCTAGAATCTGAATTTCAACAAATAAGTGCAATATACGTTAAATGAAAGACGTTGAATCAAAAATATAAACATTGCTGATTGTAATAAAAATCACAGTCACAGTACATTCTATTAGTGTACATGTACAAGTGGAAATAAGCCCTGGTCTCAAAATGAAAATTATTTTTATTCAAGTAGACTTTAGAAAAGTACTTTTGAATCGTCAAGCGCTACCACCGGTTCGGATATCTGATTCTACCGAGAAGAACCAGCAGGAAACTTAATAGTTACTCTTTTTAAATATAGATAGTCTACAATTGTGTTATAAATATTGCAAAATTTGAATCCTGAGTGAGATTCAGTAATTTATGAGCCCGTTCAGTAATTTAAAACGTTTCTATTGGAAAAATATTCGTTTATTGAGTATCATGTCTAGTCTATTGAGTAACTTATTTATTGGCAGTTCTACTAAACATTCTAAATATTAGTAAAAAAACGAAAATACCTTGCCCCATAAAAGAATAATTCCTTAATTTACGCAGAGGAAAGCTAGTATTAACAAGTTCATTTTTATTTCTAGTATTAAATAAATGTGCATCAATATTTTTGCTATATGAATTAAAGTTATTTCATATATATACTTTTTATATGCAAAAAACATACATGAGAATAGAAATTGAATGAAATAGAAACATTAAAACACTTTAATAATGTTAAAGGGACGAAAGACATTTTCTTAGTAAAATAATACTTACAAATTTCATCTCTATTTGTGCACCAGTAAGAATAAACACTAAATTGTATATACATATCTCAGAAATACGACTGGAAGATGCAAATTCTCTCGTAAAATTGACCATCGTCGCCGCATGCAAAATGAATTCCAAGCGAGTAAACAATTCAAGAGCGCTTAAGGAGATTCCACACTGCAACTATTCTTTTCAAAATTACACTTGATATACGCACTGTATTGTATATAATATGGTATATATATCTTAAAATAAATATTTATTAGAACATATATATTATAACTATTTATCGTCTCGAGTGACGAACAACGCTGTCAGCGCGGTTGTGGGTGGTGGTAAAGCGATCGGCGCGGAGTAAAGACGGTGTGTGTGTACTGCTAGTGGTTAGTGGCCAACCTAGTTTCACAGTTGTTCAGGTCACCCGTAGGCCTCTGACTTAACTTTACGACTGTTGTCAAATTGTCAACAGCCGGGACCGACTTTTTACGTGACCTCTGAAGCATGGAGACGCTCTGAAATACCGCTAGTAGTAGCTCAGTTGGAATACCGCAGTTTAAATAGTATGTGATCGCCCGTCTAGTGACTGACCGCGTCTAAAGTTGCTTTAACGTACCGATCGTTTACCGATCAGTGGGTGCACGGTGGGTCGGCTATGAGGGTCACACAATCCTATATGTTAATAAAGTAATAAGTTATGTGTGTCTAAAATCCATCTACCCATCCAAACTTTCACATTTATAATATTAGTATAGAGTATAGATTCGTAACAACAAATTGAATATGTTATACTGAAACAGACCAGCACAGCAGTGTATTATTGTGAATTTGATATTATTACGTGTATTTTAAGAAATATTCTATATATTATGCTTTGCGGTTCTGAAGCCTTGTAACAAATTATACATCAAACATGCAGATTTACGAATAGATTGACTTTGTAAGCTCGGTAATGCTCCATGTTGATATAGACGTTTAAAAAAAAAAATTAATTCTTCGTTTTCCATATGTTTACGGTTTATATCATTATGAAAAAGCGCTGTAGTTATAAAAGGCTCAAACAATCCGTATCGCTGCAATTAAATTTTTCCGCTTTCCCCGCTTTTCACTATGAATTTGTTACACGCTCTTTGGTCGGATCCTTTGATCTCCCAGTCTTCACGTGTTCACATGTACGTTACTATAGCTATACTTAGCTGCTATGACTTTACTCTCGAAGTTTATGTTCGATATATTTTGCCCTTTAAGTCGACTGTAATATATTGAAAATTTATATCGTTTTTTCAACATATTTTCACAGGTGGTAGGCCTTTTATTGTAAAAGGCTGGCTAGGTTAAGTACCTACCACCGCAGCGTCAGATATTCTACATATATACTGGCTATAATATATATGGCTATATTTTGGTTTGAAGGGTTAACTAGGGTAATTTCACTAAGTACCACTGTACTCGGTAAGCTACAAATGGTGTTGTAAGCGCTCATAGGCTACGACAACTATTTAGGTACTAACGGGTGGTCCGTAAGCTTGCTTTCCAACTTAGTAAACATAAACAAATGTATTGAATGTGTCAGTTATAACTTGCTACTAGAAGGATAATATTTCTAATATCTATATAGAATTTCATGATCATTTTTAATGACGCGCCTTTTATATAATGTAGAAATAATAGGTTCCCCATAAAAACATTCATCTCTTATATTCTATAACCTTACTTAACAAATTTCAAATTTTGTTTTGGGTACAAAAAGTAGTGTATGTGATAGCACTTTATAGTCAATTAAAAAAATAAACACATTAATTATAACCTTTTCCAATTTAATTTGTTTTAATTTTTGTGTTGTATAAACGTAAAATTTATTATTGATTAATTAATTAACGAATATTAGTTTTGTACTTTTCTACTTTGTAGTTTATTGTATTTTTAGTTTTGAAATATTGTAACTTTCGCAAATGAATAAAAATGATTATTCGTCCAATTGGAGGTGGATGAAACAAGATTATAAATAGAGATGCGTTTGTTGAATAAAGTTAGTTCTGTTGTAACATTCGACTTGGTTGATTTATTATCCATTTAGTCATTCTGGTGACTGAGGGCTAACATATGTATAGAAAAATCATCATAATTTTTTAAGCAATTTAGGTTTCATAGCGTCACAATAACAAAGAAATTTAACTTCCAAATTATAATGTAAGTTAGAATTAGTATATTTATTTAGGTAGGAGGTAAGAGTAGTTAAAATAATATAAGAATAATATTCTAATTACTTCTTTTGTGATTATCTAGTAATGTTTCTCTTTACATATGAATTAAATGTATGGCTTTGTAAAACTCCTTTTATAGCCCGCGAGACATTTTGAAAGTTAAAGGTATTTGGAGTAATAAATTAAGTTTAAATCGTAGTTTCCTTAGTATAAATAAACTAGTGTAGCTTACTTACTTTTACGCTGCTTGAAATCGCGGGTTAAACTAGTTTTAAATATACTGAAAATTCTGCACGAGAAGCGGAAACCGCTTAGCATGATACGTTTTCGATGGACTTATAAGTGTCATAACATTATAATGTCAGTTTCATTTTGTATACATATTATGTTCAAGTTTCATATCAGCCCGCGAAGTTTGGCGTGTGAAGCTTTAGTTAGGGTTTCCAAATTTTAAGCCAAAGCGGAGACATTTTAAAATGATTATTAATAATACAAGTAATGTTTTATTTCTTTTAGATGTTTTGCAATAGTTGTGTTGCACAATTTCCCAAAGTATTTTTACTTCTCTGATAATTTTATAAAACTTCTCAAAAAAAGGATGGTTTAAGGGTGTTTTTAGATTGAATTTGAGAATGTTTATAAAACATCAAAAAAATTATTAAATTGAGGGTCTATTAATAATAATAATGTTATTAAAATATATAAATATGAAGTAAAATTTGGGAACAGTCCAGAATTCGTTAAAAACATACATAGCGTTACAACATACAACATACAACTAAAGCAGTAAATGTATATGCAGACTAAAAGCCGCGCTTTTAACTTGCTAATACCGCTATTGACTCTAAAACTTTCAAAATATTGACACAATCTTCTGCTTAAACTTTTTTGAACTACAAACTTCCAACCTGTTTAAAAGGGGTAAAGAATTACTGATGGTGGGGCTTAAGTGCCCCGTCACTATGTTGGTTAGGGTTCCGCTGAGTTTTAGTGGGTAGTATCCCTTGATTAAAGCAGGCGGCCGAGTCCCACACTACCACAGCCTAGTGTACTTGACGAGTGCACTACGTGCAGTGTGCGTAAATGCATTGTTCAGCGAAAACACAAAAAAAGGGAGTAAATTTCCTTCTAATTAGCTAACACCGTACAAAAAACTCACAAAGAGGCTGCTCGTCAGCCGTTTTTTAAGATGAGCCAGCATAACAGATGCGTCTTGCTTTTTATTACGCAGAGCTAGTCCTGCTACTACAGGGCATTTTCTGCAATGGTATTTGACGTCTTTGCTTTTGAAGACTTTTTCCACTTTCCATCAGAAGGAGTAGAGTCATTTGCCTCCGGGCTAAATCCTACTAATATTATTAATGCGAAAGTATCTCTGTCTGTAACGTCATAACGCAATGATGGCGTGTCTTTTATCCCGTTAGGATAGTTATATCCTGTGTTGTGGGTCCGGAAACATTCACACAGACAATGACAAACACAACCAGACTGGAACACGTGCTTGTATGGTCAATATAAAAATGTGCTCCGAGCAGGAATTGAACCCGCGACCTGTGGCGTTTAAAGCAGCTTCGCTACCGCTCCGCCTAAACATCGTCAACTTTAATTATTTTTTCTACTTTGTTAACTTCATTGCTACATAACAAAAGGACATATGAGACCATTCTGCATCGCCTATTAAAGAAAAAATAAATATAAAATCGATTACTAACGGGTACATGCATATGTATAAAGAAAAAAAATGTGTGCATGTACTAGTGTACACAAGTAACAAGTGAAACTTCTTTATGACCTTATTTTTCGATAAATGATCTACTATAAGCAACTTTAAAGAAATTGGTTAAATAAAGTTAAATTAGATAAAATTTAACAAAAGGCTTTTATCATCATAGACATGAATACAAATGATAAAATTATTTCATTTTACCTTATTACTACTAAGATTATTACATCATTTCATTAATTGTAATAGAATTATTACATGCTATCCATACTCCGCTGGAGAAAGTACTCTTCGAATCAACCGTGGTAGGGACAAGAAAAAGATGGCGCGTAACCGAAAACTGTGACGGATTTTTTTTTCCAACGCCGACAAAGAAGTTTCACTTCAAAAATAATCATCTTTTTTGAAGTTTTCATAAAGTAATGAGTGTGTAAATGAGTATTACATTGAATAATTATAAATATAACGCTTTTAATCAAATTCGCAAAAGCTTCATAATCATAAACTCGTCATGAATTCCTCTGCAAACATAATTGATCAAAGACTGATTTAATTAAACTAACTGAATAATCCGAATCAAGTGATATACAAGATATTGGTCGGAAGCTGTGTGAATAGTTTGTAAGTCAGGATACCCATACATTAGCCGGGTAACATAATTCAATTAACAATCAAGAATGGTTTCACCTAAACTTCCTAGTGAGTTCCTTCTGACCATTAAGACTTGAAAATAAAATATATACCTGGATTTAAATACCTTTAAATACTAGTAGTATTAGAGACATGTTCTTTGGAACACAAATGGACTGGCTTAACCGGGGAAGTCCTACCCTCTCACAGAAAATCGGTATCAGTAGGTACAGTTTTGTTTCGTGCGATGAGTGAGATCGCCGGATGTCCAATCTCACACCCCCTCTGCTCCCTTTATTTTTTCCCTCCTCTTTCTTCCCACCCCTTGGGTTGGCAACGTGCATTTGATACATTAAATTTCATGCCGTTCGTAGGTTGCGGTGGCTGCTTACAATCAGGCGGACCGTATGCTTGTTTGCCAACCGTCATGACATAAAAACACACACACAAGAAGTGATAAGATTATTTGGTGTTTGGATATTACTGATTTCAAATTAAATTGTTTTTAATTGCTTATTAAATCATTACGCAAAAATTAAGCGTACACTAACTTAGATCGAGATACATTTTTAATTGTGCCTGAACACCCGCATGCTGCCTTATATAAATAGTACAAGTATTAAAATTAAAAGCCTGTAAGTACATAATTTAAAATTGATCGGGGTATAATGATGGAAATCAGAGATCAAAGAAAATCGAAAATCGAGGGATAATACGGATTATATAGCTTTGATGCGATATTTTCTTTCATAAGGTTATATTCGAATGAATCATTGATGTTCGAAAATCCAATATAAATTTATTATAATCCTTTATATTTTAATGATTAAAATTATTGTCAAGTCCTGTTAAAATCGGTTCAGCCATTTTGGAGATTAACCGAAACAAACAGACAGACATAGAGACAAAAAAATTTAAAATTGATTTTTATGTAAGCACCGTAATATACTTTCATATACATGAAGTGAAAAGCTATTAATTTGGAATTACAAACAGACACATCAATTTTATTTATTTATGTAGATGACCTGTGAAAATGTAGTCTACTTGATGATACCATTTAAAAAAAATGCAAATATACGTTACTCAAAAAACAATTACTGCATTCATTGCAACGTCCACAGAACTTCTTTTTATTCGCATAGATTTAAATAGAATTGTTGTCTTCCATTTTAATCTATGGCGTGATTTTTACTAGTTCAATTTTAGACTTGTAAACGGACATGAGACTGCACGAAACATATTAAGGCAAATTTGTAACTTCCAAATTGTTGACAAAATCTTCAGCGAACTTGGCGTAACAATACAATGTAACATATTACAGGCTTTAACGTTACTTTGAGTAATTGAATAGCTTCTGAACTTGTATCGTGACTGCGTAAATCATGATAACATAGCAGCTTGTAAAGTATCGTAATTTCATTAAATGGGTCTACATTTTAATTCTTATGAGAATGTACAAATTAAATTAACATTTTACTCCAAGAAATACTATTATTTATTTTGTCTCGTCAGCATTATTCCCGGTTAATCAGGGTCTACTTTTAATCTTATCCGTATTTGATGGGTTACTAGATGTTATGATAACAACCGGGACCAAGAGCTTAACGTGCTCTTAGAGGCACGGAGTGGTGTACAAGAACAAAAGCCCAGACTGAAATTGATATTATAACAAACATCTCATCATACGTTCAGGAGTCCTCATATTTACAAAAAAAAATGGGACCATCACAGAAGCGTACCCAAATATACTGAATGACGTCCTTTTTTCCAATTATTATCTGCTTATTACTCCTATCCGGATTTAACAGGGTACTAGTTTTTACACGGAGCGATTGACATCTGACCTCCGCAACCCTGAGGGCGAACAAGTAACTCATTGGATAAGCAATTTACTTATCAAGAGTAACGATTATTATCAGATTTTATGTGATAATAACCAGGACCGACAGCTTATCGTGCTCTCCGAGGCACGGTGGGGAGACCCACGGACAAACGCACAGACCGAGACAGAAATTTTTAACAAACATCTGCCCGAGCAGGAATCAAACCCGCAACCGTCGAGACTAAAGGCAGACTTGCTACCCACAACGCCACAAAGGTGTCTACCCAAATATACTAGAAAAGCATAATTTTGAGAGCGTACCTTATTTAACCAAGATTCATGGGTTAACTGACCCCAAATTCATGGTGTTTTAGTAAAAATCCTTACCTGAAAAGATGATTTTCCAGACGCTTAAAATCTCAGGTCTATCATAAATATACATCAAAATGTTAACATTAAAATTCATGACTTTTATACTTCCTCGGGATCATTTTGAATGCTATAAACAAGTTCGTTTCCCTTCGTTTATATCTTGGACCTCGTAAAAGAGATTCGATTCCAGATTTTGATCAAAGACATAAAATTGCTATAAATATATAAAATGTAAGGCTAATTTATGAAATTAAATTTGGTGTGAAATAGAACCCTTATAATTTTGGTATGTACGCTTGGTCATGAGTGTGTCCATCAGGTCGTACGTCACAGAAAGTATATATATATATATATATATATATATAATTTGGAAGTAAGGTGGATTATGTGAAACGCTATACAATAAAGGAAATACATATAAAGATTAGATTGGTTTTATTTTATTTTTTTTCGGAATGTGTATTGCTGTTGGCCCTACTGGCCTTGACAGCGTCACTGGGCGGGGGCCGACTACAGAGACTCAGCCGTGATAAAGGGGCAGCCCTCACGGAGGCTCAAATTTGATTCCGTCCTTAGGGTGCCTCCTGCGAAGCCGAACCACGGCTAAGGACGTCATCGGAGATGGAGGCAGCGCTCCGAGCGCATTCTATACGATAGACTCACCCGACGGTGTGAGCGCGCCGCGACGTGCGGAACAAAGGACCTCGTCCTCCCGCCGGCGAGGACGGTGTTGTGTGCGTGTCTGTGCTGTGTAAGGGGCAATTTTAATGTAATCCTATCGTCACGGTCTTTCAGGACGTGCTTAGGACGCCTTACTTTAGTCGGTTGGTTACATCGGTCTGTGTAGATACAAGCATGTCTAATCAAAGGATTTGGATGGAAAGTAGTTTGGTCGAAATAGTTTTGCGATAAGCGCTTCAAATGTTTGGGTATCGAATCGATTTCAAAGTCTCTATGGAGATCTACGTTGCGAACGTACCACGGACAGCCCGAGGCCATGCGTAAGAGAGTAGATTGGTAAGTCATACATAAAACAGAGGGCTGAAAAAGTTTACACGTGCGTTTGAATAACCAGTGGAAGGAGTAAAGTTATTTATACTTTTATAACATCGAATGTAATTCAAAATAAATAAAATTGGGAAATTCTAAATATAAATAATCAAAAAATATGTAAATAAAAAAAAAGCCTAAATGCACAAATACGGTTCAATAGTTCTAGCGTATCTACGTAAAATTGTATGGTATTTTTGGAGTGGTTTTCTAACCTTAATATTAAGGTGATTTATTTAGAATTTATCATTAAAGTCAAAAATAGGTTTTGATATATAACTATGTAAAGTTATAAAATGTATCTATTAAAGCTTTTATTTTATTCTGTCTTAAGTCACTCAACTTGTGTAAGTTCTTGTAGATCCTAAAATAATATAAGGCACTATACCTATTTTCACCTTACCCACACACTTTACCTCAGATTATCCCCGATAGATACCGCATTAAGAGATTTTGTCCTGATCTGAGTTCAGCAAAATTAGACGAAGGTGTGGCTTGTGGACTAAAACAAAAGTACCTATTCCGTAGATTGCGTAGCTTAGTAGTTAGCTTTATACGGACTTTGGCCGAAACGGAGCTGTCTCTTTTTTGTTAATAATAGCTCGTTAGATACCAAATTCTTAAGTTACAATTAATATCATCTGCTGATTCTAATAACTGGTGAAATGTTCATTTTATTTATTAGTTAAACTTTTTTGTCTTTCTGTTATTTTGATTTATTTAGAAAACGACGTCGACTTTCGATACTATTTTCTCTTAACATGAATGAGCTGGCTCGAACGCAACGGCATGAGTGGGAGTGACGGAAGCCCAAACTCTCCCCTTCTTTAATTTTAATTCTTATTATTATTCCCGCTTCCTGTTATGTAGGTCGGTAACACGTTTATAATGCTTCAGGTATTACAAGAGTCTCTATGATAGGATGATCGTTTACCAAAGTTATCAACTCGAATGTAAGTTTATTCGAGTTTCCAATGAAAAATACTTTGGTCGATGCTATACGCAAAAGGCCGGATGCGCGTGTTTGGGGGAAGCTACTAGTTTGGAGTCAGCACTTCAGAGCCGTTCAGATATTCATGCTTGGCAGCGTCCCGACGTGCTGCGTCATGTCAGCAATAAGGGTGTTTCACAATGCAAGGTCTACCGATGACCTCATACATTGTATATAAATCTAACGTGAAAGTACATAATATAGGATAGCAAATCCGTAAATAAAGTGATAAAGATATTCATTTATATATATATCGTAGCATTTCTTCTTCTTCTTCCTAGCATTAATACCGATATTTTTGGCCAGGGTCTGCTTATTTCTCTTATCAGCTATACGGATTTGACAGGTTACTAATTTTTGTACAGAGCGTTTGGCTTCTGACCTCCGCAATCCTAATGATGAACTATTAAGTTATTGGATAAGGGCAAATTACCTATCAAGGGCTAACGATTACTATCAAGCGTGTAATAACAACTGGGACCAACGGCTAAACGTGCTCTCCGAGGCACGGTGGGGAGACCCAAAAGGTCGTATGCCCAGGTCGAAACAGATTTTTACACACATCTGTTCTTAGCATGTAGTATTTCTATACATACATACTATTATTTAAAATTTTAGCCTAATGCTATGTATTATAATTTAATGAGTTAATAAATCATACGGAAATTTGAGTAATCGGTTTAATTTATTCAATTATTAATAGCTCAACTCGTGGTATATTGCGTTTGATAAATTATATCATTTCACATGTTATAGGAGCTAATTCTGGACTGCGACATTTATAAATGATACTTTTCATTAAATGTAAAGTATATTTCTATTTTTGTTCGCTCTCTTTTATAATGCGACCTTATACATATATATATATGTGGAAGCAAATATTATATTCTTTAAGGTGAAACGTTGCATTTTTGTTCTTCTTCAAGTATAAATTGTGTTCTAATTGACCATTTGTTGTCCATTGTCATAAGTATTTACGCCATCCATCCGTTTAAATTGCTATCAACAGAGACCAAAATAAAAAATAAATAACTGTATAATAATAACTATAATAATAACATGACTGTATTTTGAATCAGATAATATGTATAATATAGGGAAAGTAAATCAAAAACTCCTAAGTGAATAAAAAGATTTCCTGTGTTATGTGGCGTTAGATTTAGGTGTTTTATAATATTTAATATGTATGTTAGTCTATAAGATATATATGTATGGGCCCTGTCGTCTGCTTTTAAATAAATAAAAATTAAAAAAATATATATATATCTTTTCTTTTTCGTTGTCAACAAAAGTACGTCCCTTCTGTAATGAAAGCTTATATGAAGCAGCGTTTTACTACGTGTTACCAGTAAAAAGAGATGTCAGAACCTTGACTGAAATATTCAAACCTCGTAAGATTAAATGTCGCGGCTACGCAATTGAAACAATTAAAAGGTTCTGTATTTGTCATTGGATTGCCGGAAACCTTGAAGGTAGGTAGGTAGGTAGGAGACATAATGTTGGATTTTAAGGTTCCTTAGATAAGTGGTAAAAACGGAGCCTTTATAATATCGTCATGTTCGTCTGTACATCCGTCCGTCTGTATGTCACTGTCATTTTACTCGGAAACCATGGGCTCTATCTATACGAAATAAGTAAAGGTGTATTTTATGAACCACTACACAATTTTGTAATGACGTCCTAAAATAAAAGAAAAAATGTTAACGTATGGCAACGTGTGAGATCTGTGGATAGGTCTTTCAAAACGATAAGAAGGTTAGATTTTGATTTTTTTATAAAACCAGTAGTTGTTGAGATATTAGATCCTAAAGTCATAAAAATTGTGTGTCCACTCTCTAACTTTTGAACTATGAGATTTATTTAAAGGCGTCGGGATGTGACGACCCCATCGCCCGCTGTTGGGATAACCTCTGTCACAGCAGAGATTATTCCACCAGTGCAATCAGTCACACTGGTGGTAGGTCTTTTGTTGCAAGAGGCCGGCTAGGTAGGTACCACCGCAGTGTCCAATATTCTGCCGCCAAATAGTAGTGCTTAGGCACTACTGTGTTCCGGTTTGAAGGGCATTGTACGCTAGTGAAATTACTGGGCGAACGAGATGTAAGAACTAATATCTCGAGGTTGGCAACGCGCGAGTGGCACCTACTAATGGTGCTGCAAGCGCTCATAGGCTGCGGCAGCCACTTACCATCAGGTGGGCCGTATGCTTGTTTGCCAACTTGTAACATAAAAAAAAAAAAAAAAATTCCGGAAAATTTTCAGAATGTAGACCATCAATAGAACTTTCAACCAGATTTATTTTGAAGAAGATAGTTCTACAAATTTTAGGGATATAGAGGTTTTCGATAACTTTGTTTTTAATATTACTTTTAATAATTACAGAAATCAGTCGATTTTAATTCGTTATTATTTAAAGTACTCAAGATTCTTCATCACCATGCCGCGGAACCCTTTATTTTCTATTGTGCGTGGTCCACAGCTCATTTAACTCCTAATTATTATTGTTATCTTTTCGTTTATCTTCATAATTACTGCAGTTTATCTTCATAATTACTATAGTTATATCAGAAAAGTTTTTTTGAAATTTTTAGTAGTTTATGGTTTCTATTTGTTAATATTAGTTAATATTAATAGTATTGACTACGCTACTACAAACACTTCTTGAACTTATAATATGTAATGCCAATATTGCTTCGGAAAGTTAGTAATATAATGTTAATAATTTGGAAGTTTGAAATTTGTCTCAATAACAAGGACGAAGTTTCCTCGACGGCACAACTGCTTGGCCAAACTTATCTTCTGTTTCCAAACACATTTTACCTGTCCAATATCTCAGGTGTACCCACTGCGAACGACATCGAAACTTAGACTTGCATGTAATATTAGGCGTATTTGGCCTTTCAATTTATGAGAAATAGTCTTGTAGCTTATAGTTTATAAATATTATTTTCTTACAGAATGCTGTACGTAGCAGTATCTATACTGCTGTGTTGCTTTCAATGAGTAAAAAAGTCGGAGACCCAAAAATGCTCCCATCACTGTACATTTCTTACTTCGTCTTCTCCTTCTGTCTGGCACGTCAACGCGCTATAAAGCCTCTCTTTTTATTTGTGCTATCTTGATTGTGTTAAAAATAGCGTAAGGCGGGTTATACATTTATCACATACACCTGGTATAAATACATATAAATCCCTACACTCTTAACTCTTAAACTTCGTGCTATTCCATTGCGCTTTATAATATCAAATTTAGTTTGCTTATATCTCGTTTATAACAGTATAATGGTATGCAATGGTTGTATATTATTTGGATTAAACTATTTAGAACCCGGTAGCGTCTGTCTGTCTACACGGCTTGGGCTAAATTTCAACTGTTATGACTTGCAGCTTTGTAGCTGAATACTAAGGTAACAATTTCTATTTCATTACCAGAGCAGATATTAGATTATATTCTTATCTGTTCAACAATATAACATCTTTTCTCAAAAAAAAATAGGCGTAAAATAACAATATCAGTAGGTATTGTTGCATTTCGTGCAAGACATGAGAGCGCTGTAGGCCCAGTCTCCCGGCCCGTCTTTTCGCTTCCATTTTTGTCGTATCATTAATTCCCTGATTTCCATAGGGCTGAAACGCGCATATGATACTTTAATTATGCAAGCGTTCATAGGTTGCAGTGCTGGTTAAATAAAATTAAAAAAAAATCTTATCGAGTCTAACATTGTTGAGGCCACCCATGTTTACCTTTTATTAGATTTTTCCTTCCCGATGACGTCATCGTGACCCTTGGGACGGTGCCCAAAATTGCTTGCAAGTTCTATAAAAAAAAAGTAGTGGATTCTCTACTGCTAGTTATCTTACTTTAATCCTGTCAAAAAGACTAAGCTAATTCAGTACAAGATATACATTTTAATATCGTATATTACCTGCCAAGGGTTGCTTCATAACTGATCGGCATGTCGGGTAGTCGTTATAATTTATCGCCAGTACGGCAGATGCACAGAGATCATAAATTCGCTTCACTCGATGCCATCCCATCGAATACAGATGAGGCACGGTTACTATGCGAGCAGATTTAGTAGTCATTGTTCAAATATAAATAGCTGACGAATAACGGTCTGTGTTTCCGACACTGATGGAAAGTTTAACGATGATTATTAATATGATTAATTTTTATTTATTTAAAATCAGGTGATAGGGCCCATACAGATATACATTACAGACCAGCATATGTACATATTAAATATTATGTAACACTTAAATGTAGCATCACATAACACTGGAAATCTTTATATTCACTAAGGAGTTTTTGATTTTTCTTTACATTTTTCTACGGCAAACTACTCTCTGTGGCCAAAAATTTGGGTTGAAGCAGACATATTTATACTTCGCGACAATCTGGAGGAGATACGATTTGAAGTTGGTGTCACGAGAGTTGCTTGGTTTCTGTGAGAGGGTAGGTCTTTCAAGGTCGAGCCGGCCTATCTGTGCTGGAAGAAGCATCTCTTTCCAAAGCTTAGATTAGCTGTTATTACTATAATATAGAAAATATAGAAATATTGGAGTTAGTTCATTTGAATGTATTGTATTTATTTATAAGGTTTGACATTGACTGTAGGTTGTACAAAGCTCACTATTTAATTATAATAAATACTTAAATAGGCGGGTCTTTTGAACGAAGTTTGTTTGAATAGTTATCAAAATTTTGTTCATTTGATTCCCTCGTGAACTAAATCTAACTGAAAACTTGATCAATATTTACCTATCAGACTAAATTGGACAGCGAAGATAGAATATAAATACAGATTCGAACGTTCTGTTACGGGAGGTTCGCAGACAATGTTACAGCGGACTTTTGGAATTCGAAAATTGGAATTTAGAGTCTATATTATTAGACAGTGCCGGCGGCCTCATATATTGATACTATATTGGTGAAATTTAATATCACATAAGCGAGTTTATTAAATTTTAAAATGAAGAATTATTGAACATTTTATAGCTCGGTTTTAATACATATTGCACATTTGACAATAAGCCCTCATTTCGGATAGTTATAATGCAACATACGTGCCCACGTGTCCACGTGTGGATGATAGTAGTATATTTTAAGATGGCGTTGATTTTAACTGACTTCTAAAAGAAGGTAATTGTTCATATGACACCGTTGTGGCGTTGTGGGTAGCGAGTCTGCCTTAAGCCTCGACGGTTGCGGGTTCGATTCCCGCTCGGAGCAGATGTTTGTATTAATCGTACAGGCATGTTTTCCGGTCTAGTTGTGTTTGCCCTTGTCATTGTGAATGTTTCCGGACCCCCGACACAGGATATAATTATCCTAATGGGGGCCGTTGAGTGTGTAGCGTTTATTATTATAATTATTATTATATTTTTTTTATTGATGATGGTTTGCAAACAAGAAGATGCTTTGAAATATCACACACGCGTTGCTCACCTAAGGGATAGGAGGGAAATAGTATGAAGGGAAAAGGTAGTGAAAAGTGTGAAATTGGGCTTCTGGTGCTCTGGCAACAACCGATTTTTACGTACAATACGTTACGTTCAATTTCATTTTCATTTAATTCCAAGTATAAACTTAAAGCGTATCTTAGTGTGGAACGCTATAAAATAATCAGATGCAGTAGGTTATTCTTTTTTTTTTTTGATACATAAATTGACTAAATATATAGATAGAAGCCCAGAAAAAAGATAGCATCTGTAATCGGTTCGGATCCTCGGCAAACTGTAAGTGAAAATCAATGAAAGTTGTCGCGCGTGCCACACAGGTTACTTCGACACACCTAATAGGGCGATTTCAGACCACCGTTTTATACGAGCGTATAAGGGCGTTTTTTGAAGCGGATAAAGGCGTGCCTTTTACCACAAGCACAACTCGTACAAACGTTGACGCCCTTATAAACTTTTATTAGCGAGTAATATAGAGCTATAAATTATGATACTGCCACTCTCCACCACCGATTTGAATTTTTTTTTGAAGCTCGAAATGACGCACTTCTAAACCTGGGGGCCCAAGACCAGCTACGGCCGAATGAGGCCAGCAGAGGGGGGGAAAGCATAGTATGCTAAAGGTAAAATTACCCAAAGGTCTATTTGAATATAAAATATATTTTCGTGCCCGCTCGAGATATCACTGCTTTGTCAGACCGCGCCTTGCTACCCCTCCGCCGCTCGCCCGCTCGCCGTTCTCGCTGAGAGCACATGCCGACACGGCCGTATGCGCTTGAGAAAAAACCGCTGGCTTGTACCTACCCTAAGTGAAAAATCAATGAAAGTTGTCGAGCGTCCACACAGGTTTCTTCGACACATCTAATATTGTTTACAGCGCTTCGGGTGGATTGTCGCTCAACTTTATTTTTCGGATGAACGGTCAGCCCAATCAATGAGCCTCGGGCATCAGGAGAATAAAGAAAATATAGACTAACTTTTGTATCGGACTTCGACTTCCATTAGAACTTTTACCTGTGTTGGCTGTTGGAAGTATAGACTTCTTCGTTTATCAAGCGCATTCTATTTGCAAGATTATATTGAAGATTACTAGAGTACAAATTATATCAATTTACATGATTCTCATGGACGGACCCATAACATGGTGCTGCGCTTGTAACGTTATTTCAGAGGAAATATTGTTGTCTTAGTCTGTTGCTTGTAGCACTAATAGGAGTAAAAGAAATAGATATATATATATATATAGGTTTGGCAAACTTATTTTTTTATTTCCTAAATGTTAATGTTGGCACGTTTTATACCCGGTCAATACTGTAAATTATATAGGTATATGACATTATGCACGCATAAAATACGTAAAATATCGACACGCGGTTTTTATCTAATGTTCCTTCTGTCTTTTTTCTCTTTCTACGATTAAGGCACTCATTGATAAAATTATTATGGCAGATACAAACATCAACCTTGCAGATCCTAATTTAACGGATTATCCGACATATACATTTGTTTACGATAGGAAATCTAGGGTATTAATACAAGCAAAATATGGAAAAGCTACTAAAAATTAAATATTTAAAAAACAAAACAAACATTACGCTAGTCCTATAAGACGTTTTAATAGTTATAAGCATCAATGTTGCTAGCGCGTATATAAAGATCTTAGATTTTAATTAGCTATTGTGTAAAGAAAGAGCATAAACGCTAAATAGTACAGCACTCCAGCCTATAAATTCTGAGATAACGCTCATTAAACCCGTTAACGGCGTTATGAATACTTGCACGGACTATATTTATCCCGGAATGTAATCAGAGGACTGACTTAATCGGCACAAACGTATTTAAAAAAAAAAGTATTTAAAATTTTCTTACCTAACTTATTAATCTAACTAATCTTATTTCTAACTAATATTATAAATGTGAAAGTTTGGGTGAATGGATGAATGTTTGTTACTCGATCACGCAAAACGACTGAATGGATTTGGATGAAAATTGCCACAGACATAGATTGTTACATAAGATATTCAGCAAATTGCGAAGAAAGTCCAAATGTAAGATTATTTGTAAAGCTGGAAAAAATCTTCCTTGATGTAATATTACACGTCCCAAGAGGTGCTTTAAAACGGTTTTACCGCAACATGTGAGAACATTGTCGGTAATTCTTGTCTAAATTACCCTATTAATGGGTAGTTACGTGGTACTTGATAATCGCAGGCTTTTAGTAGTTATGTGCCTCATGCTTGGACACGTAACTGTCGTAAAATTTTCAATAACTTTCCAGAGATTATTTAAGCTATATTCGAGATTTATAGATATAGCAGTTGACTTTACCAAACTCTAAGGACGCGTTCATACGATACCCGCCCGCTAAGCGCACACCACACACTCGCACACACACGCGTGAGCACTGCGTCTAACTCGCTTTGGGATTTGTTGCATATCATTTGAGAGTTAAGACACATCAGTAAATCTCACTCCACACACGCATGGCGCCCGCACGTACGCTAGTTTTCTTGTCTTTTTTATTTCCATTGTTTATGTATTCTATTATATACTCCTATTGTGATATCTGTGAGCCACTTGTATAAGTGTCGAGAGGCGTGCGCTGACTTTGCGCGTATCGAGCGTGGGTGTAAAGCTAGCAACGCCAATACGTCCTGTGTGGCGTGGGTCTTCTGAACATGCCCTAATAGTTATTTGAAATATTTGAGGCTTATAATGGCACGAAAAAGTAAGAATTTGTTAATTACACAAAAATAGTAAATATATTTGTCTGAGAATCACTCGCTTAAATTTTCTAAGCTCAGATAACAATTAAACTGAAGTGTATTACTTATTTAGTATTATTATTAACAATGCATACATTTTATAGGTATATTTTATAGGTAAACTTGGTTTTTTTTTTAATATTTTTAATATCATTATATCTGAATTATTACAAATTGCTATTATAAAAACCAAAGAAAAAGACGTAAAGTCAACTCCTAATAAAAATAATCGGTCCACGGAGCAAGAACAATGATTAATTTTCTTTTAGCTTTTTTACAGACTTCGTATAATAAGATGACTTCTTTTTATCTCTGAGCTGTTTAAATAAACGCCCTTCATAAAGCTATTCATCGCTTAGAGCGTTCTTAGTAATTTGAAATTGTTTCGAGTTACTAATTTTATCATTAATTTGAAGCCTCAATAGCTCAACGGTAGAAGGGCCGACTTCGCTCTGTTATGTACGCGAGAGTCGTGAATTCGATCCTGAGCCCCTTGGGCTATTGTCGTAACCACTACTAGCGCAAGCTTCGAGCTTATTTGGCTCAGCTCGGAGCTAGGAGTGGGTACGCCCATAGCCCAAAGTGTCAGCTCTTCTACCGTTGAGCTACTGAGTATTTAGATTGATTAAAACTAGTATGTTGCATTTATTATATCTTCTTAATATATATAAATCACGTGTCACGTTGTTTGTCCCCGATGGACTCCTAAACTACTGAGCCAATTTCAATAAAATTTTGCACATTGTGTGCAGTTTCATCCAACTTAAAAGATAGGAAGGATAATTTATATCATAAATAAATTCAGAAGGCCTGTACCAAATCGGATTTTTGTTGTTTCGTTTGTAATTGTCAAAACAAGGTTTGTATCGAATCGACGGGTAGGGAAGTTTGTATAGAATAAATTGTATTACTTAATGTTTGTATACAGGTAGATAGTTTATAAGTGGAAGAACCAAGAACGGAATTAAAACTCCCATGGTAACGGGATAAACGGAATAATTTACTATGCACCCGAAGTCAGGGCGGGTCGCTAGTAGTTATTATAAAATAAAACTTTTTACCCGAGATGTTCTTTCCAGAGATACAAAACTCTTCACTGTGTATGATTAGAGGCGTACTTAACCAGTGTTATTAAAATTGTGCATCAAATATATGTATGTATATATGATAGAAATAATTATATATATTTGGAAGCAAATAAGCAATACCATGACAACCCACAAAATTAAAAAAACTCAGTTATATATGGACGCAAATAAGCAATACCATGACAACCCACAAAATTAAAAAAACTCAGTTATATATGGACGCAAATAAGCAATACCATGTCAACCCACAAATTGAAAAAACTGAGTTATATATGTTGATGTGTTGGTAAATGGCTGAAGAACACTTCTCTTTAATAAATATATTTGTAGGGTTTTAAGCTTCAAAACTTCTAAAAAGCCGTTTTTAATCATGCAATTTATGTATTATGTTAAACGTTTTTGGGTTATACTATATACGAAATATGCAGTTTGTATACCTATTTTTTGTGAAAATAAGTAAAATAACTTACATAAATCTGAAATTGCCAAAAACTTGAACAATACATAAAAAAAGTCATATAAAGCAAGTTGTTCAAAATTTTCAAACGCGTTTTTCTCGAAATGACATTCGTGTGGGTTGACATGGTATTGCTTATTTTCATCCATTTTTACTCTGTTTTAGTCAAAACAAGTTTATTAAAACCTAAAGCAATGCAACATAAAGTTTCGTTTTAGGGCCTGCGTCCATTTGCGGCACGGCACGGCACGGCAGGCGATGTTTATATGACAAATAGTAGTAGCACTAAGCATAACGAAAAAAAATTGAAATTTTTACTGAAGCTTAACCAATTATTAACTTTGAAATTTCAAATTTAAACATAATTACTAAGTTGGCAAACAAGCATAGGGCCCGTCTGATGGTAAGCGTTTGCCGCAGACTATAAACGCTAGCAACACCATTAGTAGATGCCACTCACGTATCCAACCTCGAGTTATTGGTTGTCATCACAGTTTTAAATTTTTATTTAGGTTCGTCACGTGAAAAATACTCTGCTGTGCCGTGCCGCTAATGGGCGCAGGCCTTTTGACGTTCGCCGATCGCAGGAAGCCTAGGCTTGCCTATTTTCAATGGAGAGAGGCTTTTATCGATGTCTCGCAACTGGGTCAACATTTCAACCTAGCTTGTGACCTAACTGTATGTCAGAGGAATTACTGCGTGTTAAATAGTAAGCTGATTTGAAAACGTTGTTCCGTTAATATGATCCTGAGTTCATTTATATAATACCTTCAAACGAGCAATTCTTTTTTTTATTTTATGTTACAAGTTGGCAAGCAAATATACGACCCACCTGATGGTAAGCGGTTGCCGTGGCCTATGAGCGCGCGCAACACCATTAGTAGGTGCCACTCACGAGTTGCCAACATCGAGATATTAGTTCTTGAATCTTTGCCCAGTAATTTCACTAGCCTACAGTGCCCTTCAAACCGGAACACAGTAATGCCTAAGCACTACCATTTGGCGGTGGTACCTACCTAGCCGGCCTCTTGCAACAAAAAACTTACCACCAGTGTGACTGATTGCACTAATGGAATAATGATGAAATAATCTCTGCTGTGACAGAGATTATCCCAACAGCGGGCGATGGGGTCGTCACGTGCCGATGCTGGTCTTGTATATATATATAATTGGGATCTCGGAAACGACACTAACAATTTTTATGAAACCTAGTATGTTAGGGTCTTCGGGGGCGATAAATCAAACATTTTATCCGAGTAATAATACTATTATTGCTTTAACTACCCAGCAAGTAAATTATCAAGATAAAATATTATTCATATTTTATGATAATTTAATTCGTATCTAAGTAATTACAATTTCCAAAAAGATGATTTACCAAAAAAAAATACCGAGCAAAGCTCGGTCATCCAGATAATAAAACTTATATATACTATATTTAATTTTAATAGTAATAGTTGGAATTACAATAAGAGTGCTCTTATAAGTGTTTATTGTGGTTGAAAATACCATTTGTAGTTTTACGTTTTAATAGTCTTTTTCGTAGCCTTATTCCCGGTATTTACCCAGGATCTGCTTATCACTCTTACCCAGATTTGACAGGTAACTAGCTTTTACACAGCGATTACTATCAGACCTCCGCAACCCTAAGAGTGGATCTGTAACGCATAAGATAACAGCCAACTACCTATCAATTTACCGGCGTCGGGATGTGACGACCCCATCGCCCACTGTTGGGATAACCTCTGTCACAGCAGAGATTATTCCACCAGTGCAGTCAGTCACACTGGTGGTAGGTCTTTTGTTGCAAGAGGCCGGCTAGGTAGGTACCACCGCAGTGTCCAATATTCTGCCGCCAAATAGTAGTGCTTAGGCACTACTGTGTTCCGGTTTGAAGGGCATTGTACGCTAGTGAAATTACTGGGCGAACGAGATTTAAGAACTAATATCTCGAGGTTGGCAACGCGCGTGTGGCACCTACTAATGGTGCTGCAAGCGCTCATAGGCTGCGGCAGCCACTTACCATCAGGTGGGCCGTATGCTTGTTTGCCAATTTCTAACATAAAAAAAAAGCTTAGGAATATTATCAGATAACGACTAAGACCTATATGCTTTCTGAGGCACGGTGGGGGTACCCAAAAGGACACATATATTTGTAGCAAGCATCTGCTCCGAGCGGGATTCGTACCCGCGATCTTCGAAGCTCAAAACCGGCTAGCAAGCTCGCTACCAGCACGCCAGAACGGGTATAGAAATAAAATATTGTATTTTTTCTCGAAATGACAAAACTTTAAACAGTTTCATTTAAGCTGTCTTTAAAAGACTCGTAGAGGATCTTGTTCACTCGACGTATTCTCAGTGGGACCAAGATATCCCGTAAAATACATTGACTTTACATACATATATCCCCCAGACAGACAAGAATCTGTTTGTAGAATGTTAATACGTATACGCTTTTACGGACTTGAAACATTTACAAGAAGGAGGTTTTCGAATCGGTTGTTTTTTGTTCACGTTTGTAACAGAATTGCGTAATTTTTAACCCGATTTTGAAAATTATTTATATCCATGAAGTTTGTTAAAATTTTATGTTTTTTACGTCAGAAGATCGTCATTTATGACCTCATCATTTTTAAAATTCTTTTTTATTTTAAATCATCAAAATCGATTCCGTAATAATTGTTTTTAAAGGAAAACATCTTTATGCGTCACCAAATTGATTTGTATTTATAGTCATGATATGAAAAAAAAAATGGTTAAGTTTTGAAGTAAAAATTTTAAATAAAATAATAATTTGAAAGAAAGTCTGATTAAAAGTCTTTATTAAGCTATCAAGCATCAAATAAAAACCGACAAAATCTTACAGTATGATTGAAAGTGCCAGTTAAAGCGCCCCGTGTACTTTCGAACAATAGTAATTATATCAGAATTTTTAAAAAGTGTACATTTTTTATTTATTGGAGTAATTGTGAGTCAGAATTAATACGCTAACAATCATTATCAGACTTGGGAAGCGCTTTTTGATTGGCAATGTGATACTATTTAATATATTTTAACTTTTCCAGAGAGAGAGTTAAGCTAAAGCTATAGCCCTGGATCTCACATGCATTTTGAGTAGGCATTTTTTAAAACTTGGAATTAGATTATTATTGATTAGTTTGAGTACTGATAAAAGAAATATAATATTATTAACAGGACTGCGTGACGCAAGGACGCGCAAGGGTAATGTGTTTATCATGTAGGCGTGTTTGGTCCTTCGGTCCTACAGACCAAACGCAAGGGCCGATTTTCATGAATTGTGCGAGTGCTACTAAAGACATAAAAGTAATCAATAGTAAAATGAATTTTATTATATACTCTATGATCAAAATACGCCACAGCGAAAATTAGATGCCATATTGTCAAAATGAAAAAAAAAAATCTTACTACTTTACGTCGATTTTTTTGGACAGGGTAATACTTCCCAATCGAGCCGGCCCTTTTGTATTGGGAGATGCAAGACTCTACTACTACCAGTATATAATATTTAGATTTATTGTTTGTGTTTTTGTCTACTCAGATATGATAGATTGTAGTGTGAAGTTAGTATGTAGTATAGTGCATAGTTTGTAAGTATAGTAGAGAGAACTTAGAATATATGATATGCCTCCCATACTTCGACAGTCATAAACTAGTACTCGCCTGAACAACATGTGTTTTATTTCTAAATATATTCCACGTGTTTAGTAACTAGTAATGTGCTGAACATTACGAGAAGAAAAAATACTTCTGCGCGAGTAAAACTGAGCACAGAAGCTAGTGTTAAATAATATAAAACTGGAGGAAATATATTTGCATGGATATTATGTTTACCATATCGATATTGAAACCACGGCACAGCTGTTATTTATTGCATATTAATATGCGGGGCTTTCGAAAAAAATGTCAAAAAATTTGCGTGAACAAATTTTATGCTAAGTATTTTGGTTAGTGTCAGGATCCTATCTTTATCATCGTATATTTAATTTTAAGTTTTTTAGCAAAAAATATACATAAGTTAGCTATTGATGATAAGCTATTGTTTTGTTTCTAGGAATTTATTTTGATACTAGCAGTGTCTAGCCACGCTTGCATTAGCTTGATTAAAACCATTTTTTTATTCCATAAGACCAATACAATGTGTCAAGTGCAATATATCTAACGACCAGATAAATTTGAAACTTAATTATGCACTTTGAAAACTTAAGAGGTGCTTGGCCATCTTCGTACCCGCAACCTTTGGTTAAAGTCTACGTGTTTTATCCATTGGACCATTCCAGCACATAAATATACCGACAATGATCATTATAATGTTACTGTGTGATTAAAAATAGCAGTAACAAGTTATAAGAAAGATATAAGCATGGTATAGAGCTAATATTCAGCACAAAGCTTAGTAATAAAACGAGCGTCCATAATATAGTTATTGTCGTATCATTTTAATAAAATTCCCTTTAGAAATATTTTTAAAAATACTTTCCATTCTAGTGGTTTTAATAAACGTTACAATGTCAAGTATTTCAGAGTAATATCATAGGAATGCTTCTAATTTAGTTGCTCAAAGTAATTTTGCCGTATATTGCCTTGCACTGCAAGTGAAGCCATCTTATCTCAATTGCGCATCTGGAATATAATATTATATATATCACTAAATTTTGCTAATATAGGCATTATTATATTAAACTCCTTAAATTTAGGCAATACACCTGTATGGCCTCTGGTGTTGGAGAGTTCATGGGCGGTGGTAATCGCTTACCATCAAGTGAGCCTCCTGTCCGTCTCCTGTTGATATATGTACTGAGAATATTCCCAGCCATTTTATATGCAAAACATGACAAAGTAAATGCAGCTCTTCAACTTGCCTTTAGTTTTAAAGTCCCTCATTAAAACACGGAAGCATAGTTACTATAGAAATAAGATGCCATATTTTCGTCTGACCGGTTTGATATTAATTACAATTTTTTAATATAATATAAAACTACAATTAAAAATTATTTACTCCGAGATGCGTTATCTAGGCTTAATTAGTTTCCCCACCAACCGCAGAGGTAAAACTCTGCGGTGCCCTGGGCTTGTCGTGCCGGGGGGGCTCAGTAGTCGGGAGTCGATTGTGCAGGTGGCACCTTCGACTGCCCGTTGAAGCTAACAGGGTCAGACGATTGGGCGTGGGGCGTTTTACGTCAGACCGCGCCCAGGAGGGTGGTGTCGTATGGGTCACTCCGGTACTTTTCTGTTTATCAGAATGGACTGCGAGCGGCTCCTGCGACACCGGTGTTTTAACCGGGGGTCAAGTGGAGGCCTAAAGGCCTTGGTGTATTTTATTTATGTATAATATGTATTAGTAAGTATATATGGCGCCACTATGTTGCCGCCCCACTCGGGGGACGAAAGGCCTAGGTGCGTTCGCGCACCAAGGTATATTTATATAGTATTAGTATTTGTATGTAATTATATGTATGTATGGCAGCACTATGTTGCCGTCCCTGGTGGGCCCTTCGGGGCAAGCGCCGGGGCGTCGCGGTTGAATGCTTCGGTGATCCCGTGACGTCCCACTATGGCGCTAGATGGGACCTTGGAGTTTTAGTGGGTAGAAGAGCTCGGTCCCGAGTCCACACACCTCCTGCGCCATTGCACCCGTACCGGCACTCGAGTGTGTAACTGCATCTCTCAAAGTAAAAAAAAGGCTTAATTAGTTTACATTTTTTTATAAAATATATATATTTTTTTTAGGTTATAAGTTGGCAAACAAGCATACGGCGCACCTGATGGTAAGTGGCTGCCGCAGCCTATGAGCGCTTGCAGCACCATTAGTAGGTGCCACTCACGCGTTGCCAACCTCGAGATATTAGTTCTTAAATCTCGTTCGCCCAGTAATTTCACTAGCGTACAATGCCCTTCAAACCGGAACACAATAGTGCCTAAGCACTACTATTTGGCGGCAGAATATTGGACACTGCGGTGGTACCTACCTAGCCGGCCTCTTGCAACAAAAGACCTACCACCAGTGTGACTGATTGCACTGGTGGAATAATCTCTGTTGTGACAGAGGTTATCCCAACAGCGGGCGATGGGGTCGTCACATCCCGACGCCTTTTATATATTAGCAATGTCTTTTCAAGTCATTAGTAATACTCCTATTGCCCCTCCAAATTAGCTCGTAGCTTGCGCTAGGAGTGGGTACAACATAGCCCAAGAGGGTCAGGGTCGAACCCGCAACTCTCGCTTCAGCGACGTCGATTTAACCGTTGACCTATTGAGGAATCATCAGGTTTCGATAAGTAACCTACTGTGTTAGTAGTTACAATTTAGTAAATCACAGTGAGGAAGAGGTGTTCTAAAAATACAATGAAGGCCTAGTGTAAATAATAATGAACTATAAGAAGTCTATCAAAGCGATGCCGCGGCAAAAGGTAATAATATAATCGTTTAATATTTTGTAAAACCTTGTAATATTTGATATACAAAACCGCTAGCTTCTTTAAATGAATCATTAAACTTTGCTGCTCCGTAATCGTAATTCTACTTTAATATTAATTAAAGCCGAACAGGGTCGAGTAACAGATGTTGAATATCAAATTCTAAATCTATATACGCCTTAGGAAAGTATTAAAGGATCAAATAATAGGCAGAGATTGTTCTAACGAATCTTTTATTACATGTGCGTAATATTTTATTAAATTTGTAATTTTGTGTTGTTCCAAGATTTAATTCTATAACTCAAAAAATTCATTATTTTTCCGTAAACGAAACGACTAAGCTATAAGGGTTCCGTAGGCAAATGGCAAAAACGGAACCCTATAGTTTCGTCATGTCCGTCTGTTCGTCCGTCCGTCTGTCCGTCTGTCCGTCCATCCGTCCGTATGTCACAGTCATTTTACTCGGAGACCATTGGCTCTATCTATACGAAATTTACTAAATACCAACAGAAAAATATTAATAAAAATATTTAAAAAATTAAAAATTTATAAATTACCAACTTATTTTTGCAGTCAATTTTAATTCGTTATTATTTTTAAAGATCTTAAGATCTTTACAACCAAGCTGCGGAACCCTTTAGTTTCAATTTGTAATTATTTTATGATTTTATTTATCCATCACTCAAAAGTTAGCCTGGCGTCGGCTTGAATTAAATAATAATTATTTGTTCATTTTCTAATGAATTTTATAAAATAAACATTTTTCGTATTAATTTTCATTTATAATATTAATAAAAATCGTCATTAACATCAAGCACAGGTTACACGTACAATGCGACGTCATTAACTCAATGATGAATGACCAACTAAGACCGTAGTGATGCTCTGATTTCCTATTCCACAGTAATCCTGCAACGAAACTGACATTCGATTTCCACTTTCGAATTAAACGTAGACTAAGGACGGTTTAAGAGTAGCGTTTAAAACGCTAGCCGCTCGGTTTTGGAAGCGCGTTTACGGGCGCGCCTTTAACCATGCTTATACCCTTATAAATAATGGCGTAATATAAAGCGTTTTAACAAAAGTTATAAGCGTTGTCGCAGCAGAGATTATTCCACAAGTGCAATCAGTTACACTAATGGTAGGTCTTTTGTTGCAATGGGCCGGCTAGGTAGGTACCGCCGTAATGTCAAGTATTCTGCCGCAAAGCAGTAGTATCTTTAACGTTACTGTGTTCCGGTTTAAAGGGCACTGAAGGCTAGTAAAATAACTGGGAAAAAGAGATTTAAAAACCAATATCTCGAGGTTGGCAACGCTTATGTGGCACCTACTAATGGTGGGCCAAATGCTTTCTTGCCAACTTAGTAACATAGAATAAAGAAAATGCTACTGACATTAACCACCACTGGTTTGAGCATACTTGCTTCAACAGCCGAGCCCGCGTGCGTGAGTTCGGCTTCTTGAAGTGCGAGTACCGAAACGACCGTACCCGCTCAAATAAAAACGCCAATCTGAAACCGCCCTATGAAAAAATTCCCAGCTATTGTCATTGATGACATTTATTTATGGAATGGAATGGAGTTACGAGTAGATTGCTATCCCCTGTTAAAGAAATTGTATGCTTCTTCTTCCTAGCATTATTCCCGATACTTTACGATACCCAGCGTCTGCTTATTACTCTTATCCGTTTGACAGGTTACTAGTTTTTACACAGAGCGAACCAGTAACCTAAAGGCAAACCAGTAACTCATTGGATAAGAGTAATCTACTTATCAAGAGGTCACGATTATTATCAGATGTTATGTGATAACAACCGGGACCGACAGCTTAACGTGCTCTCTAAGACTAGGTGGAAAGACCCATAAGGACAAATGCCCAGACCAAAACAGATATTTGTAAGATCAATGGAAACATCTGCCCGAGCGGGAATCGAACCCGCAACCGTCGATGCTAAAGGCAGAATTGCTACCCATAACGCCACAATGGTGTCTAAGCGGTTAATGACTCTGTATGCTATTTACATTGTTATTATATTCCATTGTATAATTGTATAAGAAATCGGTTCAATTCAGATCCAAGAAATGACAATATCTATGTTATATTATTTAACGATTATAGTGATACAGCGATAGCAAAGCTGCCTCAAGCACCATTGATTGTGTGTTCAATTTTCGTTCGAGAATATTTTTGTATTGTAAATAGCTTGATTAGAGTTGTTAATAAAATCAAGGTTCAATATCAAAATTACGTTTATTCAAGTAGACTTTTAAAAAGTACTTTTGTATTGTCAAGCGCTACCATTTAATACCAAGCGCTACCATGTAGTTTACATTTATAATATTTAAAAAATACTTAAAACAATGTATTTATTTATGTTTATCAGCTTGCGTGACAACCCTATAAGATTAGTACAATATAAAGTATGCTCTAAAATCTTATACGTATATATAAATTTACACTCCACAAATACTCTTAAGCATAGCCTTTAAGTGATCGATCATTAATTGTCCTGTTACAATCACCGCCAACATAGACTGTCCCGAACGCACAGAATTCCAATTTGCATATTAATGTGTTGGGACCTTTAATAGTGTTTAACCTATGCACTATTGGATGGACACCAGATAACAATAACGTAACGACTATGAATATTTAACAGTCATTATTTCTTGTTGCTGATGACAATTAATATTTCACATATGAATATACCAAATATTGCGTCAAATTTCGTCAAGAGCGTGGTGGGTTACGCACAGAAGAAACTAAAGTGTCCCGCAACTTGATGATGAAAATCTTTATTACTTTAAATATTAACGAATTCAAATCGATCGCAAAATTAATTCGGTAATTTCATCATAATTATTAAAAATTATATGATATATATTTATCACAAAATTTTATGAATGTATTTTGTTCAAAATAACTACATATCTTCGAAGGCTTTTGATTTTCTACAACCTCAATTTTTTTCCAGAATTATAAATCCCAATTTTCAAAATTTAGAGGGTAGAGGAAACAATTTTTATGACTGTAGGAGCTTATATCATGAAATCTCCTGATTTTATCAAAAAAATCTAAACAGTTATAACAAAGTTATTATTTTTAAATACATATCCAAAGAAACCTCACACGTTGCCATACGCTGAAATTATTTATTTTACCCACCAGCTACATCTATGGACCCTTAATTTTTATACATTTTATTATTTCACTACAAAATTGTAACGGTTCATAGAAAACACCTATTTACTAAATTTCCTATGGAGCCAATATTCTCCGATTAAATGACTGTGTTACACGGACGGAAACATGGACAGACGGATATGACAAAAACTATAAGGATTTCGTTTTTGCCATTTGGCTACGGAACCCTATAAACTCATATTATCACAAATATTAAAAACATAATGCAAAGTCTTTATATATTTACATCACGTTTCCAATTCCTTACGACGTGGTATTATCCGGTTCATAAATTCTATGCCTCCGGGTAATAGAGTCGCCGTCGCATTAAAATTGAAGACAGTATGCATTATGCGAGCCGTGATATACTGGTCCGTTATATGAACTAGTGCAAGATCATTTTATCTATTATTACATAATATGTCAGCGCGAATACTACAGTTCAGCTAAAAATTAGTTCATAAATCATCAAATACAGATTGTTATTGTAAAATTAACGTTAAACAGCGTGTAATTGTTAATGTTATTATAATTTCCATCTGTAACCGAAAAACTTGTGAACATTTGCACGTGTATCGAAACCTATAAATACGGCTGCTTTGTCGTTGCCGATTAATTCATTTTCGAGTCGTCGTACGGTACGGACGCCGAATACGAGTCATCACCATGCAGTAACCGACTGTGACGTCAGCGAATGCTGATGGTGAAACTGAGTTACACCGCTATTTCGTATCATGTCATATATATTTATACGTCACGCTCATACTAAATCTGAATGTCAGAATTGGATTGAATTGATTTGGTAGTAATTTGAATCGCAATAAGAGTAACATTCCTTAAACGATTCTCGTGAAATTTCATAAGCAGGTTCAATAATTATCTCGATTTTTTGTCAATTCAGTTTTTGTATTTTTTTGAAAATGGCAGAGATATAGGGGTTGGTAACGTAATAAAATCATATTTCAGCTTGTTTGAATTTTTTCAAAACTGTCATAATTTTTTTTGTCGTTTGCTGAACTTGTGATGATTATCCAAAAATTTTTTCATCCGATGAAATCGAATGGCTCCGGGGTGTGAGTGAGATGGGATGAGGTGTGAGAGATAGGTCACAGAGCCAGTATTACTTAGTTACGCTAATACATCCCTGGGAGAGTTCCATTACTCGTTCTAAAGTAGGCAAGTAGGACTATTAGCAATACACGCTCTGGATAATTGCAACAAAATTATTAGGACTGTTTTTTTTATTTTATGACGGTTGGCAAACAAGCATACGGTCTGCCTGATGGTAAGCAGTCACCGCAATCTGTGAACACTTGCAATACTTGAAGTATTAAATGCGCGTTTCCAGCCCGAGGGATAGGAGGGAAGGGATAGAAAAGAGAACGGTGGGGGTGGGAGATTAGGCCTCCGGCGCTTTTTCTCTTCGCACGAAACACAACAGTACTCAGATATGTAGTAGGTAGTTATGTCCCGTGGGACCCCATTTTTGCAAACAAAGTAATTCCTCCGAATGTCGGTTGCGACATGTTCTTAGAACATAAGTGCTGAATTGTTATTTTCATCCAATTCTGCTAGTTGTTGTCTTTAATTTTAATTTCCTTTATTTTAATAGTTTTAAATTTAAATAAAATTAATTATTTTTAAAAACACAAGTTGAAGCTCCCGAAACTTGACTAGGTACTCAGTACGGTGGTATGTACGGTTTTGCGGCCAAGCCGGCCATTTTCTGCTGAGAGAAGCATGGCTCTACAATTCCTAACTTGGACGTAAATCTGAAAAGAAACATCAAACATCGAGATTAGAATGCAATAGCTACATAAATAAATATTTTCAGTAAGCCTTTGAGAAATGTCGGCATGTTCAGTTACAGCGTTTGCTGTCATGGATTGTTTGCTTAATCTGAAGTCAAAAGCGGTTAAGCTTACTTTGTGGTACAAAGAGTAACAAGGCAGAAAGAGTAAAAAAGCAAATATAATGTCTATTCTAGTTGTGATTTTTCTGCTTTCGAATTCCATATTCAATATGTTTTATGAATATCACTTTTGTTGCAAGAGGCCGGCTAGGTAGGTACCACCGCAGTGTCAAATATTCTGCCGCCAAATAGTAGTACTTAGGCATTACTGTGTTCCGGTTTGAAAGGCACTGTACGCTAGTGAAATTACTGGGCATAGAAGATTTAAGAACCAATATCTCGAGGTTGGCAACGCGTGAGTGGCACATACTAACGGTGCTGCAAGCGCTCATAGGCTACGGCAACTACATACGATCAGGTGGGTCGTATGCTTGTTTGCGAACTTGTAACATAAAAAAAAAATGCCTTTTAATATTATTTTGGTTTATGTATTAAGATTTAATTCTATATTTGTATTTTTTTATTTTATATTTATTTATTTTACTCTTTTCTAATGAGTTACTAGTTTGCCTTTAGGAGTACCACCCTGGATAAATACCGGGAATAATGCTAGGAAGAATAAGAATAAAAGAAGAATATGTTTAAATTTATTTTGGGTAAGTAAATACCGTACCTTTAAGTCGTGAAATAGTTCAGTTATTTTCGGTTAAAATGCGAGTTTAATGATATGATCAGGACCAATATAATAAACAGAGTTACGCGTTTGACACTGGACATGTTCGACGTAATCTATTAGGATTTTTAAAATTTTCAAGTCAATTAAATAACGACAAAGAATTAAATAACAAACCACACTCACATAACTTTATTTTAAAATAGTTTATCTTTCAATTTTCTGATTTTCTTCTTTCCTTAAATCTTCTTTTGCGATCTTGTTAATAAACTACTATGATAAAATGTTACATCTATACATATGTATATACATGTAAGCAATTTATAGCAAGTTTCCAATATCTCAAGTGGCTGTATTATTCGCTTCATAAATTCTCTTCCTCGTAAGCTGTAGACTCGCATCTATATTAGAATTGTTGACAGCATAAATTATGTGAGCCGTGATATATAGGTGAGATTTATTTATACTTGAATATGTTCATGGTTTTACTTCGAAGTTTTAGGGTTTCATAATAAAATCACATCCATTGATAACCTTATTATTTTTGTCTGGAATATCCCTGAAACAGTCTTAATTAGTTAAACGCATAGAAAGATCATCAATATATCAATGCGCGGTCACCTTTTTTAATCGTATGGCGTTTTTCATTACGAAAAGATAAAAGAAAAGCGTGCTGCTGCTGGTGATCTTGGACTTTCTCTCTCCAGCTTCATCCCAATCGCCTAAGATGGTGTGTTTGCCAGTTTGCTCCAAATTTAGGTAGTTCGGCTTTGTCTTGCATAGCACCGCTGACATCGACCGGAATGTTGGGAACCTAATAAACGCTGGTTGGATGAAGTAGCGACAGGGTTCAGGGACAATTAAAGGGACAATTTATGATAAGACCTATCGTATTGTATGGATAGGATTGCTGGGCTACAAAAGCTGTAGGAACTGGATGAAAGAAGTATGCATGTAGCAGATGCGAATGTTGAGATAGATGTGCGGTGTACCAAGAATGGATAAAGTTAGAAATAAGGATATAAAAGGAAGTTTGAAAGTAGCGTCAGTGACTGAAAAGCAGAAAGTCATGTGGCCAGAAGTACGATGGACTTGAAAGTGAGCGGTAATGCTAAGAAAGGACGACCGAAAAAACTTGTGTGAAATGCGTGGAAAGGGAGTGAATGCACGGTTGACGCATGATAGAAGATAATGGAACAATAAGACGTGTTGTGCTGACCCAACCTAGCTTGGGATAAGAGCAGGAAAAAGAAAAAGAGACATTCAAACTTTTAACTTAGATTATAATGAGAGAAACAAACAGTACTTGCTTATCAACTAAATGCAAAATATCAAGTTGTGCAAAAATCAAAATCAGTACAACATTTTTTAATCTGGCAGCCTACCGTGTAAAAATCTATAGTTTTGATTTTGCTAGTTAATTAAGAATCGTAGAAAAACCAATACATATGTTTTGTATTTGTACAACGGTACATATTCATAAACCAATTATTTATAACGTAGTAATTATATTAACGTGAATACCCTGAAAAGACCAACACTGCCGAAGCCTTTATGTAACCGCCATATTGTTTCGGGAAGTTGGTAAGATAATATCAATAATTTAGAAGTTGCAAATTTGTCTCAATAACAGAGACGAAGTTTCCTCGACGGCGCAACTGTTCGACCTAATTTGTCTCGCTTCACACATTCTACCTGTCCAATATCTTGTCCATTTGAATCTGCATGAAAAGTTAAATATTCTTGCAACAATGTTTTATAAAACATTTATACTTTATTGAGTTAAAGCTATTTGAAATGCAATAGCAGCTATCCTTCAATGCTGCAGATTTCAAGTTTGTGACTTGCTGTTTATTTTGCCTATCATTACATCAGGAGGCACGGCAATACCTCCACCAAGTCGAGCAAAGAGCACAGCCGTAACATCTTTTTTCGAAGCGACTCAAGCCACTTTTGAGCCCTGTAACTTTGGCGTTGATAAAGCAATAAGTTTGATTTTTTTAAGATCAAGAGAAGTCAATAAAACTAGATATGTGGCCAATATAAAAAATAAGTATACCTTGTAGTTTATGAATGATCACCAGTCAAAATTCTTTAATTTTGTCACTCGCTCTAGATGATCAAATTAAGAGGGAGTACGGCAAAATATTCTCCTAATTAAAATAGTCTACTGTCATGCTATTTCTAAGTTTTAGTCATGGTCATACATGAAATGTCACAACTTTTTCTTGTAGTTGCAACCCGCAAGACTTGCATTTTTTTTACATTTTATGTTTTTGTGGGATAATTTTTACAAAAACGCTATTTTTTTAACGACTTCTAACTTCAAGACTATAATACAAAAGCTAAATATTATATTTTCTTTAAAAGACGGTATAATGGGACTAACTAAAAGTACCCTTTCAAATAAAAAAAAAGAATTGACTGAGAAATCGGTGAACATACAAAAATCATATACACACGGACATAGAATCTATTTTTTTGGAGTTGGTTAGGATAATATATAATTTCCTGAATCTATTTTGATTAAATTAAAATAAAGCCATTTCGGAATAATCATCTTTTGAAGCCAAAAATAGTTATCAAAGTTATCTATAAATGACAGATTTGTGACTGAATACCCATACATTATTATCAGCAGTCATATAGGATTTCTAAACTAAATCTATTATTACTAGAAAATCGGTTTACTATTATAAGCTTTGTAATACAACACAGAAGCCATGCGTACGCTTTGAAAACTATTATCTGGAAATTATTGACGACCGTTGTGGAGCAATAGCAAAACCTGTTTTAAGCGCTACAGGTTGCGGCTTCGATTCCCGGTAGGGGTAGATGCTTGTATGGATCATACAGGCATGTGTTACCGTCTGTTTGTCCTTGTCGTTCTGAATGTTTCTGAAACCTCTACACTTGATATCACTATAATTTCAAGGTTTGTTTTCGCGTCGAAAGTACATGCTTACTGTTGTTCTACTCCAAGGTTTCATCTGTTTCTAAGATAAATTTCATTCAAATTAGCTCAGCGTGACATTTTTATAATATTTGTATTATGACAGCTTTTTATATTTCAAAGACATTCTTTCTAGACTGAATAAAGAGCAGATGGTTTGCAAACACGTGTTACTGACAGTCCTGCATTACCAACTTGGTATAGAAACTTTCTATTTAATGTGATAAAAAGAAACGGCATTTGCATTCATCCTTTCACTCTTATCTCCAGAAACCGCGGCTCGCTTTGAAATGAAACTTCGAGCGAAAATAGCTCTGGATTTTTCCCGTGTAAGTGACTATTCACTTAAGGGGAGTGGTGTGCGCTGATCTTTTGCGTCTCAAACGACAAAATCAAGATTCTATTGCGTGGAACGAATCTCAGGATTATGCGAGTGTGCTATATTGAATCTAACTGAATTTCAGGAAAAAAAGCTCGTATTTCTATACTACACTTATAATTATTTATATATAAGGTGAATAGCTGTGCCCGTGATTTCCCTGCATTTATCGTTACTGTGTCGTAGCGTGGTGTTATGGAAAAATAAGATTACCATAATTATAGTGAGGTAACATTAACAAATAGATTTGTTGTATAGCGGACTTTTTTTTAGACATTTTTGCGTAACTTTAAGATTTACGCAGCACAGGCAACGGGAGCTCTCAAAAGGAATATTTTTTCCCAATTTTGCCATATTTTTTTCTCGGATGCTCCGCTCCTATATGTTGTGGCGGGATGCTATATAGCCTAGAATTAAAATATTCTCTGTGTTCCTGAGATTATTAACTTCCTACTTATTACCTAGAAATACTATTCATTGGTTTAGTGAACAAAATGAAGGCATGAGCTAACTTTTCCGTTAAAAAGTTAGCCAGAGAAGTTACGTTCGTTCAGCTATATCCCAAGTGAAACCGACGTTGTGCGAAACTCACCTAACCCACAATTTACGAATTACATAAAATTTCCTAACTTACTCCTAGTTTTGAAGAATCAATGAAATTGTGAATAATTTTTATTTATGTCTTGTTTCTTACACATAAAGATTTTTTTTCCAAGATCACTTAGATTTATATATATAAAACCACGCCTGTGGTTTTATCAGTATTTATTTTGAATCAAACTAAGCTAAGGATAGCTATAAGCCTTTATCAATTTCATCCAAACAGGTTAATATTATGAACAACTTATTGTAACCAACAATGCTTTTAATCCTTTTCTTAGATAACACAATAAATTGCACAGCACTGTAACTACTACTTCGGATTTTAACGATTCGTCCTTTTATATGCGGTACGGCAATAATTTACTGTATATTGAAATATTGAAGTAACCATCATTGTGACGCTTCGCACTTTAACACGTAATAGTACTTTACGCAACTGTCTGCGCATTACGCACCTAAGGTGAAAAGTAGAACATTCTTACCAGCGGATTATTGTCATTTCTCATATTGTTATAAATCGGGTCAATCGCAGGTGGACATATTTTACTTTTCTCCCTTGGTGGGTATACGATTTTTGTCTACTCGTAAAAGCAAACTTCTTATCAAGGTAGGAAAAAATTGTAATTACATGCTACTTCTTGATCGTTTACTTTGCAGTCGAATTCTTTTGATCACTAAATTCTCTTCGATTACTATTTTTCATAAATAATTATACCTATAAGTATTATAATGTTTTATATGTTAAAGTCTTTCAATTATTTAATGAATTTAATAGTGGAAAAATGACTTATTGACGTTGTTACTATGTAAACAATAATACACAAAATTGTTTTTCGAAAGGTTCTGTCCCTGAAAGCCTTGTTTTAAGACTTTTACAGCTTATTACCTACATGCCCTTTGCTAATTCAGTTTTAGTGACGAGAATGTAGGCCCGTCCTAACTTTTTGGTCATAAAGTTATACGGAAATTTACGAGCCTTTTATTGTCCCATGTGAGACCGACGTTGTTCTAACCTCAGCTCGTCAAGAATTCACTAATACAATTTGTTAAATTCTACTAACTTTGAAGTGTCATTGTGGTAAGCAGTGTCGTTAGTTTTATTTATTGGCATGCGGTACTTTTAATTGTATTGAGATTTATTTTATTTTAATTTAGTTTTTCTTTTGTTTAAGTGTGTGTTTCGAACTCCCCACACAGGTTATTACTATTGTATATTTGTATCCTAATAAGCCGATAGAGTGTGTAGCGTTTAATTATTATGTATTACTAGCGGCCCGCTCCGGCTTCGCACGGGTATAAAATATATAGCCTATGTCATTCACTGAAAAAATGATTAAAATCGATCCAGTAGTTTTTATTTATTCATTACTGCCCGTGGCCCGCCTTAAATGTAATTATTTACGACATCACATTAGAAACCTCAAAAATTATTTTTTTCTCCACTATTTTTATACCTATAAACCTTCCTCTTCAATCACTCTATCTATTAAAAAAACCGAATCAAAATCCGTTGCGTAGTTTTAAAGATTTAAACATACATAGGGACAGAGAAAGCGATTTTGTTTTATACTATGTAGTGATTACAACTATTTGACGGTATTGAGTTTCTGATGAATAAATGTAAGAGACAAATTATGTACTTTGTTTTTGTTTTAATTTTTTTTAACTTTTGTATATTTTTATTCAAGTCAAAAGTACTACGCTTTCATTGTTAAAATTGAATTTAAAAAAGGCGTAGAATGAGATTCGCGCCATTAATCAAATAAATTTTCGTTGAAAGTATTCTTTTATGTTTTGCTGCCTTAATTTTCAGACAATTCCACCCAAAAATTTAAAAGTAAAAGGTCACAACCGATTCAATAAAAAGTAAATTTTGAACAAAGATATATTTATATGTGACTGGTCTTATTTTCCACCTCTTTTCACCGAATGCTCTAGCTGTTCACGAACATGATTTGCGTAAAATTGTTGCCACATTCTACTCTTAAAAAGTGACTTCTAGCGTCCAATACTTACCAAAATATAAGAATTACAGACATAAATATTTTCCTTTTTATCTATGAAATCGTAGAATTATCACACATAGAGCCCCATCTTCGAACATATTTCCAATGTGTGCGTGAGTACATTCTTGAAACGAGAAGAAGAATAAGAAAAACGGAATCTCTAAATTTCAGAGATTTTTGCCTACTAGACGGAAATTGGAAATTAGTATTTATATTATTTGTTAAATAAATAATTAATTATATATATAAAATGAATTATACCGCACAAATCGTCATTGTTTATTAATTATTTTCTACTATGACAGCTGACAGTTAATTTGAGCCAGGTGTCTGGCTCCAATGGTGTGGTCTATATTTTGCGCGTCTACCATTCGTCTATGTGTTATAATTCTATGTATGAAATTTAATATTTTATGTTCAACATCGAGTAACGGTTTACTGACAAACAAAATTTATTATCTCTCTGTTACAAACCAGTAACCTAATAAGTTCATCCACGCAATAAATCAGATGTTCAATCGTTAATGCATAAATCCCTTGTGGTGTATTATATTAATATTTTCTGTCCATTGAAAATAGCCACGTAGTTAATTAAAATAATTACGCAATTAGGTGGAAAGATACACGGAATATCGAGTGTACTATGTATGAGTAATTATTGAATTACTGAACAACTAACTCTGTTGAAAGTGGTAGGACGATAAAAAAAAACTACTCTAAAATTCTATTCTCTTGCAATAAAAGACCTACCACCAGTGTGACTGATTGCACTGGTGGAATAATCTCTGCTGTGACAGAGGTTATCCCAACAGCGGGCGGTGGGGTCGTCACATCCCGACGCCGGTTAATCGTGGCAAATGACTCTACTCCACCCGATGTTAAGTGGTAGTGGAGTTCACACGCGACGAGTTGCCTTAGCTCTTCACGTTTCGTTTGAAGATCCCCAGGTTGTAATAATATTGCGCAATACTGACGATTGCACAGTAATATTGAAAGTTTAGGGTAAGTATTTGAAGGATTGTGCAGTGATTAAATATAACAAATAGTAAGCCATATTGAATTTTAGTCCGCAATCTTATTAGGACGGAGCTGGTCCCGGCGGCAGCTAAACCTTCTTCGACAGACATGTCGCACCAATTAAAAATATTGACACCAGTTAACGCGCTAACTTTGTTATGACGGTATTATTGCTAATTTTGAAGAAGAAATTCATTCATCAGACATTGCAATAAAACTCTAAGTTCCATCGATACCACCGCGATGTCTGGAAATCCATAACAGCGCGATTTAGAAGACATTTTCTTCCTCGCACAACCATTCTGTGGAATCAACTTCCGACGGCGGTTTTACCGAACCGACACGACTTGGGAACCTTCAAGAGAAGAGCGTACTGTTTCCTTAAAGGTCGGCAACGCGCCTGCATGCCTTCTGGTGTTGCAGATATTCATGGGCGGCGGTGATCACTTAACATCAGGTGAGCCTCCTGCCCGTTTGCCCCCACTCTCATAAAAAAAAATTACTCTCTCACAGAAAATCTGCGTAAAGTAACAGAGTTCTGTTTCATTTCGTGCAATGTGTGAGACCGCCGGAGGCTCAATCTTACCATCACCTCCTTTAGTCCCTTTCTTTTTCTTTCCTGATGCCTTTCCTCCTTTCCCTTGGGTGGGAAACGCGCATGTGATACTTCAAGTATCTCAGGCGTTCATAGGTTGCGGTGACTGCTTACCATCAAGCGGACTGTATGCGGTTGTCAGGAAATAAAAAATAAGTAATATTATAAAATAATCATGTGCAATGACGTCGTAGTGGCGCAGCGGCAGAGAACCTGCTTTAAAAATGCCACAGGTCGCGGGTTCGATATGAGCATAATATGTTTGTATTGACCATGCAAGCATATTTTCCGGTCTGGGTGTATTTGTTCTTGTCCTTGTATTTATTTCCGGACCTCCGACACAGGATACCCCTATCCTAATGGGGGCCGTTGAGTGTGCAGCACTTATTTATTTAAAAAAAAATAGGAAGTATAGAGTAAAACAGAGAAATTTACAACTGACGTATTAAATGCGAAAATGAGATGTTAGGAATGTTTATTATCCTGTATGTTGGAATTTTCGAATGTTTATTAGTCTGGTCTAGTCTAGTAACCTTTGTATTATTGATATTGTATTTGTGACTTTATATTTGTTTTTTAAATCAAGTAATATTTATAAAAATTGTATATTTAAATATAATATGCATATAATATAACACTAACAAGGATAATAAGTATTTAAGAAAGGAGGGAAGAGGAGAAAACAATAGGACACAGAAGGAAAGGATGAGTTCTCATGCGTATAATAAAACATAACACTGTTCATGTTAATATAAATACTCTCTATAGTATCCCATATCTTTCCTTCAATTTATTGATAATATCTTAATTTATGAATAATAACTTTAAATATAAATATATGCTTAACAAATGCCTAAAAATTTAATATGATGTATAGCCCTGGTAGAGGCCTGGTGGTACACTTTTTATTGCGATAGGCCGGCGAGGTATGTAGGTAACTTGTGGGTCTCCCCACCATGCCCCACACAGCACGTTAAGAAGTCGGTCCCGGTTGCTATCATAACATCTGTTAGATAAATTATCGTTAACACATGACAGGTTTTTTTAAAATTTTTAAATAGCAATGCTTTTTCAAGGCATTACTAAAATTCCTATTGACCATCCATAAGTTCGAAGCTTGCACTAGGAGTGCATACGACCATAGTCGAAGAGGGTCAGGATCGAACCCACGTCTCTCGTGTTAACGAAGCGGAGTCGGCCCTTCTACCGTTGCTGTACCGGCGCTGGTCAGATGACAATCGTTCTGTGTAAAAAATAGCAACCCGTCAAATCAGGATAACAGTATAAACAGACCCTGGGTAAATACCGGGAACAATTCTGGGAAGAAAAATAAGAATTTTAGTACAATATTTTGTATAATAATTTTGGAGTGGCTTCGAGTGGTAAACGTTGTATAGGCTTGAATTATTTTAATCGGAATTGATTACCATCAATTTCACATCACAATAAAGATTATTCAGCCGAATCCTAACAAATTCTTACAAATAAATCTTCAAGGTGATATTGGAAGCAGTAATCGAAAACGATTTTATTTGTAACTTGAAAAGACAAATTTACAAATATTGTAGACGTATTCGGAGCCATTGGGAATATTGTGTTCCGTAATGGTTTACATTTATTGCACATTTATGCATCCCTTTTTTCGTACCTACTATGAGTATTGCTAGTGTATATATATTTTTTTATGTTACAAGTTGGCAAGCAAGCATACGACCCACTTGATGGTAAGCGGTTGCCGTAGTCTATGAGCGCTTGCGACACCATTAATTAATGACCATCACGCGTTGCTAACCTCGAGATATTGTTTCTTAAATCTGCTTTGACTAGTAATTTTACTAGCCTAAAGTGCCTTTCAATCTGAAACACAGTAATGTCAATGACGTTACTGCTTTGCGGTAGAACTGACACTGCGGTGGTACCTACCTAGGTGGCCTCTTGCAACAAAAGACCTACAACCAGTACTTTTACCACAACAAAATTTAATTTATACCCGAATTTTACCTCAAAGCAGCTTAAAATTAATCATTGAAACATAATAACCGATTCTATTGTTCGATTTTCGAACCACAACAATATCCTGCCAAACTGTTTAGCAAGTACTAAATATTTGTCGACAAATACGAATTAGATAATTAATTTGTGTTATAGATTTGATTCAAACTTTGAGTCCAAGTTTATCAGATGGGAGAGTTTTGATGTTAATTGACATATTGTATTCAGTAGGACTATTATCGTTTATTTTAATTCGGTACTGAATTTTTTTGATAATGATACTTTTGAAATAAATATAATAAGGTACTAAGAATGTTAAAATTGGCCTATTACTTACTAAAGACCTGTCGCCACATTGTCGTTAGATTTCTCCTACCCATTCTGACATCACGACACATGCAAAGCACGATGATATCGTAAGTTTAACATTTCATCGCTGCGTGCTCTTGTACCGCTCCGCATATTCGATAGCTTATATAGCAATGGTAAGTAAAGTGAATAAACAACACTTATGCATGCTCGCACCGCACGTGGCTCATAAATCACAATTGCAGCGTCAAGGTCACGTGGATATGCGACCTCTAGTATTGTATTATTATGATAAATATGATTCCAAAGGAAGGTTGAAATCAGTGAAGCAAAGTGGCGAAAATGGAGCACACAATTTCATACTGTCCCTCCACGTCCGTCTTCTAGTATGTTACAGTCATTTTGCTCGGTGACTTGATGACAACGACATACATGCAATTAGAATTGTTAATGTATGCATGATCCATGATGATGAATTTTGTGTAGTTTCGAAAAGTAAAAATCTGGATTAGGTACATAAACGTGAAAGACTCTTGAGATATATTTTTAAAACAAATCAAATCAAATCAAATCAAATATTTTTATTCAACATAAAAAGCATTACACTTATTTGTTGAAAGTCAGATTCTACCACCGGCTCCAAAATTAAACCTCTACCTGAGAAGAACCGGCGAAACAAACTCAGGGGTTTTATCTTTTTTTTATATGTATTTTTTTAAACTGATATTAGTTTACATATTATAATCACTGAAAAGCCTGGAGTGACTGTCTCATTCCCAAGGCGTGGTGTCCTCAAGGTATTCAAAAAATGGTAAAGAGCTGAATTTGACCAAAGATTAGTGACTATTTTTGCTTGAAACTTAAAAATTTTCAAGGTTTTGTTTCTTATTTTAAAATAAATTCATATACTAGATGGCCCGGCAGACGTTGCCCTGCCCCGAAAATAAAGAAAAATCTGGGATCCGACAGCAGCACCCCATAATGGATCCAATTGTGAATATAAACCATTCTCGAATCCACTGAAACACGCACAAATTTTTTATCAAAATCCGTCCAGCCGTTTAGGAGTTCAGTGACATACAATGTAAAGTAGAATTATATATATTAATTATAAAGATAAATAGTGCCAGTTACATGTTTTAATTTTTAGTTTAACATATGCAAGTGGTATCTTCATTCGAGGTGTCTTTAATAAACACTGCTTGTAAAATTTGTTTTAAATCATCATATAAATGAATTCATTATAAGTTTAGTCTAGAATGATATTTCGTGCACGAGCAACATCTCTTGAAATAATAAGTATTTTTATGTGTTATCCATCGTATTTCACAAAACGCAGCAGTGTCGTTACTTTACCTCGATTCACTGTGAGAGTGTAGTACTTTGCCGGTCGAGCCCGCCCATTTTTGCTGGGAGAGCCACTGCTTTTTTTTTTAATATATAGGCCAGCGCTTGGCTGTTGTTAACACCTGATGTTAAATGTTGACACAGCCTAAGGTGGAGCGCGCTTACCTAGAAGATGCCTATTCACTCTTGATTTGAAGGTACCTACACTGTCGGTGGTGGGAAAGACAGAGGTCGGGAGAGTATTCCAGACCTTAGCGATGCGTATCAGAAACGAGGAAGCACCGCTCTTCCACCGTAAGAAACTCTTTGTTTTTCTATTCTATAAAAAAAACTGTCTCTACTTTTGTATTATTCATTGACAGAGATAATTTAATAAACAATTGCTCAAGTAAGGTAAACAAATCATCAACTCTGCTTAATCGGCTTAATATACGTTTTAATTAATAGCCTTACTCGTGTAATATTGTGTCTGATGAATGATATCATCATATAACGTGTCAAGAGAGCTAATTCTGATGCTCTATCTGTATAATTATTGTAATACATTAATACATTACAGAACTCAGTTTAATATTTTTCATTTAATCTCTTCTAGACTTATGCTATAGGTTTAGTAAGACCTTAACTATTAGACTTAGTAATAATTAGTTATAATTAGTAATAATTAGATACATAGTCATATTACTTTCTTATTATGTCGAAATCTGCCAAGTTTCCAAATTTTTGTGTTTTTTTTGGCTTTCACCTATCTAACTAACCAATCTAATAGCGTCATTTTGTATGTTATTAATTTGGCAAGCAAGCACACGGCCCACCTGAAGGTATGCGGTTGCCATTAGTAGGTGCCACTCGAGCGAAATTCACTAGCGTACAGTGCCTTTCAAACCGAAACACAGTAACACTATTGTTTTGCGGTAGAATATTTGACACTTCGGTGGTACGTAACTATCACCAGTGTTACTGATTGCACTGGTGGAATAATCTCTGCTGTGACAGACACTGGGCGATGGGGTCGTCACATTCCGACGCGTGTGCCATAATAACCGATTATTGAAAAGATAATCGGTTTTTATTTTCGTATAGGTTAAGCAATTTCCGAGAAATCAAAGAAAAGTTTCAGCGAAAGAGAGAGAGAGAGAATACAAAAGCCTTATTTTTTGATATCAGTGAAAATGTGAACACTACAAAGAATACTTCGCAATTTCCGTTTTAATTTACACATATAAAGTAAACGTCTTCTAAGGAGATGGCTTAAGAGTTTAATCCACAAAGCGGCAGCACTGAGCGTCGACATCGTAAACAGCTCTCAGAAATTCGACTGAAATATGCAAATTTACTTACAAGATTGTCCGTCGACGCTGCATATGAGATGCATTCAAACATAAATAACTAATTCAGAATCCCTTCACCGAATATAAGCTCACTAAAAAGTAAAATTACATTTCCATATCTTATAAGTAACTGTTACTCGAATAAATTTATATGAAAGAAGCTATATATACATATCTAAGTAATATGTAGCAAAACTTTTTTTTTAAGTTAGAAGTTGGTAAACAAGCATACGGCCCACCTAATGGTAAGTGGCTGCCGTAGCCTATGAGCGCTTGCAGCACCATTCTTAGGTGCCACTCACGCGTTGCGATATAACCTCGAGATATTAGTTCTTAAATCACCTCTGGCCAGTAATTTCACTAGCGTACAGTGTCCTTCAAACTGAAACACAGTAATGCCTTAGCACTACTATTTGGCGGCAGAATATTTGACACTGCAGTGGTACCTACCTAGTCGGCCTCTTGCAACAAAAGACCTACCACTAGTGTGACTGATTGCAGTGGTGGAATAATCTCTGCTGTGACAGAGGTTATCCCAACAGGGGGCGATGGGGTCGTCACATCCCGACGCCGGAATAATACGGAGAAAAATAGAAGATTAAATTTAACGTTGATATTTTTAGTAACAAAATGACGACCATTACGCTGCATTCGTAGCGAGTCTGTCTTTAGCCTTAACGATCAGCTGTTCGATTCCCTCACAGTCTTATCTGTGTTATCCTACAATTATCTATTTCGGTCTGGGCATTTGGTTTATCCTAGTCGATCCCTCCACCGCACCTCGAAGTGCACAGGCAGTCGGTCCCAGTTGTTATCATATAGCATCTCATAATATTATTTAACTCTTGATAAGTAATTTGCTCTTATCTAATGCGTTAGCGGTTCGCCCTTCGGGTTGCGAAAGTCTCTGTATAAAAACTAGAAACCTGTTAAATCCATAAGAGTAATAAGCGAATCATGGGTAAAATACCGGGATTAATGCTTGGAAGTAAATCTGCTCTAGATTTAAGTAACAAAAAATTACATTCATTAAATTTTCTTGACGCCGTCTGTAGATTCAGTAAATTGATGAATTTTACTTAATGGTCATTATAAAGGGCAGCTTGTGTCTATATCGTCATAACAGTACGAATGCTAACGTTATGTACACCAAGCAATATCTGGTCATGCATACTGTTGGCATAATCTCCGTCACAACAGAGACTATTCCACCAGTGCAATCAGTCACACTGGGTGTAGATATTTTCTTGCAATAGGCCGCCTAGGTAGGTACCACCGCAGTGTCAAATATTCTGCCGCCAAATAGTAATGCTTAGGCATTACTGTGTTCCGGTTTGAAGGGCACTGTAAGCTAGTGAAATTACTGGGCAAAGGAGATTCAAGAAACAATATCTCGAGGTTGGCAACGCGTGAGTGGCACCTACTAATGGTGTTGCGCGTGCTCATAGGCTACGGCAACCGCTTACCATCAGGTGCGTCGTATGCTTGCTTTCCAACTTGTAACATAAAAAAAGTACAGTAAAAATAAACTAAGCAAAAGTGTCGTGTTACATTAGATCTTTGTTATATTTTGAGTACGACTAAAAGCATTTGGCATCGAGCCCAATCTCGCTATCTCTCTACTGAATTCTTCAAAATTTATGCATTAAACATTATGCATTGCATTTCAACATTTACTGTTTACATGTTACAAATTTAATTTTTTTAATCATCGTCAATCAGCTTCTGATCTTGTAGCCTAAATTTTTAAATTTCGCTATTTTTTTATATGATACTATTTCACGATATAACAAGAGACGAACTCGAGATTCGTCGTTTGATAAGTGAAACTTCAGCCCATGGAATGTCATGGGCTACTAATGAGTAGCATACGACCGCATCGTCTCCCCGAGACGTAAGTTGTAAGTATCATTCTTCTTCTTAGAGTTTATCCCGGTATTTTATTTACACAGGGTCTGCTTATTGCTCTTATCCGGATTTGACCAGTTACTAGTTTACACAGAGACCTTGGCAACCCTAAGTGCGAACCTATCTTTTTTTATCTTTATTACCTAGAGTTAACGATTGTTATCAGGTTTTTTTTAATAACCGGGACCGACTGCTTAACGTTCTCGCCGAGGCACGGTGGGGAGACTCGAAAGGACAAATACCCATACCGAAACGTAAGATCAAACATTTGCCCGAGCGGGAATGGAAACCGCAACCGTCGAGGCTAAAGGCGATCACAACGGTGTCAGTGTAAGTATCATAATTATGCCCAGTAATATACTACAACTACTGTTATAACTGTATTACATAGTATAGTATAGTAATATTGTGTAGTTCTTCATCGAACTACATACAAATTAAAAAAAAATTATGAACTTTAATTTTTTTGAAAACAATTTTTAGAAATTACGTAATTTTAATTTGAGTAAATAATTAGATAAATGTGATTCTACATTTCGAATCAACGTTTGACCTTTGCAAAAATATTTATAGAACTAAATTTCGTTTGTTTTGTATAAAAATCTATACAGTCGTTTTAAAAGGCTGGCATGACATAAAATAAAAATAAAAAAAAAACCATTTTATTATTCTACATTTATTTATTAGTTTGACCTTTACACGATGCAAATGTTGAAGAAACTTGGTTTTTCGGTAAAATTCGGCTGGTCCGACCAGGAAAGTATGAGTAAAAATATCTCATAAAATATCAGAATCTAATAATTTATTATTATTTTTTTAATGTTACAAGTTGGCAAACAAGCATACGGCCCACCTGATGGTAAGTGGGCACCGTAGCCTATGAGTGCTTGCAGCACCTTTATTAGGGGCCACACACGGGTTGCCAACCTCGAGATATTAGTTCTTAAATCTCCTCTGCCCAGTAATTACACTAGTTGTACAGTGCCCTTCAAACCGGAACACAGTAATGCCTAAGCACTACCATTTGGCAGCAGAATATTTGACATTGCGGTGGTACCTACCTAGCCGGCCTCTTGCAACAAAAGACCTATCACCAGTGTGGATTAAAAATATTTTTTCAAATCCGATTAGTAATTTTAAAGATGAGCCCGCTCAACTAAAACAAACACTGTCTTATAATATTAATACCAATTCGCGTCGCACATCGCATCGTGAGTAATCGTGGCTTATACTTTTTTTTTAATTTGCTACAATAAACAAAGTCATTGCGTGCCGAGTTCGGTGCGTGTTATTTAGCGTTATGAACCTTATGTATTATGGCGGATAACATTAATTTGCAAAACGAAGTTTGTGAGGTGTCCGATATGGAGTACGTGATATTGCAGCGGAACAACAGGTAACGAGTGCAGATAATTCTATTCAAATAATAATGAATAATGAACGTAATATGAAACGAGGACGGTATGATGAGGATGAGGATAATGATGAGGAATGGATACAGGTTTCTAGAAATAAAACTAAGGCGAAGAGGAGATCTATTGAGGACGTACTATTAAGCGTTACATGTAGGGATAAATTCCCAAAACAATTTGCTATGGCTAAATTATTAAAATCACAAAATATTACGGGAGTTTTAAATATTAAATTTATAAACGCATACAGAATACTTATAAACTTTAAGACGGAGGAAAGTTTATGTCATGTGACGAATTTCAAAATATGGGCTGGAGGTGTCAAAAAACGTGGGAAGTGGGAATATCTTACGGCATTGTCAAAGATATTGATAGTGATTTATTGGATGAGGACTTATTAAAACATTTGAAGAGTGATATTGAAATTGTATCCATTAAGCGCCTTAATCGCAGGAATGAGAACCAATGGGTTACCAGTGAATCTGTTAGAATTGGATTTATGGGTTCGAGCTTACCACCACACGTTTTTATCTATGATTTGAGAGTTAAAGTTGAACCTTTTGTATTTCCGGTAGCGCAGTGTTCAAGATGTTGGAGGTATGGTCATACAAAAAACATGTGTACATCGAATAAAATCATATGGCCGAAGTGTGGGGGATCATCATGAAAATTGTGATACTACTTCATTTAAACGTGTCAACTGTGGTGGTAATCATTGGGCCCTTTCAGAAGCTTGTGCTGTTTATAAAAAAGAAAGAAGAATACGAGAGTTAATGTCTGAATTTAATGTAACTTATAGAAAAGCGACAACCCTATACGCCCCTCCTACTCCATCACGGTCAGAGGAACTACATTCTACTTATAATCATTACGGCATTACTGCTTTTTTAAATACAACTGAGCTCTCAAATGAGCCTAAGTGTTCGGTATCGACAGTAACATTTGCCGAGGTTGTTACCGGGAAGAACTCACAAACTAAAAAAGTTACGTTTGATAATGTTTACTCAGAAGCACCAAATGAAACCCCTATTTATTTAAAGAGAGAAGAAAGTACATTCGTGGATAATTCTTCTGATATAGTGTTTGAGGAAGTAAGGGAAAGTTCGCAGGTTCAAAATTCTATCCCAGAGTCTTCCAATAACTCAAGGTCTCTAAGTGATTTAAAAGAAAAAGTAAAAACAATCTTGTTCTTAAAAAACATTAGTATATTTTCTAAAATTAAAAAAATTTTTGAAGTTGTCTTAGACTGGATGACATTTGTTTGGGGTAGTATTGCGGATGTAACAAATTTTTTCTCACAAAACCAACTAATAACATGTTACAACAATATTTGTTTAGAAAACTATGACCTATTTTATAAAATTTTTACTGACGGATCGAAAGAATTGAATAACGGCGGTGCTGCATTTTATGATTCCCAAATAAACTTAAAGGCTAAATTTCAAATAAACGCCAATCTGTCTATTATGCATATAGAATTACTAGCCATAGCAGAAGCTTTGTCGTATATTAAGACCATTAATAGTAGTAAATTTGTAATTTTTTCTGATTCTAGAAGTGCTTTGCAACATTTGGCTCGATGCACCTCGAGTTTTCGAGGACTCTCGGTAGCCTATGTAATTATAAATTTAATTTTTGAGCTTCATTCTTTGGAAAAAATTATATTTTTGCAGTGGATTCCTTCTCATAGTGGTATTATAGATAATGAAATTGTTGACGACCTGGCAAGACAAGCTTCTACTGATGGATTGGAAATAGCAACTTTTCCATTTTACAGCGAGTGCTTATCTACAGTAAAAACTCAGTGTACTTCTATGTGGAAGACTTATTTTAATAAAAGATCGCTTACAAAAGGAATCTGGTACAAAACCATACAATCAGAACCATTAAATACACCCTGGATTGACAATTGCTTAAACAGACGCGAATTAGTTATAGCATTAAGGATTCGTTCCGGACACATTCCATTAAACAATTTTGCATTTCTTATGAAAAAAGCTCAAACCCAGAATTGCGACGAATGTGGTAAAGTTGAGGACGTCTATCACATTATAATGGAATGTGTCCGGAATGAATCCTTACGTTATGAAGTATTCATGTCATATACTATTCTAAGAGAGATTGGTGGTGTTAACAGTGTCTTGGCTCATCCCTTATCGGAGGAAGCCAGGGCAGTGTTCAAAATTGTTAAATTAGGCTTAAGTTTAAGATAGATTAATTTTTTATTTGTATTGTGGTTGTATAGAGCGACATAATCGCTTTTAAGTGATAAAGCTCTCTAAATAAAGAAATAAAAAAAATAAAAAATATTAATACAAAAAATACGTATTGTTTTAGAACACTTTCTACACAATTATGTACATATATTATGTTATGTAATTCATTTCAACTTTTTATACAAATTATTAAAAAAATATATGAATAAACCTTTCATCTGCTAATGTACCCATATAAAGTAAAATGTCTCTCCTACACGTAATTCTATTGCTATTCCAACGGTCTTCAAGAAAATTCTTTTGAATAAAAGGTTTATGCAAATCCTTACAGACCAAGCTATCTTGTAATGGAAACATCCTGACGAAGGTGGAACGATTACATTATGTTAAATATTTTCTACTCTAGTAAAGAAGAACGCAAAAAATACGCGTTTATCAGTTGTATTAACACTTTATCTGTCCAGCGACTAGTGCACGGCCATTTTTAACTGTTGTGTCTGGGGTGTGTATTATTTTTGTACACAATCTGGTTGACTTTATTTTATATCTTAAAGGTTATATACCTGAAAACCTACTGACTCAGTGGAAGAAGGCAAAATCAAACCGATATAATTTGAAAAGACCTATCATAAGATATCTCACACGTTGCCATACGTGGAATTTTTTTTTTCAACCCTCAAAAAATCAAAGCGAGTTAGTAGACGTGGGTCTTGACACGTGTGGCGTAGCGGGCGCGTGTCATAAGAACGCGGCCTTACCTAAATAATGAAAAGATGGATTATAATAATTATTTATTGTATTGTTTTTTCGCCGTGATTTTTATTGCGTAAAGTGCGTCAAATGACTAGAAATATATAATAATATGTATATCTATTTATCAATTGTATAGTTATTATCATTTTCATTGGAACTCCACATAATCCGATTAACTGTTTTATTAAACATCATTTGCAAACGAACGTTTGAAACAACGTTCAATAAAATGTTATAGATAATAGCATATAAAATACGTTTTATTATCAGAAACATTAGAAATAAAAAATTTGGGTGATCAAAATATAGTCGTCGCATTCATTAATAAAATAGCTTTAGAAAAATTATACTAATAAATCAGAGTATTTTATTATTTTCCATATAAAATATATTGTTAATAATGCATTTGTGGCGCCGTCTGCGAATTTTTATTATGCTTGTAGTCTATTCATTTGTGACTTTTAAAACTATTTTTTTTTAAATAATTGCTATACAATAATAATTATTACTACTCGAGTTTTTTGTATCAAAATTGCTTGCATTGGCTTTGTTGAATATGACATTACATAAAGGCATAGTGTATCGATGGATATATATAAAAACAGCCATAAATGCATACTCAGTTCGTATCAGTCTTCCGTGGAATAAAAGTTAAGAATAAGTTCATAAGAAGTTAACCAAAATGAAAGGTTATTTGCTTTTTATCGCCGTGGCTATGATGGTTTTAGCGTTAGCCGCAGCATCACCTCTGATTGGGAATGGTAAGTATACTATTTGAATTGAATTTATACTAACATATTTGTTATTAGGAGGCCCCATTCTCATATTTCTGCTCACTTTTAATCTAAAAGTCGTATTAAATAAGGTAATGTTCCTACAACGACTCCGTTAACGCAAGAGTATTAAGTATTGCTCTATATTTACTAAATTTGGTTAATATGTAGTTATATTCTATGAACCGCTAAAGGTTTTTGTAGTAAAAATAATAATAAATTATTTACAAATTAAGTTTGAATTAAGTAAATGTATGAGGTTTTGTGTGGTTTTGGTTTTTGGAAAAGGTTTCATTTCGACTTTTTTGATTAAGTGAGTAGTTGTTGAGATATTAGCCGAAAGTCATAAAACTTTAAACTATGGAACCTAAAATTGTGAAAAAATTGGAGGTTAAATTAAAAGAACTTTTAACAATAAAATTATTTTGAACAAGATAAATGATCAAATTTCAAACACATTTAGGTTTTGCCCATAAAAATGTTTTTACATTTTATTTGTAATAAATCATATGAAATTACAAACTTGTATTTGCGGTCGCTTTTAAGTCATCACCAAGAAACTGGAATCCTTTAGTTCCGACTGTTCGTGGTGCATAACTCACAGAACTAATAATAAACAATAATAAACGTTGCACACTCAACGGCCCCCATTAGGATAGTAATATCCTGTGTCGGGGTCCGGAAACATTCACAAGGACAAGGACAAATACACCCAGACCGGAAAATATGCTTGCACGGTCAACACAAACATATTATGCTCCGAGCGGGAGTCAAACCCGCGACCTGTGGCGTTTAAGGCAGGTCGGCTACCGCTGCGCCACAACGTCGAAGAACTGACAATTTTTTTAAATAATATTTGCAATGCTTTTTTAAGGCATTACTAATATTTCTATTGCCCCTCAAAAAACCTCGGAACTTGCGCTAGGATTGGGTACGACAATAGCCCAAGTGGGTCAGGATCGAACTTGTGACTATCGCGTTAACGGAGCGAAATCGGTCCTTCCACCTTTAAGTTATTGAGGTTTCGATTTATTATTTTTATACTATAGTCACGACTCTGTAATAAAAACCTTTTTAATATTTTAATAAAAACTTTATTCGGTTGGAATCTTTAATAGTTTTTCTAAAACCCTCTTTTGTCTAATATATTGAAGTAATGTTTTTGAGTGTTGTAGGTTTCTAGATGAAAATGGATATTACTATCATAAGAGTTGCCTGTTTAGTTTTAATGTTTTTATTTTTTATTTTCAGATAAATATATAATCACCAAACAGGATCTTGAGCATTTGAAAAAACAAAAGTATCTCGGATGAGAGAGAAGTCAAAAAATGTAATCGTCTGCAAATTTTTTATTTGTTTTTATATAACACTCAAGATTTTTTTTCATGTATTTACTTCAAATTGAAAAATGTAAAAAAAATATATACAACTATTATATTTTCATCATATCTTTAATTTATTGCACTTTTAGATTAAGGTTCTCCATACTTACAGTCTTTGCCAAGCCATGTTTTCTTAAGCACAAATGGGCCAGCTCGACTTAGGAAGCACTACCCTCTCACAGAAAATCGGTGTAAAGTAACAGTATCAGTAGGTACTATTGCGTTTCGTGCGGCGAGTGAGAGTGCCGGAGGCCCAATCTCTCAACCCCGAGGGAAACGTAGGGATTTGGAATTTTAGTATTATAATTAAATCGCCGTTCCCGTAATAGAAACGAAGTTACTTTAATACTATCATTTTTCATCATCAATTTCATTTCATATTTCAATGTCACCCCATCCCTCCCTAATCAGCCACATGTTACCAAAAACATTATCAAACAAATTTAAAACTAAAAAATTACCAGTCAATTATTAAAAGTAATATGAAAAACAAAGTTATGGGAAAAACTTATATATCTCTTAAATTTATAGACCTATCTTCTTCAAACTAAATGTGAATGAAAGTTCATGTGGTATTCTACAAGCTCAAATTTTTCCAGAATTTTAAATCCCATAGTTCAAAAGTTAGAGGGGGACACGATTTTTAGGACTTTAGGAGCTAATATCTCAACAACTACTGGCTTAATGAAAAACTCAAAATCAAACCTCCTTATCATTTTAAAAGAACTATCCAAAGATATCTCACACATTGCCATACGTTGAAATTTTTTTTTCAATCTTCAGTTACATGTATGGACTGCTACCCTTAATTCATATATATATTTAGATTTTATTACAAAATCCTTGTGCGGTTCATGGAATACACCTAATTAGTAAATTTCGTATTGATAGAGTCAATGGTCTTCGAGTAAAATGACTGTGACATACGGACGGACAGACGGACAGACGGACGGACGGACAGACGGACATGACGAAACTATAAGGGTTCCGTTTTAGCCATTTGGCTACGGAACCCTAAAAATGTGATATTATATAAATAACTAGAGGGCCCGGCAGACGTTGTCCTGTCACAAATATGAAAAAAAAAGTAAGACCCGATATCGGTCTATTTGTTAATCTAAACTATTCTCGAATCTACCGGAATACACGCAAAAATATCATCAAAATCGATCCAGCAGTTTATGACGAGCTCATTGATATATAGTAGAATTATATATATAAAAATAAAGCCCAACCATAGTATTTATAGTCATGAGAACTGTATTGAATAATAACACTGGAAATCCATTGTTACTTTAAAGGAAACCATTCTAGGTGTCAACTAAGAAATGTACTGTAGTTATAAACGGGGTCAAAAAGCAATTTCCTCGCACCAGCGAAGCAAATCTCTCGAGATCGTAGCGCGTGTGATTGTATCGCTTGTCACGGCGGCCACGAATCATGTGTGAACAGCGAAACACCTGATGTGAATTTGTAGACATGCCGCTACATTTAAGGAATATGTTTATAGTTCTGTTTATTACATCGAATAGATCTTAACATTCATGTCTCGTTTCTATTTTACCTTTATAAATCAATATAGAATTACTTTAACAGAGCTCACGATTATTTAGTACTTGAAGTACCGACTGCTCCAACAAATACAACTTATTAATCGAAAATAAAGAAGGTTCTTTATTATTTTATAGCCTGATTGTAAGCAGTCACCGCAACCTATGAACGCTTGGGTTACTCGAGATATTGCACGCGCGTTGCAACCCAATAAATGGGAGGAAGGCTTGCAAATTGGGCCTTTGGTGCTCTCACTTATTGCGGGAAACGCTAACCACTACTAAGTCAGTACTGATAATTTTACATTACTCCGATTTTTTGTGAGAGGGTAGTGCTTCCCCGGTCTAGGCGCCATATTTGTGCTGAGAGAAGCTTAGCTCTACTGTTACTAAACTATAAGACAGCACTCGAAAAATATTACATTCCGAAGCGGCGTACTCACTTGTTTTAATAAAACATGGATACATTTATTTATAATAGAGTACTGAATATTCTAGGCGTGCGTTGTTGCCGCAATATTAAGGAGAAATACCGAATTCTTTAGCGATATAGCATTTTTATCGTAACTGTCGTGAGATATGACACAAACACAATACTGTTTCTCTTATTATATTTTGATACAAGTATCTGCACGCTACTTTATCCACTATTACCTAAGAATTGGCTTCAGAGACAAACGAACCATTTGTATGCACATGTTTTATAACAGAAATCAATAAAAAATTTAATTTAAATACCTCTTGTAGTATGATTTTTGACAACCCCATTTCAACTCACATTTTTCACATTTTTTGAGATAAAAAAGCTATCTCTGTGCCAAATTTTATTCAAATCCATTCAATCATGTATGTATGATTGAGTAACAAAAATCACACATTGTAATAATAATACGGTTAACTGTGGTTTTCCTGATTTTGAATAAATTTGAACTTAGATTGTAGCCTCAAACTAACTTTAGTATTTTAATTCGAATATAAGTTTGTTTGCTTATGACGCTTTCACGCCTAAACCAATGAACCTGATTATGATTAATTTTGGTACAGTTAAAAATGGGAATATGGAAATGGTTAAAGGATTTTTTACCGGAAAAACAAGACTTGAAGGGAGAATCTATATTTAATTAGTGGTAAGAAGCCTCAATAGCTCAACGGTAGAAGGGCCGACTGCGCTCCGTTAACGCGAGAGTCGAGGGTTCGATCCTGAGGCTATTGTCGTACCCACTCCTAGCACAAGCTTCGAGCTTATTTGGAGGGCAATAGGAATATTAGTAATGCCTTGAAAAAGCACTGCTAATATTCTTTTAAAAAAGAATTAGTGGTAACTTATTGAAAATTGTTGATAACACGTGTGAAACCGCGAGGAAAAAGTAGTGCTTAAAAATATTTATAAATAAGAATTGATGCATAACAAAAATTCTTATAAGAAGAAATAAATGGAACTGAAATTTCTTTCATTCCAATAGGCAGATTTGCGTTATAAAACAAATTAATTTATTCTGTAATTAATAAAGTTTCACACACAAATAAGGGTATCCTGAAAATTTCGTATATTCCAAACAATGAAAGTACCTTTTACTTAGCTTGAGCGCTGATAATAAAACATCTAACTTATTTAGGTACATCAAAGAGGCGTCTCCTTTCAATTTGACCCAGAAATTTCCTTTTAACAAAATATGAAGGCCTGCGAGTCTGAATTAAAAATATTTACATAATTTAAGCAACACAGGTGGTGCAAGCGCCTTCTAAAAGGGTAAAAAAGGCTCCACCTCATCTCGTCAGCCATTTTGTTGGAAATTGAGTCAAGGCGAGAATAATTTTATGTCGCTTCCTCCCACATCGACCTTCTTTTGTATTATTTTCTTTTCATGACGCCATCATAGCATATGTTTAGGAATTTATTAAGTTTTGGTTTGTTAGTTATTTTGTATTAAACAGTCATTCCTGTTATAACTAGACTAATCCTAGTTATCTTATTTCGATTCGGTACCAAGATCTATAGCATATCGTATAAACTGAACCTTGAAGATTTAAATGGATAATGAAAAAGATGCAAAAGAGCACAAAAGAAACTAAATTGGTAATGTTATTTTTAAAAGAATGTTAGCAATGTTTTTTGAGTCATTACTATAACTTCTATTGCCCCTGCAGCTAGGCGTGTAATTTGGGCTAGGAGTGGGAACGACCTAAAAATCTCATCACGTTAAAAGAGTCTGCCCTACTACTATTAAGTTACTAAGGCTTTCTAATAATTTAATTCTTAGTTCAAAATTTATTCTAATCTTTAATCTTTACCAATAAGATTGAATTATACCCGTTAAGAGGCAAATCACATGATTCGTTGCGATGTCGGAGCGGCACTCTGCATAGAAAAACCCATGGTATGTCACGACGACGCACAGTGAGCTAAGGCTCCGTAATTAAAAAAAAATACACGCGCAATAAAATTACTACACGTGGTTTTCCTGCCGGCCATTTCAATCAATGAAAAAATTTATGTGGTTTAATAAAATATTATATTCTGACGAACAAACATTTTTCGAAATATTCGGATGCTTAAATTTAAATTTAATTGTTTTGTATATTTATATATTAAGTTTTGTACCTAATTTTTTTATAAAACTCATCTATTCCAAGCTTCAAATTTTTCTATCCATTATAGAAAACTATGTAATTATAAATAAAACCAATTTTCCCACAATGACAAAAATAGCATAATTATTAAATAATATATTATAATATCAATAATAAATAATTACAATCTTTTTATCACCTACTACTAAGCAGATAAATAAATTTAGGGAACAAAAATATATTATTAAATGTACTATACAGATTTTACCCTACTTACAACTGTTTGCTCCTGTATACTTGTGGGAGTTATAGCAACACATGAACCCTTTGTTCCAAGGATATTTTACTGACCCAGCGCGTATGACAAGAATAACGTCTGCAAACGAATACATGTTTGTATAGGCGTATTTGTTTTGGCTTAGCAACGTAAATTCACAGTTTAAGCTTTAGCACAATAAAAACAATCATATTTCTCACAAGCTCTCTTTGTTTTCACAAAACACCCTGCCACTTATCAAGATTTAAACGAGTTTCTATGTTCTAAATATATATTATTATGTATGAATGGAATATTGTGGAATGGTATGTAACTTAGGAAATAAGTACTATAGCGTCTTGTTTTAGAACTACAACATTGTGAAGCCTCAATAGCTCAACGGTAGAAGGGCCGACTTCACTCCGTTAACGCGAGAGTCGAGGGTTCGATCCTGACCCTCTTGGCATATTATCGTACCCACTCCTAGCGCAAGCTTCGAGCTTATTTGGAGGGGCAATAGGAATATTAATTCCTTAAAAAAGCATAACTAATAAAAAAAAAAATATATATATATATATATATATGTAAATTAGGAACGAACTAGTGACGATGATGTGGCGTGCTGGTGGTGAGCTTGCTTTGAGCCTCAATGGTCGTAGATTCGATTCCTACCAGGAGCAAATGTTTGTTATCAATATCTGTTTCAGTCTGGGCATTTGCCCTTTTTGATCTCCCCACCGTGCCTCGGAGAGTATGTGAAGATATCGGTCCCGGTTAAATAATATCTGATAACAATTTTGGTACGTGATAATAATCATGATAGGTTTTAAATTTGCTCTTATCCAATGAGTTACTGGTTCGCCCTTTGGGTTGCGGAGGTCAGATGACAATCATTCTGTGTAAAAACTAGTAACTCGTTAATTCAGGATAAGAGTAAGAGCAGACTCTGGGTTGATGTCGGGATTAATGCTAGAAAGAAGAACAAAGAACGAACTAGTGACATTCTATCTTTATTCTGTTATGTTACGCTAGTGAAATTACTGGGCGAACGAGATTTAAGAACTAATATCTCGAGGTTGGCAACGCGTGAGTGGCGCCTACTAATGGTGCTGCAAGCGCTCATAGGCTACGGCAACCACTTACCATCAGGTGGGCCGTATGCTTGTTTGCCAACTTGTAACATAAAAAAAAAAAAAAATCTGTTATGTTGTGCAAACCAAAGTGGGCATCAAATAGTCTGTGATATTTTACCAGAATGGGCCGTTCCATAGTATATAGTATATCTATAGAATAGAATAGAATAAACTTTATTGTACACCACTAATATACAGCATGACTTAGAATCAATTATTATAAATATCAATGCATGTACAGGTAGGCGGTCTTATCGCTACGTAGCGATCTTTTCCTGTCAGTCTATAATGCTATACCTATATAAAAGTAGTTCAGTCTTGTTGTATTGCTATGTTGTCTCCACTCGAATAAGGAAGTATTAATTTTTGATTTAGCCGCTTACGTAGGTACTGTTTTACTAGTGAGCGTTAGAAGCCTCAGTCCCTTACTTACAACATATACCACACTGAAGAAAACGGACTAATGTAATTTCTTTCCATCAGGCAAGCCATATATTTTTTAAGATTGTTTAGTAATAAGCAAACACAAAAAGAGTTTCCGAAATATGATTAAAATTTCATTCCGAAATCTGATTAACATGTAAGTTATAATTTAAATACGCAATATTTATTAATTTTCGAAAATTGAAAAAAATGACAAAGGTATGCTACAAAATGTCCACTTAAAATCCTAGACGAATTACCTGCAGTAAGCCGCTGGATATACGAGTAATAAAGAGAAAACGTCGTCAACTAAGCCAGCTTAAGGCACGAAAAGTTCTATGCACAAACAAGATGTCTACTTGCATACTATTAAAAAATATGAAGTTTTAAAGTTTCCTTGAATATAACAGGTACTTACAGCACAACGTAAAATAAACACGAAACAATAACTTAAACATCAACAAGCACACATATACAAGCACAGACACGCTAAAAAATTATCAATTCGGTTCACATATAAGTATCAATAGATATTTTTACGGTATATTGAAAAATATTGGACTATTTATTTTTGTGATCATCAGTTTTTTCATAATAATAGAATACTACTGGATCTGAAGTAGGTTATCATAAAAACAGTTTTTTTTATATGATGACGGTTCGCAAGCAAGCAAACGGTCCCCCTGATGATTAGCAGTTACCACAACCTATGAGCGCTTGCGATACTTGAAGTATCACTTGTGCATGGCCAACCCCCTTGAATAAGAGGGAAGAAATGAAAAGGGGAAAAGGAAGAAAACATAGGGTGGGAGATTGGGCCTCCGGCGTTCTCACTCATCGCACGAAACGCAACAGTACCTACTTAAACTATAACTTTAACCCAATTTTCTGTGAGAGGGTAGTACTTCCCAGTATAGCCGAACCATTTGTGCTGAGAGGAATATGGCTCTATAGTACCTACTAAAGTTTGCTGAATAGTTGTCATAAACACACACCAATTAAGTTACTTTGTAATTGAAAACTGTCTAAGTTATTCTCGCCATATGAGAACGCTTTGTGTAAGTAAAAGCTGAATTTTATATAATTAGTATAAACGTAAAACGAGTCAACCTAAAAGTATCTTTTAGAATAGATAATTTCGACTATCAACGTATGTTTTTTTAAATCATATCTTAAAAATACAAAGAAATTCAATATTGCCGTACGTAAAACCTTAGGGTGGTTTTAGACCAGCGTTTTAAATGAGCGTATAAGATCATTTTTCGAAGCGCGTATAGGAGTGTATAGGGACGCCTTTTACCACACGTGCAACTCGTACAAGCTTTGACGAGCTTAAATATACTACTGACACTGCCCAGAAGCAGTTCGAACTTACACGCCCGAATAAGCCTTATTTAAATTTACGCGAAATTGGCTTTTTGAAGCGCAAAATGAAGCGTCATATTAATCCCTAATCTAATTTAATCTAACGACGACGTTGTGGCGCAGCGGTAGCGATCCTGCCTTAAACGCCACAGGTCGCGAGTTCGATTTCCTCACGGAGCATAATATGTATGTATTGACCATGCGAACATATTTTCCGGTCTGGGTATATTTGCCCTTGTCCTTGTATGTTTCTGGACCCGCGACACAAGATATAACTATCCTAATGGGGCCGTTGAGTGTGTAGAGTTTATTTTAAAAAAATCTAATTATAGAAAATTATATATTATTTTATGTAGCAACATTATTTAAGAATTAAGAAAATAGCTAAAATACGACGATTTAATTCAATGGATTTTTGCTTAGAAGTGCAATAAGAGAAATAATAAAATCACATTACCTGCGTCGGGATGTGACGACCCCATCGCCCGCTGTTGGGATAACCTCTGTCACAGCAGAGATTATTCGACCAGCGCAGTCAGTCACACTGGTGGTAGGTCTTTTGTTGCAAGAGGCCGGCTAGGTAGGTACCACCGCAGTGTCAAATATTCTGCCGCCAAATAGTAGTGCTTAGGCATTACTGTGTTCCGATTTGAAGGGCACTGTACGCTAATGAAATTACTGGGCAGACGAGATTTAAGAACCAATATCTCGAGGTTGGCAACGCGTGAGTGGCACCTACTAATGGTGCTGCAAGCGCTCATAGGCTACGGCAACCACTTACCATCAGGTGGGCCGTATGCTTGTTTGCCAACTTTTAACATAAAAAAAAAAAAAAAAAAAAAAACATTTATATAACATGTCACAACAGACGCTGAGTCCTGTCTGTCCGTATGCCTATTATAACTTGACGAATACTGATATCATTATGAAAGATGACAAATGAAGATTCGGTCTTTAATATGTGACTATTACCCGAAATTAATTTCTTAATATCTAAAAGAAATCATTGTTTAGCAGATAAGGCACGCTATGCATTCGATGGCTTTAAAATAAAACACAGTCTTGTTCAAGTATACAGTCTTGTTATTCAACTAGAGCCGCAAGCACTATTGATGATACAATAAAATAAACATTGTTTGCGTTTATAGTGAAAAAATAATATTTTCCAAGTAAAGACTAACAATTACAACGGCCTGGATTTTAAAAGCACTCCATCATCGTGAGCAGCGGAATACTTTGTTGTTACCGGGTTTTGACTGCATAATGTAACGGATTTTAATATATTAATATTTATAAGCGAATCGTTTGTTATTGCCCGACAGCTTTGTGTAGTGTTTCGTTGAATACGTCCACGTCAATATTTTGGTATTTCACAATTGTTTCAATTCCCAGTAGGAAATGATAAATAGTTATTAGTAACTAACTGTGCCAGTAGCTTCACTCGCCTTATGTAGTTTTTCCCACCCACAGAAAGACTACTTTTTTTCCGGGATGAAAAGTACGGTTAGCTATCAACATACCGTTGGCAAAAAACTCGTAACGTGACGGCTTGTCAGCCGCGTTTCGAGGTCAACCAGCGTAAAACCAGTTGTATCCTAAAAAAAGGTCGGTAATGCATCTGCATACCCTCTGGTTTTGCAGATGTTCATGGGCGGCGGTAATCACTTATTTTTTTTTTTTTTTTTTTTTTTTTTTTTATTCAGAAATGGGTAAGCTCTTGACCTCCATCGAGCGCGAAAGCATAGATGAGGTCTACGTTGGAGCGAGCTTACTCATGAGAAGCCTATGTACTCGCACCTTGAAGAGGTTCAGGTTGTATGCGTTCGGAAATACAGACGCCGGAAGAGCATTCCAGTCCCTGGCCGTGCGCATTATGAATGACGAACGAAAGCGCATAGTTCGGATATTAGGTATGTCGACCAGATAAGAATGGTACCCCGCAGTGCGCCTGGTATCCCGATAGAAAAACGGCGATGGCGGTATAAGTTGATGGAGCTCATCAGCACACTCCCGAAGTAGAGTCTGTAGAACACCGACAGACAAGCGACTTTACGACGGTGACAAAGACTATGCAGTTACTTAACATCAGGTGAGCCTTTTGCCCGTTTATCACCTCTGACATACGAAAAAACAGGTATCAGGGGGTATCGTATCAAGCATTGGCAAGGGGTGGCAAAAAGTGGGATGTGGTGTCATGGTATGGGTGGCAAACAGTGGAAAGCGGTGTGGTAGAATCGAAAAGGGTTGCCATCCTTTTGGATTTTGATGGTGAAAAATATTGGAAAATTAAATGAAATTTGACGTTTTCATTTTGTATTCTTTGTTATTTGCCCAATGTAATAAATTTTAATTGTAAATTGCTATAATATTTACTGTAGCGTTACTGTTTAGTATGCAAATAATAATATATTAAACATTAGTTATGTTTGTCGAGTAAGCTTTTCATAATAATAATCTTGTATATAATTACTCTTTAACTACACGTAAGGGTAAACAAAACATACGAAAGTCTACGTAATCGGCTTAATTTACTTTAGCTGTAATTAATAGCTCAGTTCGTTTGGGGCGATTACAGACTAACGTTTATTAAAGCGTTTACAGTCTTTTCGGAATACACTCTCAGTGCCTTTTCAGACGTGCTGGTTGCCAGGTAGCCGGTAACGAAGTGTATGGGCATTAGGCATGTATGGCAGCTTTCCCACGTACCGGCTCAATTTTAGTCAGTACGCGGTCGCCGGGTGCACGCCGGTTTCATGATACGCCGGCGTCCAAGATATTTGATTCAAAACTGAGTCGTCTGAAAGCGAAATGTGCTACCGGACAGTTGGCGCTGGATACCCGGCAACCGTCTGAAAAGGCACTTACACTTACTTCAAAAAGCTGACAAGGGTACACGGGCTCATTCCAGTGTTTTCAGTCAGTATCGTATTTATAGCATTATATTACGCGCTTACACAAACCTATAAGCGCTACAATTCTCATACAACACACGCTTCGAATATCGGTCTTATAAGCGGGTATAACACGCTGGTCTGAAATCGCCCGTATTATTGCTTGCGGTGAACGATATTATCTCATATGTCAAAGGACTTAATTCTGACGTATTTAGTGTATAGTTGAGTGTACAGCGAGCGCACAGTCAAAGTATCATTGGTTATAATCTCTTGAGCTTTATGTTAGCTTAGTTCTCTTCCAGGTGTTCAAAGTTTACATTAAATTATGATATGTATGAAACGTAAAAATCATAATAATAAATAAACGCTACACACTCAACGGCCCCCATTAGGGTAATTATATCCTGTGTCGGGGGTCCGGAAAAATACACAATGACAAACATCCAGACCGGAAAACATTCATGTATGGCCATTGACCATAAACAAACATATTATGCTCTGAGCGGGAATCTAACCCGCAACCTGTGGCGTTTAAGGCAAGATCCCTACCGCTGCACCACAACGTCGTCTCGTCGTCGTCAATATGTATTAGTATTTAAATAATAATAATAATAATAACCGGTGTGGTGGAGTGCTACATAAACTTCCTTATTCTTCAAAAGCAAGACCATTTGGTTGGATTTCTGCTCCCGGCATACCATGGTTGTGTTCACCATCTTGTACTCCGATCTAGATGGCTGTGCTTGAGTTTCTCTATCGAATATTCTAAAAAATGCTTATAAAGATTTATCTTCGTGTATTATTATATGGATAAATTAGTAGGAATGTACTAAATCCAAAAATTACATAAACTACAGTGGCGAAGAAGTTTTTTTTTTTATGTTATAAGTTGGCAAACAAGCATACGGCCCACCTGATGGTAAGTGGTTGCCGTAGCCCATGAGCGCTTGCAGCACCATGAGTAGGTGCCACTCACGCGTTGCCAACCTCGAAATATTAGTTCTTAAATCTCGTCCTCTCGAGATATTAGTTCTTAAATTTCACTAGCGTATAGTGCCCTTCAAACCGGAACACAGTAGTGCCTAAGCACTACTATTTGGCGACAGAATATTAGACACTGCGGTGGTACCTACCTAGCCGGCCTCTTGCAACAAAAGACCTACCACCAGTGTGACTGATTGCACTGGTGGAATAATCTCTGCTGTGACAGAGGTTATCCCAACAGCGGGCGATGGGGTCGTCACATCCCAACGCCGGATGTATGTGAAAAAGAACGAAAAAGAAAACGCTACGATGTTACACCAAAAATTTTTACCGTCCACAAACATGCGATTTTCTACGAAGGTAAAACAACTATTCAAAGCTACTTTACCAGATTTCGATTTGAATTTTATGGATAATGTCCTATTTTGCAGTCTAAAACGTTTTTATCCAAATATATATTTTTTAGGAGGGTAGGCCTTAAAGTAATAGCAAAAAATTTTCGTTCCGATTTTACTTTTAATTTAAAATTATATAAATGTAATTATTATCCATGAAATTATGCAAGTAAATAAATAAACCTACCAGCTTCACATTCTAATATTCAAAACAAAACAATTTACAAATTTTACCTGTGGTATAAACTTAGCCACATTATCACTTCAAAATGGATTCTATTAAAAACACTATTGCGGATTTGACACAGCACTTTAATGTAAGGATGACAGAATTTCAAGAGGAACTTAAAACAGCTTCTTCCCCACTGAGTTCAACCTCTAGCATCGAGGTGCAGTTTGCAACGTTCAGAACTTTTGTACTCAGTGCACTTGAGAGTTTACACTTGCAAGTAAAGCTACTGACCAAGCAGTGTGATGATATTGAGATGCGGTCAAGAAAGAAAATTCTTTTAATTCATGGTGTCGCTGAAGAAAATAATGAAGACACAGCTGCATATACTTCAGAGCTGCTAGCTAAACATCTCAAGATGCCACAGCTAACTGTTGGCTCCATAAAACGCTGTCATCGCTTAGGACATGCTAAGAAAGGGACCAGACCTCGGGCCATTCTTATTAATTTCCATGACATTTCTGTAAGGGAGAAAATCTGGTTTGCAAAAGGTAGCCTCAAGGGTTCTGGGATTACTCTATCCGAATTCCTTACAAAAGCACGGCATGAGACATTTCTGCAAGCAAGGAAACGCTTTGGTGTGGAGAAATGCTGGACCAGAGACGGGGCTGTAATAGTTCTTAGCCCCGATGGTAACCGACATCGCGTCTTCTCAATAGCAGAGTTAGATTTGATCCCAAGCTCATCTGCTATAGAAACCCAACCAGCGCCGAATGTCTCTTCTAAAGAAAAGGCCACTTCCAACTTGCGTCCTAAGAGAAACCTCAGGAAATGATTGCTGTATTAATCCCGTAACGTACACTTGTTTTATTTATGTTTTTTATACGATCTTCTTTTTATTTTTAAGTTATTCTTTGCCTTCTCATAACGAGTTTGTGTTTATGCTTTGTCTTTGTTTATTTAACTTGCAATAAAATGTCAAATATATTACCTTAATATTACTAATATGAAATGTCACTTGTCAGTCGCAATTAGTTTGACGTTTGACAGCGCTTTGTACTTCTGTTTTTTGTCTATGTTTTGTTTATAGATACAATATTTCCATAGCTATAGTTTTGTGAATGCAATAATATCATGGATTTAGCAAAAGATGATTAATATAGATATATATTGTTTTGTATAGTTGTAAAACAGTGATATCTTTCAGATAGCTGGTGGGTAAATGAAACATTGGATTATTTATATATAGTTTATGTTATATATAGTTTATATTATATATAGTTTATATATAGTTTATTATTATATTAGTATTTATTTTTTATTTAAAAACGTAATATTATAATATATATTCTTATCGTATTTATAGCATACTAAAATATGTCGTTGAATTGCAGTTTACAGAGCGACGAATTCCATTCATTGTCTTCAAATGACGAACTAACTAGCAATGATAGTTATCATAGTACAACATTTCTCCCCCTTAATGACGTTATTAATTCTTACTTTTTCCATTCCTCCAAATATTTTAATGTGATTCATATCAATGCTCAAAGTATTCCGGCTCATTATCCCGATATGCTTGCGTCATTTCAATGTCAAAATGTGCATGCAATCTTAGTTTCTGAGTCTTGGCTCAAACCTTGTCTTCCCAGTTCTTCTTATTCGTTGCCTGGTTTCCATCTGTTACGCAACGATCGTATCGGTAAAGGTGGTGGAGGAGTGGCGATCTATCTCAGATCATATATTCCTTTTAAAGTAATTAGTTCGTCAGCTCAACCACCTCCTGCTGATACGGCGGAGCATTTGCTTCTGGAAATCCAATTGTCACATTCTAAAATTGTATTAGGTGTGTTCTATAGTCCATCAATTAATGTTAATTACTTCGCTTCATTTGAAAATCTCTTGGAATCCCTAAGTCCTTTATATAAACATATTATTATAATGGGGGATTTCAATACTTGTTTACTGAAAGCCAACAATCGATCTCAAAAGCTATTGTCCTTAACAGATGCATGTAACATTGATATTCTTCCTCTTGCGCCAACGCATAGACTCCCTAATTGCATCCCTTCCCTTCTTGATCTTATAATGGTCTCATCTCCAGATTTTGTTTCCAAGCATGGTCAGTGCTCTGCTGATGCATTCTCTTACCATGACTTGATTTATCTCTCCTATAACTTACGGCCTTCAAAGGCCAAAGCTAAAACTCTTCTGCGACGTAATTTTGGTGGTATAGATAGAAATCGTTTAACGCAAGATGCTCAGGCTATAGATTGGTCTACAGTCGTCTTAGAACCCACAATTGACGATAAGATGGTGAAATTTAATACACTACTTATAAAGTTATTTGATGAACATGCACCGCTCAAGCCTGTTAAAATGAAACATCTGCCTGCGCCATGGCTTACAGATGAGTTAAAATCCTTGATAAACAAGAAAAATCTGGCAAAGGCCAAATTAAAAGTTAATAATTCAGATGAAAACCGTGACAAGTATAAAAAAGCCAGAAATCGCTGCAATACACTGTGTCGGGATGCACAACGACGCCATATCCATAAACAAGTCGAAAACGGCGACGCTACAAGAGTCTGGAAATTTTTACATTCTTTAGGAGTTGGAAAACAATCTATTCACTCTTCCACAACTGAGATTGATATCGAACAGTTAAACCAACATTTTTCCTCCTCTTCAAATCATCTTGACGGTACTAGCAAATCACGTACACTTGATTTTCTTTCATCTTTGCCAACTCCTAATTTTCCACCGTTTAGTATTACTCAATTCTCTGAGGAGGATGTTAAGAAGAACATTCTGTCTATTTCCTCTAATGCCATCGGTAGTGACGGTACTAGTCGCAATATGATCATTCCTCTTCTTGACCTACTTGCTCCCATCATTACTCACATCCTTAATGAATCCATTTCGTCCAGGACATTTCCAGAAAGCTGGAAACATGCCCAAATTATTCCACTCCCCAAAAAGACCAAACCTGATACTTATTCTGATTTCCGTCCAATATCTATATTACCTTTTTTATCTAAGGTCCTCGAAAAATTAATTTATCATCAACTAAATATGTTCCTTAATAAAAATAACCTCCTTGATCCTTTCCAATCTGGCTTCCGTAGTGGTCATAGTACGGCCACTGCTTTGATAAAAGTTACCGATGACATCCGAATGGGTTTAGACAGCAAACAGCTCACCATTCTGACATTGTTAGATTTTACGAATGCATTTAACACAGTCGATTTTGATATTTTACTGAGTTTGTTAGCTTCTATTAATATTTCTCCTTCAGCGATTGACTGGTTTCATAGTTACCTTACAGGCCGCCGGCAACGTGTTCATCTTGATGAATCCTTTTCATCCTGGTGTGATATTCTTGCCGGCGTCCCACAAGGAGGCGTGTTGTCACCTATGCTCTTTTCCATTTTCATAAATACTATAACTCATTGCATTACTTCTCCCTATCACATGTATGCAGACGATTTACAAATTTACAGACAAACGACTCTTGGAGATCTTCATAACACTGTCACCTTAATGAATAATGATCTACACAAAATACAAGAGTGGTGTAATTCTTTTGGTTTAAAAGTTAACCCCAGCAAGTCACAATGCATAATTATTGGGGGTCATAATATAATCTCCAGAGTTGTTTGGGAAGATTTACCGCCTATTATATTTAACGGTGTTATTATACCTTACAGGGAAACCGTAAAAAATCTGGGTATATACTTTGATAGGACATTATCTTGGTCTCAACAGCTCAAACAATTAAGTAAAAAACTTTTGCAGCCTTGGGCTCTTTACGTCGTCTGCGCTCTTTTCTTCCTGTTGCCACCAAAGTTATGCTCGCAAATACTCTCCTCCTCTCTATACTCGATTATGCTGACGCAAGCTATATTAATTTGACAGAACAACAGCTAAATAAACTTGAGCGACTCCAGAACGTTGCTATTCGGTTCATATTTAACTTACGAAAATATGACCACGTATCCGAATTTCGTAAACAACTCAAGTGGCTACCCATTCGTCTTCGCCGGAATCTTCATACACTATCCCTCCTCTATTGTGTTTTATTTAGTGCCAATAGTCCGTCCTATTTAAAAGATAAATTTGTATTTTTCGATTCTCATAGTAGTAGTGACACAAGATGCAGTCGTCGCTTAATTCTTAAAATGCCGGCACACAATTCGACTTATTATAAAAAATCATTTGTTGTCTTATCTATTAAATTATGGAATTCGTTACCTCTGGTTATTAGGCAATCTCCCAGTCTTACTACATTTAAGAAAAGATTAAAAGATTTTTACTTAATCGGTTCTCTGTAATTTAGTGACATATTATATGAAATCTTCGTTACGTATATTTTATTTATATTTTTATTCACTTATTATTGTTTAATTTTTATTATTATAAGCACCACCTTCCGCTTTTTTATTTAAAATTTTGTTTCTTTGCTCATATAAGGTTGTCTGGAAGAGATCGCTAACCAGCGATAAGACCGCCTTATTGTGCCTGCATTAATTATGTAACATTCTTTCTTGTAAGTTCTCTGCTTGTGTGGTGTACAATAAAAGAATTATTATTATTATTATTATTATTATATAATGCTAATAATACGATAATCTATTAGAATATAAACTAAATTTTAAGTAAAATATCGAAAGTTCAAACAGATTTATTTATTCCTAACGCATGTTTTTGTAAATTTTAGAAACGTCATAGATATAGTTTTCAAAGTAAAGTTTTGCAATCGACAGGCTGTCAATTCATCACATTTTTTCTGATGTTACTCGATAAATTCAGCAACCATTTTAATATTTTTTTATAGAATATGCTATGCTTTTGGAATGTCCATTATATGGCGAATTCAATAAATAAAATATAAGTTATATCCATACGAAAATAAAACAAATAGATACACAGTGATATTGCTTTTGTCATAATGTAACACTGATTTCATATCAAAAATTTTAATAATTTTTTTTGCTTTATATGAACATAATCAAGGTAGGTAGTGAAGCATTTTTCTAAATGCGCTATTATACGTGCTAAGAGCGGCTTTAAGCGGCCCACCCGCAAACACGAGAGGGCAATGACGTTAACTCTTGTCTGAATTACCCTGTTAATGGGTAGTTACGTGGTAAATGGCAATTTGCATCTGGAGGGGATCATATGCATGAAGCACGTCTGGATACAAGTGTAGAATAAAATTATTAACATCTTCAAAACATTATTATGAAACTTAATTTTATTACTTACGGAGTCACTTTACAGACATATTGTGGCATGTATAGGTTCAATCACCGGTAAGGGCGGATATTTGTATTTTATAAATATTGGTTTCGGTCTGGGCGTTTGTCCTTATGGGTTAAATTGTTTGTCCCGGTTTTTGTCACATAATATCTTACTCGTGATTACTGCACCCACATGTTTGAGTATATAACTTACAAATCGGCCACCTATTTTCTCACATTGTTTACTTATAATATGAAAATAGAATGGAGAACGAAAATTAAATGAACTGAAGAGAACGGCTTGGGTCTCTAGCGTTTGTGACGATCCCCATTATTCGGTCTCTTATCTATTAAATAGATTTTTTTAAACCGTACACACTCAACGGCCCCCATTAGGATAGTGATATCCTTTGTCAGTGTCAGTCAATACAACGACAAGGACAAAAACACCCAGAGATTCCTGAATACGTACAGGATCCAAGCGCGAACCACACGCGTGCCACGACGTCGTCTATATAAATAAATGGTTAAAAGTACTCTTTATTGAAGCAACAAAATTTTTCAGTTCAAAAGTGGCTCGGTCACAGGTAGCCTAGCTTTGTTTATTTCAATAGAGAGAGGCTTTTATCGATATCTCGCAACTGGGTCAACATTTCAACTTAGCTTGTGACCTAACTGTATGTCAGAGAGATTATTTGTTTTTTATTGAAAATATACATTGAAAACTGACTATTTAACAAAACAAAATAATAGTTTCGTGACTAAACAAGGAATTAAATATGTCTATTAAAATTAGTTCATAGGGAAATGCTTGTATCCTATTTAATATTTTGTATGATCTGCAATAAATCGTTATTTAAAGGATTTATTAATAAACAAAACTCATTTTTCTACGGTGCGTATAATTTATAACACCTATTCCTACATGTTTAAGGCACTTTTAGGATAATTCTATAATAAAAATGGAACAAATTAAGACTACTTACTCATAAAATTATATAATTTTTTTTATGTTGTCAAGCAAGCATATGACTCACTTGATGGTAAGCGGTGGCGGTGCGTGTGCCTATGAGCGCTTGCATAGTACCTGTTGCTACACCATTAGTAGGTGCCACTCACGCGTTGCGATGCTCATAACTTACTGCGCTCACTGATAGTGATCAGTGGGTGAAGCAAATTTAGGCGCGGTCAGTCACTAGATGGGTGATCGCATAGTGGTACTTCAACTGAGCGTCTCCGTGTTTCAGAGGGCACCTAAAAAATCGGTCCCGCCTGTGTTCAATTTGACAATGTTCAAGTCAAATCAAAGGCCTGTATGGGCGACCTGGACAACCCTGAATCTCGGTTGGCCACTTACCACTCGATAAGAAAAAGATAAAAATATTAAATGGAAAACTTGTGAAATTGTTGTATAAATCTATAATAATCAACGTATAGATTGTGTATGAAGCTAATATTGGTGTAATTACACGAACTCGATGGATAATATACCCTTGAGTACTCGTGGTACGTAATTACAGTGAAGGATCTATTATCTCAGTGTATTTTAGAGGTAATTAATGGAAATTTGTCGATAATATTAAAGTGCTAGAGATGGTTTGAGTCTACTGTCATGTTAATATATTCACAGTTTTCAAGTAACTATTACTATTTCAAGTAAGAAGTTTTGAAAGCTAGAGCTAGCATAGAGAAATTAGTCAGCTCCGAATGTAATTAAAATGAAATCTATATATTTCAATAACTTATATGATAAAAAGAGACGGGAACACAGAGAGAGAGAGAGAGAGACAGTTGCGTTGGCTGCGTACTCACTTACTCCTGTGCTCATTTGTCTCTAATAGGCTCGATACACACAAGCACGCAAACACAGCTTACGGCATCTCGTTACGTGACGATTTTTACTCAATCACAGTAACCGTAAGCCGTGTTAAGGAACTTCGTTCCAAAAAATTATATCTTTTATCTTTTTAAAATTTAAATCTTGTGTACGAGTATGAGACATTATATTTTCGGATATTATATTTAGTAATTTAAATGTTAATATATTAGACGTAGGCTCAGTATTCAGTTTATTAATTATTGGTAGATTTTTTATTAAGTTTCTAAATTTAATATATTCAAAATTCTAAATTTAAGAAAAAGTTTTTAGCTAATTTTGGCGATATAAGTATAAGATATGATGGAACTGACATAGTTAAATGGCTAAAAGCCTCTAAATAAATAAAGAGAAAAAAGTGATCTATTACAATAAGTGACTCATTCCAGTCGGTAAAATATAATATTTTATAATTATAACTAAAAATTTGCACAAAATAATTTATTGAGATCGAAATGAAAAATCTCAATTGATTTCAGATCAATACAACGATGAAATAAAGCTGAATAGGACGAAATAATTATGATCACAAAAGAGTCGTTAAACGTTTCACTTGCTCACAAAAGCCCATGAAACTGATGTTGATTTTTAATCTCACTCTGAACGTATATATTCAAACGAGCCTATCTTTTTCGTTTTAAAAGTTTGTAATTATATACCGCAGTAATAGTTGGTATATACAATAGTTATTTTTTGCTGGGCAACATAATGTATCACGATAACATTGGTAACGATGCTGCAACATTTAGAACTAGTTGTTGGTATTTATTGAATGTTGCACCGCATCAGTACCGCGAGTAGCATAAATCAATAAAATATTACTAGAGCATTCATCTACTTCATTTTTTTGTGCAATACATCGTTCAATCTCGTGTCTCGTTTCATTTGATGATTGTGTTAGAAAGGAAATCCTGACTCTTATCCTTCTGTCATCTAAGGTGACATCATTTGATGCTGACTCTGTTGTTGCTAATGAATACCTAAAGCTACAAAATATTTGTTTTCAAACTACCTCAATTTTAATGAAATTAAAATTAGAAATATGACTTGTCATGTTATTTTCACATAGAGTTGTCAACGACAGTCAGTAGACAATAATATAATTAAGAAACTCATTAGTAACTAATTAACGTTGCCACTTAGTGGGAGAGCTTAATTAAGTGATGTCACTTATTAAGGAATTTGTAAACTATTGTAAACATGCTATGCGCGGCTCCACTCGCTTTATGTAGTTTTTAGATGATTTCACCGAACCTTACATTTTTCCGTGATGTAAACCCTATATGTTAATCCAGGTAATAAGCTATTTGTGTACCAAATTTCATCCAAATCTGTTCAGTAGTTTGTTCTTGAAAGAGTAATAAGCATCTATCTAGCCAAACAAACATTTCGCAACTAACATTGTTGGTAGAATAGGATCGAAACACGTAAACCAGATAATGGACTCAATAATTATAATTTAGACTGGTTGATTTTGAATGTTAACGGATGAATATGTGTGCTATATTGAATACAAAATATGTGGTTATCAAGGAAAATGGATTTCTGAATAATGGAAATAGTAATGAGCATTGACACAAATGTATAACATTGAGCATTGACAGAAATGAGTCTTTGGATGATGGAGATTATTCACAAGTTACTTTCAATATCAATATCAATATTATTACAAGCGTGTTACTGCCTTACAGGGTAGGCGTAGAGCCCACCTCCTCCCAAAAAGGGGGTGAGAATTTGGGCTTTAATAAGACTGATTTTCTTACAGAGCCTAGTGAGCATATAGTGTGTACAGGAATTTTGTTGAATGGAAAATAACAGAAGGTCTCTAGGGAAATAAATAAAATAATTATGAAACCAAATAGCACAATCCCATAAATCTAAAAAGCAGTTCTTCTGCTCTAAAAAGTTTTGAGATCTCATGTAAAACCATGTCTGAAACTTGGATATTGTACAACACTAAAGTATTTTAATTAATAGAATACATACATTATTAGACGTAATACAAGACAATATTATGTTAGTGGGTTCCTAATTGTAAAGTCTGTTTGTAGTTTATTCCTGGAACTAGTGTGTAAACTAACGAGTCAATACGTTTTCATTTTGTTTATATAAGCAGGCTTTATATAAGTAGCTTTGTTGGTGCCTGGCAATATGAAACAGATAAAATTTAGTTTTACATATTATAAGAAAACCTGACATGCCGTCTTCAAATGCTGAATGTTTGTATCTGTAACCAGTTTCAATTCAAGGACTCCCGAGAATAATAAGAGCTAATCAACTCGATACTTAGCAATATCCTTTTCCTTGAAATAGTCCACTTTTTCTTTATCGAGTGCGTAGTGGCCAACCTAGTGTCAGAATTGTTCAGGTCGTCATAAACGAGTAGGCCTTTGACTTGATTTTTCGACTATTATCAAATTGATAGTAGCCGGGATCGACTTTTGACGTGGCCTCCGAAGCTAGGAGACGCTCTGTTGAAATACCACTATGCGATCACCCATCTAGCGACTGACCGCGCCTAAAGTTGCTTAACCCACCGATCGTTTACCGATATGTGAGTGCACCCGGCTATGAGAGTCTCATAGTTCATTTAAAATAGCCAATATACATATTGATACTATGTATTTACTAAAATTATATTTGAATAGAACGTGAACTTAAGTCACAGCTGCACGAGGAAGCATCTAGATGTGTGTTCATGTTTTATTCATACCTTTGAGGATATAGGTTGTTCTCAGAAACTTATACGAAGATCTGGAATGAAAACGCAAATTATGGTGATGCAAACGAGTTCAATTACATTTTCTTAACACCTGGTCTATTGCATGTGTCAAGTATTGCTTAGAACAAGCTTCGATTATCTACTGCTGTTTATTTTATATTCAAGAACTAGTTCTTGCGTCAAGTAATGAAATGTGAATGTATTCTTATATATATTTCATGGTAAAGTTCAAAGTTACGCTACGCTGCAGTTCAGTGAAATGGTTTGCTTATGTTTAAAAGAACAATAAACGATGAGCAACCTTGTAAAGAGACAAAACATGAACCGTATGAAATAAAGTCTGTTAGTTCTGATGGTCAAGTTGAACTTAAATAAACTTCTTAAAAATGCGTGGTTGTACTTGAAATACGTGGCCGTGTATACTTGGGATTGCGTTATAAAGTTTCTTAACCGAAGTATATCAACGAGACCATAATAAGCGTATGTCATCAGCTGTGTGCTGTGACTATATTCAAAGAAGACACATGTAACTATGGCGTTTATCAAGACAAATAAAGAAATAATAAAAAATAATAAATAGCGCTACACACTCAACGGCCCCCATAAGGATTGTTACATCTTGTGTTTGGGGTCTGAAAATATACATAATGACAACGACAAATACACCCAGACCGGAAAACATGTTAGTATGGTCAAACCTGTATGGTATTTGAAAGCTGGTGCTTCCCATGTGGCCTCATTGCTAAGTAAAACATCGCCACATATTATGACACAGATTTCTGTTATAATACATATTGTATGTGTAATATTTATTTTTTTCTTTTTAGTTTTGAAGTCGGTTTTTATTCTAAAATTCTTTTTTGAACGACGACGAAAAACTCAATTCATCTCAATATTTATGTTACTTTATTACTCAAAGACGACTGAATCTATTTAAATAATACTTTTTTCCACATATATAGCTTCTCATCTTAGCTAATTACTTATTGAACCGTCCTGCTTTTATGTGACATATCTAATTACGCTACTCGGGCATTGAGAATAAATTGGCTTTTTCATAGAAAACTTGTGATTACAATATTTATTTCAAGGTTAAATTATAACATAGTAGAAAAACGAATATTAATGCTTAGAATGATGAACCAATTAACCTTATTCTAGTTGTATTGTATATTACAATTTTGCCAGAAGTGCAAAAGATTGGCTATGTTAGTCACCTGTAGGCAAACCAAGAGTGGCCTAATACGGTCTGGTGTATATGCGATCGTAGTAAAGAGCAAGAAACAAGCTGATGTTAGGCAGCTTCCGCAATATATTTACGCTTGCAATACTTGAAGTATCACATGCGCGTTACCAGCTCAATGGATAGGGTTGAGAGTGGAAAAATAAAGAAATGTTTTCATCCTTCCTATGAGGCGGGATATTAGGCCTCCATTGTTTTCACACATCGCACAAAATGCATTTTTGTGAGAGTACTACCCGGTTGTTCGAGCTGTCACGTTAATGTTGAGGAGAGCAAGGCTTTACTGGTACTAAAACAACAGTAATTTGTACATTTGCAATCTTTATTATAGCTTATACATTTTGGTGTTGTTGTATGAATAAATAAAATGGCTGATTTACTTCTCGCGGCTGATAAGTTAGCTACGTGTTCCCGAATAAATCTGATTCGTGATCAGCATTAAGAGATCCAAAAATATCCGCTCTTTTACCATGTTTTGTGTTTATTTTATAAGTAAGTTCATGCTCCTAGTATAAAATGATGAATGTATATTTTAATTAATATCAAGTCTTTCAAGACTTCTTGAAAGATTTGAGGATCGGATTTATCTCATAGGAATTTTATGAGAATACTATTTGGTACTTGTGTTTCTGTGCTCCATACCGATTAGTTTACTATATTTTAAATAATACTTAAATATTAAAGCAATAGCTGACCTTGATCGCCTAAGATATAGGAACATATCTATTAAACTTTGAAAAATCATACAATCGAAAACTTTATAAGCGATCATAACGCTAGTTTGTTTCTGAGAAATTCTTTAACATTACTTGGAATATTATAAGATATACACACCAAATATTGTTAAAATTGTTTTTATTATAAACGTGGTGTACTAATACGTCTTACTCACGTTTTTCACTTTATTAAGATAAAAATATTGAATTTTTTGTTAGATTACGAGTAAGAGAGTTGTATTTGCTATGAAAAATGGCGAAGTTAATGTTGCACGATATTAATACACTTACTATTAATACAGTCAAAGAAAATATATGTTAGAACATAGATGGACGCAAATAAGCAATACCATGTCAACTGCTGTTGGGATAACCTCTGTCACAGCAGAGATTATTCCACCAGTGCAATCAGTCACACTGGTGGTAGGTCTTTTGTTGCAAGAGGCCGGCTAGGTAGGTACCACCGCAGTGTCCAATATTCTGCCGCCAATCGCTGAAGAACATTTTTCTTTAATATTTGTAGGGTTTTAAGCTTTAAAACTTCTCAAAAAGCCATTTTTTATCATGCAATTTATGTATTATGTTAAACGTTTTGGGTTATATTATATACAAAATATGCAGTTTGTATGCTTATTTATTTGTGAAAATAAGTAAAATAACTTACATAAATCTGAAATAGCCAAAAACTTGACCAATACATAAAAATCATATAATGCAAGGTGTTAAAAATTTTAAAAGCGTTTTTCTCAAAATGACATTCGTGTGGGTTGACATGGTATTGCTTATTTACGTCCAGATATGTGTTCTAAGGCGGTAATGAAGTGCCATCGAGTGTCAGCCATGACGCAGAATCAAAATCAAGCAATGTAATAGGAAATCGGAACACAGATAGTCGTAGCCAAGCTTCTCCCAGTACAAATGGACCGGGGAAGTACTACCCTCTCATAGAAAATCGGCGTAAAATAACCGAGTTCTATTGCGTTCTGTGCGATGAGCTTCGGGGGCCTAATTTTCAGCCCCCCTTGTTCCCTTCTTTTTCCCCTTCTCATCCCTTCACTCTTTTCCCTTGGGTTGGCGAATGTGATACTTCAAGTATCGCAATAGTTCATAGGTTGCGGTGACTGCTTACCATCAGACGGCCCATATGCTTGTTTAGCAACCACCATAAAAAAAAGATTTATGGTAAAATACAACCCCAAATAATTCTTAGTAAGAAAATTTAATTAAAATTAACATGAGATATAAATTTCAATTATTCATTATGCAGAACCTTAAAAAGATCGCGATGCGGATGTACGACAGATGCCTCGAGATTTCATTTAATAAGATTCGTTCCAGTTACATTTAATATTACATCTCGTTCAAGGGCTCTCCAGACTTTGCCCAATCCATCATAAATTTAACTTGTTTCTGATGTGAAATTTTCATAAAATATTATTTTATTCTTTAGAAAAATTATTATTAATTAAATGTTTTAATTGATTAATATATATTTTTTTAATTTAATATTGTTAGCAAAACGTAGTAAAAACTTACGTTAAAGCTGAGTAATTACGAATCGCCTAAAGACGTCATAATTAAAGCCATGGTTTTTGTTTTATTATTACTTACTACCTTGTATTACATTTTGTGGCCTTAAGCACCACAGGTCGTGGGTTCGATTCCTTTCTGGGTGTATTTGCCCTTGTCATAGTATATGTTTCTGAACGACACAGGATATAAATATCTTAATGGAGGCCGTTGAGTATGTAGCGTTTATTATGTTTATGATTTATTAAACTTAACATAATAAAGATAGCTTTAATATTAGTTATTGGAAAACCTATTTTTTTTAAGACCTTATAATACTTTGCTGTAAGGCGCTATTAAGGCGCATATAGATTTAAGACTCGGTGATCAACATCTGTTACACGAACCCGCTCAGCCTTAATTAATATTAAAGCAAAATTACGATTTAAACGAGACAGAGAAGCTTAATGGATTGTGTAAAGAAGCACATGATATTTTTATTTTTTATAAGATCTATTACAGCTTTTTTGAGGGCTTATTTGTGTCTTACAAAATGTCGTAAGGAAATTTCTATATTTTTGTATAAATTTGAGCTTAAATCCCACATTTCGCATTGTATTATATGTATACCGATGTTATAAAGCTGAAGAGTCTGTTATTGTTCGTTTGTTTCGTTGAACGCGCTTTTTGTTTATACAATGTCACGATATATTTTATTAGCCGAGCAATAAGAAAGTGCAGGTAGATTATAAGATGTGGTTAATATGATGTGGTTGAGACGCTCATAGCCGAATGCACCCACTGATCGGTAAACGATCGGTAGGTTAAGCTATATGTAGGTGATCGCATAGTGGTATTTCAACTGAGCGTCTCCGTGCTTCGGAGGGCACGTAAAAAGTCGGTCCCGGCTGTTAACAATTTGACAACAGTCGAAAAGTCAAGTCAAAGGCCTACGGGCGACCTCAACAACTCTGACACTAGGTTGGCCACTAACGACTCGATAAGAAGAAGAATATGATGCGGCAATAGGGCGGAAACAATAACATGATCTACATAAGAACACGAGAGCGAAGCCGCGAGCACAGCTAGTTATAAATATATTTGCCAATAAATGTTAGTTTGATTCCGTGCGTAGTAAATTATACCCGTTATTTACGAAATCCTATCTTAGCGGCCGATTAAGCTTCGACGGTGTAACGATCCCAATGCTTAAGTAAGAGAATCACGACTTGAGTCAGATTAACCGCAATGAAGAAAATTAGACCCTATTATTATGTAATTCAGTTCTCTTTTACCGAATTTAGTCTTTTAAAATCTCCATGACAGAATGTTTAGGTAACATTAATTTAAAGAGAATCTTTTATTATATCACCTAAATTTTTTGTTTGTCTTCACCATGTCGGATTATAGCCTGCCGCGGAGGCTTCATTTAATTTTTGAAGGGTTCAGTTACATACCGATATTTTAACGTTATTTATGAAGCTGTCAAATCGCTCTCTTAACATATCGATTTATCTCAAAATTTTAGTCGCCCTATTACTATTATAAATGTGAAAATTTTTGTCTGGATGTTTGTTACTCAATCACACATAAACTGCTTAACATATTAGCCCATGAACATCTTTTTAATCATGTAAAATTGGTTTATTTTAATGGTCATATTTCACAGTTAATGATTTCGTGAAATTAGGATAATTACGTTGAATTACAAGATTAAATTACGTAACTTTAAAAGAGCTGCCGACAAAGTTCATTTATTTTGAAAGAAACCCTCGAATAGAAAGAAATGCTTAAACAATTTTACAATTTATAACATTCCTTTCGGCTAAAGACGTTTTTAATTAACCCAACTGCTCTATTTATATTAAGGCTTATTTCATATTACGATAAAGAAAACGTTGCCTTTGATTTTCCTTATTCTATAATTATAAATTCTATTAATATTTTATAAATATTGGTTTATGATTTTATAATTTATTTAATGGTAAATATATAGATATGGTTATAAAAGGTACTTAGTTATCATTTATTAAATTGGTTATTAAAAGTTATTTTGAATGTTTTTATAAGTAACATTGCGGAATACCACGAAAATTTAGAAAGACCTCTTGTTGTTAAAACTTTTTATGCAAAAATTTAAAAAACAAATGTATTGATGTTTATAGTTTCAATGCAGTATTCAATTAAATGACAGCTTTTAGAAGATGATTCCTCTTCAAAACTATTCCAAAAGGTCACAGTTTTTTATGTTAGAAGGGGCAAATGGGCAGGAGGCTTACCTGATGTTAACAGATTACCGCCGCCCATGATACCAGAGGAAATGCAGGTGGGTTGCCGACCTTTAAAAATCAACGACTGATCTGGCTGACCTCGAAACGTCACTTCACGAGTTTTTTCACCAACGTACCAAACAGTAGCAGCAAGGCGAGCATTTAAAGCACTACCAGAAACGCACCACCACTAGATTTAACGGTTATACATGTCTTGGAAGTTTATTCTTATGACATGCAGGCTGCCATTGAGCACGAGATAAATTTTTAAAACACAAACTAATTACTTGAAAACTCAGAGGTGGTTGTCCGGATTTTAACTCACGACTTTCGGTTAAAGTTTACGTTTGTTTCGCTAACTTTTAATTGATTGCGATTATTATTGTTGGAAGAAAAATAGATTAAATGTAATCGCTGCTAAATCCAATTCCTTTTTTGGCATTTGTCTCCGGAACCTTAAGATCGAAGTTCCTTACTTTATTAATGGCGAACAGATGAAAAAGTCCATTATAATTTGTTATTCAAAAGCATTTCCTGTATTCGTAAATTATTTATCCGGTTTTTATCCTGGTTCATGATGATTTATTACGATAATTTTCGCGAATCGTCATTACGTATTGTTTATGAATTAATATGTAATATTTATCCGGCTGCTTTCTTAACTTTATTATATGCGAATACGTTTAGGAAATCATTTTTAATTAGTTATGTTTATTATAAACTGCTATATTATTTTACTTTCATAATAGAGAGCCAAGTAAAATAGCTCTTAATAATAGGTATCAAATGATAATATTACGTCATGACGGTTAATTAACAACTCTTTGAATACTTGAATTATCACATACGCGTTGCTAACCCACGGTATAGGGATATCAAGGGAAAAAATTAATGGAATAGTGGGGGTGGGAAGGTTGGGCCTCTGGCCCAAATCTCCTATCACGGATATGCCAGCTCGACCGAGGAAGTACTACCCTCTAACAGAAAATCGGGGTACAGTAACACTATCAGTAGGTACTTGCGTTTCGTGCCATGAGTGAGAGCGCCGATAACCCCAATATTCCAAACCCTCTATTTTCTTATCCCATGTGTTGGCAACGCACAATGTGATACTTCAAGTATCGCACGCGCTCATAGGTTGCGAAATGCTTACCTTCAGGCGGACCTTATTTGCCTTAATATAATAATTAATATTTATTAAAATAATAAAATATTGAAGCAATCTCTTATAACGACTTATCATTTCAATAACACTATTTCTTTTAATTTCCATTCATACTACGAATATCATAGCATCGATTTATTTACCATCGTTCATTACAGTCAATATTTGACACGATCCCGACTCAATAATAACAGATATATCCTGTTCCCATTTATACAGTAGTTGCTGAAGCGTGACATCAAATACTCTTTTCGCAATGAAAATATGAAAAGATATTACTAAATATAGGGGGAATAGTTGTCAGAATCGTAAAGAGTTATTTTCTTATTTTCGTGCCTAAAAAAATTGTTTTTGGTTTACAAAATATGCCTTAATATATATATAATTAATGTAATATTATAATTCATAGTGACATAGCCCAATAAGCCATTTTAAAAATTTATAAAAAACGTCTATATTATTATTATATTTTAAATTACGATGTTGGCAAGCAAGCATACGGCTCAACTGACGGTTATCGGTTGCCGTAGCCAACCTCAAAATATTGGTTCTTAAATCTCCTTTGCGTGGTAATTTGACTAGGTTCAAACCGACAAAGTAATACCTACTACCACTACTGGTTTGCGGTAGAATATCATACACTAGGGTAATGTCTACCTAGCTAGCCTCTTGCAATAAAAGGCCTACCACTCGTATTACGTTAAAAATTATTTTTTAAATTTATCAATTTTCATTAATATCAATTTTCAATACATTTTATAGGTAATAGAACATGACCTTAGATATCTAATATATAAAATTCTCGTGTCACAATGTTCGTTCCCATACTCCTCCGAAACGGCTTGACCGATTCTTATGAATTTTTTATGCATATTCAGTAAGTCTGAGAATCGGCAACTATTTATTTTTCAAACCCCTCAGTGGTAAGGGGTGTCCACCCCAAATTTTATTTTTTTATTTTTTATTATGTGGCATTGAAAAATACATACGATAGGGTCGTATAATTTTCACTTTTTTATCACCAACCCCTGCTTTTTAATAGTCTTATTAGTCAATCAAAAAGTTTCACCGGGTAGAGAGCACTGCTATCGGGTCCCAGATTTTTATCGGGGCAGGACAACGTCTGCCGGGCCAGCTAGTGATCTATAAATACTAGTAAATATAGCTTCCTGATGTCGCACGTGATGACATTTTTATTGAGTCGATAGAACTCGTCGTATTAAAGCTTGAGCGAACACTTGACAGCTTATAGACGCGATCGGAAGTAATTATTGCTTTCAGTTCAATGAGTCGGTCTCTAAAATATTTTCATAAAAACAAAAAGAATAAAAAAAAAATAATGCCCTAGATTTTTTATTCAAACTAAATGTAGCAATTTTTTTTTCAAACAAAACATTTTCTTTTAAACTTCGATAAAAATATTTACTAACGATATTATTTTGTATTAAGTAGTTTACGTAAAACAAAAATAACTTGTTTCGTAAGAAAATGTTTAAAATTTTCTTAAAGCTTTGTACCGGTTAATTAGGTTCTCTGATTACGATGTGGGATAACGTTAGCCTGTGTAAGTATTCATAACGCTGTGAATGCATTTAATAAGTATTATCTTGGAATTTATATGCTGCAGTGCTGTGCTATTTAGCGTTTATACACTCCTTTACACAACTAGTAAAGCTTTCTTTATATGTAAAGAAAAAGAAAGAAGCTTCCATTATAATCTAAAATTGCAACTACCCATAATACCATTTTTATTTTAATTTATATTAAATAGTAATATTAGCCTAACATCTAAGTCAATGATTGGCTAATTACAAACTAGCATCTCCCCGAAACTTCTTTTTTTTTTTTTTTCGGAATGTGTATTGTTGTTAGCCCTACTAGCCTTGACAGTGTCACGGGGCGGGGGACCGAGTACAAAGACTTAGCCGAGATAAAGGGGCAGCCCTCACGGGGGATCAAATTTGATTCCGTCCTTATGGTGCCTCCTGCGAAGCCGAACCACGGCTAAGGACGTCATCGGAGATGGAGGCAGCGCTCCGAGCGCATTCTATACGATAGACTCACCCGACGGTGTCAGCGCGAAAAAAATAAAACTTCAGAGAGAAATGAATGTAAGTACATAATACAGGCATATGTACGAGTGTACCAAATTTAAATTGATGACATTCTGGAGCATGTTTTTTTTAAATAATATTATAGAACATTTTTCAGAATGAATCAATATTAACCTTTTTGATTATCATAAAAGTTCGCTTCTAAACACGACGATGTAGAGGCGCAGCGGTAGCGAACCTGTCTTAAGCGCCACAGGTCGCCGGTTCCGGTTTTCCGGTCTGGCTGTGGTTGTCCTTGTCAATGTATATGTTTAAGGACCCCCGACAGGATATATTTATCCTAATGGGGGCCGTTAAGTGTGTAGCGTTTATTTATTTATTAAAAAAAAAATAAGCTTCGAACAAAATCCTCTATGCATTTTTTCCATACTAACATCTTAATATTATTGGCTCGCGCGGTCACGTGTAGCGTATTATTAGCACTCGTTACGAGACATTACTGTGATATATGCAGACAATATTTATTAAATCGGAGTCTTGGAATTAAATAAAAGAAAAGTACTATATATTTAATTTCATTTAAATATATGAGAAATAGAGAAACTTTATAAAAATCATAGTCAAATGAAAATTTGACGTAGATACTATGTCTGCACTACATAGTATAAAACAAAGTCACTTTCTCTGTCCCTATATCCCTATGTATGCTTAAATCTTTAAAACTACGCAACGGATTTTGATGCGTTTTTTTAATAGATAGAGTGCTTGAAGAGGAAGGTTTATACGTATAATAACATCCATTAAATAGTGGAGAAATACTGTTATTTCCAAATTTAACGAGTGCGGGCCACGAGCAGTAATGAATAAATCAAAACTACTGGATCGATTTTAATCATTTTTTCAATGAGTAGCCTATGTGGCTATATATTTTATACCCGTGCAAAGCCGGAGCGGGCCGCTTATATTAAATAAAAAATAACATTAAGACAGCCGTCCGACATAACCACTACATGACGGCGTACGGTGGGAGAAGCGATGCGAAGCACTGCTTGTATTATACCATTAAAACTCAAACTTTAAGATTTCGAAAGACCATTTTAACATTTTCTGCAGACGCTCAACTGAATTCCAGTTAAAACTTATATTCTATTTTTGGTCTCCAATTTAGTCAGCTAATAAATGTTGATAAAGTTTGTTGACTTAGATAAATTTGGTATAAAGAAAATCAGATGAATATAAATGTATATTTATATTTTATATTCATACTAGCTTCGCCCGAGGATTCGCTCGCGTTATGTAGTTTTTTGATTATCCCACGGGAACGTAACATTTTTCCGCGATAAAAAGTACTATAATCCAGGTAATAATATGTGTACCGAGTTTCATGCAAATCTGTCGAGTATTTTTTGGGTGAAAGAGTAACAAGCATCCATCCATACATTCAAACTTTCACATTTATAATATAAGCTTGGTTCAATAATCAGACTTTAAAAATTGTCCGTCTGTTTGTCTATACAAGTATCTCTGATAAGCTACGCAATTTGTCAAAAAATTAGCAGTCAAGTGCGTTGTGGACCACGAACAGTTCAAACTAAAGGGTTCTGCAGCCTGGTTATGAAGAATCTTTAGCGCTTTAAAAATAATAACGAATTAAAACCGACCCAAAGATAAGTGGTTAAGTACCCTTAATTCTTATATAGATTAGATTTCTTTATAGATATAAGATTTCTTTACAAAATCGTTGTGTGGCTCATAGAATACACCTGTTTAGTAAATTTCGTATAGATAGAGCCAATGGTCTCCTAGAAAAATTACTGTGACATACGGACGGACGGAAGGAAAGACGACAGACGGACGGACGGACAGACGGACATGACGAAACTGTAAGGGTTCCGTTTTTGCCATTTGGCTAAGGAACCCTAAAAATGCTAAAGCATATTTTCGAAGTAACACTAAGTTTTGTTCCATAAAAATCGCTTCACTCTAAAATATATTGCAATTTAATTGAAGAGAAAGGTAAGTGTTTTGGTTCCCTTTGGGATTACGAAAAAACTACATTAACGCGAGCGAAAACACGGGCTCAGCTATTTAAAAATAAAAGCTCAGGCTTTTCCGACAAAGTTTTATTAATAAACTGTTTTAATTAATTTTACTTTAGAGGTCTCCCAATATTTCTTAGCGAAAGTTGAAAGTTTGTTTCAAGATCTCAACAGAATTTAATGGTGGATGAGTTCAGATTCTTATTCATGAGTTGCTTAAAATAATATTAAATACGATAAAAATAACATTATAGTTCACACACTCTAGCTCATTATTTATCTAATACTTTTAAACGAGCAATCCTTGTATATATATACATATATATAATCGGGATCTCAGAAACGGCTGTAAAGATTTTCATGAAATTTAGTAGATCCGCTACCGCTGCGCCACAACGTCGTCAAGTTATTTCAGTAGATGGGATTGTAAAACATAATTCATATTTCATCATGTTATTCGTATCTAAATAAATATAATTTCCAAAAAACACGATATACCAAAAAAATATACCGAGCAAAGCTTGGTCATCCAGGTACTATAAATAATATGTTAAAATGGCTGTCGATTTCCGTTTTGTTAGCCCAATCTGAAGTTTAATCCTTATTCTTACCAATATTATAATTGCAAAAGTAACTCTGTCTACCGTCTTAGTTACAACTATATTGTCTGCCTCGTACTTTCACGCCAAAACTACTAAACCGATTTTAATTAAATTTGGTACACAGATATTTTTTAATGTAAAAAGGGTTGTAAGAGATTTAAAAGGGGAAGTATCGTCATTTTTAATAATTAAAATAGAAAGCTTTGCCTGTAATTTTCACTAACACCTTTTTACTAAACGCATATTATGAAAGTATATACGGTACTACCATAACATTAAAAAAAATTTTGGATGTCTGTCTGTCTGTTTGTTCTGTGTAATCTCCGAAATGACCAGACTGATTTTAAATGAACTTTCACTGGCAGATCGCTTATGTTATAAGGAGTAACTAAGGCTAATTAGGGTTCTGTTGAAAGAAATTTTTTTACGCCACATGAGCGGAGCCGCGGGGGCAGCTAGTCTTTAACATAGTGGGAACCAATTTGAATTAAATAATGTCTTATTATATACACATTATTATGACTTATAAGAGCTAAACTTATCATTAGCTACTTTGTAATCCAACCACGTAGGAAGGCATGTAGCGATCAAAATACAGGGAACTGATTGTGTACCTACGCCGTGTTACCTTTATAAAGTACCCATTTTAGCCCCGAGAGTTGTAAGAAATTACGTAAACTGCCGATTCTTGCTCTCAAGAATTTTATAAAACGTTTTCACGACACCGATGTCATTGAACGCAATTTCCCAGCCCTTACTTCCTATATGTAGAAGCCTTCATTACCAGAATACGAAAAACAAACAACCTATGATATTTTTTTTATGTTGTAACGTTTGGCAAACAAGCATACGGTCCGCCTGATTGTAAGCAGTCACCGCCACCTGTGAAAGTGCGCGATACTTACAATATCACATGTGCTTGCGAGCTATCAGCCCCAGGGATAGGAAGGAAGGGATGAGCTGTTCCCTTCCTTCTATCAAGGGATAGAGGGGGTGGAAGATTGGGTAAACCCAAAGGAACACAAAAAGTTTTTGGAAAGTATCAATCAATAATAACAGCACTTTTCTAAAATACAATTTGATAACTTCATTTTATGATTTTTGCTAAATATTATGTAAAGACTAGTGCTTGGCTGTTATTAAAAACTGTTAAGACATGTTAACACAACCTAAAGTGGAGCCTAGAAGAAGCCTATTCAATCTTGATTTGAAGGTAAAGCAGAATAGAACATGTAATTTGATAGTTTTAAGAATTTCTTTCGATAGAGTACAAACAGAATACAATCGATAGATGGATATAGAATATAATAATTCTGTCGCTTATTATTATTATTATTATTTATTAAGTCAATATAATGTTCACAATATGTTTTATACTAAAGTCTTACAAAACCTGACAATTGGTTTGACTGTAAGATCAGTTAAAGTTATACTACTAAGTCAAATAAATATACTAATAACAACAACATTTTATATATTTAACATAATAATAAAATATAATGTACCTATATCTAAGAAAAAACAAGAAAATAATTTGAATTATAATAATTAATATACATACAAATAACTGTAACATAACTATGGCAGTAAGAATGATAATAATAATAATAATAAAAAGAGTTATAAAAATAAATGTTCAATACGCCTTAAAGTATAGAATATACTGTTATAACAATGCCTGAAGTCCGTAACCTTATCATGTAAGTGTGAGTCTGTAGCCGTATCGGTAGTACGGCTAAAAGGTATTTTTACGAGGAGTTCAATTTTCAAAGTAAAGGCTCCTGAAGATAGGAGTGAAAAGATGAATGGGACGCGACCCGTTTCTCTTTCATTCCATGAAATGGAAAGCTTGTATCGCTTACCCAGTTCTTGTTCGCACGGTGTTGACACTTGTTGAGATTAATATGCTAAGATCCTTTATGTATGATGTAATAAATTATGTATTTTCATGTGTTGGTATGAAAAAAAAATCACAAAAGTCTAAGTAGGTATAAGTTTCTGTATGTCTCCTGCAATACCTAAAGGTATTTTTCATTCATTCACGTCACATTTATATTATTATTATGGTTGTTTTTGCTTTTTAGTAATTGTTATATTATTATTTTTTCTTTGTGAATTAAGTAAGTTTTTTTTAGTGATCATGAGAACATCTAAAATGGTTCATATTGCCAAAAATCTAATAATTATTCTTTATAATTTATTAATTGTTATAGCTAGTCAAAGTTCTTGAATTTGTCTCTCACTTAAATATTCTTAGGTACTTATAGTCAGCATTTATTTATATTTTTATTTTTTGTGTTAATTTAGTTAATTTTTTTATATTTATTAATTTATTAATATATATTTTTATTATTTTTTTATAAAGTTAAGATTAAGAACACTGTCACGTCATTTTTTGTTTATTACCTATTTTTCCAGAAGACACTTTAAAAGCTTTTTGCGTACTAAATTAGTTTACATCCAAGCAATACAATTACGAATTCGATTGTTCGATAATCGAGAAGAACTATTAATTTATCTTATTAGCTAAATTTACGACAGTGTCGAATAATGGAGACCTATTCCGACTGAATATATTTAAACAACGACTGTTGAATCTGCTCGCTTAACCGTCCCTCATCTGTATTCGATAGGACGGGATCAATTGAAGCGTATTTATGATCAGTGTTTATCTGCTTTGCCACCGATAAATTATGTCCTCTCTGACATGCTGATCAGTAACGAAGCTACCCTATGGCGGGTGGTCTGGTATTCTTTAATTAATTTAGCTCATGTAAATGTTTTTTCAAGTATTGAAAATAATTAAAGAACTGTAAAAACATATCTACGTAATCTTTCAATATGATATATTAATATCAAATTCAAAGGCAACAAACATTACCTCCCTCCCCCGCTCCGTGTCGCTATCAAGTCCAGTAGGGCCAACAAAGCATACATTGAGAAAAGAAAATCTTTGAAAATCATCCATGTTTTTCCCTTCTAAGAAGCACAGATATAGCAATAATTACAGCTGCAGTAACTTTGGTAGTTGTAAAAAAAGTTTTAAAATATACACGAATTTACTTACAAATTGCGTAACGTCGATTTTCTCAGTCAATAATAATACAAAATACGAGTATAGCTAATGTAATACGTGTCGAACAATGACGTCAGGCTAGATTCACTGAGAGGCATCTGTGTCTTGCTCTTGAGTCCGGACGCATATTAGGTTGCACTAGATATAAGTAATGTATGAATAATTCATAATGTATGATGTATTATTTATTATAGACTAGCTTTGGCCCTCTAGCGCATGAATGCTATTTTTATAAGGCATTTTTACTGAAATAGAAATAAATTGGTTCAGCAGGCAAGGAAAAGGTAGGAGACAGACGGAGTTACTTTCACATTTATAATCCGTATGATAATAATTAGTACGAATTCCATAAGACGCATCAATACAGAAATTCAATTCATGTAGTTTATTTTTTGTTAATCCCACGGGAACCTGACCAGTTTATTGGATAAAATGCATCCTATGTATTATTCCAGGTAGTAATCTATCTGTGTGCCTATTTGTATCCATTTTTCGATTTCGGCGTTCAGCCGTTTTTTCGTGATTTCTTAAAACTTATTATAAGTCATTTTTATAAAATATTGCTAGCTGTTTATGGTACCAATGTAATCCAAAACTTAGGATCCTATGGATATAATGATCCAGCCATGAAAATAAAGAGGTAAATAAATTTAAAAAAATATGTATTGTATTATATAATTCAAAATACCAAATAGATGAGTGAATATTACCTGCCACCACAATGGTGGAAATAGTATTAGTTAAACTTAATCGACGAGTCAAATTTCCAAATGTTTGGTAAATACATTACCCAGAATTTCGTTTACCTGTATAGACAATGAGGCCAGAGACGTAATTCGGAATAAATTATGAACATTTGCACCGCTTACTGAAATACCGTCCGTAATACTGTTTCACTGACACGAGATGGCCAATGATTCACGCTTGCCGTGTCCCACAAAATGACCACAATTTTAGGAATGAAATTGTCTCGAAATAATTCTAAATTTATAAAGGCTAAAATGGAAATAAAAAAATGTAGTGGAATAGTTTTTTTTCAAAAATGGTCTTAATGATAAAATTAGTAAGAGATCACAACAATAAATGATATAACTTTTGCCTGCCTCCTCAACAGCAGCTCTCCTTTCAGTCCGCCGCGCTTTGGTTCTACAGTAAACACTGCACTGAACTCTTTGTTAATTACATTATACAATACGTAATACTTACTACTACTACTTACACATTGCAATAACAGGATAAAAAATTACCACCCCAAAAATTAAGTAAAAGAATCTATAAAAATACATTTTTAGTAATTGCTAAATTTTTAAGAAGCTGGTTGCACAAAACAACACAAAACGTTTATTGTAATTGTTTAGGTGATTCAATCATTTTATTCCACTTTAATTAAATTGGAGGAGGTGTTATAAGTGTGTCTGTGTGACATATGACATGTCTGTCCACTTTTTAAGTAATTCATCGTCTAGTAGTGTGACGATCTCAACATTACACTTTATTTAAATCTCTAAAACAATGTATTTTCTATAATATGAACCTATTTATGGACGGTCACCCATCCAATAACTGACCGCACCCAAAGTTGCTTAACCTAAAAATCGTTTGCCGGCCACGTGACTATTTGCAACGTAATACTAAGTATGGACATACCCCGAAAACAATATTTTTACAAAATCAAAAATGTATAAAATTTTGTATGAAAATTTCCATAGAAAAAGGAAAATGTATGGAAATTCACGGAGTCAGGTGCCGAATGTCATTGCAGCTGTTTCACATATATAAGGGGTGTGGTGTCGGCGAAGGTGTCTCCGAGCGTATGCTTGGTGAGTGCCCGTCTGACGTCTCTACCCCGCGTATATGTGGACGGTTTACCAAGGCGGTGCGTTCGGGCGGCCATGCTGCTAGAATGCTAGTTAAGGTTTCCGATCTTCGTATATGGTTTTTATACATATTATTAATGGTGATTGGTGATGCATGGCAAAGAATATATATAAAGTATATATTAAATATATATACAATAATTATTAAATAATGACAGTATGGTGGTGTGTCTATGATTACTGGCGAAGAGATCTAATATGAATAATATGATCTATACATGTTGAAGGCAAATTTATATCAATGAAATATATATCATAATGTAATTTATTATTATAAATTAAATATTTAATGACGGTTTGTGGGTCCGTCAATTATGAATGTATATATGTTTGATATATATTAAGAAACGAAGTTTACTTCGTTTCTGTAATATTATGTGATATTGTAATTGTGAATATAATAGTGAAAGTAATGCTTCGGCGCAGATATTGTTTATGTTTCAGAATCTAATGGATTATTTGAAACCTAAGAAGAAGCGAATTCAATGAAGATTTAAAAGTATGCGTTGGGAAGAATTTATGCGTCATAACTAATAAATAATTATATTTCAGCTGTATACGTGTATAATGTTTTAGCGGGTTTTAGTTGACCCGATACTTGAGTTTGAGGCTCTGATGTGACCTGAGTCATGTCTATAGTGTCCTTAAGCGAGGCCCGAGGATTTTTAATCTTAGTTGACCCGATGCTTAAGTATGAGGCTCCGACATGATTTTGGTTATATCTAGTGTCCTCGAGTGAGGTCCTTTGACTTTGCTGATGTGATGTTGACATGGGGTTGACTCTGTGGTGCGATTTATATCAATGCAGTAGTTTCCTCAGGTCCATTGCTGATGCGGCCCCAGTGATACAGATTAAAATTGCTGCGGTGGTGCGACTTAGGTCGATGCCGTGATGTAATTCGGTTTGTTGCCGAGGCGCTGGAATGTTATATATCGTTTGTAGCAAAATGACTCGTCTTCTTATTAGAGACGCCCCCTTAGCTTAGCAATAGGGATTTTTATAATTGACATTGTAACATGTCATACATAGGGCAACTGGTTGCTTCTCACTTCGAGATAGCTAACTAGTATTAGACAGTGTGGCCTGCTTAACTCTTATCATGCGTGTTTATCACGTCTTAAATAATGAACTGGATTCGGATGTATGTTTGAGTATTGAGCCAAAGGGTACCTTGCGTGAGCAAGTGCTATGGTTTTAATGATGCAAAGCTTTAATAGGAAAACTAAATATATCAAAGAATATTAGTTGTAAGACAATGCGATTACGAATACGATATAAGCCCACGAATATTAATTATAAGACAATGCGATAATTTGAATAACAATTAGGTAGGGTTAGGTAGGACTTAGTTTTAAGGAATTGCGGTTGTGATATTATAAAGAATTGAATATTATCAATACTATATGACCCATATATAGTGATAAAAGAAATATACTTATAAATATAATTATTAATGAATTTGCCTACACTACGGTGAGGTTATTATAAATACTATATTACACATATATAGTGATAAAAGAAATATACGCTATAAATAGCATTATTGATGAAAATTCCTTAACAAAGGTGAAGTTTATGAAATAAACTCTATATTAACCACATATAGTGGTATGACAAATATACGTTATAAATGATATTATTTATTATTATTGATGAATTTTACTTCACTAAGGTGAGGTTGACGATTATAGCATTGTGCTTACGGAATGCCGCCTGGCGGCTTAATGTTCGAATACATATCTGAACCAGGGATTTATTCCCTTATATATATGACCAGGGCTTGTCCTTCAATTATTATGGCGTTTAGCCTTCTCATACAAAAATGAATATGAAATATTATACGACTTCGGTCTTGATTGATACCATTACAAAATATCAGGGCTTGAACCCTTTCTATGCGTGGCTTCGGCCTATGTAAATAACAACAATATGAAATAAATAAAGATTAGACTGATGTCTTGATAACGAAAATACTATAAATATAATTAATCAAATTGTGTGTCGCAGGCGCACTATAAATAGCCTATCCTTTATCCGGGAGGGCTCATATGTATGGTTGGAGCCCACAGTCGGTGGCGTGTGCGGGGCCAACGATCTCCCCTCTTCTTTATATTTTTACTATAGAGTTTAAGTATATAAGAATTGGAGGAGCGGACTACTTTCAGCTACTCGTAAGAGGTGTTGAAAGTATAGGGATATACTTATTATCTCACCATTTTGCCTTTATTGGCTTATATAAATATTTTTATTTTGATAATCATATTACACTAATATAATTAAACTATATAATAAATAAGATATTGTTGTTTTCCATTGTCGAATTGAACCTGTTGCCTCTGATGCTCTAAAAGAACACGAGTTATTATGATCACAACGTAACAAGGGTCCTGACCGCTAGACGATACACGTGCCAATTTCGTAGTTTTATGCTATTTATTTTCGTGCATTTAAATATATTTATTTAAATATATTATATATCTATATAAGATATATAATGTAAGGTAGGTTTAGTCACAGTAGCCTTACATGACGCTTGAGTAACAAAAGAAAATTCTAAAATAATGATTTGCGGATGCCTATTGATAACATTGAATTAGTTAATCAGTTTTAGTTTTCATAGATATAAATTTATTGCACACTTTATATGTACGTACGATTATTTAAGTACATTTTGTAACTTGTAAGGTGGCTTTTCTAGTTTTGCATGTACACTACAAATGTCATGTTCTGTGTGATGTACTGGAAATTGAAACACTTCAGAACTATGCAACGTAGCAGTTCCAAGTCGTAATCAATGTTGACAAGGAAAGATGAGCTTTGGAGTGAAGCTTAGCTTTCTATTCTAATGTTGTAAATCATCATAACATAACATACTTGTGTTGTTTAAACAACAATTTAACCAGCTATTATTTGCACAAAAATTCAACATTAACTTTTTGTTAATGTAAACCAAACTGTTATAGAGATATGCACAATATAGGAACTAGCCAATTAATTGTCTTAAATTATATGAAAGGATAAACAAACAAAATATTAAAGTTAGAAATTGGCAGTTTAAATCCTAACATTATTTTATTCAATTTAATGTTTGGAGTAACATAATTATATTTCATTAATTTGACGCCGTTGTGGTGCAGTGTTAGCGAACTTGCCTTAAACGCCACATGTCGTGGTTTCGATTCCCGCTCGGAGCATAATATCTTTGTAAGCATATTTTCCGGTCTGGGTGTATTTTCCCTTGTCCTTGTATATGTTTCCGGACCCCCGACACAGGATATCATTTTCCTAATGGGGCAGTTGAGTGTGCAGCGTTTATTATTATTATATATTATATAAAATTTAATTTTATAATTGAGTCTACAATAACCTCACTTTTAAGAGAAAAGTAGTCTTTCATAAATTTCTATCTAAGCTCGCACGCAATGCAACTGTAATTAGCAATTTGACACGAATTGTAGTTGAAAAACGCTTACGTTCTACCAGTAACGACTTTTATGTCCCAGTACAAAGTGCAGGAATCTAATTACTGTGTGTCTGCCCAACTTTTGACATGGTTTTTTATTATTACTTTACATTCCACTCAGGCAGAAACTGAGGTAGATGCAACGCGTTTTTATTTGAAAAGGTTGCTCCGATTTTGGTAACATTTTCATATCCATAGCTAATTGAAAATTCCATCTGTTGTATCTGAAGTTGCAAAGAAGAAAAAAAAATTATATGATTAAGTTGGCAATCAATAATACTGCCTAGGAGCGTACGCAACTCCATACATTTGTAAGCGTTGCCAACCTCGAGATGTCGGTTATCATTTGCCCAGTAATGTCACTACCTAAAGTGTCCTTCAAATCGAAACAAGTTGTACTACTTTTTGTTGTGTTAAAGTATGCGTACCCAGTCGTACGCGTGCTTACGGATGCTTAAGCATGCGTACGTTTACGGTTTATAATTAAATATATTTTTGTTTGTACAAGAAGAAGAAAGGGGTTACACTTACTATTGACCTGTCCATTTCGTATACTAATTCTTACTGGTGTATATATATTTTATGGTACTGATGGAAAGCCTTTTATTTCTAGACGCCGGCTATGTCACCGCAGCGTCAGTTATTCTACCGTAAAGCAGTGAAATTATTGAGCAAGGGAGATTAAAAAAAAAAAATAATATCTCGGGGTTAGCAACGCGTGAGTGACACCTACAAATGTATGGTGTTACAAGCTTGCTTGCTAACTTTGTCACACAAAAAAAAATATTAAATTTATTTTATATTATAATAACAAGTATAAAGCATAACAATACATAACATGTTTCATGTTTGTCTCCCATATACTTCAAGGCTTAGAAGTTAGCAAATTTTATGTAAATCGTAAATTGTGGGTTCCCGAGTTAACATAACACCGGCCTCACTTGAGATAGAGTCGATCGTATAACCGTAACTTTTCTAACTTTTTAATCAAAAAGTTAGTTCGGGTTTTCGTTTGTTCACTGAAATACGATTAATAAAATACATTAAGGTAATAAGTAGAAAATGAATAAGCTGTTACGTAAGCATCCAAAGATATTTATCAATAAATAAATAATAAATACACACTTAACGGCCCCCATTAGGATAATGGTATCCTATCGGGGGTCCAGAAACTTACACAAGGACAAGAAAAAATACATCCAGACACATGTTTTGAATTAAACTAATTAGTTTCGTTAATAAATTTAATATAAAGCGAAATCTGTAATTTACTTTTAAAAAATGACTTAATTACATTTTTAAGATAAACAAGTAAGAAACTGTGTATTTCTTACTATAAATTTTGTTTGTTATATAAGTAAGTCCCATTTTAGTCCCATTTATACCTTTCGTCACGTTCGTCCGTCCGTGTGTCCGTATGTCACAGTCACACATTTTACTTGAAGACTATTGACTCTTTATATACGAAATTTAGTAAATAGGTGTTTTCTATGAACTGCTACACAATTTTGTAATAAAATCTTAAAATATATAAAAATTAAAGATAGCAGGCCGTTCCTAAAATATATAAAAATTGAGGAAAGCAGTCCCTACGTGTAACTGAGGGTTGAAAAAAAAATCAACATAATATGTGACGTGTCATGTATATTTGGATAGTTCATTAAAAATAATATAGAGGTTTGATTTTGGCTTTTTGGTTTTTGGTAGGAGTTTTTGAGATTTTAGCTCTTATTGACGTTTTCACACTGACCTACATTTTTTTTTAAATAAAAGGCAGTAATTTTAAGCACACTTTCTATATGTATTAAAAAATTACTCAAATTACGCGTCAAGAAACAGTATTCAAAGATAAAAGCGGTCAAACCGCATTTGCCTGCCATTCTGGCGGCGGCGCGACGACGCGGCGCATTACCTTTCAGTACATTACACCTAGCCGCCGCGCTATGGTTCTACAGCGTACACTGCGCTGAACTCTTTGTTGGATACACAATGCGTAATGGATTACAAGGCGTTGGCTGGGCCCTACTTTTAATATTTCATCAGAATGTTAAGTCAAAGCTGCCCCAGTACTCTTTTATTATTAAAACTGTTAAAATCTGCACTTCAAAACTTAAAGAAAATATAATTGTATTAATTATTAGGCAATTAATTCAACGAAAATGTTATAGTCTTATGATTGACTACTTGCTGGCTCCACTCACGTTATGTAATTTTTTGATAATCCCACCAGCACCTAACATTTTTCTACGATAAAAAGTATCTTTTATTATCTTAATCAAGATATGTGTTTACCAAATTTCATCCAAATCTGTCCAGCGGTTTTTGAGTCAAAGAGTAACAAACATCCATCCATCCATCCAAACTTTCAGATTTATTTTTTTTTTTTGGGTTCATAAAACTGATTACAATCATAATAAAATACTCCGATACAAACACAATACTAAAATATAAAAATTGCAATCTTCTTGATATGAACACAGCATGCGTTGTGTTATTTACTGGTCTGTTATGCTAATAATGTTGGTAAAAACTGAATAATAAAACTACTTACTACTTAAATATGGCCACAAACCCAAAAATGTTATACAAATATAAGGGATCCATGATAAAATAACTACTATAACTATTTTAATGCTATAACAATTTGTTTTTTAAAAGAGGCTAAGGAACAACAGAATATATCACAATTATTCCTGTATGTGTTTATTAGTGAAACAATTCTATGCAGAGGCGCGTGCTGATAAACATTGGTTCGACAAGTTGGTACACTAAAAATTTTACGATTCTGTAATCTACTCTCAGGGCGGTGAACACAGAGATGTAAGCGTTCCAAAAACTCAGGTGATTCAATATAGTTATGTATAACTTTATATGCAAACATAAAATCAGCTACTTTGTGTCGAAAACTTAGTGGCTTCATTTGATAAAAGACTAATCGACTCTCATAGGAATATAAGGAGCGACCTCTATAATCGTTAAATGTGAGATGATACAGAAAGCGTTTTTGAACTCGTTCTATTCTCATAGAATGTATCATATAACTCGGAGACCAAATTGGACTGCAATATTCCATTATACTACGAATTAGCGAATTGAAAACACAGACATTTAGATTAGGATCACTAAACAATTTCATTTGACGATTAATAAAACCTGAGAGCTTTGATGCTTTTTTATTTTGCTGTCAATATGATCTCGGAACGACAAGTCCTTATCAAACAAAACACCAAGATCCTTCACCACATGTACCTGTTTTAGTGGTATTTTATAAATATAGTATGTTATATCAGAGACATTCTTTTTTCGAGTAAAATTTATATAACAGCATTTAGATATGTTCAGGGCCATTAAATTATTTAAACACCATTTTTGGATATTGTTAATATCGTTTTGTAATATCATTTGATCTGTTTCATCACAAATTATTCGATAAATTTTTAAATCATCTGCGTAAAATTTAAAATTAGAATTGATAATGAAGCTAAGATCGTTTATAAAAATTAGGAAAAATAGTGGCCCTAAATGGGAGCCTTGGGGAACTCCGCATGGAATTCGTACTAAATTTGACTTAACGCCTAAAAACGATACCAACTGTGAGCGATTTTTCAAATATGATGATATTATTTATAATATTAGTGTTGAGTTTTAGAATATTAGTTAGATTATACCATATTATAAATGTGTATTAAAAGGTCAGGTCAGGCAGTGAGGTCTTAGATTTTATTTATTTAGTCCTGGTGTATCACTTTTGAGTATGTACTTATACTGTAGGTGTTAGGGTCACTACTACACTGTGGTTGAACGGGGAGTCATGTTCATTCAAAACACAAGGGGATCCTCCAACCTTTAGAGAGAAAGAGATATTGCTTGGTAGGCCACAACCTTACAGTATACGTTAGGAAATTTTATAAATATTACTCCGCGTTGAAAACTTTGATAGCGCGATTCAGGATTGTGACAATCATGTCGCTATAGGTGTATGTAGGTTGGTATGATATAGTATGTATGTATGTATGTATACTCTGTAGGTAGAATACTTAAAAGTAAAAAAGTTAAAAGTTTACAGAGCTAAGAGAGTTCTTTAAGTCATATAGTCTATACGAAAAAAAAGTAACATTATTTAATAGTTATTAATTAATAGTTATGTATATGACAAATACTATTTATTTATAAGTAAACTAAATCCAAATTCTCAGTTTAAAGCAAACATACTAGCGTATAAACTAGTCAACTATTTCCAGGGAATATATCATGCTGGGATGTTCAGTTTAATGCAAATGGAAACAGCTACCTCAGCTTTGCGAAACTATGCTAGAAGTCATAACTGTTGAAGTTATTAACTACGATCTGACGTGTTGACAGACAGACGTTGCTGAATTTCAAATGTTGGCCCTAGCATATAGTTGTACTTGTACAACAATACTTTGTGCAATATATTATCAACTTAACATGTATACAAATGTATAAAATTGACGTGTCTGTTTATAATGTCAATATAACAAATTTCCAAGCTCACACGCGGTATATAACCTCTTTTTAGTTATAAGTTTTAGGAGAGACTTAAGCGTATTCTACCGCTTCTACAATGGGATATGTTCCGAAGAATAATTGTTTGATATGATGCCTACAGCAACTTTTCACCACCACAGGGTATTCATCCACACAAATTGAAACCTATATCGTCGCGCACAGTGCGGTTGCAAAGAAATGTCCTTCTGTTGACTAACCGTGGGGAGTTGCTTGCACTGCTAGCATATAATGCATATTCACTACTACACTGTAATTAACTAAATAAATGCTAAACACTCAACGGCCCCCATTAAGATAGTTATATTCTGTGTCGGGGTTCGGAAATATACACAATGACACCCAGACCGGAAAACATAGACATATAATGAATACAAAACTCTGCTCCGAGTGGGATTCGAACCCGCGACCTGTGGCGCTAAAGGCAGGTTCGCTACTGCAGCGCCATAACGTGGTCATTATTATTATGTTGTGTTACTTGTAGTCCGACCGACAAGACAAGTGTTGTTAATAATCCGAACGGCCGATTTATCTTTGTAGTGAAACACGTAATAGTAAAACATTTATTTCGGTTATATTATATACTTGATTTTGTTTTTAAGATAATTTATACTATTGAGTCCACAAAAAATAAACTATAAACACCTAATCTGTAACTTTAATTTTGAAACAAGCATACGCTCGATTTGGTTAGTAGGCACTACAGTACCTTGCGATACTTGAAGTATCACATGAGTGTTGCCATCCCAAGGATAGATGGGAAGGAAAAGGGAAGGAAACAGAGTTTTTTAAAAAGAGTTTATCTGTTTAGAAAGTATCTGAACCATACACAGGGGCAAGTGACGAGGTCAAATCTATCCGTGGATTAAATATTTTCCAGTTTCCTTACAATAACAAAAAAATCAAAGCTTGTATAATTACAAAAACTGATGCCACTTTCTTAGGCATTTCACAATACACGTCTCCCAACCTGAGTATCGTTCAGACACAAATCGGACACAAGCAAATATTAATTGCCTCAGCATATGTCGAGCCTACCGTAGATATATCAGATACATTACAACACATAGAGCACTTTCTCAGGCATAATATAAACACATATTGCATATTGGGTGGCGACTTGAACGGATGGCACCAACTCTGGGGCAGCGTTCGTGTTAATGCTCGTGGGAATGAAATCATCGATATAGCTCATGGGAATGATCTCTTCGTATGTAATGTAGGAAGCACACCAACTTTCGAGACCGTCACCCACGGCCGAACGCGCTCCTCCATAATAGATATTACCTTAGTCTCAGCACCAATACACCACCTTATAGACGAATGGAAGGTCAACTTAGACGCTTGCCCTTCTTCACAACACAATGCAATAGACTTCACATATAAACCACATCAATTATATACATCCAACCGCAACAACAATAATCATAACACATCCACTTTCCTCTATAAAAACAACAAAGCTAATTGGAGGCTCTTCAAGGATTTAATAAGCACACAACTCACTATCAACGACATATTAGACATTGATATACTTTCACTTGACACTCAACAGCTTGAAAATTTTATTGACACTTTTACTAGCATTATACACGATGCTTGCAAACAGTCTATGCCGATTAGATCACCCGGGTCAGGATGCAAGCCTCTTTGGTGGTCTACGGCTCTGGAGGCTCGAAAGCTAGAGGTGATCAACGCACATCGAAGATTACATGCTGCTAAGAGGGCCGTACAGCCGACCGACGCTCTGGCAAATCAATTACACAACCTAAAAACACAATATGCTGACGAGCTTAAGAGCGCATCTACAACGCATTTCCGACAATTTTGTGAATTACAAACAAAAGAAAACGTCTGGTCGTTAACTAACCGGTTGCTTAAAGAATCGGCCCCACGACGCCCACCGGTGACCCTTAAAATCGGTAACACATATACCACCAGCACAAGCCAAACAGCTAGAACTCTACTCGATAACTTCTATCCTGACGATTTACCCGACACTGATGCCCGACACGACCAACTCAGGACTCACGCAAAAGACTCTCCACAGACGTCTGACGACCCCCCCTTTACCGAGGAGGAAGTGTTGGAGATTCTTAGTAGTATGAATCCAAAAAGAGCACCAGGCCTTGACCACCTCACTTCTGATATATGTCTTCAGTTTGCGTCTTCATATCCTAAGCTTATTACAGATGTAATGAACCGTTGCCTGGATCTCCAACATTTTCCTCGGCAGTGGAAGAGAGCTTATGTTAAAATTATCCCGAAACCCGGCAAGAATGACTATACTGACCTGAAGTCATCAAGACCCATTGGTCTGCTTCCTGTCTTCGGAAAGCTTCTCGAAAAACTTTTTATCGGACGAGTAACTTACATTGCAGCCAAGTCCGGTAAATTGAGCGATAGACAGTACGGATTCAGGCCACAGACCAACACGACAGCTGCTATTAGCTCCGCTATTGGCACTATCAGGCAAGCTAAGACTGAGAAATTGATGACTATCGCTGTATCACTTGATATCAAGGCTGCCTTTGATAATGCTTGGTGGCCAGCTCTCTTTCACCGCCTTAGCCTCATAGGCTGTCCACTTAACATCTATGGACTGATTCAAAACTATACACATAATCGTACAGTCATACTCGATCACGCCGGCTCAAGAGTCTCTAAAGTTATGACCAAGAGTTGCATCCAGGGCTCCACTTGCGGACCCATCCTATGGAACATTATCCTTGATGAACTATTAGACATCACCTTATCTACCGGTTGTCGCATCCAGGCCTTTGCGGATGATGTTCTGCTGGTCGCTTCCGCTAGAACAACACTGGAACTGCAAGCCAACATTAACACTGCACTCGACATAATCACCAGCTGGGGTAAGAGCGTCAAGCTTTCCTTTAGCTCAGCAAAAACACAAGCAATTGCGTTCTGTAATAAGGCTAAGACGGTTAACATAAGAATGGACACTGAAGTTATAGATTTTCAGAGCGACATTAAGCTCCTTGGAGTCATACTAGATGAAAAACTTCTCTTCCATAAACACATCCAGCATATTATTACAAAAGCCACACGTATCTTCAATAAACTCCAACAATACTGCAGACCAACATGGGGGGCCCACCCTGAGAACATACGCACCATATATCTACATGTAATAGAGCCCATAGTCACATATGCCGCTGGTGTATGGGGACATGTAGCACACAAAAATTGTATCAAGAAACGTCTTTTGAGCATGCAACGCGGCTTTGCAATCAGAGCACTCAAAGGCTTTCGAACCATTTCGACATCCGCTGCTCTTGCCCTCGCACAGTTTATGCCTTTGGATCTTAAGGTTAAAGAAATGCATGCCCTTGAACAAACACGACTGGTAGGCATTAGCGAATATCTTCCCGATGACATTACCCTCGAAACTCACACTCCTCCACACTCTTTTCTACATCCTGCGCAGAGACTTGCACTCAAGGTAAAGTCATTCTCTAGTAAAGTAGAAGTCGAGACATATCACAGAACTTTACACCCATCAACGATACACATTTACACTGACGGAAGCAAGCAGGAGGATGGTGCTGTTGGGGCGGCTTTCGTCTGTTACAACAAAGATCGTCTTCCCGACACCCGACGGTTTAAGCTGCATAGCAGCTGTACTGTTGTTCAGGCAGAACTCCTGGCTATACTTCGAGCTTGCGAATGGGCCTCCCGGCACAAACATACCCACACCATGATATACTCAGATTCTATGTCTGCCATCCAAGCCATACAGAAACGCAGCAACACACACCCTTTAGTCACACAGATTCATCGCACCATTCACACACACACAGGCGACACTCAGCTTACATCGGTAAAAAGCCATGTAGGAATCCTTGGCAATGAAGCTGCAGATCTCGCTGCCGAAACCGCAGCTACGATACACAAGGCCCCAGACTATGTACATTTCCCTCTATCCTACGTTAAGCATAAAATCCGGTCAGAAAATATGAATACTTGGCAAGCTCGTTATCAAAGCGAAGCACAAGGACAGCACACAAAACTCCACCTACCTCTTCACCTAACTCACGGACATCAAGAAACTCTGGACACATACAAACATTACTTTCACACTTACACAAATACTCACCGGACACTCATACACAAAGCAGTACTTACACAAATACAAAATCACTGAGGACGACACATGCCCATGCGATGGAGCTACCTTGCAGACACTCAAACACCTGTTGGAGGACTGTCCACGGTTTGGTGTATTGCGACATAATCATGAGATGACCTGTCAGGATCTCAGAGCATCACCTTATAACATCAAAGCCTTGATGGAGAAACAAGTATATCTGGACTCATTTATCCACTTATCAAATCACATCATTCGCAGTCTCAAAAGCTTCAACAAACCGGCCACGACCCACTAACTTTTTCATTTTATTAGTATTGTATATATGTTTACCTCATTTCATATTGCTAAAATAAATAGTATGTAAATAATAATACAAAAATGTAACAGTTGTACTCCACTCCTATTGTAACACCATTTGTATCACCTTTTCATCACATCATCCCATTAATCTCCTCAGCGTGTGGACATCCGGGTTTTAATGTATCAAATCGCATATCACCTAGTCCATACGCTGATCTGTGCCAATCAATGTAACCCCATTCATTATTATTTCATTTAGGTTAATAATTATACGTATGTATATCTGAATATGCAAATAAACAAAATAATAATAAAAAAACTTTCACATTTATAATATTAATGGAATTCTTCTATTTTATATCATATCATATATCATTATTCTAAAGTAATTCTATAAATAGAAAAGGAAAGTGGCAAAAGGATTGTAAGTTTGTTGTTACATCATTCTCGCAGCCCCAGGCTTAAGTACTACGTCGATATATCTTAGTAATGTAGGAAGTTACTGAACCCCTAGCATGTATAGGAGTACAATATGTAATTACACACTCTACTCGATGTGCTACTCGGTTAAGCCGCAGCAGTATTATTATAGCTTCGTCTAGGCTAAATATTCCTTTTAAAGCACGATAAAGACGTAACACACAAATATTTTTTTTTAAATTATTATTTAGGTACAAGTCTCTAAATAAATAGACTATGTCAACCCCATCATAACTTAAAGTTATATTGCTAAAACTAACTAAAAATTCTTTCTTAAATTAAAAAGTTTGCATACAAATTTGATAAAAATAGACAACTATTAGTATGGGGCGTACTCAATAAACTAAATACTGAGCCTAATTATTAACATTTAAATTACTAAATACGTAATAAATCATTTAATTTAATAGAAAATCATTTAGAGTCTCTTTATTTGTCGGACAACTGGCCAGGTATTATGTTGGGTATCAGCAGAAACTATTTTCGTAATTCAGCTGGGGTAAAGTTGATCTATGCTTACAATAAACTTTAAATCTGTGTGTGTACTTTTAATATGTAAGAAGTTATACCTCTCTGATGTAAAAAAATTTAAATATTGGTTGTGATTTTTTCGCCACCTTTTGCCTGTTGTTACAATATTATGTACTAAATCCATGTTTAAAATTGTTTCGTTGTGCGTATGGTTGCGCCGTTGTACCGTAAAAATTCACTGTCATTATTTTTTCTAAAATCTCTTATAGAAATGTAACTTCAAGAAACACTAATATTGATTACATGGCTACATAAAGGAAGCCATGAATGATAACAAAAATTACGTGTATTGGACTTTTATCTGAATATTATTTAGGAAAATTGTATCCATACCATAGACTTATAATTTATAATCTGAACAGACAAATTTTCCAAGACTCGTTGGTGCTTCTTCGTAAATTCATCACCAACGCAACAGAACGAACACCACCCGAATGAAGTTCTTAGAGAGCGCTCTATAATATATTTTGCTGAGTTGGCGGTGAAGAAAATAACTTCGCTCGGCTGTATCTTTTCTTCATAAACAGATAATACCTACGTAGTATATTATAGCATGGATTATGGTTGTAGATTGATACTATTGTTCATCAGACAATTGAAAGGATTTACCTTAATTTCATAGATAGGAAATCAGCCCATTCTGGCTAATTTATTAACTGGATATTTCATTATCACCATAGCAATTTATGTCTGAATAGAATAGGAATTGGCTGTTTTTATTAAAATATGTATTCCTAACAAAACTATTATTCAATTTATAATGTTATTTTGTTACACCTGATTAATTTAATAGTTCTTTACATTAACGCACACAAAATATTTTTTAAAACATGTACTCAAATTTCACTTATTCAGTGTAGCTTACACACTTATTAAATGTTAACTATTCTATTCACAAATAACAATAACGAAAAGTAATAGAATTGCAGTGATATATACGTATTTAAGACAATATTTTGTGTGAAGCGAAGTTGGCAGATAATAGAAAATAAATTTAATTTCAAAAACAAAGAGTCCTACAAGAAACTTACATTTTTTATTCCATACTTTATGTGCCAATCAGACACGAACACGTTATACATCAATTACCTAACAATTAACATTATTCAGAAACGAGTTCATTAAATCCCAGGGGATTACAAATCTATCGAATTAAAATCACCAATATAATTCAATTAGGTGCAATAAATTCATAATTTTCTATTCGTCATTTCGAAAATTAATTCTGTGACCTATACATAGAGCTTAGCTGTTTAATTATTTATGTATATTAAGGTGAATAATACGTGTAATATCTAAAAAGTTTGTTCAATATTTTAAAATCAATTAAAAAAAACATTTTTGTAGTAGAAGATGCTTCTCCCAGCACAAATGGGCCGGTTTGCACGAGGAAGTACTACACGCTCACAGATAGTCGGCGTAAAGTTACAGAGTACTGTTACGTTTCATGCGATGAGTGAGAGCGCCGGAGGCCAAATCTCGCAGCCCCTCTGTTCCCTTCCTTTTTTCCCTTCACATCCCTTCTCCCCTATCCCTTGTGTTGGCAACAAGTATGTGATACTTCAAGTATCAAGCGTTCGAAGGTTACGGTGACTGCTTACCAGCAGGCGAACCGTATGCTTGTTTGCCAATCGTCATGACATGAAAAAAATAATAATATACAATGCATTCATGTAAAGATGAAACAAACGTAGCCGGCTGCAATTCCGTAGAAGTTGTCTCCAGTAAACACAAGTATTTGTTGATTACTCGAAGGACGCCTGTAAGACGGGGAAATCTGCTTTGTTTGAATAATTTGATTAAGTCGATCCAGTGTCAGAATTCGTAGACCTTAAGCCATAATACCAGAGATTGTTATTGTTCACAACAGTGCAAAGAAGAGATTACATCGATCAGGACAAGCTTTATGGGGCTCTTATTTATTTTCAAAATTGCGTAACCCTCAGATAAGAAGAAACATTTTTAAACATTTTTTTTGCTTCAAAGGATTTAAGTTTTATTAACAACATAAATTAACTGTAATTAGAAAGGCTTTGAAAAATGCTACATTGCTATTAATTTATTGGTTCTGAAAATATATTATGCAAGTACTGCAATACACAAAAACTTTCGTTAAACAATTTTTTTAGGATTACGTACCAAAAGATGCCGATGGAATCTCTATTTTATTTAAATTACAAAGCCTCCGTTCTCCGCCCTTCCATCCTTCTGTCAGCAAGCTGTATCTTATGAATCACATAGTAGAGAGTTGGTATTTTCACAGAATGTATGTTTTTGTGTTAAATTACAGAACCGCTTATGTGCGAGTTCGTCACGAACTAGACCGGTTATATTTGATTTAATTTTGTAGTGTGCTGTGTACCTTATGATACCACAATATTATTAGTCGATCAAGTCTAAAATTATGGATGTGCTTCAATTGCGTAATCTGCGAGACATCAAATAGTTCCTATCGGTAGCTTGTCGTAAAGACGATGATATTTACCTATGTGTATATTTGTATTTTAGCCAGAGCTAAACGAAGCCGGTTTTACTATTATAGTCATGATAAGAATCATAAGCCTCAATTTTATTGGTTTACTTTGGATTCATTTTTGCGTGTTTATTGATTCTTAACATGATTGTTTGACGGCCGTTATGGCGCAGCGGTATTGAACTACCATAAGGACCACAGGTTGTTGGTTTGTTTTGCGCTCGAGGTAGGTGTCTTTATGATAGTATGTAGCGTTTATTAGAACTAAGTATCGATCATCTCACATCAAAATTAATGAAAAACATAAGACTATTTTACAAAATAATTTACCAGAATTCAGAATAACTTTTGAAAGTATAACTTATTATACCTGTTCATAATAATTATCCAAAGTATACAAAATTATTAATTTATTTTACAGTCAGATCATTGTGCAGTGGTTAAAGCAGGTGTTCGGTTGTTATATGAACTCGAATAAACGACGTAAATAAACGTATTTATTCTGTATTAACAATCAGTGAGATAATTACAAATGGGACGTTGCTTCCATAATTGTTTTGTAGAATAGTTAAAGTGCAGACCCACCGCGACGCACGTTGTGCACGGCCACGCGACGCGTGTCAGCTGCAATGGTTTTTTTGTTTTGTTTCACAACGTGGGTCAAATTGGTTCTGATGATCTGAAATTTTACCAATAAATGTGAATTATTACAAATTATTCTTAAAATTATTGACATTTCTGTTTTAATTATTTAATTTGTCATTAGTATTTTTGGAGACTTGTATTTCTTATTATTGTAATTATTGATAAATAATTGTTTTAAGGCGTGGAATATAGCAATAAATTTAAACATACTTAAATAACTTAAAAATTTGCATGCCTTTGAGTAGGTAAATATTGTCCTCTACATTATTTTAACACCTGTAATTTCATGTTTTGTGCAAATAAATAAATAATTACTAACTACGTTTTCAGTGAAAAACACGCTATACACGAATGTTCTCAATTCTTCCCTGTACGTCAATCTCATGCACTAAGCTAATCATGGTTTAGCGTGGACGACTTATTCGAACAAGCTACGCGTGAAGCAATGACGATGCAGTGAACACTATCACATACATTTCCTTGCAAAGCGAAGGTTGAAACACGTGCGCAGTGGTGGGGCTGCGGCCTTATATGGCTTCACGATGTGCTTTAATGCTGTATCGTAGCAACAATATTTTAATTTTAAAATCATAATGTAGAATCTAAATAAGTTTTGAGCCTATTTTTTAAATAAATTGTTATCACCATATTGCTCGTTTGCAATATGTATAGGATAACATGGATAGTAGCGATACATTTATTTGTTTGAATCTTACTACAAACTGAATTATTAAAAATTACATAATATACTTTTTTTTAAAGAAAATCAATAACTAGCTACCGATATTCGTGTTGCCCCTCTAAGCTTGCGTTAGGAGTGAAGAGGGGCGTCATGGTTGTATGCGAAAGCGGTCCTATGACGTCCAAATATGGCGTCGACGGATTCGTAGAGTTTTAGTGGGTATTACCTACCACCTGCTTCACAGGTGGTCGAGTCCCACACTACCACTCGCTAGCGTGCTCTTCGGAACACGCTAGGTGAGTGGTGTGCGTAAATGCATTTCTCTGCGTCAATAAAAACAAAAAAAGGAGTGAAGATGAAGGGTCGAACCCGCAACCCTCGCGTTAACGGAGTCGGCCCTTCTACATAAGCTATTGAAGTATTGAGGTTTCGACAATAAATGTATATGAAAATAATATTCAATACAATTAGAAAAACTAATACAATATTACATCTGTTACATAGCCTTACACTTTCTTCTTCCATAAATCAGACGCCCTTAATCATTGCTTTCACACGTGAAACAAAAGTAACTACGTATACGCACGTACGAGCGCAAAAGAAGTCATTCGATTATAGATCTTAACCCAATAATTCTAAAGTTCATAATTTCTTAAATTCTATTTCGACAATAGTATACATAGCTGCTACCACTGGCGGACTACGTAGCAATCATCTGATTTAATGGTCGGATGCCATGTCAAAAGAATTCCATAAAATGGGTACCTTCCGTGAAAATGCCTTTCTTAGGAACTTAGCGACAGTGAATAAAAAATCTTAAACGACGGCTCGCGTGACTTACGCGTGGTCAGTGAAAATTCGACGTTTCGGTTTTTGGTTTGTTAATACTTATTGACATTAATAACCGCTTTTGACCCGCTTCATTCCAATGGTAATTTATTCTAAGTTATAGTGGTATTTAAGGGCCACATAAAAGTGTTTGTCTTCTTCATAGGATTTTCTCACTCGGTAATGCTGTCGAGGCCATTAGGGCCAACAGCAATACATATTCAGCATTAAAAAAAACATTTATTCCTAGAGTATGTTGATCCAGATTTAGTTGGTTACTTGGAGAAGACCTGACTCACTGATAATATCAGCGCCTACACAAAACCCTTGAATCTAGCTGAAATTTTTCGCAGGTGTTGTTTTTAAAACGTAAACGAGCACGAAGGAAGGAGTTTCCATGATTCAATCCTCAAGGGATGAAAACGGGGCTTAACGTTTGTACAGAAGTTCGTCATTATAAAAAATAGAAGCTAACAGATAATAAAAATATTATAGTATACATTATAGCCTCAATAGCTCAACGGTAAAAGGGCCGACTTCGCTCCGTTAACACGAGAGTCGCGGGTTCGATCCTGACCCCCTTAGGCTATTGTCGTACCCACTCCTAGCGCAAGCTTCGAGCTTATTTGGAGGGGCAATAGGAATATTAGTAATGCCTTGAAAAAGGATTGCTAATAGTCTTTTAAGAAAAAAGAAGCATAAACCGTTATTGTTAGGCGGACCATTACAGATAAAGAGACATGTGTTTTAATGTTGAAATAGATATCAAAGTGTGTACTAAAATCATTGTTCATGCTGCCGTTTACAGAAGCCAGTTTTTATAAATTCTATTTTACTTTCTTAATCTTAAGGATGAATAGGAAAAATCCCATTAAGATTTAAGATTAGTACCTATTGTAAAATACGCTTAAATATTAAGTTATCGATCTGTATTAAGAATTTTAGAGTGATTACTTCACTCTCATTACAATATCTATCGATTGAACGACTAGAAATGGTTGGTTTCAAAGAAAATAAATTGCAGCTAAAGCGTCTTATGATTTGTTTGTTGCGTTTTTTACATCGAAGTATAAAGTCTATTATTATTTTCAAATAAAAACATAAATTAGGAGAAATAAGCTTTAGTTCTTTATTGGCTTTTTAAGACTTCAGTATTAAGACTTCAAATGAAAACTACTGTTAGTATCATTTTGTTAAGTCAATAAAATGTTATTACGGGTTTAATAAAAACAAGCAACGTCGAGTCACGCAATACAGCGTTTAATGCACGCTGCATTTTTTTCTTCATCAAGGTTCATAGAAAGCGTTATTACATTTTTAAATCACTTGTGTATTTGAAATAGGTTGCATTTTGTAGAAGAATCAAATCATTTCACGCATACCTCTTCTTATTCCCAGCATTATTTCCGGTATTTACTCAGGGTTTGCTATTACTCTTACCCGAATTTGGCAGGTTACTAGTTTTTAAACAGAGCGATTGTCATTTGACCTCCGTAACCCTTAGGGTGAACCAGTAACTCATTGGATAAGAGCAATTTACTTATCAAGAGTAAACGATTATTATCAGATGTTATGTGATAGCAACCAGAACTGATAGCTCAACGTGTTCTCCGAGGCACGGTGGGGAAACCAACAAGACCCACCGAAACAGATGTTTGTCAAATAAATACAAACTACTGCAACGATTGAGAATCAAACCCGCAACCGTCGACACCACAGGTAGACTCGCTACTAACACTCCACAACAGTGTCACGCATACCAATTCTATGCAATTTTTAGTTATCGTCATGTACTCTTTAGTTTGTTTTCATGTACTAATACTATCTTGTTCTTGAAAATGTTATAATACATAAAAATAATTTACGACTACTTATCAAATAGTATTCAGTGGTGATGGTAAAATTTGTCCGAAAACACATACTTAACAAGTATAATCAACCATACCAATATTTGTATGATCAATACAAACATCTGTTCTGAGCAAAAATCGGACTCAATAATATCTCTCATATAAAGCTTGGTTGTTCTCAATGCGTTAATCGAAAAAGAAAAATAAAAAGATATACGGTTATATACTTCAATTGCATTATAAGATTCTTCATACGTAACGAAACTTACGTAAATGAATGAGATCTTTAAATTAAAGACTCAAGTGTAATGAAAGATATTATATAAAACTGACCTCGCGGTGTTCGTTAAATTATTTGCAAAACCCACAGAGAACCAATTTGTCGGTGAATTAAAATATAAAAACTTATGACAGTTGTTAATTGTTTAAACTGAAATGGGTTTTAAAGCTGGTGTAAAATTGCATTTTATTTTATCTGTATTTAAGAAGTTTACAAAAAGTTTTGATAATATTTTTATAGGTTTCTTACGTAAAAATATTTGCTCATCGAATAAAATCTCTACATCAATTAAGTTTTCCCTTTAATTTTCCCGCTTATATCTAAGTTTTTTTTAAGGCTTTTAGTAGGCTCTTTTCTAAATAGAAAAGATATAACAACGCTATACACTCAACGGTAGTTTATGACTAAATATATTATTAATTTGATTTTACAGTAAATGAACGTTTAGTCTATTGATATTCTCAATACTAAATAAAAATTCATTCAAATTACCAAGAATAAAGATTATAATATGTTACGCACGTGAAATCTAAAACCAAAGCACGTAAATAACAGTAAACTACTAACAATTTGTAGGCCTGTACGTAAGTTAGGTTTCGAGGAGCTTCGATATATCAGTACAAGTGAGACTTAAATTTATCGGGCGTACCTTCTCTGATTACCGAACGTACGTGAATAAAGTACGTTTATTTTTTTTTTTATGTTAAATTTATATGTAATTTAAAAAAAAATGATTCTTTCAGATAGGTATTTTATGTTTTAACTAGATGTGTCCGCGGTTTCACCGGCGTTTATGGCAACTGTGTCGTAGAGTTATGTTATAGGGCAATTTTGATTATTAGTGAGCTTACATGAAAAGATAGACATATGCTATCTCTTTTTTTTGATATTTTAACTGGGAATTCCATCATACATCATTTTTGCGTAACTTGAACTGTTTACGCAGCGCACGCAACGGAAGCTCTCAAAAAGAATATTTTTTCCCGTTTTTGCTACATTTTATTAGTGGTATATTTGCATTATATTAAGAACTTTTATTTTAGATTGGTGGCTATGTAAAAACGTAATAGCCATTTTTTCTTGTTGTAATAATCAATTCTCTGTTTAAGATTTAAAAACTCTGAGAAATTTTCAGCATAGATCTTTTCATTCGCTAAGTGACAAGTCGATGGACTAGTTTCCTGGTCAACGTCCTCATTATCGTGAAGAAACTATAACGGATTGTCACTTGGCTACAGAACCCCAAAAAAAAATAATAAAAAAATAATATAAAATAAAAAAATTATATGAAAATTTTAAAGACCTAGCGATATAATAATAATTCCACACGGATGAAACCTGAAAGTCAAGACGATAATATGAGTTGGTTTAACAATCATCTCAGCAAAGTCACAAAACTCAAACTTGTCAAACAACGTTTATCCAAACCATAAAATACCAAATCTCCGTACAAACTCCAAATGTTCATTTCATTTTAAAATGATCCATTATGAAATAAATTGCTTGTATCGTCTAATAAGAGTTTTTCAAGGAATTCACGTAAATTGAAATAGGAAAAGAGCAAGTTCAATACCCATTTCTACGTATTCGTACTTTATTGGAATTTTACCTTTAAAATCCCTTTCTATCGGACCCGTGTATATAATGTTGATGCGAATTAGTAACCTATACCTTTTTATTGGAATGTGTGATATTTTGTAAACTCTTTTATAAATATACAATTGGTCAATGGAACGTTATTTGAAACAACTATTTTTCTTTTTGATTTTTAAATATCGCTAATGACAATAATGGTCTCATATGAGTATTAACTGTATACTTCGATAGGCATATATTTTTTATTGGTATTATATTATCACATATTACATATATTTGAGTTGTAATACTGCAACTACCTCTACAAGGGTAGTACTTCCTTCTCACAGAATATCGAAAGACTTAGTAATATTAATATTGTGGCATTCCATTTTATGAGCTGGGACGGTAAAGGTTCAAGTTTTTCAATTTCTAAACAATTATTATGTCTGCTTTTCTCCTATTTTTATGTTTATTTTTTTGTGATTACAATATTTCTCGCTAGCATTAAAATGTGCGGGGACTGCTTTCTATCGGAAATTGAATATAATCTTGATGTAAAAAAATCTTGATAAAGTCATGCCTTTATATACTTTTGCATACTTAGTCTAACATTTCATCCTTGCAGTGTACTCTCAGCTTATTTAAAAAATTTAAACATAGATAAAACACCTGATTACTTAACTGTACCTCAATAATAAGCTCGCTAATAATCCCCAACGGCGGGAGGCCAACAAATATTTTCCTTTGAAAATTTTAATTAAATTCCCGTCTTAAGTCTTTTTTACATCGGTGTTATGAAACAGGGTGAGCTTGTAGCAACGATAGACTTTTCTTTCAAGGGAAATTGAGTGAAGGCTTTTAGAGAAACTGACAATAGCAGTCGTTCGTATTCACAATCGGGACAAAGGGATGATTGAAAACAGACTGTGAATATTGGTAACAGAAATAACTTTCATGCTCGAGTACTGACAATACGCTAATGCTTCGTAACTTTTTAGTATATTTTTATTACAATGGATTTCTATTTCTATCAGTTGGACTCAAAAAGTCTCGAATGTGGAAGTACTTCAGCACGTCAACCAGAAACGAGAGCTATTTGCAATGGTATCAGTGAAAAAAGCTGCATATTTTGGACTCTTACAAAGGCACAAAAAGAAGAAAATCCTGGTTGCGCAACCACGTTAAAAGATGACACCTGGATATAAAGATTCACGATGACGACGTTTGAACAAAAAACCACTATTGGTCCCTACCAAGAAGTAGGGGCGCAGACTGGTGGATAAAAAAAGCAGTGGAAATTAGAGCATCCGAATCTCACTAATCTAAAAAAGAACAACAGTACGGATACTCTTATACTTTGAATTATAATTTGATCTGGGATTAATCATAACATAATTTACTGAATTTCCGGATATTCCATATTGACTAAGATTTATTTGACGTCAAACGTCACACAGATTGATTAATTACGTAAAGCATTTGAATAAAATAAACATTGAGCACTTATAACTTTGACTAAAACAAACATAATAAATGAACTTTTTCCATTATAACTCATTAAAATATAAGTTAACATGTTTTAATAAACATTGTTATAATTTTGTTCGAGCAAACATAGCTATTTAACGATCTCGGAACTTCTCGTGCGTGTTAATTGTTCTAACTCGAACAATGTCTTTGTAATTGGACACGGGCAAGATTCAAAGTATTTAAGAGACTTCAAAGTTTATCCCAAACGCGCCCAACAAGTGAAGCTAAATAATACATCTCGTGTTACGCAAACATAACTCTCGAGTTTGCCACAATCGGGGGTTATCTTGATCACGACATACACCAACCTTTCTTGTTACCTATCAGGGAATTGAGGTAGGGAATTTTCGATCTTAAGCTATAGGAGCTAAATTTCAAATTGTTTGGTTGAATAAAATTGTTAATTCGTATCCCCTTTGCTTGGTGGGTTGTTTGTGAGCTGTAGTGTCCTCCCACGCGGATGCTCATTGCTTTAATATGTCTTAAGTAACGCGTGATTAGCGTGTTTAGTTTTTTTTAATAATGGTAATATTAAAATTATAACGTTTACAGAAATCCTTGCTAGCTAAATCTACGCAGCTAGGTCTCAATATTTACTGAATGAAAACACTGTTACTATTTTGCCTTGCTAAATTTTTATGTGAAATTCAAATGAAAAGTGTTCTTGCAACATGAGAAATCCACTAAAACTGCAATACTTTATGTAAAGTTCGACAGGCATTATTCGCAATTTGAACAAAATCGCTGCAGATTGTAATGTGTAACAGCTTCTAATCTAGACAACACAGGGTATTGCGGTTTACTTTAATTAACTACTGGCTGAAAAGTTGTAACAATAGATACAAACTATTTGGAAATTGTTAATAATACTTAAGTGTTTGTAAAACAATGAACTACAACAAACTCCAAGCCTTTACTGTTTAATTATGTTTATCGCGAAGTAAAATTATGTAAATATCTTATAGATATATATAAGTTAATGTAACGTATGAGTGCCTTCAATGATACGTTAACGAAGATACGGGATACGGGAAACGCGCTCCACCTTATGCTCTACAGTCATTGTGCATAAAGTCAAACGCTAGCCTATATATTAAAAAAAATGTATTTCACACAATTTCGTTTGTTAGTTATATATTATTACAGAATATTCACTAATAATATTAATTTATGGTTAGAGCTTACAATAACTTGGCGGATGAAAACAATATTCTATACGTATTTCAAACCTCGTTAACAAATCAAATAAAATTTTTAAGGGCTATTTACAAGATTTCAGATTGTGCCCTCATTGGATCTGGCGGATCCGATAAGGAATCTTGTTTCACAATGGAAGCTAAAATACACGCCGTACAATTTTCCTATGAAAATGGGTTTAAGATTGGGGTATTTCAAAGTTGAATCTGATATCCAACAGAACAGTAAATGTTTACTGTAGTGCCTTAATGAAGTGTATTGGAACAAAACCTACATTTGAGAGCAGAATATATTAATGTTTTCGGGAGTATCTTGAATGTATGCGCGAAATGGCCTATAACTTCTTTGATACTAAACAGCTTTCATAAGATATTCTTTTAAAAAAGTTGAGAGTTCAAAAATCTTACCTATGTCAGGTATACGTACACAATTTTTATTTATATTTGTTCGCGCCTAATGCACTACGACGACAGCGGGGTATCGGCGGGACGAGGAAGGGGACCGAACGACTCACAGACTTCATACCGCACGCATAGCAAGCGACAACGACATCTCTCAAAGTACATAAGTCTAATGTTGTAGTATTTTTCGGCGTATTAAATAATTGAAAGAATATTATTCTATTATTCTACAACATCTACGCATCCTCCCAAACAATATTCTTAAAGATTTCGTTGCGTGTACGGCTTTGAAACTATTTTAAAATTTATACTTTATTTTAGAGACAAAGGATAATCGAACAACAATAACAAGTTTGCTTTTCCTGTAGAGCAAAAGGTAGATTTAGAATCCTCTCAACCTCATTAATCAAGAGTCTCGTTAGATAGTTATTTAGTAGTATACAATAATATTTGTTACTTTTAACTCAATATACGAACTATACGGTCTATACAAACCATATGGACCAAAAGCTGTTTTAAAATATAAATGGGTTACAAATTTCCGGATTTTTAGTATTGTGATTTTTCATTTAGGATTTTTTTTTGAAGTTTGTAGACAGTTTTTATTTTAATAATATTAAGAGCGACATTATTCATTATCTAACATATTATATTTGTTTCGCATATCGCAACATGCTGACACCGTCCGGAGTCCATCGACTAGAATGCGCTCAAGGTACGTCGGCCCGGGAATGGCTCAATGGTCCTAAGCCGTAATTTGACCTCGAATGAGGCACCCTAAAGACAGAAAAAAGTTTTGAGTTTTGAGTTGAGCAACGAAAATTCAGGAAAAAAACATAGCATAATTAGACAAAAACTGGTTTGCAACAACAAAAGTCATGTTTGTATATTATGAATTATACTTATTTTCCTATTCTCTCCATCTGAATCCCCTAAAGGTAATTTATAATTAAGTTTGAACATTCAGCCTAATTATGCTGATGTACGGGAATTTAATATTAACTTTAAGAATACTTCAAGCTTGTTTAAAAAATAACAACTGACGTCTACCACCTAAGCTTTAAGACACTGAGATATTACAGTAAGTACCTAATTCAAAGTCCTTGCTCAACTCTTGAATGGGATCCAGAAAAAAACTTTATAGGACGTTGAAGGATCATCGAAATAATTGTAAAACGCCGACTTCGAAACTAAAATATATAACAATATTTTCTACAGAATATTAACTTCAATGTCGGTGCTAAGTAAAAAATATCGGCACACAGGGCCCGACTTCAGAAGAAAATATTCTACAGATTTATTTACTTTTTTGCTTTTTAGTTTTGAAGTCGCTATTTTTTTAATTATTTTATTTTATACTTTTTAGTTACGAATGTAACAAACGTACAATGCAAATTTAAGACTTATACGGTTTTCTCACGGATACCAACAATGGCAACAGAATAGACCAAATTGAAATGTGACCACACAGGAAGCACCATCAAATAAAAAAATCAAAATCAGTTGACCCAGTCAAAAGTTCTGAGGTAACAAATTAAAAAAACAAAAAAAAAATACAGTCGAATTGAGAACCTTCTCCTTGTTTGAAGTCAGTCCAGTCAGTTTAATAAATAATTAGAACGCGTTAATAGCTTGCATAATTAATCGTGATCTTTTCTTTTGCACGTCTTTATTAGTTGCCCGTTCATTAGTAGTTTTCCCATTATTATACACACACTACACACTCAACGGCCCCCATTAGTATAGTTATATCCTGTGTCGGAGGTCCGGAAACACACAAAATAACAAGGACAAACACACCCATACCGGAATAAATGCCTGTATGGTCAATATTTTGGAAGCAAACTTGCTTTATAGAATACTTCTTTAGAATTATAAGAACTCAATAATACTTCAATACTTCTTTGAATTGCTAAGAGTCAGCAATTCTGCCAACACTAAAACAATTCGTTTTACAGCCATTTAATCATGGAAGCTTATTTCAAACTATCCGCACAAAATTTAAAACTCTAAATCTTCACGTCATTAAAAATTTTCACGTCGGTTATAAAAAGATAATTTATTTCGAGTATAGAAAACACGATTAAGCCGTGTCAATTAATTTATTTAGTTACAGAAAACAAATTAAGGCCGATCCGTAAAAGGGTTGAGAGGATAAGTTTGATACTTACAAAGGGGAATAATTTTATCCTGAATATATTTTGCTGTATAATATCATATAACAATTTTATCGCACGAAGGCTATCCCTTTTTCTCGGCCGGGTCTCAATACTCGGCCACCCCACCGATGACGCTTTCAAGGCCAGTAGGGTAAACAACAACACACGAATAAAAAAATCAGGATACCAAAATATATATAAAATATTTATAATTATAAAAAAGTTTTCATTTTCTTATTTAAATGGAATGAGAAGATACTGTATTACATTATTTGACGATAAATTATCTGTAAAAGTAGACGTCTATCTCTACAGGTTTCTTGGAAGCTAAATCAATTTGAAAAGTTCAAAGTATTCTATTAAGGAAGATTTCGAAGTATTCTCATAAATTTATGATTACCTATCCGAGGCCATCTTAGATATGGAACAGAATATTTAAATGTAATAAAATATGTTTACTGGAAATACTTTCTATTGGTATTTATTATGTGGCGTTGGAACAATTTTAAAACAGCTATCTTTTAAGCTGAAATTAGTATGTTTATTACTGTAGTAGTAATATTGTGGTAAAACGTAAAAAGGTAGTATTATTTGCCATTGTAATCGATATAGCTGTGGTAAAACGTAAAAAGGTAGTATTATTTGCCATTGTAATCGATATTGTTGTGGTAAAACGTAAAAAGGCAGTATTATTTGCCATTGTAATCGATATTGTTGTGGTAAAACGTAAAAAATTAGTATTATTTGCCATTGTAATCGATATTGTTGTGGTAAAACGTAAAAATTAGTATTTTTGCCATTTTAATCGATATTGATATGTCTAAATTTTTTCTAAATGAAAGTGCAGTGTTAATTTTTCTTGAGTTCATTTTTAAATGAAATTGTCTCACTACGCAGTTTACGTATGATTTTTATTGCGGTAAAGAAAGGTAATCAAGAAGACTGCATGTTTATAACAAATAAATACCCAGAAATACCATGTCATATCATACCCTAGATGGTGTTTGTGAGTTCATTATTGCGACAAGATAATTATGCTCCTACAGTTGAGCGACTGTCCCATATAAAGTTTATACTAGCTGTGCCCATGACCCATTTCGGAGATTAGCCGGAACAAACAGACAGACACAATTAAAAAAATTGTTATTGATTATAATTAATGTATTGTGCTATTAAATGTCTTTAGGAAAAGTTATTATTTTGACATTACAAAGAGACACAAAATTTAAATCATTAAATAATAATTGCCTACAGAAGATATTGCTTATATTTAAAATTATTTCTAAAATCAAAGAATACTTGAAAACTGAATTATTTTCCTCTCTTGTTTTTAGGTGAGGGTTCGTAATAAAATCACTGACCTCTTAAATAATTAATTTTGCCTACCAAGTTTTGAATTCATCCTTTTTGGGGTCACAAATATCAGATAACTATAATTATACAAATCTATAAAGCTTGAATTTATAAATCAAGTTAATGCCGTAAATACGTTTTGTGATAATTTAGATTTCTTTATTAGCGTTTTGAAAACAATTTCTTCAAGGTTTTGAGAATTTTGAAGGAATATCAATAATATAATTGTATGTGATAATCTACACGCAGTCCACAGCATATCCATTTTACTCGAAGCAATTAAACCACCTCATCTCTAATCACTCACAACTAATCGATACAGTCTTAGGTTAAAAGTATTATTCTTAAATGTTTTAATAAAACGGAATGAATGAAATGGTATTTGATAGTCCTCAATAGCTCAACGGTAGAACAGCCGACTTCGCTCCATTAACGCGAAAGTCGCGAGTTCGATCCTGACCCCCTTGGGCTATTGTCGTACCCAATCCTAGCGCAAGCTTCGAGCTTATGTGAAGGGGCAATAGTAATATTAGAAATGCCTTGAAAAAGCATTGCTAATATTCTTTACATAAAAAAATTGATACAAACCAAATATTATAATTTACTCATAAGATCATCATCATCATCTTAGCGTTATATCCCGGTTGCGTCCAGAGCGTTCGCTTTGGAGCCCGCTTAATTTACTCATAAGATCATGTCATATTAATCCATTTTTAAAGCATCTTAAAAGAAGTAATCCCTTTGTATCAATGTTAAGGAATAACAGTTAAGTAAGGAATAAGAGTTAATGACTCTAGCCCTGACTGAAAAACCGAATAAGTTTGTGAATTTATCAGCTTAAGGCTGGAACTGACAGGCTGGTTATCATCGAGACAAATTACATAGCACTTGCTCGATTACCTCGAAGGTTACTTGGCAATTAGAAAAGCAATCTCCACCCTTCTGCGGTTGGACATACGATAGAAATCCGACTGCAGCTAATTGGAACTCGTTCTACACCAGTGCTAGTCAAACCTAGGGTTTTTTACTCCAATAATAAAAAAGTTTTTTACTAAAATTTTTATTTATAAAATATGCAGATTGATTCACTTTCGATATATTTACGATTGCAACTTTAAGCAGACGACGTTGTGGCGCAGCGGTAGCGAACTTGTCTTAAGCGCCACAGGTTGGGGGTTCGATTCCCGCTCGGAGCAGATGTCTTTATTGACCATACAGGCATATTTTCCGGTCTGCGTGTTTTTGTCCTTGTCATTGTGTATGTCTCCGGATACCTGACACAGGATATAACTATCCTAATGGGGGCCGTTGAGCGTGTAGCGTTTATTTATTTATAAGCTTACTGTAATTAATAATTTTGATTTGATAGGTAAATTATGATACGCATTTTTGTGGACATTAGAGAATGCTGATTTGGCCACAAAGGAATTTGCAATTTCTGCAATGCGATGACAATTGAGCTTAGTATTCGTAAATTGAATTGCTAACAGTTGATTGAATAAATGGAAAATTTTGACAGCTTTGAACTAAGAGTACATACTTACCATACATATTATTAGAATATAAACACATAAAATATTGCCTTGAATCTTCTGACATAACTTCTTCGTATAATTAAATAAATTTCCTGTCTTTTAATTTTTTTTAATAAATCATGGTAACTAAGTTTCAAATATTAATTTGGTTTCTTTATCAGTATATTCACTTCCATTATGATTTCCAAAATATGTTAAATTGAAAGACTCAGCTTGGAAAGATGGTAGAATTCCATACAGGTTATAGAATTCTAAGAAAATAAAAATAAAAATTACTGTTTAAAAAATTGTTTCGAATATTTTAATAAATGAGTTTTCTTATATAATTTATGTGATTTTAATAATGTGCTAAACAAAATTAATTAATAAAAAAAGTAAAACAGGGCCACGAAAAAAGAATACAAAAATTCAGAACAAGATGGAACTCCCGTAAAAAAGGTTGAAAATCGCTGGTCGAGACGTTTATCTTTGGACGTTTTCCAATAAGGGCTTGTTGTAATTGTGTTACAGCAACTAAATAGGGTTGCTGATGTCGTAAAAGTATCTTAATGAAGTCGGTGGAGTCATTTGGTAAAATTAGTTGCCATTTCAATCTGGAAGGATAAAATTTGGCACACTATATTATTAAACAGTATTGTTACCCAATTACATACAAATAAGAATTCCAGGTAATATACTTTATAATTATATTTGTAACCTGACAGTTAAACATATAAATAATATAATTATCCAGGCAATGAGGTTGAAAACTACCCACTAACATATAAATTCAAATATATCGGCTCATTATTATAATAAGCAAGAAAAAAGTTTTTTTTTTTAATTTTTAATTAATCAATGTAGCGACATCTACACGCAACACGAAGTAACGCGACAGAAAGACAAGATTGTCACATCTTGCATCAAGCTACAACGCACCTACAGGGCATACGCAACGATATGGACGACCAATGATCGTCACGATCCTAAATCGCGCTATCAGAGTTTCCTACGCTCTTCACCTATATATACAACTTCCTAACGTAAGTCGTCGGTCTTCGGCCCAGGGCTTCAGCCCCGAGCTTCTGCTCGCCAGGCAATATCACTCACCTGGTCGGAGGATCCTCCCGTTGTGTTGGAGGGATTTCACATGTCGTACCCTCCACAATCAATTCCGCGTAAGATAGCTCTATATTAGCGAAATGGTTTATTTAAATAAATAAAGATATGAGAATAGCCATTAAGCTAAAACAGTGACTATTGTGCAAATGTGCGTTTTTTATTCAATGTAAAAGATACAACATCTTTAATTCTTATAGGCTAAAATGTGAAAAAAACCATAGTGATTTGGAAAGCTCGAAAAGCGCACTAAATGATGGTTAAGTATATGTATTGATCGGCTTTAAAATATAATTTTATTTTTGCAACTTAAACTGCCATTTTGCAACTTAAACGCTTTGCAGTGGCGTATTATGAAGAGTCGTCAAAAACACGTTTTTAGTTAATTGGTTTTTTTTCTATGTATGTAAGTGTTCATATCGAAAACAAATATAAATATACTTTGATACCATAAAATTGATACAGTAAATCACTGTATATAAATCTTTCGAATCGTAGAACGCACGAATTAAATTTATTCCATTTCCTTTCGATAGAATTCCACTGAATATAAAATCAAAAATGAGATCGCTTCACTTCAAATATTGAGTCCATAACTTATTGCTTTCATTTCTTTTCCAGCTCATACATTCATATTTTCTATTTTTTTATGAATTTTAAAAATATGTATGAAAAAGAAAAATATAGTAATAAAAAAAATCAAAATAAAATAAAGACTATAATACCGTGCGACAGTGCATACAAATTACGACGTTTTAGCGTTTCAAGCACGCATCGAGTCGTTCCTGCGCTCAACACCCGCCTTCACCCCCGCGAGAACAGGTCGGTTGACATTTTTTGATTCGCTTGCACATACATCGTGCTCGTGTACCACGTGATGAGTGTCCAGAGGTCACCAACCCACCAAAGCACAATCTACAATAATAACGCTGGCGGATCACATCCAGATTTAACAAAAATAAGTCAAACAAGTTATGGTGCAAATATTACTCATCGTCAACAAAAACGTAAACTACAAAATGAATGTGAATGTTTGAACACTTTATCAGATATGCGCTCAGAAATAAACAACATCAGTAGTCTACTAGAAAAATATGTTGACTCAAACGAACAGATTATGCAAAAAATGCAAGATAGTATAGCCGAAGTAAAAACCCAAATTAATGATATTAAGCTATCCAACAATCAAACAATAGACATAATTCAAAGAAAAGTTGATGGTGTCATGACACAGATTTGCGATATAAACACAACGACCACTAGCCTTCTATCTGAACATAAAGACATAAAAACACATGTTGCAAAATTAGAGGAAACAATCAATCTTGGTGAAAATAAAATTAAGCTATTAGAATCTAATCTTCATGATATTAAGCAGTCAGCTAATATATCTTCTTCCATAAAAATAGAGCAACAATTGAGTTTTGGTGAGCAGATTATTCAAGAAATATATAATCGTAAAAATAGGGAAAAAAATATTATATTAGTTGGTTTACCTGAAGTACGCTCGTCTCAAGCAGGAGATAGAATATCAAACGACGAAGCCAAGGTGGTAAATATTATGTTATCGGTAAGTGCAGATATTCCGAAACCCTATAAAATTTTTAGAATTGGTAAATATAGCCCGAGCAAAACCCGCAGTATTAAGGTGTGCTTTGATTCACCCGTACCAGCTAAACAATTACTGCGAAATAAAAGCAACCTACCCGATGGCTTAAGAATCTACTCCGATCAAACTCCAACACAGCAAAATTATCTTAAAACCCTGAAAAATGAATTGAAAAGACGTGAAAACAACGGCGAGACCAATCTTACAATCAAATATATAAATGGAGTACCTTCAATAATAAATACCATTTCAAAAAACTAACTATAATAAAAGAGGAACCCTGTTACCATAATACAAACACCAATACCTACGAAATATTAAACAATTATCGAAATTTTCAAACTAGCAAACCATGCCTTTCATTTCTCTATCTCAACGCTAGAAGTATACGTAAAAAAGGAAAATTTGATGAATTGAAATGTATAATAAAAGCAATACCAAATACCATACATGTCGTTCTCCTAACGGAAACATGGATTCGTACAGAAACTCAAGCAATGCAACTGCAACTTCCTGACTACACCTATTACTACAACTATAGAACTGATTCCCGTGGAGGCGGAGTATCTGCATTTGTTCACAACAATTTAAACCATAGCATCTTAGAGTCGAAGTATATTGGAGGAAACAATTACCTATGGATACAATTACAAAAATATGCACTTACCGTTGGAGTTGTGTACAACCCTGGAGACACGGATTTCAACAGTTTCCTTGAGGTCTACGAATCACAATTGGAATACAAACAAAGGGCAATAGTATTTGGTGATTTTAATATAGATCTTTTAATTAAAAACAAAAAGATGAAAGAGTACAATCAACTATTAAAAGAATCAGGACACAAAATTATTAATAAAATCAATAAGAAATATTGTACTAGAGAAGGAGCAACGAAACAATCTATCCTCGATCATGTCACCACAAATCTAAAAAATTATTCCTTCCATATGGTGTTATTCAACTCGTCACTATCTGACCATAAACAAATATATTTGGAAATTAAAAAAATTAAACCACCACCAAAGATTTATTATAAATATGAAGTCATAAATTATACCAAACTTCTTGATTCAGCGGAACAAATAATATCAGAAAGTACTTACAGTGACTATAATGAGTTGGAAAAACACATAAAGCAATGTATAAATAACAGCAAAATAACGAAACTCAAAATGAAAAATCAGCCACAAAACGACTGGATCAATAAAGAAATAATAGCCAAAATTGATGAAAGAAACTCTCTTTATGTACAACACAAAAAATATCCTAACAACAAGAAAATAGAAGAAGAATTTCTCAAAAAAAGAAGACTAACAGCCAAATTAATTCGTGAAGCAAAAAGGGCATACTATAGTAAGGAATTTAATAAGTGTATCAGTAAACCAAAGAAAATGTGGAATTTGATTAATACATTAGCTAGTAACAAAATTAAACAAAGTAGCGCTCCTTCAAAACTAGTAATAGATTCCAAAGAAATAACTGACCCAAATAGTATCTGTCAAACTTTCAATAATTATTTTTCAAATATCGGCCCACAATTAGCAGAAAAAATTCCAAAATCTTTCCATGATAACCACCTTTTGGCTTTACCACAACCTAATACGCTAAATACTACAATATCACAATTAGAACTGTGCTCCGAAAAAGAAATTTTAAACATTATTAATAAACTTCATTCAAACAGCAGTACAGGGCTTGACGGGATCAGTACCAAAGCTATAAAATGTATAAAAAATATAATATCTGTTAAATTAGCAGACTGTTTTAATAAATTATTAAAAGATGGTATATTCCCTGACTCACTAAAAATAGCGAAAGTTACTCCGATATATAAATCAGGCCCAAAAACTGACCCAGGTAATTACCGACCTATATCAGTATTACCGGTGTTATCCAAGATTTTAGAAAATGTTTTACGCTCTAGATTAGAAAATTACTTCGATTCAATGCAATTAATTTCCCACCGACAGTACGGATTCAGGCCCAAATGCAATACCTTAACCGCCACCATTGATCTTGTTACAAAAATAAAACACAATATTGACAGCAAAAATTTAGTTTTAGGAGTTTTCATAGATTTAAAAAAAGCTTTTGACACCGTAAGCCACAAATTACTTTTAAAAAAATTTGAAACCTTTGGTATCAATGGCAATGCATTAAAAATGTATGAGTCCTATATGACAAAAAGAATGCAAGTAGTTAAGATTAATCCAAGTTCACAAAGTAGCGCGCTACCCTTAACCTATGGAATTCCTCAGGGGTCCATTTTGGGGCCTTTAGAATTTATTGCCTACATTAACAATATGGTCGAACTAGGTTTGCATGGGCATCTCACCCTATACGCTGACGACACTTGTCTGTTCTACTTCGGTTCGTCCATACATAATTTAATCTCACAGGCTCAGAATGACTTGAATAAACTGTATAATTGGTTTCAATACAACTTGCTAACAATTAATATTTCAAAAACCTGTTACATAATATTTAAGGCAAAAAATAAACCAGTACCTCCCCACCCTCTTTTAGTAATTAATAATGTTCCCCTTCAACACAAAAGTCAGGAAAAATACCTTGGTCTACATATGGATACCAGCCTAACATGGAATATACACATAGACTATATAAAAAATAAATTAATAGTGCTTTGCAGCACACTCAGAAACGTTGCACAATATATCCCAAAGAAATTACGAGTTTTAATTTATAATACGTTAGTAAAACCGCACTTCTTATATTTGATCGAAATTTGGGGTTGTGCAGCGAAAACAAGACTAGATAAACTGCAAAGATTACAGAATAAAATAATCAAAATTATATTAAACTACAATTATTCAACACCAACAACAAAAATTTACAACGATACTAAAATAATGAACATTAAAAAATTATATATATATAATACATGCATATTTATTCGAAAATCTTTTAATAACAATATTCATACTGATATAACTTTCACAAAACGTAAAAATGTTGTCAACAGCCGAAGTCGTCGAGCGACTTACATCGTCATACCAAGACACCGAACAAACTACGGTAAAACAATGATTACATCGGAAGGAGCGCGACTTTATAACAGACTACTCTCAACTATAAAAAGTGCCAGCTCACTTTACGTCTTTAAAAATTGTTAGCTCAACATTTAATAAATATTAACTAATATTATTAACGTTTAAAATTAACATAAAAAGTTTTGTAAGTTTTCCATTATAGGTTGTAAGTTTTACTACCTATTTTTATTTGTGTTGTTATAGCTATGTATTACAACGACTTCTACTACTACTACTACTACTGACGACTAGTATTTATTGTTAAATATGTTATCACATAAGCGACAAATTTGTCTTAGTTGGTAATAAATATTCTTTAAACCTTTTTAAACCTTTCAAAAGTGCTTGTTCATTTAAAGTTCTGTTTCAATCCAAATGAGCGGACTTTTTAAATAGAATTTTTAAGATAAAATTTAATTTTTCGCAACTTTTGCGGTAGAAATGCTTGCATTAAAGATATTGTAGGGGCGTTTAGGGACGTGGACGAAAGATTGAATAGACATAAACACACGTCACACAACACAAAAGCACACGACGGCTGAGGGTCGACCGAGTGAGACTAGGTATTTTATATAATTGTAACTAAATTTAAAAACTTTAAATTATATTTAAATAAATAAATAAACGCCACATACTCAACCCATTAGGACAGTTATATCCTGTGTCGGGGTTCCGGAAACATACACAATGACAAGGATAAATACACCCAGACCAGAAAACATGCCTGTATGGTCAATACAAACATTTGCTCCGAGCGGGAATCGAACTCGCGACCTGTGGTGCTTTAGGCAGGTTTGCTACCGCTGTGCCACAACCTCGTCAAAATTTTCCCCCAAAACTTTCTTAGTGACAATTTTACATAAAATTAAAAAAACGTAAGAGTTATACGCGAGCGATTATGATGTAATAACAACTAAGGATGCAGGTAAAGTACATTTTAATAGGAATTATTCTGGAAGCGTGAGCTTAAATCGAGTTGAAAAGTCTGTCGTTTAAATTATTTAGTTAGTTGGAAAAAGTCGAGACAGCTTGCCTCGTATGTAATATTGAGTTTAAAAATGTTCAATGCAAAAAACTATATTCGGGTTTATTTTAAAATTGGTATTGCTTTTGCGTCGAGTATTGTTAGGAGTATGGGGAGTGGCAAAGGGTGAGAAAGGGTGGCGGTGTTAAGAGGTGGAAAATGTGATGTGATAAGCGGTGGGTTGGCAAAGGGTGGCAAAGATTGACACGGAGTGACAAAGGGTAACATGGGTGGCATAAGGTGGCAAATAGTGGAAAGGGATGGATTGTCAAATTAATTGATGGTGAAAAATTATGGTGCCACGACATCTTTTGATTTATTTAAAGGTGTTTTTAAAATGTACATATTTTAAACTAATTATTTAATTCACTTGCAGACTCACTTCAGCGCTTATTACTAGTTACAGAATTCAATTTATTATTAACAAAAATATTTACACTGATATGGTTAACATACTACTTAAATAATACACATGCACACTACTTATTCAGTATTTATTGCTTTAAATAAATACTACGAGACCGATTACATGATGTTGTTTGGTATTAAATCATTATCAATACAAGCAGTTTATAACGTGATTTTAATCCAATATCCGTAATGAGATTATTAATATAATTTGATATTATTGGTGAAAATTATACTAATTAATGTAACTACGAATAAACGTACATAATTATTTATTAAAGGCATTAAAATTTTCAATATATTTTAATTATTTTTCTTTGCCTTTTCAACATATATCTTGTCCTTATGATGAAATGTCATCGATCCGACACATGAAAAAAAATTTACTCGGGGTCAAAGGTCACAAAAACGGGTTTTTCACGATTTTCAGCAAAACGGTAAGCTTTATCACAAAATAAGCCGAGACAAAACTGTAGATCAGATAATACTTTTTTCCTAAGAGCCACCGTTTTAGAGATATAACGATTCAAAATGTTGAAAGCGTTGTAATCTTCATCATATTTCTAAGAACACCACGTATATACATCACTGAAGCTGTAATACAAGTAAAAATATCGTTCTATAGGTCAGTGTAACATTTTTTTTTATGTTACTAAACTGGCCAGCAAACATACGGTCTACCTGATGGTAAGAGGTTGCCGTAGCTTATGAGCGCTTGCAACACCATTATAAGGTGCCACTCACGTGTTGCCGACCACGAGATATTGGTTCTTAAATCTACTTTGCCCAGTAATTTTACTAGCTTACAGTGCCCTTCGAACCGAAACACAGTAATGTTTAAGATACTGTTTGCGGTAGAACTGACAGTGAGGTGGTACCTATCTAGCTGGCCTGTTGCAATAAAAGACCTACCTAGTTGTGATAGTTACCACCAGTGTGACTGACTGCACTGTTGGAATAATCTCTGCTATAACAGAGATTATCCCAACAGCAGGCGATGGGGTCGTCACGTTCTGACGCCTTTAAAATATTATAAATATGAGAGTTTCGTGAAATGAGAAGGAAAAACCTGTGTGTTTTCGAAGACATCATGATAAAACTCTATGAACCAAATATAAGTTAAGCGTTATTTGTTATTTTATACTTAAACAAACAATTATTATCGTTCTATAACTAATTTTTGTTATAGACTCAAGAAAAAACTACATTAAACACTGCATCAGTTATAAAAAATTCCACTGCGTCTGTGAAAATGAAATATTTACTCAATATTTCCTTCACATAATCGACGAGTCTGAACGTTTTAATTAATTCCAGTTCGTTATAAAAGCACGCTAGACTGAGAACGCTATCGAGTAACCCGGTAAATGACACCAGTAATACCACAATTATAATTGAAAATATATCCCGGGATATGTATCGAGTGTGCAATATGGTGACAATTTTAAAAGCAAGTAACGAGTGGATTAAGGGAATGCTGTTGCAAAATATTTCATATTTATTCAGTCAGCTTTGTTCAGTGGACGTTATTACTGAATATTGTAAATGACAAAGTAACTCAGTCTCTCTGTCTGTCGCGCTTTCATGCCAAAACTACTGATTTGATTTAAATGAAGTTTGGTACACAGATAGTCTAGAGCTGAGAAAGGACATAGGCTACATTTTAATGTGGAAAAAGGTTTGTAAAGGGGTGAAAAGTTGTATGGTGGTATTGCCATTTCTAGAGTTAGTAGCTTGAAACTTATTTTTTAGGCTGTTGATTCGATATAAATAAATATGAAGTTTAAAGCTTGTAAACGGAGGGGGTTCAGAGTTTGTAGTAAAATCGATAATCACGTGGGTGAAGCCGCAGGCATAACCTAGTTAATGTTTAAATGAAATTAATACTAGGACTGAAATATAATTTTCAACAGTTATTAGGGTCTTAATTACTATTGAGGCTGGTACTTTAATTGTAGTTATATTGCAAGTTACTAACAACATTCATCCGTCATCTCATTATCGTGAAATATTATTATCTGATGATGATCAAAAATATTTCGTAAAAAGTTCGTTAATCTGTACTTTGCATAAATCAATCCTTATTTTATTTATTGTCTAACTTAATAATACTCAAATCTTTAATGGATCGAGAGAGGAGCATTAAAGTATTACAGACAATAAATTACTTTTTACAAGATTTTCTCCGTAAGCGAAACTGAAAGAAAATTTCAGGAAAAAATATAAAGTACATTTGACATGTGGATTTTTCTAATAGGCATATTCGTTCGTACGTGTATTTTACTTACATTTCTTATAAACTTTTTCTCTCCGCTTCAAGTATTTAATTTCTTCTAAGATAAATTGGGTGTTGTATGAAAAAAACGGTGTTCTGAAAAATAAATATAATATTATAATTATTAATATATTAGAATATTCAAAAGCAGAATTGCAATTGTGTATTTTTATAAAACACTAGTACAGCCTGCGGCTTTTCTTGTGTCATTATATAACTTCGTTGCGTATACACTATCCAGCGATTTTTCATTTCACATAAAAGATGGTACAACTTATACTTTACTCACCTACCTTTCATAGAGTGAAGATAGGATATGATTACTACTTACTATGATGCGGGCGGTACTTCTGATTGCCACTTTATCTATACATATAATAAAATTGGAGTATCTGTTTGTAATATTGAAATAACCGTTTTTAATACATGTATATGAATATATATATAGGGTACATACAAAGAAATAACATTTCTGTCTGCCTGTCTGTTTGTCCCAGCTAATCTGAGCTAAGGCTGGACCAATTTTCTCGGGGCTTTTATTGGCAGGTAGCTGATGTAATAAGGAGTAACTTAGTACCTACTAACTACTTTTTACTACTCAGACTAATTAGGGTTCCGTACAATAGAGAAAATTCGATACACCACGCGAGCGGAGCCGCGGGCGCCGGTAGTCATCAATAAACATCACAAATGGCATGTCGTCGGTTCGGTTACTGCTGCTTTCTATAGAAATTTCAAGTCTTCTTCACACGCCGCTGACGAGTAATCAATGTATATTCGACTGACTTGAGCATTGACGCTGACACGCAGCATGATGGCCAGGTTGTCCAATGAACATAACAATTGAGATGTACATTACATTATCATAAAATAAAAGCCAGTAGAACCCAGAACAAGTTAGTTATTAACGAGAAAAAGTTCCAGGGGAATTTAATGAAATAGTCGAAAAGTCTGATAAATTTAAACGCTCTCGCAACATTAACGTCTAAATAGAACAAAGTTCGGCGTAGAATCGAGCTCTCAGCAAAATAAATAGCCAGAATGCGGACGCATCGCTGCGGTAAGTCGTAAACAAAAACAACTTCCAGAGGCAAGACAATTTTTGCCGTTTATTAAGCGACGTCAATCACGCTTGCTTGTTTAATAAACGCTATAAACATTGTTTCTCCCGTCTTCGTTTGGGAATGTGGTGCGATTGACGGAAGGAGCGATTTTAGGGTTATCTAATGACTGTGCTCTGAGCGTATTCTATCAAATTAAAAAAACAATAATTTATAAAAGATTGATGACAAGCCTTACAGATCTCGTCATAAATGTCTCTGCTAGGGCTGGAAGAGCGAGGAACGGGGAGATACTCAATTACAGAATATCAATGTAAAGTATAATATTATAAGTACGCACTCTATTTTCCTTCAACAAACGAAAAGTTGGAGAACCAAACTTCAGCCCTTCTATCCTTTTAATTTTTCTTTTCTTTCTTCCTCATCTTTAATGCTATATTTAAGTTAACAGCACACTGTGAGATCGCTGGTGGTATCAGGCTGCGTAACTGCTTTGTATCGAGCAGGCTGTATCCTTGCTCGTCACCTTTGTGATACAAAAAATATTTCTTTGTATTTTACACATGTACAAAATTTTACATAAATATATTTGAAATAGATAGAGAGCAACGATATGATTAAAAAAATTAACATTATAAAAATAATAGCTTATAGAAAAATAGCACATTTTTTAACTCAAATAAAGAAGTTACTCTAAAAATGATAGCAAATGCAATCAGATATAACAGAGCTACTGCGATAACTCGTAGACTATTATTAAAAGATTAATTGACATCGCTTATAACTTGGACCACTCTCGTAGATTGCCTGTCGGCCCACGCCGATAATGGCGTAGCTTAACACGACACTTATTACCAAAATAAATCAAAAGCAACGGTTACATGTTGTTTATCTGGTAGGTGAACTACGAATATTGAATAAAATAGACGTCTGCGTATAATTTACGAACTAACTTCAATAAAAATTTAAAAACAAAATATATAACACTTTCGAAATCACATTTTCTATACTTTGAAAACTAATTGCAGTTATATTGATATAGCGTTATATTGATATTGATATAACAAAGCAAAGTTTAAAGTGGAATTAGGCTTATAACATAAATATATTTAAAATTAATCAAGAATATAAATTTGGAAGGAGTCGTAATATGTATATGTTAGCTAAGATATCTGACGACGTTGTAGCGCAGCGGTAGCGATCCTGCCTTAAGCGCCACACGTCACGGGTTCGATTGATTCGTTGAGTGTCTAGGGTTCATTAATAATTTATATTTATTCGTATGTTGATTGATTATTACAAAAATCGTATATTTTTCACTAAAAATCACATAGTGACCTCGCTGCTGATTTGAATTACCAATTATTTATTAATTGTATTTATTTATAGTTATTTTTATTTTTATTTTAAAACACTACCAACAGAATTATATGTAGTATGAACAATACAATGTAAAACTTAAGTGCTAAATAAACATACAATTCCAATTATAGGTAGTTATAGCATGCATAATAAGTTAAAACAAGTCGTACGGAAAACATTAAGTTAAGTTACAATAGAATGCAAGTTATGGTTGGATAAAAAAAGAGTCATATTAACAAAAGTATTATAAAAAATTGTTATCACTAATTTAAGAGGAAAAATACAGATACACTATTCATAATACAAAACGGTAGCTCAGGAGACAGTAGGTATCTAACAAACAGAATCTGCTATTAGCTAATCAAGTAAATTTATTAACTTCTTTTTGAAATTAGTTGGTTTGTCGTTAAATATATCAATGGACGTATCCTTAACAATCAAATCATTGTACGTTCGGCTAGTTCTGGGAATTAAGGAGTGGCGGCCAAGGTTAGTCCTGCTAAGTCGGTAGGCAAAAAGTGGGATAGGATAGCGCGGTGTTCGGACGGGAACCTTGAAAGTAATTTGGCTCAACAACTCTGAGTTGTTCAATGTACCATTTACGAGCTTGTGTAGAAAAACCATATCATGAATTTTACGTCTATCCGCCAATGACTTTAATTTAAACATTTTGAGTCTTTATATAATAATGATGTCATTCAAGTAATCAAAACTCAGTAGATGCTAATACTAAATTTACACTTAATATCATCTAAGGGATAAATACCTCTGAGCCTCCTGCCCGTTTGTCCCCTCTTACATTAAAAAAAAAAAAAACCTACAAACACAATCAGCCTTAAAGGAACGGTACTTCCCAAAACCGACATTTCCTTTTTGAATTACCAAAGCACGATTTCGAATGATAAAAGCGCTGTTGCTGCAGTCATAAGAAACTTACTAAAACTAAGTAAAGCATATTTAAAACGCACTCACATATTATGAACAGTAAATATTATGAACTTGAACATTACTTCTAAAGTTTTTATATTTAAGACTTCCTATGTACAATTTTCTAAAATATTATAAAGTAGTTTAGTTGGGATTTCTTATAAAGTAAAGCTATGCTTGTAAAACTAATAAAAACATCATTAATTGAATCGCAATAGTGTGTGAGAATAGCATGTGTTTATATCTTTTAATAACTATCAACTGAGTTCGAGAACGTCAAATTAGAAAATATTTGAAAATAAAAACAAATAAATATATGAATCCCCGGGCCTCATACTAGTGAATTACGTAATTATATTTCACCTAGTGAATTGAGGGTTAAGTATAACAAGTAAGTTTGCACATAATATGGATGTATTACACAGTTAGTGATGTGAAAAATAATATTATTTCCACAGAAAAATAATTTAAAATGGGATAGTTCGAGGTCTCAATTCGATGCGAGTAATAAAATAATATTTTAGTTTAGTACAAAAAATACATTAAATGTAATATTTGATGCGATCTAAAAATTACTTGTAATATTATATCTATTTTCTTTTAATAAATATCTTTTCTTTTAATTAATTTTTAGAACATCTATCGTGACGCGTTTTGTTAAGAAAATTATTCTTATATATATATATATGTGATCATGGTCTCGATAACCGCTTTAGTTAGATACATAAAATAAATTGTACCGTAGAGATAAAAATGACGAGCGCGATATGCAGTATAAACTATTTCATAGAGAATTTGTAGGAAGCTATAAATTTTATAGGTTGGACGAATTTTATTGTCAACTGTAACGAATTTGGATATTGGATGATTCTATGACCTATTCTATATGGTCTACTATCTAGAACGTTAAAAATAATATGAAAACTGAGCTTAGTCAAAAATATAGATTTAGAATCTTGACTCTAGAACTTGATGGGCGACCGTAGTGGCGTGCTGGTAGAGAGCCTGCATTAAGCCTCGACGGTCACGGGTTTGATTCCCGCTAATTTGCTCTTATCCAATGAATTACTGGTTCACCCTCTGAGTTATGGCGGTAAGATGGCAATCGCTCTGTGTACAACCTAGTAACCCGTCAATTCAAGTATATAAGCAGACCCTGGGTAAAAACCGGGAATAGTGCTAGGAAGAAGAGAAGATTCTAGAACTTGACGAACTATCGGTTGACCGAAGTGTTTTGTGTAACTGTTCTGTTTAACATTGAATAAATATAATACGTATCTGTATTATAAACCTGTTGAAAATGTTAAGTAACAGTGATACACTATCTATGAGCGCAAACAGATGTTCTTTGTATCTTCAAATATAGACTACATCTATAACATGTCTAAAGATAATCATGTACGTAGCATATATATGTAAAAATTCAGGTCATTTAAAATACGATCATTTTACAAACAACGAAAATGCTATTTAAAGTTTTAAAACACTTCTTTGAGCTGAAGAAGGTCAAGGCTGAAATTATTATTCATTTACGCTGTAAAGACTTCGTATTTCGAAAAGAATTCACACGATAGATCAGTTCGGTGGATCCTCACGAGACAAGCAACAGGCATTTACAACATTATACTAACGCTTCGACTAACAACATCTTATAACTACCATTTAATACTACCTATAATGAAATAACTTATAATTATTAGCTGTCAAACAATAGCCGCAGATAAATAATAAACAGCTTTCTTATAAAATATCAAAACCTTAACAAAATTTTATATTGTCCTAATTTCATCATTCTTACAAATATAATAAATGCGAAAGTTACTCTGTCTCTTTGGCTGTCTGCCTGTCTCTCTGTCTGTCTGTCTGTCGCGCTTTCATGGCAAAACTACTGAGCCGATTGAAATAAAATTCAATGGTACATAGATAGTCTAGAGCTTGAGAAAAGACATAGGTTATTTTAATGCAAGAAAAGGCTTGTAAGCGGGTGAAAAGTTTTATAGAAGGGTCTACATTTTTAGAGCTAGAAGCTTGAAACTTATTTTTAGGTTGTTGTTTCGATATAAATAAATATGACATTTAAAATTTGTAAAAGTTTGACCCTCAAGGGTGTAAAATAACAATTGAGAATAGGGAATGAAAGCAAAATGTTATTCAATCGAAGCCGTGGGCAGAAACTAGTACATAATATTTTCATGGTCGATCAAAAACAGGTATAGTTGCGAAATAAAAATAAAATGGAAAACCTTTAATATGTACTAACCGTCGTGTTTTATAAAGATAAATAATGTTTGACCTTACATCGGCAAATATAAACATTATTATATTTGCTTTACTCAAACGAGTCAGCTACTGTATGTAATTTTGAAACACTAACCGTTTCGAAAGCAACATCAGTAAATACTAAATATATTACGAATTACTTTGTAATAGTACTTTGATGGTCTCTCAGTGCAAATACTTAATCCGGGAAATACTACCCTCCTACAGAAAATCGGCGTAAAGTATCAGTACTGCCTAATATCCCACACACACAACACGCATGTAGATACTTCAAGTATCAAAAGCGTTTATAGGTTGCGGTGACTTCTTACCATCGGGCTGGCCGTATGCTTGTTTGTTAACCGTCAAGGCATAAAAATAATCTGGGGGCACGGCAGTGCCCCTACCAAGTCGAGCAAAAAAGCGGCACGGCCGTACTATCCTTTTCTCGAAGCACTTCAGACCATTTTCGACGCTCTATAACTTCGTTGTGGATAAAGCTATAAGCCTGAATTTTCAGTAACCGAGCAGGCATTGTATAGACACGGTATATTTCAAATTTCATTCAATTTGAACCAGTAGTTTTAGAATTATAACTAGTCAAATTTCTTAATTTTGTCACTCACTGACTGACCGATCATCAAAACTCTAAGGCACTTCTAGCAGACATGGAAGCTTCAAGTTTGGAATATAATTAGTGTTTAGTGTATAAGTAAAGGAAAAATTAAAATATTTTGTAATTTCGCACCAGTTTTCTAGATACACTAAATACATAAATAACTTTGTAATCTCATATAAATGTATAGGATTACAAAGTTACATTTGCAGTCAGATACGTACTTATATAATTTTCAACCTCCTATAACTTCGTTGTGGCTAAAACTCAAAGCCTGAATTTTCAGTAACCAAACAGGCATTCTATAAACACGATATATTTTAAATTTCATGCAATTTGAAAGTGTAGTTTAAGAATTATAACTAGTTAAAAATTTCTTAATTTTGTTATTTATTGGCTGACCCTCATCAAAACTCTAAGGCACTTCTAGCAGACATGGAAGCTTCAAATTTAGAATAAAATTAGTGTTTAGTGTATAAGTAAAGGAAAAATTAAAATATTTTGTAATTTCGCTCCAGTTTTCCAGATACACCAACTACATAAATAACTTTGTAATCTCATATAAATGTATAGGATTACAAAGTTACATTTGCAGTCAGATACGAACTTACATAATTTTCAACCTTTTATAACTCCGTTGTTGCTAAAACTAAAAGCCTCAATTTTCAGTAACCAATTAGGCATCGTATAAACAGGGTGTATATCAAATTTCATTCAATTTGAAAAAGTAGTTTAAGAATTATAACTTGTCAAAAATTTTTTAATTTTGTTATGCATTGGCTGACCGTCATCAAAACTCTAAGGCACTTCTAGGAGACATGGAAGCTTCAAATTTAGAATATAATTAGTGTTTAGTGTATAAGTAAAGGATAAATTAAAATATTTTGTAATTTTGGTCCACTTTACTAGATACACCAACTGCATAAATAACTTTGTAATCCCATATAAATGTATAGGATTACAAAGTTACGTTAGCAGTTACATTTGCAGTTAGATAATTTGCGACCCCTATAACTTCGTTGTGGATAAAACTGAAAGCCTAAATTTTCAGTAACTAAACAGGCATTGTATAAACACGGTATATTTCAAATTCCATTCAATTCGAATAAGCAGTTTATCAAAACTACGGGATCGATTTTAATAATTTTTTCAGTGAATGACATAGGCTATTTATTTTATACCCGTGCGAAGCCGGAGCGGGCCGCTAGTAACTTATAATTTGCAAACATTTTTTCCAAAATTTAACTTAGACTGTAAACGTTAAAAAAGCGTTTGTTGACATCCTTTGTCAACTAGTTTATTCCACGCTGCCCGTCATCGGTTTTGACCGGTAATTATAGGTTTTCATCGGTTTTTGAACGTCATCGAATAGAAAAACAAAGTATTTTTATTGAATAAACCGCTATTTTTTAAGTTTAAAAGCCCTACTGTCTTCTTTAGTTTGTTGGCTCCATCGCATCAACATCACTAAGGCTATAAATAATAAAATGAAGTCTGTTACGCATAATTTTATTTCACTTAGCAATTAATTAGGAGCAACAAATGTTATGTCGCCATTTTATCAGCGGTCTACGCTTTTATAGCTCATGCTATAAATAATTTCTACAAACAAGCATGCGGTCCGCCTGCTGGTAAGCCGTCACCGCAACCTATGAACGCTTGCAATACTTTTAGTGTTATAAGCGCGTTGCCAACCCAAGTTGTTACTTGGGAAAGGATGAGAAGGGAAAAAAGGAAGGGAACAGAGGGGGTGGGAGATTGGGCCTCCGGCATCTCACTCATCGCACAAAACGCAACAGTACCTACTGATACTGTTACTTTACACCGATTTTCTGTGAGAAGTTAGTACTTCCCGGTCGAGCCGGCCCTTTTGTGCTGAGAGAAGCATGGCTCTACTACCGTAAAATAATCAACAGTTATGGCTTTGTCAGTAAGAATTTGAGGCGTTTATATAAAGTGGTCGCTTATCGATCAACGGGCTAAGATAAGGAAATGAATAACTACAATTATAGCATTCGATTTACATGACATTACAAATCGATCACTGACAACAATATTTTAATTCATCTATTCAAATAAACGCTACAAAAATGTTCAAAACTGAGTACATACTCAATACTTGGAGTGCTCAATACTGAGCATTAGATCTTGAAAATCAATATCCTGTTTTCATTTGGACCAAGGGTTTTAATTTTTCAATAATTGCCGAACCCAATTTTAGCGTTGAATGGAATTGATGGGAAAATTAATCAGTAAGTCGGGTTGTGTGAGATTACAGCAAATGAATGAGGTTCTTTTAATTTCGTCACTCCTCCCTTTGATTCCGTTAATAAATCATTTCACACTTATTGACATGGACTGAATCTGAAATTCGATGTTGTTACTTAATTTGCTGATATTTAATAAATTTTTGGTTGTAAGTAAACAAAATGGTACGGTTTTGCTGAATTAAGCAAAGATTCTTTTTTACGGCAATAAAGATTTTTTGTGTGCTGTCTTTTAATATAAAGACAAAAAGTAACAATACCGCTTTAATTTCATCTAAAATAAATAAATAAACGCTAAAAACTGAAAACTTTTCTATTTCTCAAAAATAGGAAGTATGTATATATATATATATATATATATATATATATATATTATTTATGTTATAGAAAAGTTTACAGTATTTAGCATTATATATGTATATATATTTATAAATAATATCGAATCCACACTATCCCACAGCATACAACTGTATTCAGATTAAATTCTTTTGAACTAAATAAAACAAGGATCTTTTCTGTTTTAAAATAAAACAAAGGTTACTTTTAAATCTAAAGCTAAACTACAAAATCTTTGTTAAAAGGCTTCATTGAAAATACAATTTACAATTTACCAAGACTAGCGTAGACCCTTTCTATTTACATAATCATGTCTTATATTTCTAAATAAATAGCAATAAAGGTAAACATAACCAAAATCAGTATCTTTAACCGTCTTCAAGCGTTTTTTAAGAGAACTTTAGTTTCAATAAAATTCTTTCCTTTAGTTACTAAGAACCTTTTTATAATAAAGCCTTAATCCATTCCGTACCTGGTATTGCGTGGATACGTAGGCGACCCAGTTTGTCCAGGTATCACGATTTAATTATGGCAGCAAATTTTTCCTACGCTATAAGAAATTTCCTGTGCTATTTTCATGCTCTTAAGAATTGAAAATAGTTGATAAATGTTTCCGATTTTATGGAGCTAAGATTTATAAAAACTCGAAATTTAGTTTTTTTTTTATGATACAAGGGCTTGGAATAGAAGATTTAAGAACCAATACCTCGAGTTTGGCAATGCCTTGCCAATTTAGTCACAAGAAAGATATTCAGTTTTGTCTTAACATAACATAAATCAAAATATATGGAAGCAAAATTATGTAATACATATATTATTATATATTATATAGCCTATTTAGGCTTTTGATCCCAATTCCTACACTCGTTTAGATTTTTTTAATCTATGCTTATAGGTATTAAATAGAACGCAATCTAATTAATCCATATCCTCTTCCTTTCTTGTGTCCTTGGTCGCACATCTTCTTTCCCCTTTTTACCCATTCCTTCAACGCAAAAGAAGAAAAGGACCGAAGACGCAACCGCCATCTTAACATCAACTCTGGCGCCACTGTGTTAGTATTCGCGTGTGCTCCGCTAGTGTGTGTGTTCGTAACCGCCAGCGCGAATGGCATGTTTCTGACGCTATAATATTAATCGGCCGATAAACTATTAAATAACCCGGGAGTGATATATTTACTAAGAACGCATAAAGTTTGTGAAAAGTGAAGTTAAATACAAGAAGAACCCAAATACGAGGTGTCCAGCTACACGGTAGGAATCATTAAGATATTAACACAACCTCCTTACGCCCACGCTCCTTTACCCGCACCCCACTTCATGGTAGTTTTTTTGTTTTCACAAGCCAGAGCCACCAGGTATCTTAGACTGAAACATCGTTCAAGTATCAGATGAGGACTATAAGAGTACATTTAATTACAAAACTTAACTTGAATTTCGTAATACCTATTGATATCTCTGATTCGCGTAGAATATTGTTTTTATAGAATGGAGTAAATAGTGCGTTATTAAAATTTTGCAGATAAGTTTGAAAAACGACGTAACTCGATAGAAAGACAAGATTGTCACAATCTCGCATCAAGCTACAGCGACACCTACATGGCATACTACGCAACGATATTGATGACCAATGATCGTTATGATCCTAAATCGCGCTATCAGAGTTTCCTACGCTCGTAACCTATATACATAACTTTCCAACGTAAGTCGTTGGACTTCGGCCCGCCAGGCAATATCACCCGCCTGGTCGGAGGATCCTCCCCTTGGTGTTTGAGGGACGTGTCATGCCTAGTACCACCACAAAAAACCGGATCTACACTTATAAATCATGATGCTCAACCAGTATATTAAATACAGTCTTTCTGTCACGTTCTGATAAATAAACACGCATCACTGCGAAATAAGGGTAATAAGGTCCTTGTTAAACAAATACCCACAAAAGTAAACATTTATACAAGAGAAACCTTCAACGCTTAATTAAATTGTGGCTTGCGGTATTCTAATATATTTATGCCACAAATATACAATTAAGGGTTGCACAGACCAGTGTTTTATACTAGTGTCTAAGCTCGTTTTGTTTTTCGAAGCAATATTAGTTATTATGTACATAATTATATTAGGTAAAAAATAAAAATTTCAAATATATTTAATAACTGTGTGTTGGGCGTGCCTTTTACTACACACACCTCTAGTATGACGCATTTTCGCACTTGTAAACTCGTGGACGCGAATTCAGCTTTTTGAAGCGCAAAATGAAGCACGTGTTAGAGCTGTGACGATCTCAACATAACACTTTATTGAAATCTCTAAAACAATGTATTTTCTATAATATGAACCTATTTATGGACGGTCACCCATCCATTTACTGACCGCACCCAAAGTTGCTTAACCTAAAAGTCGTTTGCCGACCACGTGACTATGTGTAACGTAATACTAAGTATGGACATACCCCGAAAATAATATTTTTACAAAATCAAAAATTTATAAAATTTTGTATGAAAATTTCCATAGAAAAAGGAAAATGTATGGAAATTCACGGATTCAGGTGCCGAATGTCATTGCAGCTGTTTCACATATATAAGGGGTGTGGTGTCGGCGAAGGTGTCTCCGAGCGTATGCTTAGTGAGTGCCCGTCTGACGTCTCTACCCCCGCGTATATGTGGACGATTTACCAAGACGGTGCGTTCGGGCGGCCATGCTGCTAGAATGCTAGTTAAGGTTTCCGATCTTCGTATATGGTTTTTATACATATTATTAATGGTGATTGGTGATGCATGGCAAAGAATATATATAAAGTATATATTAAATATATATACAATAATTAATAAATAATGACGGTATGGTGGTCCGTCTATGATTACTGGCAAAGAGATCTAATATGAATAATATGATCTATGCATGTTAAAGGCAAATTTATATCGTTGAAATATATTGAATATAATTTATTATTATAAATTAAATATTTAATGACGGTTTGTGGGTCCGTCAATTATGAATGTATATATGTTTGATATATATTAAGAAACGAAGTTTACTCCGTTTCTTTAATATTATGTAATATTGTAATTGTGAATATAAAAGTGAAAGTAATGCTTCGGCGCAAATATTGTTTATGTTTCAGAATCTAATGGATTATTTGAAACCTAAGAAGAAGAGAATTCAATGAAGATTTATACTTTTAAATTGAATTGCGTTGGGAAGAATTTATGCGTCATAACTAATAAATAATTATATTTCAGCTGTATACGTGTATAATGTTTTGGCAGGTTGTAGTTGACCCGATACTTGAGTTTGAGGCTCTGATGTGGCCTGAGTCATGTCTATAGTGTCCTTAAGCGAGGCCCGAGGATTTTTAATCTTAGTTGACCCGATGCTTAAGTATGAGGCTCCGATATGATTTTGGTCATGTCTATAGTGTCCTCGAGTGAGGTCCTTTGACTTTGCTGATGTGATGTTGACATGGGGTTGACTCTGTGGTGCGATTTATATCGATGCAGTAGTTTCCTCAGGTCCATTGCTGAAGCGGCCCCAGTGATACAGATTAGAATTGCTGCGGTGGTGCGACTTAGGTCGATGCCGTGATGTAATTCGGTTTGTTGCTGAGGCGCTGGAATGTTATATATCGTTTGTAGCAAAATGACTCGTCTTCTTATTAGAGACGCCCCTTAGCTTAGCAATAGGGATTTTTATAATCGACATTGTAGCATGTCATACTATTAGGGCAACTGGTTGCTTCTCACTTCGAGATAGCTAACTAGTATTAGACAGTGTGGCCTGCTTAACTCTTATCATGCGTGTTTAGTCACAGTCTTAAATAATGAACTGGATTCGGATGTATGTTTGAATATTGAGCCAAAGGGTACCTTGCGTGAGCAAGTGCTATGGTTTTAATGATGCAAAACTATAATAAGAGAACGACATAAATCAAAGAATATTAGTTGTAAGACAATGCGATTACGAATACGATATAAGCCCACGAATATTAATTATAAGACAATGCGATTATTTAAATACCAATTAAGTAGGGTTAGGTAGGACTTAGTTCTAAGGAATTGCGGTTGTGATATTATAAAGAATTGAATATTATCAATACTATATGACCCATATATAGTGATAAAAGAAATATACTTATAAATATAATTATTAATGAATTTGCCTACACTACGGTGAGGTTATTATAAATACTATATTACACATATATAGTGATAAAAGAAATATACGCTATAAATAGCATTATTGATGAAAATACCTTAACAAAGGTGAAGTTTATGATAAATATAAACTCTATATTAACCACATATAGTGGTATGACAAATATACGTTATAAATGATATTATTAATTATTATTGATGAATTTTACTTCACTAAATTGAAGTTGCCGATTATAGCATTGTGCTTACGGAATGCCGCCTGGCGGTTTAATGTTCGAATACATATCTGAACCAGGGATTTATTCCCTTATATATAATGACCAGGGCTTGTCCTCAATTATTATGGCGTTTAGCCTTCTCATACAAAGATGAATAAGAAATATAATGTGACTTCGGTCTTAATCGATACTATTACAAAATATCAGGGCTTGATCCCTTTCTATGCTTGAAAATAACAATAATATAAAAGAATAAATCTTGCGTCCCGATAACGAAGTCACTATAAATATAAATTACCAGGACTATGTCCTTTCACGTTATAACAATCAAATTGTGTGTCGCAGGCGCACTATAAATAGCCTATCCCTTACCCGGGAGGGCTCGTAGCTATGGTTGGAGCCCACAGTCGGTGGCGTGTGCGGGGCCATCGATCTCCCCTCTTCTTTATATTTTTACTATAGAGTTTAAGTATATAAGAATTGGAGGAGCGGACTACTTTCAGCTACTCGTAAGAGGTGTTGAAAGTATAGGGATATATTTATTATCTCACCATTTTGCCTTTATTGGCTTATATAAATAATTTTATTATTATAATCATATGACACTAAAATAATTAAACTATATAATAAATAAGATATCATTGTTTTCCATTGTCGAATTGAACCTGTTGCCTCTGATGCTCTAAAAGAACACGGGTTATTAAGAACACAACGTAACAAGGGTCCTGACCGCTAGACGATACACGTGCCAATTTCGTAGTTTTATGCTAGTTATTTTCGTGCATTTTAATTATTATTTACTTAAATATATCTTATTTATATATTAGATATATAATGCAAGGTAGGTTTAGTCACAGAGCGTTTGCCGAAACGACCATATACGCTCTAAAATAAACGCTAGTCTAAAACCGCCCTAAACAAAGACGTGTTACATGTTTAACTGTTTGTCTAGACAACAATTGTGACATTCTGTATTTTCCTTTCATTTATATACGGATCATTCTGTTTAAAGCATAGACAGAGAAAGAAGATTCTTAGTCGAGGGCTATTAACATGTGATTTATATACATATAGCAGATCTGGCCACTCGTTGCTGTGGCAACAAAGGATTTGGCTGTCATTTTTGATACTTCGCCTACCATGTAGCTCGGCCGAGCGTTCGGTGTTAGGTTCTATTTTCGTTGCGTCGCCGCGCTCAAAGCCCGTGATAAAAGCTATGCAATAGCTTAAAAATATTTTACATATAGAGTAATATAGAGCTACTGATACGATAAAAAATCTATTTAATTAAATAAACGTAACACACAACGTTATATAGTGTGTCGGGGGTCCGGAAACATATACATATATATATAAACGCTACACACTCAACGGCCCCCATTAGGATAGTAATATCCTGTGTCGGGGTCCGGAAACATTCACAATGACAAGGACAAATACACCCAGACCGGAAAATATGCTTGCATGGTCAATACAAACATATTATGCTCCGAGCGGGAATCGAACCCGCGACCTGTGGCGTTTAAGGCAGGTTCGCTACCGCTGCGCCACAACGTCGTCGTCTAATACATAGACAAGAACACACACCCAGACCCGAAAAAATGCTTGTATGGTTGTTATAAACATCCGCTTCGAGCGTGAATCGAACCGGCGACCTGTAGCGGTTAAGGCAGGTTTGCTACAGCTGCCACATCGTCAATAATACAAATAGTTTAATGGTCCTGTCTGCATGTCCTTGTAATATTGTAGACAATTATAAAAAATTGATCCTTATGCAAAAGCTAATATCAAATAGAATCATATTATTTTCGTTCGATTAAATATTAAAATGAATTGTATGAAAATGTTATTAATATTATATTCTTTATGATTCTATTAAGTATAATAAATTTTTCAATTCCAACAAAGTAATGAAATTGCTGGAAGGTATATTGAAGCACTAATATAATTAATTGTATAGTAAAATTTCATATCCAATAACCATCGAAACTAAACGAACAAAAATACACTTTCAATTTACGTATATTAATATTTGATATTATAAAAGATATGAATGTAATGTCATCTAATCTGAGTAATATTATAAATGTGAAAGCTTAGATTTAGATTTGACACCGTTGTGGCGTTGTGGGTAGCGAGTCTGCCTTAAGCCTCGACGGTTGCGGGTTCGATTCCCGCTCGGAGCAGATGTTTGTATTAATCGTACAGGCATGTTTTCCGGTCTGGTTGTGTTTGTCCTTGTCTTTGTGAATGTTTCCGGACCCCGACACAGGATATAATTATCCTAATGGGGGCCGTTGAGTGTGTAGCGTTTATTTATTTATATTTATTAGATGGATGTTGCTGTTAGTATTTCACGCAAAAACTATTGCACGGATTTGGATGAAATTTGTTACACACAGCTGTTATTTCAAAACATGCCAGTTATTTTCGTTTCGTCTTTCTATTTCGCATTGAACAGTGTGGTGTCGCGACGATTATTTTTATTTAGTGTATACAGGTTTTTTGTACATAATAAATAATAAATTAAAAAAAATATTATTACTTAAAAAAATTAAATTTTATTACAATTCCTTCACTAATTAATCGAAAGGAAATTCGTACCATCCGGGTGTCTCTTGACACCTCTCAAGTTTTTTAGGTTACAAGTTGGCAAGCAAGCATACGGCCCACCTGATGGAAAGCGGTTTCCGTAGCCTATGAGCGCGCGCAACAGCATTAGTAGGTGCCATTCACGTGTTGCCAACCTCGAGATATTGATTCTTAAATCTCCTCTGTCCAGTCATTTCACTAGCCTACAGTGCCCTTCAAACCGGAAAACAATAATGCCTTATCACTACTATTTGGTGATAGAATATTTGACACTGCGGTGGTACCTACCTAGCCGGCCGCTTGCAACTATAGACCTACTAGTGAAAGTAGGTTCCCGCGGGATTATCAAAAACTATATGAACTGCTAGTAGTACATATTTTGTTGTACGCTGTAGTGAGTTTTAATATTTGCAACCATGAATATTTTCAAATCCACGGACGTAAACTATTGTCCAGCCGTAGAATAGAATTGCATATGCGTTGAATTGCAGATTCGTAACTGAATGCCGGTAAATTGCCGGTGAAACAGTCGAAGCGTAGCGGCAAACGTCCGGACGTTGTTGATATGTAAACCTATGTATGCACAATGAGTCTGATCACTGTGCAGATTTCAGACTCGTAGTTGGAAAGGAAAATATTGTTGATATTGAAAAGAATTTCAGTTTCACTTTTCATTTTAGCAATGATAATTATATTGTTTTATCTGATTAAAGTTAACTTATAATATTAAGAGAAACAAAAGTAATGTTATCTTAGAATATTAATATCAAATAGAATATGTATAAGCGCAGAATTTAATATTTAAATTATAAATTAGAATTACAATTTTAAAGTAACAATATCCGCAGGTTGAGCTCGTTCGTTGCCAGAGATTGGGCCTGAGAATGATGATGAAAGAGTGCGATGAGGCCCAATTCCCTAGCGTCCTCTATTCTCTTTTTTATCCCTTCCCTTTCCCCAATCCCTTGGGTTGGAAACGCGTATGTTCATAAGTTGCGGTTAACCAACCGTCATGAAATAAAAAATCTACAAAATACTAAGTTAAGTTTAATTACAACACCAAAATCTTTGAAAAAAAAAAAGTTCTTCCGAAAAATACTGTGTGAAGTATATTCATTATATGTTTTGTGATTATATCCGAAATGTTTTAAAACCGTGCCTCATTTCTGTAAAAAGAACATCTGTATAATGTACCTTTACTTAACGAAATCTTGATCTCGTTAAATATAACAAAGGTAATATATAACGTTAATGGTGTACCGTCCCAGCTTCTAAGTCGCAAGAATCAAAGCTCCGTATTTGTGAGAAGATTCAGGGAGAAATCGCCTAAGGTTGTGTTAAATTAATATATTTTTGAGACGAAATAAATCCGTTCGTCGACATTTGGATTCGTTAAATAAAAGATATTAAAGCTGCTATCTTGATAGTCATAAATTATTATATTCAAATACTATATTGTGATCTTAAGCACTGTCACTTAAAGACTATTAAATTTTTATGTACCTACTAACTTTTTTAATAGTTACTCATCTACTTAATAGAGTACTAGCTTCTGCCCCCGGCTTCGCCCTCGTTAATAATATTTTTTTAGGCACCTTAGTGCAATATTTATAGAATAAATTAGTTCTCCATACATCATCCCCAATTTCACTCCCTTTAAGTTTTATTTTCGCGACAAAAACAATAACCTTCTTCATGATAACCTCTATATTTTATCAAATTCATCATAATCAGTTTACCAACTTAAGCGTGAAAAGGTCACAAATAAAACAATAAGACAAAACAACTTTGCATTTTGTATATTAGTGATTTTATAAAATTAATTAAACAGTCACCAAATATCGATAAAAGTAACAAGTTAGTGATGGATCCTGGAACAACATACCAAAATTATATATATCAAGAGAAGCAAGTGGATTGCTAATGCTATACTCCTTCAATATGCTTATAAAGATTTTCAGGATATGTGAACAAGTCTTTCGAAGGCTCAATAGCTCAGCAGTAGAAGGGCTGACTTGTAAAACAAGAGTTGCAGATTCGATCCTTACCCCCTTGGGCTATTGTCGTACCCACTCCTAACACAAGCAACACTATTAGTTGGAGAGCAAGGATTATTGAGAATGTCTTGAAAAAGGCATTGCTAATATTCTTTGTATTAAAAAGTATAAACTTGTATGTACTTGTGTGTAATGAAAATGTTGATTTCGCATGTTTAAAAATGATAAAAGGACATTTTATTTCATCCGGCTAAGAGCAAAACTTTAGTACTCAGCTGAATAATATACAATTCAATAGTAGAGCCTTTTATAAGGTTATTGTGCCAGATGAAATAAAACAGCTTGATGAAATTCGCAACAGCAACAATCTTGGAGTATTTTACTTGAATTTTTATGATCACTTTTATATTTAAAAATAAGTAATGTAATTTTTAGCCTCAATTTCTTATTTTTTGACAGTATCATCAATAGAGTAAACAGATCTTGATTTTACTTGAAAAGTATATAAAAAATAGTGTGCAAACCATTTAGACTCTTATTAAATTTAACGCGAAATGTACCTGAGCTTTAACCTCGTGACAATTAAACATCACAAATCACAATATATTCGACAGCGGCTGCGGTATATTAGAGGTACGTTCGTCATCGGTAGGCGCTTCTGGTACAGGGTTCATGGCGTAGGTATCAGGCAATTAAACCACAAAGACACAGTATGATAATTCTTGTATTCTACGTAGTTAGTCAGCTATCACAAATTATAACGTAGGTATAATACTATCACAGTTGAGTGAACCAACGGTCCCGCTTGGAAGGTACGAACTGTATTGCTCTCTCTACTCGAATGCCAGACACTGCTTTCTCACTTAAAATGTAACAGTTGCCCCACCAAAACGATTCCGATCACGTGACTCGTTACGTCACGGCGTTCACTCCGTCAAAGCCAATTGAGTAACTAATTTTTATTGTTAAATGGTCTTAATCGTCGACGTATTCATAAAAAGCTTCAACACACAGAAATGCATAACCGATTTTGATGAAATTTGGTATCGAGATAGATTAGACCTTGGGAAAGGACATAGGCTACTTTTATCGCGAAAAAGGCTTGAAGGGGTTGAAATAGGGGTGATATTTTTATTGAAGTCGTTTTCAAAAATATAATAATATATAAATATTAGCTGTTTTTTTTTTAATACTAATACATAGTATTACAGATAGTACGCATAGAAACCGTAAATTTTGACAAAAAAATGTAGTAGATCCAGGCATTTTATACTTATAAATTTAACAACTGTCTTGGACGGGATCTGCAGTATGGATATTCGCCAGACCGCAGTGGCGCGGGATAAGATCCCAATCTTTATACATATTGAGTCGTCTCTTTGTCTACATTTATAAATAAAGCTAATGTTTGTTGTATTAATAAAACTTTAGGTGCATTATAACCCCATTCCCATCCCTAGTCAATTTCCTATCTTTATTATGATGATGATGTAAAAATAAAATAAACCTTAGGGGCCATAGAAATAAGATATAGGAAAAACACGTGTTGTCGCCTTGCCAATAGATTTCTCCCACCGAAACTATCACTCCTACATACCAGAACACGACGATATCGTAAATTTTACATTACATTACCACGTGCGCTTGTACTTCTTCGAATATTCAATAGCTCATACAGCAACGATAAACAAAGTAAACAAACTACACTAATGATCGCACCGCTTGTGACTCGTAAGTCACAATTTTGGCGACAAAATCAAGTGGATATGTCACATCTTGTACCTTATTATTAAGATTACTATGTTAGTGACAAATAAAAAACACGTCATACTTTAAACATTTCACTTACTACATTCTACTTATTACATTGTAAGTTCGAAAAGTTTAGAAATTTGAATGCATTTCTGTCTTACACTCACTTAAATTAACTTAGAATCTGCATAGTAACGTTCGAGTCTAGCGCATTCTGACAATCTTATATTTCATAACTATTATAGAAGGGTTCTCTAATAGATTTTTTAATTATCTTCATATGTATAAATATACCACCGCTATTATTTCTTATCTGTTTTTTTTTATTCTGTCCCGAGGGCAGATAAACCTACTCCACCTGATGGTGTGTGGAAACTGAGTTCAAACACAAACAAACACGAAGGCGGCTAACACCGTCGCAGAAGGCTAACTGCATTCTTGCCCTTTCTATCTTTGCCACAAGATGGTTAAAAGCTGGTGGACCTCGAAATACTGCTGAACAGCAGTCCCTTCACGAGTTTTTCAATAACGTACGGAGGTATGTGAAGAAAAAGGAAAAGGAGGTAGCCAAGCGGGGATTTATAAACTATAACTATAATAAATTGACGACGTTGTGGCGCAGCGGTAGCGAACCTACCTTAAACGCCACAGGTCGCGGGTTCGATTCCCGCTCGGAGCATAATATGTTTGTATTGACCATGCAAGCATATTTTCCGGTCTGGGTGTATTTGTCCTTGTCATTGTGAATGTTTCCGGACCCCCGACACAGGATATTACTATCCTAAAGGGGGCCGTTGAGTGTGCAGCGTTTATTTTATTTTATTTTATAATAGCAAATTACACTAAAAGAATTGTCAGATATACATGTCTTAAAATTTTTTCAACGACATGTAGGATTCCTCAATTTTAAGGCACAAGTTAAGCACTTGAAACCTCAAAGGAAACCCTGAAAATGTAAACGAACGAACGAACTACGTTATTTTAATCCACTGCACCATCTCGGCCGGCCATTGTCGTTTTAAGTTTTCAATAAATCTAATATACATATATAATTCTTGTGTCTCGGTGGTTGTTACTAAAACAGCTTCGAAACGACTCGACCGATTTTTATGAAGTTTTGTGTGCATAGCGGGTAGGTCTGGTCTGAAAAATAGGTGTTGACTTGTTTCACACTTAACATATAAGTTTTTATTATTGTTTTTTGCATTGAAAAATACATACAACCCTCAATTTTCATCTTCTTTCTACCATCAACCCCTATTTTTAATAGTAATATTATTTAGGGGGCGCTGCTATCGGATCCCATATTTTTTTTCGGGGCAGGACAACGTCTGCCAGGCCCGTTACTATTTTGATATAATTTGCAACATGTGAGGAAATTAATTATATCAATCTATGGCTTATTATAAAGCACAATATGTTGTTAGCATATATCATGTCGTAGTAACCACCTGTCGATTCCAAGCAATACATCTTCATCGCACCCCGACGTTTGCTAATCTCCTAATCTGTTATTACAATTACCGGTCTAGTTTAACGTGTACTGGTATTGTCCTTAAATAATTCGGTAATTATATTATTGACTATTCCATTAACGTTATTAAATAATGTATTTAGTGTGCTTAATATAATAACTGTAAAACCCGTGACTCCGCCTAGGCCGTCTAAAGAATTATTGTTTATTTATTTTTTGTGCGACACAGAATGTCACTGTCCTTTTGGGACTGATAGGTCTGTAGCGTTATTATTAAAATTTATAGCAATCTATACCAATACAATAAGCTGAAGAAGAAGTTTGTTTGTTTGTATGGTTGATTTGACATTTCTTAACAAAGGCTGTCGGCTATACAACATTACGATACAATACTTAGAAGCCAAGCAGTAAGAATGTGGGGAGATTAGATGCAGTTAGTTGATGGAACATTACGGAAACAATAGATATGTAGACAGTTATGTTGTAAATGCATTAAATTAAATTCATTATATTAATTCTGAGATTAAATTAAACATTGACTGCTTATATTAAAACTGTCAATGTCTAACACAAGTCTGTCATTCGATACAATTTAATAAATTATTTGTTGCCATAGCAACGCTTGGCTGGGTATTCTAGTTATAAAAAACTCTAACAGACTATTAAATCCATTATCTTATAATGGCTTATTCTCAAGTCGTTGTCATATTGCGACCTAATTTCTAACATAATCCTCTAACAACATAGACAACTAATCTTAATGTAAGCCATTACAAGGCCTAACTATGTGGTCCTATGTCATGTGCGATTTTTCCGACTTATAAAATGAGCTTATCTGATACTTTGCTTTTGATACTACCTTTCTTGATAATTTGCTTGAAAATTTAATTATTGTGATGATCTAAAATCTATTTAAAATATCTCTTTTTCTAGTAATATTATGACATAGACATAATCTAAAAACTAATTTTACGAAACAATCATATTTTATGGGCATGTTAATATAAAGTTATATTTATTTAACACTAGCGGCCCGCTCCGGCTTCACACGGGTATAAAATACATAGCCATAATCATTCACTGAAAAAATTATTAAAATCGATGCAGTAGTTTTGATTTATTCATTACTCCCCGTGGACCGCACGCGTTAAATGTAATTATTTACGACATAACATTAGAATTTTTTTTTCTCCACTATTTAATGGATGTTATTATACAAATAAAGCTTCCTCTTCAATCACTAGATCTATTAAAAAAAACCGCATCAAAATCCGTTGCGTAGTTTTAAAGATTTAAGCATACAAAGAGACAGAGAAAGCGACTTTGTTTAATACTATGTAATGATCATTAATTATTATAAAATTAATATAAAAGGAACTGAAAACGGAACTTTAATGTCAACCTTCATTCACCTATTTATACCGCATATGATGATGAAGACGATGATTGTTCTAGTTCTAGTCAGAGAGATGACGCTGGTGCGTTCGAAGATGGCTTTTGTAGCGTATCTTCGCGGTGAAACTCCGCGCACATTGAGGGCATTTGAGCACACCGTTCTCATAATGATATGTTATGTCACAAGGTGAGCGAGCCTTTAACTGGTCGCGTTTAGTTTCAAGGCTTACTAAAAAAAGCATTTTTAAATTTTGCCCTAAAATACAACTTTTCACAACTTACTAAAAAAGCAGCCTGACATTTCCATTACTATAATGATAAAACACTTCTATGTGGAAGACTTATTTTGATAAAAGATCGCTTACAAAAGGAATCTGGTACAAAACCATACAATCAGAACCATTAAATACACCCTGGATTGACAATTGTTTAAACAGACGCGAGTTAGTTATAGCATTAAGAATTCGTTCCGGACACATTCCATTAAACAATTTTGCATTTCTTATGAAAAAAGCTCAAACCCAGAATTGCGACGAATGTGGTAAAGTTGAGGACGTCTATCACATTATAATGGAATGTGTCCGGAATGAATCCTTACGTTATGAAGTATTCATGTCATATACCATTCTAAGAGAGATTGGTGGTGTTAACAGTGTCTTGGCTCATCCCTTATCGGAGGAAGCCAGGGCAGTGTTCAAAATTGTTAAATTAGGCTTAAGTTTAAGATAGATTAATTTTTTATTTGTATTGTGGTTGTATAGAGCGACATAATCGCTTTTAAGTGATAAAGCCCTCTAAATAAAGAAAAAAAAAAAAAAAAAAATGATAAAACCCAACGTATTATATTTACATCAAAATATCATAATATTAATACTTTAATCAAAATAATATCCCCATGTCACAAATGAAAACTGTCAAAAATCCACGTAATTTGGTTCAGTGGTTTCAGATCTGAATCAATGAATCGGACATGACGAACATGGTATGTAATTAAATGTTATTAATCCGAACCTATGTTACAATATGCTACGTTGTTGCGCAGCGGTAGAGAATCTGCCTTTTGCGCCACAGGTTGATTCCCACTCGGAGCAGATATTTCAGGTTTCAGGTCTGTGTGTTTTTGTCCGTGTTATTATATATGCTTCCGGACCACCGACATATATATATCACTATCCTAACGGGGCCCCCATTAGGTGAGTGTTGTAGGTTTAGTGTGTAACGTTTATTTAATATATTTTCCAGTTTCCATTTAATTTTATTAATACGTCTTTACTAGTGATATTCTACAATATATTGTATCTCGCTACACCAACTACTGGAATTAGGCCAAACTGTAAAATCAGAACGCATTAATAACAATTAAAATTCCCGACGGTTTAACACATAGGCGTTCCTTTTCAATTGATATATGAGCTAAGTTTGTAAGTAACTAATCTTCATTGAACTGATATAATCGAAAACTTAAATAAATTTAACACAACATATCGCTTAAAACAACCCTAACTACATTAAGGCAAATATATTTAATACAGCGATAGTTTCAATACTATAAGCCGCGATGGATCGAAAACGTAGACTTTAACCAAAGGTCGCGGGTTCGAATCCGGACAAGCACCTCTGAGTTTTCAAGTGCTTAATTTGTGTCTAAAATTTATCTCGTGTTTAACGGTGAAGGAAAATATCGTGAGGAAACTTGCATGTTGTGGAAGAAATTCTAAAACATATATATGTTGGGCGTAGAGCATAAAAAAGCCCGCCTGGTTAGCTAACACCGAACGTTGGTGGAAAACTCGGGTATAACCAGGTTTATCCTAATAAAGGTCGGCAACGCATCGGCATGCCCTCTGATGTTGCAGATGTTCATAGGCGACGGTAATCGCTTAGCGTCAGGTGAGCTTCCTGCCCGATTGTATACTAACAAGTGCTTGCGAATTTGTATGCGGTGACCGTAAAATTGGCTTCAAAGACAAATGAATCATCTGTAAATGAAGAATATTCCATAAGACAAATATATACCAAATTCGAATTGAATATTTGCTGTAGCATGTTTTTTAATAACACATTTATCTCCAAGATACACATTTGGATACAATTTGGCTCACAAATAATCCAAGCCCTGGAAAAACTGCTGATCAAATTGGAAGGGGTGAAATTATAGGGAGGGAAGTTTGTAAGAGGAACCAATCGTTTCGATTGAAACTAAACAAAACCGCTGCTAAGAGCTAGTAAAGAAAATAAAAGAAGAACGTGTCGTTGGCATTCCAATACGAATTATATTTAAACTTCGTAAATAACACAGGTAAAATAGCATAAAGGCTTTGTGAAGTTAATAAATTTAATTAAAAATACGCTTTTGAAATTATCAAGTCCCTCACTCGTTTAGATCGCTTAGACCAGCTCGTTCAAGTGACGTCATGCGGGCACATTTAATTACTGAGAAGATTTAATTTTCCATTCAAAACTTTGCTTCGAGCTAACAAAATTGCATTCATTTATACATATATTATTTACCGTAATATTTTTCATAAAATCGAAATTAAAAAAAATTGCAAGTGGCTTCGCTCGCGTGGTCTACATTGTTATAATGTATCGCACCTTGAGAACGAAAATTAAACAAAACAAAGTTAAGCACAGTTAAAAAAAAACACAAAAATTTAGTTATCAGCGTAAAACGAAATTCTCAATATAACAATAGTCCTAACAAATGTAGCCATATTCGAGCGTAAATAACTGACGTAAAGAACCACGAAAATATACTTAATATACGAAAGATTGTACAGGTGTCAATATTTTAAAAATTATTTTGTTGATTCCCAAAAAGCAATTTGTGACGTTTTCGTTCTAAAGGTGCGATTATTTTTCTCTTTATTATTGTGTCGCTGTTCTACCAACTCACCGTATCGCATCGCCCGCCCGCGTCTTCGTTCTTATTGCTCGGCTTCTATGTATCGTATCATGATGTTATATAGCCTATAACCTTTCTCAAGAAATGTACTATCAAATGCAAAAATAATATTTCAAATCCGACCGACAGTTCCAGAGATTAGTGCGTTGAAACAAACAAACTATTCAGCTTTATAATACGGGTATGGTATAGATGTGAAAGTTTGCATGTTTGAATTTTTGGACGTTTGTAACTCAATCACGTATAACCGTCTAAATGGATTTAGGTGAAATTTAGTACACAGATAGCTTATTGTCTGAATTGACACATAGCATATTCTATGCCTGAAAAATGGTCAATTCCAGTGGAATTAAAAAACATACTACTAACACTAAGTATTCAATTGAAATTTGGTATAGATAGGTCTGGAACATTATTCACTTACAAATAATAAATTTTTCTGTTGAGCCAATTTTCACCGCGGACGAGTTCGCGTTCATATCGAATAATAAAAAAAAATATTCTGAAGTTATTGTAAGCTGTAAAAGATATTGGAAAGTTAATAACAAAATTCTATATCATTTATGTAGAATATAGGAAACTTTGCAAAAAAAAAAATGACGACGCTGTGGCGCAGCAGTAGTGAACCTGTCTTAAGCACCACAAGTCGCGGGTTTGATTCCTGCTTAGAGCGGATATCAATATATGCCTGTGTTTGTCCTTGTCGTTGTGTATGTTTCCGGACCTCAAAACAGGATATAGCCATGCTAATGAAGACCGTTGAGTGTGTAGCATTTATTTATTTAGATAATCCAACATAATTAAAATGCATTCTACTCACACTATTATGCTCAGCCATTAGCTCTATTCATTTATTCATACAGTAATCCTTTTTCGAAAACATCTAAATGCGCGCACACTGCTGTTTCGCAACGATGTATATCGAGTTGCATATGCATTGAATTATAGATACATAACTGAGTGCGGGGTAATTGAGATAAACCTCGAGTATAAAGGCGGTTTCAAACAAGCGTTTTGTAGAGCTTATACGCTCGATTTTGATGTGCGTATAGGCGCGCTTTTCGTTATGCGCGCAAATCGTACGGGCGTTAACGCGCTTATAGGCTAATAAACGCGGGTATTAATTTTGTATCGCGAATGTTATCAGACTAGCATTATTTCGAGCGAATACGGTCGCTTCGGCATTTTTCTTCAATGCTCGACACTTGTAAGAGTGCCGTGGGCTACTTCCACCGGCTTGAGTGTAGATACCCTCAACCCGCCATTATAAACTAGCTTAATCACAATAAGAATGGCTTCAGACTTACGTTTCTTTCGCACATGCTCTTACATACGAGTTTGATTTTGCATTTAATAAGCCGACCGCGCGTTTATAAGCTTATTCCGACGTGTTCGCTCGAACCGGCAGTGTTGCATTCGATCAGTTTGTGCTTAAGACAGTATAAACCACAAACCAAATCGATTGGACTGCTGATTTGACAATTATAATTAAGTGATATAGGTAATATGTATACACTAGCAACGCCCGCTAAAAGTTACTTCTCATTTGAGTATTACTCTTACTTGTATTATATGTCTATACCATGTTAGTTTATGTATTTCTGTAATTCGCTTATTGATAATCCCACAGTAATCTTCCATTTTTTTTTTAGGTTAAAAAGTATCCTACGTGTTAATCTAAAACTCCACATCCGTTTAGCTGTTTTTGCGTGATTGACAATTGAATTGATTATTTCTTTAAATGTTTTACTTTTGGCCTTACTGAACTCAAAAACCTTGTGACGAGTTCCGTTCTATTTTTCTCAACTTTGATCAAATCATCACAATTCTTTGTCGAACAACCCCGGAAACGTACCTATTTTTATCTGCACATAAAATCTGATGCATTTATAATCTCTTTTTTGAAGATATGTTTCAGTTTTCGCATAAGTTAGATGTGACCATCTGTCAATTCTACGCAATACATCTTCATCGCATTCCGACGTCGCGTAATCTCTCTTAATCTAATATTACAATTAACGTTCAAGTTAATCTGTAATGTTATTGTGACGTCACTATCCGGAATCCTAATTCACAGTTACATAAATCTAATGCTGCCTGAATGTACAGTGCACACTCTACCGTGACTGTTCTCGCCATGTTTGGAATAGAGACGAGTCGTACCCATTACACTCTCGTTTATTCACTACGGTTGCCAACGCCGAGATGCACGCATTACAGCAGCTCTTACCCTATGCACTGTCAGTTATTCTAATTATGTGTACATATAGATACTAAACAAAAAAATTGGTATGAACGGAAATTGTAGATGATCACAATGCATCGAAATAGAAGAGTCGTGATTAGAAAGGTAGTGCTAAACTTAACGAATCCATGTAAAGTGATGCACTCGCGTCGCCTCGGGAGGGTATGAGAGATCTTTTGGGTTACGCACAAAACACGACTCGGAACGGAGTGCTCGAGGCGGGATTTAGAGACACGAAGTGAGTGTAATAGGTACACTCATGCACTCGTCAAGGCTCGCGTCGGGGTCATTACAGCCGGAATTAGTAAATAGTAAATAAATTAGAAGCCCCAATAGGTCAACGGTAAAGGGGCCGACTCCGTTTCGTTAACGCGAGAATTGCGGGTTCGATCCTGGCCCCCTCGAGCTATTGTCGTACCCACTCCTAGCGCAAGCTTCGAGATTATTTGGAGGGCAAGAGGAATATTAGTAATACCTTGAAAAATGCTGATATTCTTAAAAAATGTGTTAGGTTGGTTTCGGGTGGATGATGAAATGAATTATACAAATTATTATGTTGTTACATTCACTCATATTCATACAGTACGTTTTCAGATACAACTTCTAGGTTTCACTGTAGGCTAGTGTAATTACTAGGCAGAGGAGATTTAAGAACTAATATCTCGAGGTTGGTAACGCGTGAATGGTACCTACTAATGGTGCTGCAAGCGCTCATAGGCTGCGGCGCCCACTTTCCATCAGGTGGGCCGTATGCTTGTTTGCCAACTTGTAACATAAAAACTAAAAAAAAAAAACCTCTAGGTTCTAGATTTAAGGTGTCACACATTAAGGAGTGTCAGTGTGACACTGACAAATCAAAATGTATATTTCTCCATTCTACGTGACATTGGCGAAATAATCTGTGCACAGTTGGCACAACTGAAAGCCATTAACATAAGAATTGAATTGAATTGAATCAAAATGTTTATGTGGCCGTTAAAAATAGATAAGTAGATGTTTATATTAGACTCTTCGATAAAAATTGGCATTGTTGACATTGTTGGCTGTGTGATATAGCAAATTTTATTTTTCATTAAGAAATATACCATTGGTATTAAGAAATTTTACATTTATTGTCTTTTAAAATGTACAACGAGTCGGTTATTGATAATTTTCTTTTAAAACTTTTAATGTCAATGGGTTTAATAAAATGATTATATTATTATTTATATATTGAAAAAAGAATTTCAACGCATGGCAACGTGTGAGATATCTTTGGACAGGTCTTTCAAAATGTTAAAGAGGATTGATTTTGGCTTTTTTCATCAAGTCAGTAGTTATTGAGATATAACCTCCTAAAGTCATAAAAATTGTATCCCTCTAACTCTTGAACTATAGGATTTAAAATTCTACAAAAATTTGAGGCTGTACAACATCAAATGAAATTTACACCACATTTGATTGGTTTGGAAGAAGATAGGTTTACAAATTTAAGAGATATATAAGTTTTTCCCCATAATTTTGTTTTTCATATTACTTTTAATAATTACTATGAAATTACCAAACTATTTTTGCGGTGTAATTTAATTCATTATTATTTTAAAAGCCATTAAGATTCTTCATAACCAAGCTGCGGAACCCTTTAGTTTCAACTGTGCGTGGTCCACAAACCACTTGACTGGTAATTTATATTATGATGTTGAAAACAATATGCATTATGTATGTCGATTTTAAGTTGTTTAACTTATATTAATAGAATAAGAATTATAATTGTTTACTTTGTTAATACTAAAACATAGGTAAAGAAAATTTTGGGAGCCCAGAATATAGTTATAAAATAACATATTTCTAATCCAAACAAAGAAAAACATCTCTTTATCTTTTCATTTCCTTTTGCCTTTATCAAAGTGCTTTCCGATAAAAGGTTCTTCCTTTCAAAAATCATTCCATCGGCTATAATAATGTTTACAATTTCATATTTCTTTGATCCCCAAATGTCTAATGAATTTAGACAAAACATTTTATTTTATAAAACAAAAGAATGGAATAATCTGTTTTGAAACTTCAAAATTGTTATATAATTTGTTTGTAAAGTATGTTGAATTTTATTGATTCAACACAACTAATCACAATTAAAATATCTGTAGATCTTACTGTCATCCATCCCATTATTAGACCAAAACGGTGCTTAGCTTTAAATCTAACGATAATTTATTAATTACAATCCACCAAACCCTTTAGTCTTCGTGCCAATAATTGATAAACATACTTTTACATTGACATAGGTGCGGATATAAAAAAAACATTCTCAGCTTTCTAGTGCAGTCCGATTAAGACATAGAAATCTTAATAAGGTACCAGAAATGTTAAACGCTTGCTACTTACCGAACAATTAGTGTCGCCGCCTTGCCGTAAGATTTCTCCCACCCATGCTGCTACTACTACATACGCAGAGCATGACGATAATATAGCTTTCACATTACATTGCTACGTGGGGCTGTACATTCCGGATATCGAATAGCTTACACAGCAATGGTAAGCCAAGTGAAAAAACTGCACTGATATGTGTTCGGATCGCTTGTGGCTCATAAGTCACAATTTCGGCGACAAGATCATGTGGATATTTGACGTTTAGTACATATTAAGATATCTTTGGATGAAAACACATCACGAGAAATATAACTATTACAATCAACTTAAGCAAGAAAAAAAGAAATGAATTATGGCAATTCAGGCAATTATTTGAGAGGCAATTAATGATCGTCTACAATAACAAACAATTACAATTAATTATTATAATATTATACCAATCATCTCTTATTCACAGAAACTACTGAACTTAAACAAAGAGAATATTTATACGGAAAACCCGTTGTATTTGTATTTTGACAGCCAGCACTAAAATATCATTCTATGAATACTCCCGCTTATTTGCATATTCAAGCAAATAGACACTACTGTACTGTACACTATATGTATTGCTATTCGACGCTAAAATGACAAAATATCGTGATGAGTTAATTTTGAACGGTTTTTTATATCTGATGAATTCATCTATGTATACGCTTATAAGAAAAGCTAATTTCTATGCTAAAGTTGAAATCATTATGAAAATATGAATATTATAAATCAATAAAATTGAAGCCTCAATAACTCAACGATAGAAGGGCTGAGTTCGCTCCGTGAACGCGAGGCTCGCGATTCTGACCCCCTTGGGCTGTTGTCGTACCCACTACCTAGCGCAGGCTTCGAGCTTATTTAGTGTAGCAATAGGAATAGTAGTAATGCCTTAAAAAGCATTGCTAATATTCTTTAAAAAATTAGCAACATACTCCGTCGCTGTCAGTACAGATATTTTATAGATAATTCTAAACTGGGCTTCTAACAAATGTGTATACATAATTCGTTCAAGAATATGAGAAATACGATATTAAATACGTTATGCGTCCTATCAATAGAGTCGAAATTGAGTGTGATATACACCCTATATACACCTCCGTGTGTACAATAAAGGCTAATTTGCGAGATGGCCAGCCACAAACTACTACACATGACCTCAAATAACGGTATTATTGAAATGTCTAACTGATATGCATAAGAGCTATTCAACCTCACGATTTTTTAATTTTATAATAATATATGAAATTCAAATAAAAAAAAAATCGTATAAATTATTTCAAATAGAGAAGAAAAATAAATAAATATTAATCGATAACAGATGGATCTATACGACAAAATTTCTTGCATCAAAATTTTTCGTAGAGCATAACATAACTTTAAGATACATACTACTAGGTACTACTTTTCGAGGCAATGTTGTAAAAGCTTAAATAAATAAAATAAACAATTATTTACTACACAATAAATACGTTATCCTTAACACCAACTGTACACTGACTGCATTTTCTCTGGAAAATGGTGTCGAAGATACTCAATACCTACTATTATTACTTATTATTGCGACTCAGAATTCTCAGAAAAGACTATTTTAAAAAAACCTAAATTGATGAGAGGAATGCTGTCAATGGTAATAAGGTTATCACTTTAGTTTGTTATTCTTTATATTATTTCCTAATTTTGAATTTACTTAAAAAAAGTAATGCCTAATTCGTTTTATTTAAATTTATTTATTTCATGACTAATTTTTTTTAAAGAATATTAGCAATGCTTTTTTCAAGTACTAATATTCCTATTACTCGTCCAAATAACCTTAAAAGCTTGTGCTAGGAGTGAGTATGTAAATAGCCCAAGGGGATCAGGATCGAACCCGCGACTCGAAGCGGAGCGAAGTTGGCCCTTCTACCTTTGAGCTATTGAGGCTTATTAATCCGAATTCTTTAATGATACTGTAATAATAATTAATTATATTGTGTTATGTATTTGTTATAAAATGTTAAATAAAATAAAGAAGATGGCAACCCAAGATGGCTGCGCAGTACACACTGAGCTCCGTATTTAATTATAATTTTTCAAGTAAAATGTGCAAGAATAAGAATAAAAACTTTTAAAAAGTACATAATAAATAGTGGTGAAAACTATACTACATTATCCAAGAACAATATAAAGTGCTTACTTCAGAGACTTGAAATTTTAAAAAAGTGAAGTGTAACGGCCCCGTGTTTTTGAAAAAATTTTAACAAAACATTTTTTTATTAATACTGTGGACAAGGCAGTAAGAAATACTTATAAATAAAAATGATATGTTCAGCATGTGAAAGAAAAATCCACGATAACGACATTCTGGTATGTACAAGTTGCTTGCAAAAATTTCACCTTGCCTGCCTAAACATACAAATAGAGTATTATATACAGCATAAACACAATTTTGACACAACATGGCAATGCCCCACCTGCATTAACGTAACACGCCGGAGAAAAAATGATGACACACCAGTAAGAAGCCGAACTTCACATATCTTAAACAATACAATAATGTCAGCAGATGAATCTAGCACTGATCTGATAGAACACATAAACATGGACATAACAGACATAAGTATACAAACACACGACTTGGCAAATAAAACCATCACAATAGAAGATATAAGCAAATTACTAGACACGAAATTAAAGGAAAACAACAACACAATATTTGCAGGACTAAAATCTTTTATACAGACTGAGATACATAAAGCAATAAGTAATATGCATAATGAAAATATAAAAAAAATTGAAAAAATCCAAAATTTGCAACAGCAACATAAAACCGAAATAACAGCAATAAATGAAAAAATACAGAATTTAGATACTGAACAAAAAATACTATCACAAGACATACAAAAACTACATAATGAATTGACTAGTACAACTCTAAAAACGACCACTAACCATGAAGGAAATCCTAATAAAATCGTTATACATGGACTTATCGAACACTACCATGAAACAGAGAATGACTTATTAAACCGTGTATCTAACATGTTTAATGAAATTTTACATATTGACTTATACGACTTCATCGACAGTATCCATAGAATAGGTAGACGGAACTCCAAAAGACCAGTAATTATTGAGCTTTTATCTAAAAGAATGACGAATTATATATTAAGAAATACAGCATACTTTAAAGAGACTGGCATAACTGTCACAGAATATCTAACGGAACAATGCCTAAAAGAAAAAAGAGAAATTCGGGAACAATTACATATAGCGCGCAAAAACGGTAAATATGCAATCATCAAGAACAATAAATTAATAGTAGAAGGAAAAATTGTTGGCCCGCCATTTGAATATCTACGCTCGACCGAAAAAATACGAAAAACGAACTCACCCGAGCACTCCTTCATTGTAAACACATCACACTCACTCGCACCACAATATCACCAAAAGGAATTACAACAAAATAATACTTTTCGGAGCCAGTGAGAAACTTAAATTTAACATTCTGTTTCAAAATATGCAGAGTCTGTACAATAAACAACACTTAATCGATGCATTTCTCGACGATGAAACTTATCAATTACTAGGTGTTACTGAAACTTGGTTAACATATGAAAAATCCGATTTGATTAATTTAAATAACTATCACCTCTCGTCATCTTACTGTAGACAACGTCATACTGGCGGCGGAACATGCATAATTCTAAAAAATGACATTGAATACATAGTAAGGAAGGATATTATGGATAAGTCTCTAGAATATATAATAGAAGTTTGTGCTATTGAATTGACGAAATTAAATTTAATTATAATTGTAATTTATTGGAATAGTAGGGAGACGGACTTATTTTATCAAAAATTAAATGAAATTTTGGACCTATTACATACAAAAGACATAAAAAAAGACATCATAATTGGCGGTGATTTTAATACTAACGTGTTACAAAAAAATAACATTTCGATGACGTTACTAGACCGAATGCTAGAATACAACTTTTGCCAACATGTTTTTGAGCCCACTCGAGTTACCCAAAGCAGCTCAACATGTCTGGATCTAATTTTTACTAATATATCTAAAAATAGGCTAGAGATATCCGTGGAAGATTTTGGGTTTTCGGACCATAAGGGAACGGTAATAAAAATAGATAAAATACAAAATAAAAACAATAAACTATGGAAAACAGAAAAAAGAGTATACAATATAAAAAATGTTAATAAATTTAAAAATGAATTAAAAAATATACAATGGCATGAAATAATAAAACAATATAAATCAATTAATGATAACTATAACTCATTTAATGACATAATTAAATCAGCTCTAAACCGAACCATTCCTAAAAAAATTATAAAATTAAGTTTAAGAACAAAAAACTATTGGTTAAGTAAAGGCCTAAAAATATCTTGCAAACATAAGAGATTGTTAAAAATCATAACAAACTATTCAAAAATCCGATATTAAAAACATTACCGTTTATACGAAAAAATCTTAAAATATTAGTAAACAAATCCAGAAAACTCCAAAATAGCAAACGTATAAAAAATCAAATAATATCATGAAATGTACTTGGAACATTATTAAACAACGAACCAATAAAACAACAGAAAAACAATATAATAACATAGAACTAACGATCCACAATAAACTAACGTCAGACCCGATGCAAGTTGCAAATGCGTTCAACAGTTTTTTTACTTCGATAGGCCGACTCAATAGTGGGGATATCAACGCTGCTCCGCGCGGTCGCCCAGTGTTAAACCCTACACCAAACAGTATGTTCCTGCGGCCGGTCGACGCGCTAGAAATACACGAAATCATACGAAACTTAAAAAGTAAAAACAGCTACGGTATAGATGAGCTACCACCATCCCTAATAAAAAGTTGCGTTGATGAACTAACTATACCCCTGACAATACTAATCAACCAATCATTCTCGGAAGGCGTCTTTCCAGATCTACTTAAAATATCATTGGTAAAGCCTATTCATAAGAAAAATAAAAAAACTGACCCTAACAACTATCGCCCAATCGCACTTCTACCCTCGATAGCTAAGGTATTTGAAAAAGCGATGTGTAATCGGTTATACAGTTTCTGTGAAAAATATAATATATTTGACGACTGCCAAAATGGCTTTAGGAAAAATAGATCGACCATACTTGCTACGTACAAATACATCGACCAAGTACTAAATACACTTAATAATAAAGAATATGCGATAGGTATTTTGCTTGATATGACTAAAGCATACGATAAAGTACAATACAATATCCTCTTAACTAAACTATACGACCTAGGCGTTCGTGGTCCCGCACATAATTGGTTTAAATCATACCTTAGAAATCGAAAACAGTATGTAGAAATTACGCATTACGACTACGACTCAAAACTAATTAGACATGTTAGATCAAATGTCGAGTATGTTAACAGCTCAATACCACAGGGAAGCGTTCTCGGGTGCGTTCTGTTCCTGCTGTACGTGAACGATCTCCCGAAAATTCTACAGGACCCATGCGTATTGTTTGCAGACGATATTTCTATACAAACCAAATGTAAAAGCACCGTGGGCTTAGACTCTAAATTATACAAAATTTTGAATGATGTTGAAAATTGGCTTAGTAACCATAACTTAAATATAAATTTCCAAAAAACCAAAATTATGCAATTTAGACCTCATCAAAAACACCCTTAATTATAAACTTCTCGTATAACGGCACTGTCCTAGAATGTGTAGACTCATTTACCCTACTCGGAATCGACATCGATTGTAATCTGAACTGGAAATCACACGTCCAAAAAATAAAAACCAAATTGTCTAATAAAGCGTCTAATAAAGCCATCTAGTTACAGCGCCCTCACAGGGTTTCATTGTAATTATGTAATATAGAATATAACTGACATTTATTCTTGTATATAATCTGTAAAACATAATTCTAAATGGATCTGTAACTCAAATAAATGAATAAATGAATAAATGAATGAATAAAAGTTACGGCTCCTAAGGATAAGGTGTTGTCACGTGCAATGCGTTTCTATACTGGATATGATCCTATTGTTTGGATGTACCATACATTGTAAGATTCCATTGTAAGGTCTATTCAACAATAGCATATCTGATGCAACTAGCGACGTGACCTCACATGCTATATGTGATTTACCCACAATCCGATTAATTTACACCATATACTAGTAATACCGATACAATGTATTTATGTTTCCTCAGAAGCTTACTTTAGTTTATAAAGTAATAAATAAACGCTACACACTCAACAGCCTTAATTAACATAGCTATATTCTGTGTCGGAGGTGCGGTAACATACACAATTTACAAACGCACCTAAACCGGAAAACAGGGCTTAGGCAGGTCGTCATACAATCAATACTTCAATTTACCGGCTTCTGCCCGCAGCTTAAGCCTCGAATAATGATTTTTAATCGGTCTAATACAATTTAATATAGAAATAATTGGCTCCCAAAACAAACTGTCATCCCTTATTTCATTTGACGACGTTGTGGCGGGGCGGTAGAGGCTGCAACATCAATAGTGGCACATGCATGTCACTGATCAAGGAGATCGAAGAAAGATAAGATAAAGATAAAATGAGGGGAACAAAGGGGTCGAAAGACAGGACCTCCTTTTATCGCTTACAAAATAGGTATTGCTTGTTTATGTTGATACTATATCAGACGGTACGAGAGAGAGTCCGTTCTTCTTTACCAAAAACATCTTCTCTTAAAAACCGAGCTGATAAGTTATCACTCATTGATCAACAATTATAATTTTTTTAGTTATAATGATTGTTAGAGGTTCATACTATTAATTTAAATATATATTTGTTCCACTTATCACTAGATGGCGTTGAAGTCAAGTTAGATCGCGCTGGCCAGATTATTGTGTAATATGATAAGTAATTTCATACTTAAGAAATAAATTGTCTCGCTCTGAGGTACTTGAGTTTCATTCAGCAGTTATTATTGATGAGAAGTAAGTGCGTAAAAGTTACATGGTCCTTCGAGCCGGATGGAGCTTTGAAGAACACGGTGGCGGAGTTAGTTACGCCACCCGACACAAGGCGACGCTAGTGATTTTAAGATAAGTGTGTGTGAATAGTGATTAGTAAAGTGGACTTATATTTGGTGAGTACAATTTTAAGTGTTTACGGGAACTTGAGAAAATTATAAGTGTTTGCATGGACTTAACTAAATTTCGATAATCGGGGACTTAGAAAAATTGAGGTCGTCTGGGACTTAGAATAATTCGGAGAAAAACGAAGATACGGGGAATCTATGCCCGATTTCATAGCGAAGTCCAAAACACTTAGAAAAATTTTACTACAAAAAGACTTATAAAATTTACACTTCACAAACTTTGAAAAATTCACTCTCATTGACACTGGATATTTTGTCGACTAAGATATAAGAATAAATTTTAATTTAAAATGGAAAAAGAACTTAGAAAATTAAAGGAAATAAAGAGTCATATTGAGAAAGGTTTAATAAACTTTAGGAAGTCTCCTAAAGAAAGGATTACACATAACTACGTCGAGATTAGACTCGAAACATTAGAAAGCTATTTTAAAAGATTTTCGGAGAAGTATGAAGCTATTGTCGGCGAGTGCAAGGGAGAAGAGTTATTGGAATATTTTAATGAGGATATTTATGAAACTGTTTATGAAACATATTTGACTTATAAAGTAGAATTAAAAAATTTTATGTCATTAATTTCAAAATCTGATATTTCATGTAAAAATGTGTCTAATGTCTCATCGGATGATATTGTGCGGTTACCAAAAATAACCTTACCTAGCTTTAGTGGCAAATATACCGAGTGGTCATCGTTTAGAGATTTATTTGTATCCCTGGTACATAATAATAAAACATTGGATGACGTACAACGTTTACATTATTTAAAAACACAATTGTCAGGCGAAGCAGAACAACTTATAAAACATGTTCCGATAACGGAAACTAATTATAAAAAGTGTTGGGAAATGTTACAGCATAGGTTCAATAACAAGAAATTTATGTCTACATGTATTTTAAAAAGATTATTTAGTCAACGTAACATGGTAATTGAATCTGCTACCGCCTTAAAAGACCTTTTGGATGTCACTCGAGACTGTTTACATGAGCTTACAAATCTTGGCATTGACGTTAGTTCGTGGGATGTTATTATTGTTTATGTAGTAAGTTTGAAGTTGGACGTAGAATCTAGGAAACAGTGGGAATTAAAGGTAAGCCAATCCTTCGAAGATTTGCCTTCTTTTAAACAATTTTGCGAATTTTTGGAAACCCGCTTCAGAGCCTTAGAGTTCATAGAACCTAAGTCTAAACCAAAACTTGTTACTAATTCTACATCTCACACTAAATCTTTGCATGGTACAACCGTTTCATGTCCTCATTGTGCCGATAGTCATAAATTAGTTCATTGTAAAAAGTTTCATAGTCTAGATAGTGATGAGCGTCGTAATGTTGTCCAATCCTTGGGTGTTTGTTATAACTGCTTGGGAAATCATCACACATCTAAGGCGTGTCGTGTTGTTTTAAAATGCCGAATTTGCCAGCGAAAGCATCATACGTTGCTACATCCTAAGAACCTCAGTAAAACTGGTGAGGTTGCTACCTCAATGGAGGCTACAACCTCACATGAAAGTACTTCAGAGACCCGAAGACATGATATCAGTACAAACATAGCAACCCACTTTGTGAATGATCGAGCGCAAGGACAAGTCCTGCTAACCACAGCCCTGCTAAGAGCTGAATCACAATATGGGTGCTCTCAGATTTTGAGAGCTTTATTGGATCAAGGATCACAAGCGTCCTTTATAACTGAGGGAGCAGCGCAATTACTTCGGTTAAAGAAAGTTTTATCAAAAACTACTATTGCAGGGCTAGGAGGTAGTCATGGTGATATAGTCTCTAAACATGTCGTTAACATAAATATACAATCATTGCATGACCCTTCTTTCACCTTAAAAGTAACTGCGCATGTTTTAAGTTCGCTCACTTCAGTTATGCCGGACACAAGCTTTGAAATTCAAAATTGGCCGGCAATTCATACCATAAGTCTAGCCGACCCAAAATTCAATCAACCCAACAAAATTGATATTTTATTGGGGGCAGAAGCATACTGCCGAATCTTAAAAAAGGGAATAATCAAGAATCCTTCTGGCTCTGCTGTCGCACAAGACACACATTTAGGGTGGATTGTGTCGGGCCGTATTGGTGATGCCAGAGGTTCTCACAGTTACCATAATAAGGTAATAACCATGCACACTCAAATTGAGGAGAACGATATGTTAAAGCGGTTATGGGAACTGGATTCTGAACCTATTTTAACGAAGAAGTTATTTACACCTGAAGAGCAGGCTTGTGAGGAATTTTATGCAGCTACAACCAAAAGAAATGATGATGGACGGTATGTTGTAAAACTGCCTTTTCGCTCACAAGATCCACCATGTAAATATGGTGATTCAAAAAATATTGCGGTAAAAAGATTGTTGGGATTAGAGAGGAAATTGGCTAGGGATAGCGAATTAAAACAACAATATTCTGAAGTGGTAAATGAATATTTATTGCTGGGACATTTGCAAAAAATTACTGATAATGATAAAAATAAAAGTGATGCAGTTTATTTGCCTCACCACGCAGTGGTAAGGGCGGATAAATTGTCTACTAAGGTAAGAGTGGTTTATGACGCGTCATGTAAAGGAACGAATGGGGTTTCTTTAAATGATACCTTAATGGTAGGACCCACTCTCCAGGCAGATTTGCGACACATTGTCATGAGATGGCGACAACACCCAATCTGTCTGGCAGCAGATATTGTTAAAATGTACCGCCAAATCAAAGTAGCGCGACCAGATACTGATTTCCAAAGAATTGTCTGGAGAGAGGATCCTAGCAAAGAGATTGAGGACTTCCGACTCCTGACTGTGACCTTTGGTACGTCATGCGCTCCTTACTTAGCAGTGAAATCATTGCAACAATTAGCTTGCGATGAAGGTCAACATTATCCTTTAGCGGCTGGAAGGGTGATGACAGACTTCTACATGGACGACCTGATGACCGGCTGTCAAGCTGAAAAGGAAGTAAAAAATATTTATAAGGAATTAAATGAATTATTACAAAAGGGAGGATTCCAGCTACAAAGGTGGACAAGCAATAGGATGAATTTATTGGAAGAATTAAGGGAAAATTCGGGTAAGGATTTAGAAATAAAAATAGACGAGGTAACGAAAATTTTGGGACTTACCTGGAACCGCTACACCGATGAATTTGATTACTCTGTAAAGATTACACCTCTTGCTGCACCTGAAACAAAAAGAACAGTTATTTCAGAAATATCAAAGCTTTATGACCCGTTGGGATGGATAGCCTTATGTATCATAACTTCAAAGGTTTTTATACAAAAGCTATGGATTGCAGGTATAGGCTGGGATGAGGAGCTGCCTCTAGAACTTTCACAAGAATGGAGATGTTACCGGAACGAACTAGAAAAATTAGTGAACTTCCATATACCTAGATGGATAGGTAAAGGGGATGGAGATATAAAAATTGAATTGCACGGGTTTAGCGATGCGTCAAATATAGCTTATGCAGCTGTAGTGTATTGTCGAATAATTGACTCCAACCATGAAATACAATCACATCTTATAACCGCTAAAACAAAGGTAGCTCCAATCAAACAAATATCCATTCCCCGTCTGGAACTGTGTGGCTCTGTTCTAGTAGCAAAACTATTAGTTGAAGTAGCTGGTGTAATGAATATACCAAAGGCCAGTATCCATGCTTGGACAGACTCATCTGTTGTCTTGGCTTGGTTGAGTGATCATCCAAGTCGCTGGAAGACCTACGTGGCAAATCGAACTTCAGAGATACTTAGTTTGTTGGACAATACACAGTGGGCTCATGTTCATTCTAAAGATAATCCTGCGGATCTCGCATCTCGGGGAGCTTCTTCAGCTGCCCTACTTAATAGTGATCTTTGGAAACGAGGACCTACTTGGTTACGAAAAGATCCAGTAAAATACACAAGACCAAGTGCAATAAGTACCAACGAAGAGAAGAAATTGGTTAAAGTCTATACAGTTAATTTAGGATGCGATTTCGATACGTATTGGGGATCGAGATTTTCTTCTCTGAGAAAGCTGATCAGGGTTATGGCGTACTGTAGAAGATATTTGCAAATCATAAAAGGCAGTAAAGCAAAAAATAAAATAAAAACTTACCTTAGCGCTAGGGAGATTCGTGAAGCCCTAGACCTTTGTATTAGACAAAGCCAACAGCAATGGTTCCATGCAGAATTTGAAGACCTGAAAAATAAGAAATTATTAAATAAAAAGAGTTCATTGTATAAATTAAATATTTTTATTGATAAAAATGATATAATGCGCGTTGGGGGTCGATTGAGCCACTCTCAGCTCCCTAATGATTCAAGACATCCAGTTGTTATTCCTCATGACTCATGTTTGGCTAAGTTAATTGTAGCCGACGCTCATGAAAGAACTTTTCATGGAGGGCAACAACTGATGATTAATTTTATACGTACCAGATATTGGATCGGTCGGGTTAAAAATATGGTTAGAACACATATTCACAAATGTGTGCCTTGTATACGATACGCTGCTATTACAAAGCAGCAGCTTATGGGTGAACTTCCAGCCTGCAGGGTAACTCCTAGTAAACCATTTCTCAACTCAGGCGTAGATTATGCCGGACCCATTAATATGAGAGTTTCTAAGGGTCGTGGACAGCGATCATATAAGGGGTACATTTGTTTATTTATATGTATGGCCACACGCGCCATACATATTGAAGCCGTTTCGGATTTAACGACTGAAGGGTTTTTAGGGGCATTCAAGCGGTTTGTCTCTAGACGTGGACATTGTCAGCACCTCTGGAGTGACAATGCTACCAATTTCGTGGGCGCTGCAAGAGAGTTGCAGAAGCTTTTCTCTCGAGAAAGCTTAATGTTTAATAGTATTGCAGCAGCTCTTGCCAATTCTCAAACTGAATGGCACTTTATCCCACCCCACGCTCCCAATTTCGGTGGACTGTGGGAAGCTGGGATTAAAAGTGTAAAGCATCATCTGAAACGGGTAATAGGCGATTCCACGCTTACATTTGAAGAAATGTCTACCATTTTGTGTCAAGTTGAAGCGTGTTTAAATTCGAGACCGTTGTCTCAAGGTAGCAGCGATCCAGATGTTTCCACACCTTTAACACCGGGTCACTTCTTAGTGGGTCATCCACTAGTAGTGCCACCTGATTATAATTTTGAAGATGATACTATAGGGACTTTGCGTAGATGGCAATTAGTACAACGTATGGTGCAGCATTTTTGGCTTCGGTGGCAGCAAGAATATCTCACTCATTTCTTCCAAAGGCATAAGTGGGCTAGTCAGATACCTAATTTTAAAATAGGTAATATTGTATTAATAAAGGAAGATAACTTACCTCCAGCTAAATGGTTGTATGGTAGAATTGTAGAACTGCACCCGGGAAAAGACAATTTGACGCGTGTTGTCACTATTCGTTGCAAAGGCACTACGATTAAACGTCCAACTTCAAAATTATGTTTACTGCCTGTCGCTGAATAAGTCGATCATTTTCAGAATGTTATTAATTTATTTTAGAATTTTGGTTAAACACATTGTTTTAATGTTTCTAATGTTTGTTTTAAGTAGTTTTAGCTTGCTTAAGTTTATATCCAAAACATGCATGGGCAGTTTATAATTATAAGTTTAACTGAAAATGTGTTAAATTCCTGAAATGATCATACTGTATTCTTTTCTATGGCTAATGCGCTGATCTTACTGCATTTATATAATATTGAATTTGTAGTAACACCGTTCGCTATTGTATGTTTTTATAAAATTATACAGTCCATTGTCTTTACGATAGATATAAGTTGTTCAGTTTACCAATGGTGGGCGGTACTAAAAGGAAAATGTTCCTTTTGGTGGGCGGAATGTTAGAGGTTCATACTATTAATTTAAATATATATTTGTTCCACTTATCACTAGATGGCGTTGAAGTCAAGTTAGATCGCGCTGGCCAGATTATTGTGTAATATGATAAGTAATTTCATACTTAAGAAATAAATTGTCTCGCTCTGAGGTACTTGAGTTTCATTCAGCAGTTATTATTGATGAGAAGTAAGTGCGTAAAAGTTACAATGATTTTAGTTTTAATAAATATATACTACTAACAGTGAACGCGGCTCCGCTCGCGTTAATATTGTCTTCAGATAACCCCATGAGAAATCAACATTTTTCCGGGACAAAAATTATCTTATGTGTTAATTCAGGTAATAAACTATGTTTGTAGCACATTTCTTCCAAATCCCTGTAGTAGTTCTTCCGTGAAAAGGTAACAAACATCCATACATCCAACCTTTCACATTTATAATAATAGTGGAATGATTACATTTTACACTCTTTTATATGTACGAGTATAATTTCGTGCAATAAAAATTCAAATTCAAAATGGCTAGAGTCGATGACCTCAAATGGAATTTCGTCGAAAACTACAATGAGTGCTCTCCGTTATTGTGTGCTAGCAAAAATATTTTTAATTTTCCGTCCTACGGTTTCCTTTCTTTTGTTACACTTTTGTTTTATTTAAACATCTAATATACATTTTTATGGATACTTACATTATCTTTAAAATGTATCAAATTTCACCAGAAGTTTTCTTTTATTATAGTAGACTTTGAGAATTTTTAAAAAATATTAAATTCGTATATTTACTCGTATGTTACTAATCTATACGAATAAAAAAAATTAAAGTGTCTGTTTCTAATTCTCAATTAACAGCTTTTTACTCAATGCATTTGAATGTACATACGGTACTTACATTAGAAAATCGATTATAATTTTTTTTTCTATCTATCTGTCTGTTTGTTCCGGATAATCTCTGAAATTGCTGGACCGATTTTAACGGGACTTTCACTGGCAGATAGCTGATTTTATAAGGAGTAACTTAGGCTACTTATGTTTTCGATGAAGAATTAGGGTTCCGTGGAATAAAGAAAAATCGGTCCCTACACGCGAGCGGAGCCGCGGGCCCAGCTAGTTGTAAATAAAATCTACACCGTTTTGGCGTTGTAGGTAGCGAGTCTGACTTTTTAGGGTTCCGTAGCCAAATGGCAAAAAGGAACCCTTATAGTTTCGTCATGTCCGTCTGTCCGTCCGTCCGTATATCACAGTCATTTTACTCGGAGACCATTGGCTCTATCTATACGAAATTTGCGAAATAGGTGTATTCTATGAACTGCACAACGATTCTGTAATGAAATCTTAAAATATATAAGAATTAGGGGTAGCAGTCCATACATGTAACTGAGTTTAAAAAAAAAATTCAAAGTATGTCACCGTCTGAGATATCTTTGGATAGGTCTTTTAAAATGAAAAGGAGGTTTGATTTTGACTTTTATCATAAGGTCAGTAGTTGTTGAGATATTAGCTCCTAAAGTCATAAAAATTGTGTCCTCTAACTTTTGAACTATGCGATTTAAAATTCTGCAAAAATATGAGCGTGTAGGACATCAAATAAAATTTCAACCACATTTGGTTTGAAGAGGATAGGTCTACAAATTTAAGAGATATATAAGTTTTTCTTCCCATATCTTTGTTTTTCATATAACTTTTAATAATTACTGTGAAATTACCAACTTATTTTTGCAATCGATTTTAATTCGTTATTATTTTTAAAGACCTAAAGATTCTTCATAACCAAGCTGCGGAACCCTTTAGTTTCAACTGTGCGTGGTCCACAACGCACTTGACTGGTATTTTGTCTCGACGATTGCGGGTTTGATTGCCCTTAGAGTTGCGGAGGTTAGATGGCAATCGCGCTGTATAAAAACTAGTAACCTATCGAATCCGGTTAAGTAATAAGCAGACCCTGGATAAATAAAATACCGGGAATAATGCTAGGATGAAGATTAAGAAGACTCGTATGACATTAATTATATACCTTAACCTTTGCAATGAGCACTCTGTCTATTGGTGAAATCACATTAATATCCATTCTGTAGTTTTTGATTCTATCGAGACACAGACGCGACGGGGGACTTTGTTTTATAATATGTAATGATATATAGTATTTTGTAATCAAGATTTTGACAGCAGCTATAGTGAAAGGCATAAAATAAAATGTAGTAGAGCGATAAACATGATAAACGCGATATGCAATATAAGCTATTTCACAGAGAATTTGGGGGAAGCAATAAATTTTATAGCTTAGACGGGTTTTATTGTTAACTATAACGAATCTGGATACTGGGTGATTCTATTCGTTGGTCTTTGTCGAGTATTATTTGCTCGAAGTGAAAATTTACTTAGAAATTATTCTGAATAATTGCGTTTGGAATTGTGAAAATTTATAGTTAATTGAATTCATATAAGATAAAGATATAATTGAGTTATTTCAAAGCACCAAGCAAATAAGCATCAGGTAAAGATAAAATTACTCACTCCTCATAAAATATAAGATAAAATCCATATACCTACTCCAAAACTTCACACTTTTCAGCCGCTTTTCGTGAACAATTAACTGTAAGACTTTGCTCTAACTGTCTGACTAGAATCGATTGATTCTAGTACGCATACAATGTAGTATTAGTACTTAGATAACTGATGTACAAATTAAAATAAAAAGAAGATTTTTGCAAGTCTTAACTATATTTAAAAAAAAAAACGAGATCTAACTAACTCTTATATTAAAACAGAACGAGATGTTTATGATTTTAGTGCCGTTAATTTTAGTTCTAGGACTTGCTTATTTGGGTTTGAATGAGTTATCTCGACCTGTTAAAAGTAAAAGTACTTTATACAAAATAAGTAAACTTTAGTAGTAGCGCTTCATTAGAAGAAAGTTTGTGTGTGCCGAATGCCTTAATACTGTCTCTTCTTCTACCTTCCCCTACCTACTGTTTTTGAAGTTAATGCTTTCCATTAGATAGGCTTTACGGATTGCTGGAAAATTAATTAAAAACTTTTTTTGTTTTCACTTTATGAATACAGATTTTACGTCACGTTTTATTATAAAAACACTCGTCAATATCCAATAAGAGCGGTTCAAATATGACCTTTTCAAATAAATGCCGAGTCCACGAAAATAAACATTGATCCAAGTTAGACCTTCAACGCTTAATTAAATTGTGTCTGGCTTTGTACTAACAAATTTATGCCGTAAATGTACAATTTAACCAAGATGTGTGACTGCTTTTGTCAATGTACTCTTTGTTCTTATTTGCCACGACAACAATTGTAAAAACGACAATATTAAATTCATTTTGTATTTCACCTTTATGTATATATATTTGTGAGTGTATAATTTGAATATTTATGAAGTATTAAATATTCTATTGACGTAAAGCCTCTGGCCCACCACTGCGAACTTTTGGTTTCACAGAACTGGGTTATTTTGGTTTCACAATGGGATAGACCCACAGTGTCAACAGTGGAAAACCACACACTATTGAGTATGGACGGATATTAACCCACAAGTGTGTATTCTGAAGCCAAACATGCATTCGAGTACCATTTTAACATTTCGTGTGCATAGGCGTTGACAGCTTGAGTTACGTAGATGACATATTTGAGCAAGCCACGCTTATAAAAATGGCGTGCGTAGCGCGTACTTGCAAAGCGAAGACACAATATGTGCGAAGCCTCGTAGTGTTAGTCAAGGCGTTTTTTTTTTTTTTTTTTTGTTAGAAGTTGGCAAACAAGCATACGGTCCACCTGATGGTAAGTGGCTGCCGCAGCCTATGAGCGCTTGCAGCACCATTAGTAGGTGCCACTCGCGCGTTGCCAACCTCGAGATATTAGTTCTTAAATCTCGTTCGCCCAGTAATTTCACTAGCGTACAATGTCCTTCAAACCGGAACACAGTAGTGCCTAAGCACTACTATTTGGCGGCAGAATATTGGACATTGCGGTGGTACCTACCTAGCCGGCCTCTTGCAACAAAAGACCTACCACCAGTGTGACGTGGTCGAAATAGAATTTCATAGGCGTTGAATAGGACTATCGGATAGAATAGCGGAATATTATGTAGTGTAAAGCTTAGCGACAAACGTCCTGACGTACTTTGATCGTAATATAAATTGCATATTCTTTATTCTACAACAGTGTCCTTAAAATAGAGAATGGTCAAACAGTTTTAGTAAATGTAGTATCTCAAGTCCTATGATATGCAATATAAGAGCAAAGATTATACTCGTATCTATATTGTTAAGACGCTTGAGAGCTTGGAACTAATAAGCTATAATAATCCAACAACTGACGTAAACTCTATTTATAGAATCATAAATGTCATGGTATGCTCATAACTGCTAGAATAATTACTAGAAACAACATTTAGTTTCATATCTAATTGAATATGAAAGTACAGCTTGCATTATATTATGCTATCAACTACAAACAAAACTTCGATAATGAAAGTAATTTTGTTGATCATTTTTATGTTTCTGTAATTGACAGGGTTGAGAATAGTGTAACGAAAACAGACATTACGTTTTAGGCGTCGACGTGAAGACCCCATCGCCCGCTGTTGGGATAATCTCTGTCACAGCAGAGATTATTACATCAGTGCAATCAGTCGCATTGGTGGTAGGTCTTTTATTGCAAGAAGCCAGCTAGGTAGGTACCATCGCAGTGTCAAATAATCTACCGCAAAGCAGTAGTGTCTTTGGCATTACTGTGTTACTGGGCAAAGGATATGGAGGAACCAATATCTCGAGGTTGACAACGCTTGAGTGGCACCTACTAATGGTGTTGCAAGCGCTCATAGGCTACGGCAACCACAATAACTACGTAGCAACCACTTACCATCAGGTGGGTCGTATGCTTGCTTGCCTAACTTAACAATATTGAAAAAAATATATAGACTTAAAATCATTTGCAATTCACAGTCGAAATGTAAAAATAAAGTTTAGAAAATCTGGTCAATAAAATAGGCTTGTAAAGCTCAGGGTAGGACACGAAGTCATGAAACTCCTAGGTTTGACTATCAAATTAATTACGAAGCTGCGGTTAGAGTCAGCAAACTGCTGTCGTTACTTGCACGTGCTCACAGAATAGTGAGAATACGGTGCAGAAGCGATGCGGAAAGACATTTCCTACTATTATAAATGCAAGTTTGTGGATATAGATGTATGTTTGGATGGGTGGATATTTGTTACTATTTCACGCCAAAACTACTGAACATATTTTGATGAAATTTGGCACACGTATAGCTTATTATCTGAATTAACATATAACATACTTTCAAATCTCGGAACAATGTAAGGTTCCCGAGGGATCACTAGTCAACGAGACGCTCATAGCCGAGTGCACCCGCTGATCGGTAGGTTAAGCAACTTTAGGCGTGGTCAGTCACTAGATGGGTGATCGCATAGTGGTATTTCAACCGAGCGTCTCCATGCTTCAGAGGGCACGTAAAAAGTCGGTCCCGGCTGTTGCCAATTAGACAACAGTCGATAAGTCAAGTCAGAGGCCTACGGGCGACCTGAAAAACTCTGACACTAGGTTGACCACTAACCAATCGATAAGAAGACTAGTCAACAAAGTATATTGTCGAAAAAAAAATTACTTGCTAATTCGACGTCTTGTAGCATATTGTTAAAGACAACCTAATTATTTGGGGCATAAGGTTCAAAATCGATATCTACACTCTCTGTCTATTTTATTGTATTCTCGAAAAATACCGTATAAAATTCCGTGACTTTAACTTTCTTGAACCTTTGTTCCGCGGTATATAAGCGAGTCGGCGAGTTGACTGAGTCATTCAGTACTGAGTGACGAATAAAGAAACTATTAGCGATACAAGATATCAAATGCTATACCTGGTGACCGTGGCTTTCATTCTGGACTAATATCTTGAGGTTGGCAGCGCGTGAGTGACACCTACAAATGTATGGTGTTGAACTTATTCACATAAAAAAATTCTATTAATTTTAAGTAGTATTTCAAGTTCTATATCCGCACCCGATATAAAGTACATAATCCTCACTTGATCAATGAGGAAGAGACGTGACGTCTTGATTCGACTGCTTAATTGCGGATCGTTGTGAATGCGTTATAGTTGTAAGACCTTAACAAATTGGTAAGGATACTTTACCGGCGTCGGGACGTGACGACCCCATCGCCCGCAGTTGGGATGGTCTCTGTCACGGCAGAGATTATTCCACCAGTTTAATCAGTCACACTGGTGGTAGGTCTTTTGTAATAATATATTAATGTATGACTATTACACGCACATGAACATCTGCTACACCGAAGAGCATACACATGTGCAGGTAACATTCGGGCAACGCAGGTGCGTTTCTGCCATTTTGTTTTAAGATGCGAGTGGTTCTACGCTGGCTAGCCTCGTAATGCGGCTGACGAGCAGACACTTCACGAGTTTTTCACCAACGTATGGTGACAGTTAACCAGGCGGGCATCTAAGCCCTAATATGTGATAATCAAATACTTATAAAAAAAATAATTATAAGTGTCAGTTTATTCAGTTTTAAATGAAATTGCTTTCAATGAAATAATATTGAAGGGCATCCTACAGTGAATAAACGCTTTGAAGTAACGTATTTGTATATAGAATAATGACAAGACCTTCCACGAAAATAAAGGGTATTACTAAATTCATTCTCCAATTTTTTTCAATTATTGTCACTCGTAATTTGAACGGTGAATGGGATTGATGGAAAAATAAATGAGTGAGTCGATTGATGTATGGAATTACAGCGAATGAACGAAAACCGACTTCGTTCTCTTAATTTCGTCGCTCTTCTCTTTGGTTTCGTTAATAAGTTATTTCACGCCTGTCGCGGACTGAGTTGTTTGATTTAAAACGTTATTAATTAATTTGTACTGATTGGAATTGCTATGAAAAACAATCATAGCATTTCGTTATTCAATTTTATGTATTGCATTAAAGGTACTCCATTAACAGCGCGATTAAGAAGACATTTTCAGCCTCGCACAACCACTCGGTAGCTTCCTTCTTCTTTCAACTTCCACCCGCTGTCTTTCCGAACCGGTACGACCTGGGAGCCTTCAAGAGAAGATCTTTTTTTCGTTAAAGGTCGGCAACGCACCTGCACACCCTCTGGTGTTGCACATGTTCATGGGCGGCGGTGATCGCTTAACATCAGGTGAGCCTCCTGCCTCTTTGCCCCCTCTTACATAAGGAAATGGATATCTTTATTCATGTCGGTGAAGCCGCGGTCGGCCGCAGTTAAAGCAGTAGTAAACTCATACTCGTCCCAGCACAAATAGGCCAGCTTGAACGGTGAATTACAACCCTCTTATAGAAAATCGGCGTAAAGTAACATTATCAGTAGGTACGGTTGCGTTTTATGCGATGAGTGAGAGCGCCGGGGGCCCAATCTCCCATCCCTCTTCCGTTCATTTTTTCCCTTCTCATTTCTTCCCTCTTTGGGTTGCCAATGTGCATGTGATACTTCAAGTATCGCAAGTGTTTATAGGTTGCAGTGACTGCTTACCATAATAAAATAAAGAAATAGAAGCTAGTAATGAATATAGCAATTATTCTAACAATACCAAACCTAAATTATAGAACATTAATAACAATTAAACTTCCAACTAGCTGTTTAACCCTTTAATATATAAAGCTTATTCTGATGCTGCTGACAAATCACCCAAGTTTCTAAAACAAGCCTCCAACAATACGACCTAAACTTATATCAATATGAACTGTCACAAACTTAAATTAGTTGTTACTACATCAACGTTAATATACATACAAATTATAGAAAGAAACGTCTCTCTGCCTGCCTGCGAGCCTGAATATCTGTTGACTAGTTGTGCCCGCGGCTTCGCTCCTGTCGGGCGAAACCCTTCGGCCTTGTTCACACCAACTCACCTTATCAACCCGTCCGCATTTGTTTTCTTATAGCTCGGCTTCTAAGTATCATATCGTGATGTTATATATCTATAGCTTTCCTCAAGAAATGTGCTATCAAATGCAGAAGGAATTTTTCAAATCCGATTATTGGTTCCAGAGATTAGCGCGTTAAAACAAACTCTTCGGCTTTATAATATTGGTACAGATGTTCGCTTAGTAAATGATTAACACAATTCCTTTTACCAAAGTCTTATTTCAATGAATTTACATCAAGTCTTAACGATTTATATACATAAAGCTTCCTCATGAATTTGGTCTATTGGAAAAGACCCTATGAAAATTGGTTCAGTAGGTTTTGATATAATTTCGGACATACATACGGATTTATAATAGTATGTAGTGATAGCAATATGTAGTGACAGTTAGCGAAGTCTATTGCATTAAAGGTACTAAAGATTAATTATCATGACTAAATTTTGATTATTTATATTGACGACGTTGTGACGGAGTGGTAGCGAACCTGCCTTCAACGCCACAGGTCGCGGTTTCGATTCCCGCTCGGAGCATAATAATATGTTTGTATTGACCATGCAAGCATATTTTCCGGTCTGGGTGTATTTGTTAATGTCCTTGTATGTGTTTGTGGACCCCCGACACCGGATACCACTATCCAAATGGGGGTGGTTGAGTGGAGTGTAGAGTTTATTTATTTATTCATATATAAAACTTAGGCATTCATTATAATACTTTCTTTTGCTTCTTCATAGAGCTAAGGTATTTAGCCAAAATACTAATAATATAATAAATAATAAATTAATTTAATTAATCTATAATATATATTTTACGAGTCTGATTTATGTGGAAAATTGCTTGAAAGTTTTTATTTTGCACAAAATAACAATATAACAAATTTTTAAGTATCCATCAAAAAAGCATTAAACGCTTCTCCGTATCTTTTTGACCCACAAACAATTATTATTAACGTTCCTTGTCTTTTGATATAATCAAGAATTGCAACTTCCCTTCGGTATCCACATTTCATTCCAAAGTTTTAATTAGCCTCTGTCGTCAGAGTTGAGAAATTAATATCTTCGCTGACTTTCCTTTTACGCGTTGTTCGAATAACAACTTCAAGTAATTATTTTATAAACAATATAATACTAGCTTTACCTTGCGGTTTTGTCCACGCACAATTCAGATTATACTCATGTTGCCAATTAAAGTATATTTCTTATTTATTGAAAGTTTTTTTTTATGTTAAAAGTTGGCAAACAAGCATACGGCCCACCTGATTGTAAGTGGTTGCCATAGCCTATGAGCGCTTGCAGCATCATTAGTAGGTGCCACTCACGCGTTGCCAACCTCGAGATATTGGTTCATAAATCTCCTCTGCCCAGTAATTTCACTAGCGTTTAGTGCCCTTCAAACCGGAACACAGTAATGCCTAAGGCAGAATATGTGACACTGCGGTGGTACCTACCTAGCCGGCCTCTTGACCAACAAAAGACCTTCCACCAGTATGACTGCTTGCACTGGTGGAATAATCTCTGCTGTGATAGAAGTTATCCCAACAGCGGGTGATGGGGTCGTCACATCCCGATGCCGGTTAGAAAGTAAGTATAACTATTTCTTTATAAAAATTTCAGCATCCTGTCACAAAAACAAATCCTACATAAAATTTGAAATGACTATGTTCACCAATTTTTTTAGCAAATATTAGCAATGCTTTTTCAAGATATTACTAATAATCCTGTTTTGGGGAGGCCCAAATAAGGCCCAATAAATACGACAACAGCCGAAGGTTGTAAGGACCGCACCTGCAATTCTCGCATTACAAGTCGGCCCTTCTACCGTTGAGCTATTAATGCTGAGTTATGATACTGTTAAATTAGAGACGATATTGTACAAACTTATTTATTGGACATTCTTGAAATAAATGGCAACATGATGTGTGTTTGTTCAAATAGAGACAATTCTTCTAGTTAGTTTCTTGAAAGTTTAACAGAGTGTGAAGGTTTTAAAACTTGAGTGACGTCTGGTTTGACTACTTTATAGCTTTACGCTTCTGTATGAGTTGGATTCATATTTCTTTAGGTCTGAATTTATTTTTGTATTCTATGACTCTAAATACATTAAGTATCTGTTTTGTAGTGATATTGATGTCATGACATTATATAATACAATTTAGCTTCCTATTTTGCATCTGTAATGATTTCGTGTGTTTATTTTTCATGACGGTTGATTGCCATTATTAAGCGTTGACCTGTTGAAATTGACTCAATCAAATATAAAATATACAGGGGTTAAGAATAGTATCTTTATAAAATTAACATAATAAAAGTCCCGATACGGATTTAAGATACCACTAGCGGCAGAAGTTGTCCTGCCCCGAAAAAAAATCTGAGACTTGATAGCAGCCCGCCCTAACTGAGTCTAATTGTGAACAGAAGTGACATCGGTAAAAACTATTGAGTTACTAATATCGTTATAAAAAAATTGAGTTGATGGTAGAAGGATGAAAATTTAGGGTTGTATGTATTTTTAATGCCACATCATAAAAAAATCACTGTCCATTGGAGTTCTCCAACCCTTAACAATTAGGGGTATGAAAAATAGAATGTTGACTGATTCTCATATCTACCCAATAAACACACAAAATTTCATAAAAATCAGTCGAGCCGTTGCGGAGGTATTTGTTAGCAAGCGCCGCGACACGAGAATTTTAATTAGATGTGGGTTTCAAAGGAACATTAATTTATTTTTATTAAGATTTAAATCGTAAAGCAACACTCGCACTTTCATAATAAAGCCTTAGCCTAGTCCGTGTCTGTTATCGCGTGGATACGCAGGTGACCCAGTTTGTCTTGCTATCACGATTTAATTACAACTGCAAATTAATCTAGAGCTATGCGAGAAACTATTTTCGTATATTTGAGACTTTAAAATAGTTTAGTATTTGTTTTACATTCGTTTCTTTAATCGGATCAGACACACTAGAAAAAGAAAGACACACTACAAATTTAATAGTGGTTACTTTTCAATCAAAGTGTCTAGTGCAGCTACCGTCCAAATAAGACACTAGATAAAAAAATATTGATCCAAAATAGTGGTTCCTGTTGAAGCAAATTGTCATGTGCAGCTTTCTTTCTTAGTCGATCCCTTTGTTCGATCATTGTCAAAATTATTAAATAATTTATTTTTTTATCACGTATATTATTTTTTCCCATTTGCAAATGCGTAAGTTGTTGACCTCCATCGAGCGCGAAGGCATAGGAAAGACTACTGTGGAGCGAGCTTACTCATAAGAAGCCTGAGTACTCGCTCCTAATAATAATATTCCATCAAAAACATAAAATGTAAAAAGTTTTTACATTTTATGTTTTTGATTGAATCTCATATCTTTTGTAGAAAGACCTACTTTTTTCTACAAACTTGTTGAATTTCATGGTATATTATCTAGGTATCCATCTACACCTATTATTCCATTATATTATGCATATACTATACAAGTACACTGATTGATTAACTGTTAATGTTACTTTGTAATACTATACATTTATATAAGATTACAAAGTTATTTTTGCAGTTGGTGTATCTAGAAAACTGGACCAAAATTACAAAATATTTGAGTTTTTCCCTAGTTTATACATTAAACATTAATTATATTCTAAATTTGAAGCTTCCATTTCGGCTAGAAGTCCCTTAGAGTTTTGATGACTAGTCAGTCAGTGAGTAACAAAATTAAGAAATTTTGACTAGTTATAATTCTTAAACTTCATTTTCAAATTGAATGAAATTTGAAATATACCGTGTTTTGTCATCTGTGCTTAGTCCATTTTGTTTATTTCTGTGTAAATTTATTAAGTCTAATAGAATCAAGCTTTAAATAATCAAATGGTATTGTCTTTTAGTGAGTGTGTATTTTCCTTAATATATATATATTTTTTTTATTTCATTAATATATATATCTGACTGTATTGTTTTAGGTTGAGGACTAACAATGATATTCCTACTATTTCGACTGTTTTCAAAATTTATTTTGACGGCGTAATCTCGACCGCACTGATCAATCTCCATCGTGTCTTCTCCACCCCACGTGACATTGGCGGAATAATCTGTGCCGTCTGGCATAACTAAAAGCCATTAAATCTATCAATAATAATAATATATACCGTGTTTATACAATGCCTGTTTGGTTACTGAAAATTCAGGCTTTTAGTTTTAACCAAAACGAAGTTATCGGAGGGTCGAAAATGGCCTGAATTGCTCCGAGAAAAGGATTGTACGGCCGTGCCGCTTTTTTGCTCGACTTGGCAGGGCACTGCCGTGCCCCCAGATTTAAACCAAAGTAGCACTACGGAGAACAAGGCTGACCAAGATTTTTATTGATGATACTATAAAGTAAGTTAAGTATTCAATATAGCCTATGGAATTGGCATACCTATCAAATAATGGTATGACGAGAAAGAAAAAATACCACATTCCTGGGAAGAAGAACCAGGTTATGTGGAGTTCAGGGTAAGTAGCGTCATGGGGAGCTACTGAAATATTCGCGAGGTAATGGGGCTTGGGGGTCAGGTTAAAACGTTATAAATACCAAATTTCTTGTGTAGGGATCCCTTTATTTTTGGTATTTATTGTTGAGTACGGAACTACAAACGAAAACTAAAGAAATATAAATATATCATCTCGATATAATTAATTCTAAATAAGATTTTACTGAACCCTTGTCATAACCCTTTAATCTCTTAAATATTTTGAAGGTATTTCACCCAATAAATCTCCATTAGCAAACGTCTCTGCGGTAATAATTTTAAGGTAATTATGGTAGGTATTATTAAGTCATTATTGGCTTAGGGCGATGACATTACGAAATTGAATATCATAATATTTTGCGATACCAGGAAGTTGTCGGTGAGAAGTAAAATGTTGGTTACAATTTCGCGGTATTATGCTTACAATGTTGTTTTGTTTTGTAATTTTAAAACGTTCTTTTCTGTTATACATGTACATTTAATTTTTAAGAGTACAGTTTGAAACGATTAAAATAATTTGTTTCGTATACACGATTGCAATTATGAATAATGAATAAATAATAGCTTAATGTAAAATATTTATTAAAATTAAGTAAGGTTTTAGGCAAACTAAAATATATACAATCAAAGCATATTTGCTATTTAGTCTATAAAAATATAATTCTGTAATAAAAGTATAAAATAGTCTTACTTTCATATTATTATGTTAGAGAGTCTGCAAACCGTAAAAAATATATAAGCATTTCCCTTCCCAATTTTCCTCAAATCGCTACAGAAGTCTTCGAATGATAAAACCGCCATTCCTGCAGTTACTTTTTGCCTCAACGATATCAAAGAAACTCATTTACTTAGACAAGAATATTTCGTAATTAAAGAACATGTAGAGAATTCATATCTAATATATAAAATTCTCGTGTCACAATGTTCGTTCCCATACTCCTCCGAAACGGCTTGACCGATTCTTATGATTTTTTATGCATATTCAGTAAGTCTGAGAATCGGCTACTATCTATTTTTCAAATCCCTCAGTGGTAAGGGCTGTCCACCCCAAAATTTTTTTTTAATTTATTGGATAAAATTTTTATTTTTTTTATTATGTGGCATTGAAAAATACATACGACCCTAAATTTTCACTTTTTTATCATCAACCCCTGCTTTTTAATAGCCTTATTAGTCAATCAAAAACTTTCACCGGGTAGAGGGCGCTGCTATCGGGTCCCAGACTTTTTCGGGGCAGGACAACGTCTGCCGGGCCCGCTAGTATTTATATAAAATAACGACAAAGTTTGTGTTGGCTATTTTCAGATACGACTTTCTAGTTATTTTTTTTAAATTAAACTTACATAGTTAAAGTCTTATTTTTACTTAAGTTATAATTTCTTTCTAAGTCGATTTTTATAGGAATGTATTGAGTTATTTTAAAATACTTTCAGAGATTATTTTGTTTGTATTGAAACTTTACATACTATTTCTACTAAGAGTAATAGATTGGTAAAAATACCGTGGTAGATTCTGCAATACACATAAAGACTATATGCAATAGACTTCGGGTCGTGACGACGCCATCGCCCGTTGTTGGCATAAACTCTGTCACAGCAAAGATTATTCCACCAGTGCAATCAGTCACACTGGTGGTAGGTCTTTGATGTAAGAGCTCGGCAAGGTAAGTACCACCGCAGTGTCAAATATTCTACCGCAAAGCAGTAGTGTCTTTGAGATTACTGTGATACGGTTTGCACTGTAGGCTAGTGAAATTACTGGGAAAAGGTGATCAGGTGAGCCGTATGCTTGCCCACTAGTATCATAAAAAGTACAATAATTAATAATCTTCTCATGAAAACTTTCAATTTTATGTCTATTTTATTGACGAGCATTTCGAATTTTATTCTTATTGTTGTTAATATTTATATTGTTTTAACGGTAATCAACGGGTAAAAATTACCTTTAAGTATCGTTTGAGGTTTTAATCAGGTTACATTGACCATGATCACAAGCAGATTTTTATTTTTATCATAATTAGGGCCGACTCCGTTCCGCGAAAGTCGCGGGTTCGATCCTGACCCCCATGGGCTATTGTCGTACCCACTCCTAGCGCAAACTTCGAGCTGATTTGGAGGGGCAATGGCAATATTAGTAATGCCTTGAAAAATCATTGGTAATATTTAAAAAAATGATTTTCAAGATTTTAATCATCGCACCTATTTAAATTGACAGCTGTAACCAATTTAAAAATTGGGTGTCGAAATGAAGCAACTCAGATGTAAGTAACGTAGTGTTAAAGTGGTTGGAAAATTATCATTTCGACTTAGGTTCCATATAGAAAAGACTTAGGTAATTTTCTTTCACATTCCAAGCGTAGAAACAATGGTTGGATCATCATAATAAAATAGGCTTGTAATGTAGGACATGAAACTCCTAGGTTTGGCCATCAAATTAATTACAATGCGGTGGTCAGACTCAGCGAATTGTTACCGTTACTTGCACGTGGTTACAATATAGTGAGGATACAGTGGAAAAGCGAAGCGGGTAGTCGAAATTACTTTGCTATACCAATTTTAAAAAAAAGAAACGTTTCTTGGGACACGCGGTAGGAAATACTTTTCGCTATCTATCAAATATTAATAATGAATAGTATAAATAAATAATAGCTATATTAAAGAAAAACAGAGATGAATATATTTCCGTATGTACCTATGATGGTGTTTTTACTATAAGCCAACTTAAGCTGGAAGATAGATATATACATATATGCTGTCGATTGATACAGTTTTAGAAAGATCTCTGGTGTCGGAGAAAAAGTTTAACTTCCTTCCCACAAAATATTTGAAGAAAAAAAAAATAGCAATAACTTACGAAACACTTAACTTAATACAGAGAGAATATAGACAGAAGAAATTCTTGTTAAAATTGATTTTTGAACAAAATCTCACCTAATTTAAGTAAAGAAAAACACTTAAGTTTAAGCTCTATATTCATACCCGAAGTGAGTTACGTAATCCTCGGTTGATCAATGAGGGAAAGACGTGACGTCATAATTCGACTGCGTGATTACGAGTCGATGAGAACGATTGGAAAGGGTATATAATAGGAAGGCTGCAGTCATAAAATTATTCGATATATTTTAATTGGAGGGCTTTGGCAAGACTCTGGATTTTTTTTTCATGACGCTCGGTAAATAAGCATACGGTCCGCTTGATGGTAAGCAGTCACCGCAAGCTATGAATGCTCGCAATACTTGAAGTATTACATGTGTTTTTCCAATTTAAGGGATAGGAAGGGATGAGAAGTGAATAATTAGCAGTCAAGTGCGTTGTGAACCACGCACATTTGAAACTAAAGGGTTCCGCAGCTTGGTTATGAAGAATCTTAAGGGCTTGAAAAATAATAACGAATTTAAATCGACTGCAAAAATAAGTTGGTAATTTCATAGTAATTATTAAAAGTTATATGAAAAAAAAACCAAATGTGGTTGAAATTTTATTTGATGTTCTATAAGCTCAAATTTTTCAGAATTTTAAATCCCATAGTTCAAAAGTTAGAGGAGGGGGTCACAATTTTTATGAATTTAGGAGCTAATATCTCAACAACTACTGACTTAATAAAAAAAGTCGAAATCCAAAGATATCTCACACGTTGACATACGTTGAATTTTTTTTTTCAACACTCAGTTGCATGTATGGACTGCTAACCTTAATTCTTATATATTTTAAGATTTCATTATAGAATCGTTGTGCGGTTCATAGAATACACCTATTTCGCAAATTTCGTATAGATAGAGCCAATGGTCTCCGAGTAAAATGACTGTGACATACGGACGGACGGACGGACAGACGGACAGACCGGCGGACGGACAGACGGACATGACGAAACTATAAGGGTTCCGTTTTTGCCATTTGGCTACGGAACCCTAAAAAGGAAGGGTATAGTTCCTTAAATGTAACTTGAACCAAAATGGCCACTTCTGCGCAGGTACAATAATGGACAAAAATGTTAGACAAAAATATTGGTTTCGTCTTATTTAAATCGTTTCTTTATACAGTAGGAAAACGGAATGAAGTATATAATATAGTTATTATTTCTTCTAAATTCAATTAATTATATATTTATTATCGTTATTAATTACTTAAATAGAATAAAACAAATAAATAGTATAGAAAAAGGTACCTATATATAAAAAAAAAAAGTTAATGTACATTATTAATAGTGAGACAGACTTCTTCGTATCTTCCGCAGTATTATTCAGATAATTAGTTATATTATTTTCTTTTAAAAAATAACTATAAACGTCAAATACCATCCTTTTCTCCCGTCTCCTTAAAGTTGATTGTGGTCGAGGCATTATCTTGAAATAAATGTTAACACACTTGACAAAACTAATTTATATTTTAATTTATTTTTAAAAAATTTATTATTAAAGAACTAAAACAACCGTGAGCGAGTGTACCAAACCCGGCCCCCCTCATACCGCATACGGTTGAGACCCAAAAACGTGTTACTGCACAGGGTTCAAGTTACATTTAATAGACTATACAGAGATGATGCGATGGAGGGGATGGAATTTGGGTCTCCGGTGCTCTCACTTATCGCAGGAAATGCAACAGTACCTACAGATACTGTCCCTTTACTCCGAAAAGACTAACGTTTTTTACTTATAAAACGATTCCACAATGTGATTTTCTTTTCACTAAACATAAACTATAAAGGGTACTTTTAGCTTATAGGGCTCCGTATCCAAAGGGTACTAAAACCCCATTACAGCTGTCCGTCCGTTCATCCAACAGCGACCTCTATCTCAAGAACCGTAATAGGTATAATTGCAATTTTCACAGATTGTGTATTTTTGTTGCGGCTACAACTTCAAATACTAAAAATAAATAAAAATAAAATAAAATAATGGGCTCTCCATACCAGAAACATGACATTTCGACGTTTTTTGATGTATATCTCAAGTCGTGTCTGTATTTCATAATACTGTAATAGATAAATAGTTGAAATTGTCACAGATTGTGTATTTCTTCTATAAACGCTATAATAACAAAGAATGAAATCATATTTAATTTAAAAATTAAAAGAACTCTTATTACAAGAAACTTGTTACGCTACAGTGGTACTCAAAATATTACAATAATAAAATATCTTTGCATATAAGATAATTCAAATAATAATATACCTGAAACGTACGCTTTTACCTTACACATTTTCTTAACAATGGTTTACTTAACAAAGCGGAAAAGTAAATAACGCCTATTCATATTTAACAAAGCGTATGTGATTCTACGTGTATGTAATTTTGAATGAACAGGAAGGAACTATTTCGTATCACATTATTTTTACCAACTTCAAAAAAGGAGGAGGTTCTATGTTTAGCTGTATGCACGTTTTTTTTTGTATGTTCATTCATTACACTTTCAATTGTGAACCAGATTTGATGATTCTTTTTTTATTTGGAAGCGTATACTTTGAAAATGGTTACATTATAATTTGGTCGGGATCCGTTGATGGGATCTAGAAGAATCGAGGGAACTCTTCAAATTTGGATTTGGATATTTTAAGCACATCATCAGCAACACCAGAAGGCTTGCAGGTGCGTTGCCGACCTTTAAGGAAAGAATACGCTCTTCTCTTGAAGGTTCCCAAGTCGTATCGGTTCGGAAAGACAGCAGGTGGAAGTTGATCCCACAGAGTGGTTGTGCGAGGAAGAAAATGTCTTCTAAATCGCGTTGTTGTAGATTTCCAGACATCGAAGTGGTAAGGATGGAATAATAATAATAATAATAGTTTGTCCATTAGCCCTGAAAAAGCATCATTTGTTGATGTGGAACTGATGATTATCACAAATGGCTACCGAAACTGCACATTACTTATAAATATTTCACGGGTGATACATTTAGGCACATTTTTATGTAGTTTAATATGGTTGTCTATTTTTTTTTATGTTACTAGATCGGCAAGGAAGCATAAGGCCCACCTGATCGTAAGCGGTTGTCGTAGCCCATGAGAGCTTGCAACACCATTAGTAGGTGCCTCACGCGTTGCCAATCTCGAGATGTTGGTTCTTACATTTCCTTTGCCCAGTAATTTCACTAGCCTACAGTGCCCTTCAAAACGGTACACAGTAATGCCGAAGACATTGCTGTTTTGCTGAATTATTTTGACACTGTGTTGGTACCCACCAAGCCGGCCACTAGCCTAGCTATTATTCATACCTAAAAAGTATAAAATAAAATAATTTATCAGTATGACTCGGTGGAACGCAGAGCCAAACGACTGATTGGTGACAAGAGGCTAGTTGAAACCGCTCTGCATAGTCTTTGTCACCGTCGTAAAGTCGCTTGTCTGTCGGTGTTCTACAGACTCTACTTCGGGAGTGTGCTGATGAGCTCCATGAACTCATACCGCCATCGCCGTTTTTCTACCGGGATACCAGGCGCACTGCGGGTACCACCCATATCTGGTCGATATACCTAATATCCGAACTATGCGCTTTCGTTCGTCATTCATAATGCGCACGGCCAGGGATTGGAATGCTCTTCCAGCGTCTGTATTTCCGAATGCATACAACCTGAACCTCTTCAAGGTGCGAGTACATAGGCTTCTCTTGAGTAAGCTCGCTCCAACGTAGACCTCATCTAAGCTTTCATGCTCGATGGAGGTCAAGAGCTTACCCATTTTTAAATAAAAAAAAAAAAAAAAAAATGTAAAATTTCGACACAAAATTTTTTTGATTTTTAGTTTTGAAGTCGTTAGGTATTTTTAATAAATATTTCTCATAATAGAAAGCGCATAATATTTGAGTCACTATTATATATGACAATGTAGTAATTATTTAATCAATTTTCAGAAAACAATCTCTATTAATCCCTTGTGTTCTAACTCTATTGTCTATGATAGACACAGAGGTATGATATAATATATTGTTGTAACTTGATCCGGAAAATACAAGCATATTATGTTTCTCCCATGCAAACGGACGGGTGTGGTGCCGGCGTGTCGGGTTCAATCAGTTTCTACTGAAGGCAGTTCAAACCGCAATCGCATCGGCTTGCTTACTTGATCGTAACGCGAACATGTGTCTATCTGCATGAATAACATTATGTGTATGTAATTTATGTAGTAGTAGACCCATTCTCCTCCCAACACAAATTGACCGCCGGTGCCGAGGGATGGTACTGTTGCGGTTCTTGCTATGAGTGAGAGCACCAGAGACCCAATGTCCCCCTCTGTTCCCTTTCTTCTTTTCCCATCTCATTGCTTCCGTCTTATACCTTGGGTTGGCAACGCGCTTGTAATACTTCAAGTCGCAATCGCAAGCGTTTATAAGTTGCGGTAACTGCTTAATATTAGGCGGACCGTACACTTGTTTACCAAACGTCATGAAAAAAAAAATTGTCAAAAATTTCTGTAAATGTCACTAATGATATAAAAAAAATCTTTTGTCAAGATATTCTCTAAGTGTTGAATACAAATAAAAGCAGCCCGTAAGTAAGCTTGTTGGCCATTGTTGTACTGTAATTCTTTTTTGATATGCCTTAAAATTATATGCATATACTACCATACTGTCGTTTAATGGTTGGTTACGTCGCAAAAGCTATTGCTAGCAACAACATTATATCCATTTCCTAACGTATTTGAGTGCCATTTGCGTAACATTCTAGGTGTGGGGTACTCACATTAATTGCACTATCTATTCAGGTTTTCCGGCTGCATGGCATTAACATCACCGGCCCCGTCGAATGACGTAATAAACTACGTTATGTGCCGGTTTAATTTTATTCTGCAATTACCCGAGTGCTCGGGGTGGTCATCTTTATAGTTAAATCAAACGTCTTTATGCTTTATGCAATACAAACAAAATTGACATTCATCTGTTTTGAATGATTATAACAATATCTTATTTAATGAATATTCTATTCGTAAAATCCAATCCCATATAAATCGTAAAATGTAATAAAACCCTCGCAACGCAGTTCTTCTATTACAAAAGGTTGTGAGATCTCATGTAAAACTATAATTGCTCGATACTAAAGTATATTAATTAGTAGAATAATTATGTTGCCGAACTGAAGAACAACCAAGTTACAAACAAAGATCAAAAGAGTGAGTCGCTTTGAGTAAAATGTTACTGCCGTGCTTCCGTGCTGCCGTGCTTTGAGTGAAATATTACGTCACATCGGTGAACCATAATAAGTTATAGAAGTTGCAACTTGTTATCATGAGATAATCATTGGAACTTGGAGAGCCGTCTTTCGAGCCAACACATTCGCATTAAACATAATTATATAACACTAAGATTGTATAGTAAATTGATTACTTATTCACTTAAGATTGTTTATTGACTGAAAAACTAATACCGCAGGGTAGGGCCAGATTTTCTGTTTGTGTTTTCATACTTATGTATCTTAATTTGGATCTTCGATATAATAAAATGTGTATAAAATAAATAATAAGACGCTAAATATATTGGATTACTGTGAATATAAATATTCAACGTACTTCTAATATCATCTCTTTTGTGTTACTTATATTGTGAAAAATAGAGTACAATTATCTACAAATTAGGGAAATAATTATTATGAAATTTTTATATTTTAGGCTATTTAAAATGAATATCTATTCATATATTTTTTTATCATACGTTTATATTGAATAAACTAAGTTATATAAAGAATTTTATAAATGCCCTTTAAATTAATTTTTAAAATGAATATCTACATAAATAACGTTTATTCAATAAACTAAGTAATATAAGAACAATGCCCTTTAAATTAATCTTTAGATTATCTTGCCTCAAAACTCATTATAGAAATTTAAAGCTGAGCTTTTATGTAATCTTCTTCTTTATCTTTAAAATATAAACGAACTTAACCAGACAGATCAGCTCAGATAACACTAATAAAATTACATTACATTAAAGAATTTCCTTAAAGAAATAAAAATAAGCCTTAAGCAGTTTCATTCCAGTATATATCAGAAAAAGTATAATCTAAGATATTTTACGTCTAGTGCATTTATACTGAATAATGATTCTGAATTTGACTTTGAGTGATCTACTATTTTTTTATGTTACAAGTTGGCAAACAAGCATACTGCCCACCTGATGATAAGTGGTTGCCGTAGCCTATGAGCGCTTGTAGCACCATTAGTAAGTGCCACTCACGCGTTTCCAACCTCGAGATATTGGTTTATAAATCTCCTTTGCCTAGTAATTTACCTAGCCTACAGTGCCTTTCAAACCGGAATACAGTAATGCCTATGCACTACTATTTAGAAGCAGAATATTTGACACTGCGGTACCTACCTAGCTGGCCTTTTGCAACAAAAGCCCTACCACCAGTGTGACTGATTGGTGGAATAATCTCTGCTATGACAGAGGTTATCCCAACAGCGGGCGATGGGGTCGTCACATCCCAACGCCGGTAAATGCTACTATGTTATATTCAGAAACATAATTTGTACAAAAATTAAGTATAGAAAATTTAGCAAGCAAAGGCTACTTCGGCCTGATAATCTGATTCATTGTATAATTCTAATGAAATGCCTTCTTCGAAAAAAAAAGTATAATGCAAATGATTTTAAAAAGTTTTGTCGATTATACTTTTAAAAACAAAAAAATCACATGATATCATTAACAATCAAAATCAATTGTTTTAAGATATAATTCTCGATCGTATCCGTGGTGGACCACGCACATTTATAGCTAAAGGATTCCGTAGCTTGATGAGGAAGAATCTTTAAAAATTTAAATTAATAATTAAGTTAGAGGGGGGACACAATTTGTATGACTTTGGGAGCTAATATCTCAACCACTACTGACTAAGTGAAAAATTTAAAGTCAATTTTTTTTTAATATGTTTCATCATTTCACAACAAAATTCTATAGCGGTTCATAGAATACATCTGTATACTTAATTTCGTATAGGTAGCGCCAATAGTCTCCGAATAAAATGACTGTCACATACGGACGGCATGATGAAATTATAAGGGTTCTGTTTTTGCCATTTCATTACGGAGTCCTAATAGATGAAATAAATTGAAATTCCATTTAATATTGTTAAAGGAATTGTAACAGCCTTTGGCTACCTGTTCAACCTTTAAACGGGATATTACCTATGAGCAGGTCTTTAAAATTCCTGAAACGAAGCGTTTTCAATGTAACGCGCGCTGTTGGTAAACTTAATGGCTACTTATCTGCAGTTATATGTTAAACCAAGTTATTTTATGTTTTTAAGAAATTGGATTATGTTTTCATATCGTGACTTTCTTGTGAATATCATAGAACAGTATATTAGGCTTATAAAGTTGATCGCTAAAAAATAATAGCTATAACAAAATTTACTCTTTGATTAGCTATTTGGTTATTATTATTTTTTTTTATGTTAGAAGTTGGCAAACAAGCAAACGGCCCACCTTATGGTAAGTGGCTGCCGCAGCCTATAAGCGCTTGCAGCACCATTAGTAGGTGCCACTCGCGCGTTGCCAACCTCGAGATATTAGTTCTGAAATCTCGTTCGCCCAGTAATTTCACTAGCGTACAATGCCCTTCAAACCAGAACACAGTAGTGCCTAAGCACTAATATTAGGCGGCAGAATATTGGACATTGCGGTGGTACCTACCTAGCCGGCCTCTTGCAACAAAAGACCTACCACCAGTTTAAGGAAAGTAAGTGAGTAAAAGATAATTCTGTCAACAGATATATTACCCAACCCTTCTGTTCCCTTCCTTCTCATTCCTTCCCTTCTATTCCTTGGATGGGCAACGAGTATGTGATACACAGTTATCGTGCGCGTTCATAGGTTGCGTTGAATGCTTACCATCAGGCAGACTGTATGATTATTTTTCGACCGTCGAGAAATAGCGTGTGCGGTCGGGGGACTCCCGTCAGGAACGAAATTTCTTACATTTTTTCTTCAACTCAGAAAGTAATTCAAAATGAAATATGTATATTTCAGAAGGTTATATGATAAAAAGAGACAGGGACAGAGCTAGAGAGAGAGGAGAGAGAGGAGAGAGAGAGAGTTGCGCTCCCGGGTGCGCACTCACTTGCTCGTGTGCTCATTTGCTTGTAGTAGGTCTGATAGTCACACACACACACACAGACACAGCATACGGCATTTCGTTATGTGACGACTTTTACTAAATCGCACGTAAGCCCGTAAGCCTCGTTAAGAAACTTCGTTCCAAATGCCGTTTTACAAACCGAAGAAAAGTGGCAAGTCGCTAGTGTGTAAAATATTTTATATTAAAATTCTTTCTTTTGATAATAACTGAAAAATTTGCTATAAATAAAAAAATAACAAATTTATTTAACACTAGCTTCTGACAGTGGCTTCGCCTGCTTGAATAACAATTTTAATACAAACTCTGAACCTCCCCGCCTCCTTTTACAATCTTCGAATGTCATATTTGTTTATATCGAATCAACAACCTAAAAAATTAAATGACGATAATTCCTTACAACTTTTCATCCCCCTTTTTAACCCCTTACAACCCTTTTTTCGCATTAAAAAACCCATGTCCTTTCTCAGGCGTTTCTCAATCCTCTTTAGTATTGGCGTGAAAACCTGACAGAGTTACTTTCGTATTTATAATATTAGAAAGAATTGCATATCTGTGCAATATATATATTATAATCTATGTCGTATTTCAAAGTACAAGACAGCTTAATCATCTTGTCATAGTGACCACTTGTCGATTATATGCGCAATGCATCTTCATCGTGTTCCGACGTGAGCTAATTTCTCTTAATCGAATATTACAATGAACATTCTAATTTGCGGTTAAATGTTATTGTCCTGTCAACGTTAGTAATCTGAATTTACAATTCCATTAACCTAACTAATCATGCATCGTACTAAAGTTTCTGATTGATGTAACTATTTTCGTTACCATTTTTTTTTCTGCAGGTTTCACAAATTTAACGGTTCTTGTATCGTATTATTAGTTGTTTAAAAAAAATGAAAAACCACAGAACCGATTTTGATTATGATTTTGGTACAGAGATAGACTAGATCTTGGAAAAAGAGATATGTTAGTTTTTATTGAGACAAAAAGGTTTTAAAAGGTTGAAATAGGGAATGATTGTATGGGTAACCATATATATCTCTGTATTTTATCAAAGGTGCCTCATTAAAAATCGTTATCCGTGGAGGTGAAGCCGTGGGTATAGCTAGTTTTAAATAAATTGAGGAAAGTTCGCCTATATAGTTTATACACATTGTGACGATCTCAACATTACACATTATTTAAATCTCTAAAACAATATATTTTCTGAAATATTATCCTATGTTTGGACGTTTGGCTATTTGATACTCAATCACGCCAAAACGGTCAAACGGATTTGGAATAAATTTGGTACTGATATAGATTGTTGCCTGGTTCCCGTAGGGCTTTATAAATAAATAATAAATAAACGCTACACACTCAACGGCCCCCATTAGGATAATTATATCCTGTGTCGGGGTCCGGAAACATTCACAATGACAAGGACAAACACAACCAGACCGGAAAACATGCCTGTACGATTAATACAAACATCTGCTCCGAGCGGGAATCGAACCCGCAACCGTCGAGGCTTAAGGCAGACTCGCTACCCACAACGCCACAACGGTGTCGTTTATGTATCTACTGCAGGGTTAATTTACTTGTAATTGTTTCAATGTTGGTTACTCAATCTCGCGTATGATGTATCGCCTTGATGAATTGTTATAAAATTTAGCACACAGATAGCTATTATATGGATATTAACAAATTGGATACTATTTATCCCGAAAAAATGTTCGGTTAGTGTGGGATTATTAACGAAGTTTCCACTGTGGAAGAAGTCACGGACAGATGCTATAAGAAAATAGTTACTAGCTTTAGCCTATGAGGCCGTCAGTGGGTAAACATTTTAACTTTAGAAAATTCGATCCTTATATTCTGTTTTAATAAAACCTTAAAATATAATATTAATTGAACCTCAATCTGTCAAAGTACTCTGCTCAGTAGCTTTGCGCGGTGATAATATCAAATCACCAATTAAGTAGAATGAAATTCTAAAAAAATGTTTTGAAATCAGAGTTTTTGAAACACTGATTATAATCTAGTCTGTTCACAGAAATCGATACTTCAATAATTTGTCAAGAATTTGTCGATGACGATGTATTGTATGATGGATGTATCTCCCAAGAAGAATCAGTCTATCTTGTTAATACTAAACTGTACACATCATTTATCATTAGATGATATTTTAACGTCACGAATGACATTAGATCTGTTGAGTGGTCTCTTTATTAGGCTACACGCAAAAATAACCTCGGCCATAGTAACTTGTTCTTCTTCTGTGTCGCTACACTCTTGACAGAGTGGTAGTGGTCGTCGATGTTGGATTTGTGGCACACCTAACAATTCGTCGCCACACACTACGAGTTGCTGCTTTCTTGGTGCATTCATAGAGTGGATCGTCAAGCACGGTCTTTACTTGATCGGTCCACCTCGTAGGTGATCTACCACGTGCTCTTGTGCCTTCGACATATCCATGAACAACAAGGCGATTAATAAACATGTCTCCTCACGCTACAAAAGGCCGAAGAAAGTAAGGATGTGGCTTTGGACGATGGGAGATAGACGCTGCTTGATGCCGAGTTCTTGAAGGATAGACTCGTTAGATCGAAATTGAGTCCACGATATCCCAAGAATTCTTTACCAGCACCACATTTCGAGGGTGTCTATCTTCTGGTAGCTGGCATAGCAACTGGTAGCTGGCGACAATATTCCTTGATTTACCACTTTTAACGAGTGGCCTCCACTCAGTGTCGACAACATGTCACCGATGCCCACTCGCTAGTTAAAATCCATTGTGAGACATTAAAACAAGAGTGTGTTACAAATTGTAACGGCCACCGATAACTAATAACCACTGCTAAAGGAAAATAGTTATACGACGTTAACGAGTACATTATATAATGTTTTTACGGTTAATAAATCCCCATTATCAATAATTTTACAAATAACTATTTTGGCAGCATTTATTCAGTCATTATTGGTTAAGGACTATGACATTGTGAAAATAAATGACATATTTTGCGATACCGCAGAATCGTCGGCAAGCGTTGAATGCGAGTTACAATTTTGCGGTATTTTATTATAGGTAAGGGACGATGTTGCAAAGAATTCTCTTTGTTGTATATAATATACATCAGTAAAAATTTGTTCACAATATTACTCGCAGTAAACTTGCTAAAAGGTTGAAATTATTTACACCATAGAACAAATTTGGTGGCTTTCTATAGAATGTAAATGTAATGTAAAATGAGAGTATTTTTTTTTTTGAGAAAGCGTGTTGCTGTTCATACCTACATAATTATGTATCAGAAATAGTTTCTTTATAAACGGAAATTTTATAAACTAGCTTTTACACACGGCGTAGTTGGTTCCAGCTTTTGATATCATAGGGTGGCCATAATAATAAATAGTTTTAATTTTACGCATATTACACATATTGTAAAATCCTATAAAATATTTATTAATTATAAGATAGCCTTATTACTGCTTATGACTCTACATCATACTCTAAAGTATTTTACAAACTTTTCCTTTCTAATGTTGAAACAAATGGGCCAGCATGTAAAAGTAGCAGTACTGTTGCGTTACGATGAGTGAGCGCGCCTGAGGCCCAATCTCCCACAAAAAAATTAAAATATCAGTATTTTTTTCTGAATTAAAAAAACCTTTTAAAAATATGGGTTTCTTAAACGTATTTAATAAATACAAAAAAGATAATTGAAATAATAATATTATGCGTATTAATCTCCTTGACAATCACTTTTGCTTTTATATCGATTTGAAGGCAGACATTTTTGCGCATTCCTCAAGATATGGACGAAAAGCGACTACAGTTAAAAAAATATATAATCTATTTTTAAAAAAAAACCTTTGATGAAAATATTACAACCTTTTTAGGGTTCCGTAGCCAAATGGCTAAAACGGAACCCTTATAGTTTCGTCATGTCCGTCTGTCCGTCCGTCCGTCTGTCCGTCTGTCCGTCCGTATGTCACAGTCATTTTACTCGGAGACCATTGACTCTATCTATACGAAATTTACTAATTAGGTGTATTCCATGAACCGCACAAGGATTTTGTAATAAAATCTTAATATATATATGAATTAAGGGTAGCAGTCCATACATGTAACTGACGATTGAAAAAAATTTCAACGTATGGCAACGTGTGAGATATCTTTGGATAGGTCTTTCAAAATGATAAGGAGGTTTGATTTTGAGTTTTTCATTAAGCCAGTAGTTGTTGAGATATTAGCTCTTAAAGTCGTAAAAATTGTGTCCCCCTCTAACTTTTGAACTATGGGATTTAAAATTCTGGAAAAATTTGAGCTTGTAGAATACCACATGAACTTTCATCCACATTTAGTTTGAAGAAGATAGGTCTACAAATTTAAGAGATATATAAGTTTTTCCCATAACTTTGTTTTTCATATTACTTTTAATAATTACTATGAAATTACCAACTTATTTTTGCGGTCGGTTTTAATTCGTTATTATTTTTAAAACCGTTACGATTCTTCATAACCTTACCATCACCCATTTACGCCTGTTTTCTCGATTTATCCAAGGCATTTGACCTGGTTAATTACGATATCTTATGGCAGAAATTAAAACTCACTGGCATGCCTGAAGAGATCAACATGATTTTTAAGTTTTGGTATAAAAATCAGGTTACTGTTGTGCGATGGTCAGAGAGCTACTCAAGGTCTTAAAGGTTGGAATGTGGGGTGAGGCAGGGTGGCCTGACCTCACCCAAGTTGTTTAATCTGTATGTGAATGCCCTAATACAGAATTACAGACGCTCAGTAGCACTCGTGTCGGATGTCATATTGACGGAGTCTGTCTTAATAACATTAGTTACGCAAACGACATGGTTCTGCTGCGTGCATCTGTCTGTGGGTTAGCAAAACTGATAAGTCTTTGTGAGAACTATTTCAAACATCATGGCTTAGTCTATAACTGTAAGAAAAGCGAATGCATGGTCTTTCAGGCCAGGGAAAATAGATTCCATCTATTGTACCTGCTATCAAGTTACACGGGGTTCCACTAAAGAGAGTTGAATGCTTTAAATATCTTGGCCATGTAGTAGTCTATGACTTGAAAGACAATGCAGATATTGAGAGAGAACGCAGGGCTTTGTCTGTTAGGGCAAATATAATTATTCGCAGGATTGCTCGTTGCTCAATACCAGTCAAAATAACGCTTTTCAGAGCTTACTGCACCACATATTACCCTAGCAGCCTGTGGGCAGACTATACGCGGAAACAGTACAACGCCCTGCGTGTACAATATAACAATGCTTTCAGGATGCTAATGGGTATGCCTCGTTTTTGTAGTGCATCGGGGATGTTTGCCGAGGCGTATGTGGACTGTTTTTATACCATTATGCGAAAGCGGTGCACATCGTTGTTGCGCAGGATTCTTTCCAGCTCAAGTGGCGTCCTGAGAGCATTTGTTATTAGAAGTTGTTTGTATGTGAACCACTGCTAACGGATTCACGTGCTGACAAATTAATCCTGTCTTAGGTTAAATAAGTTTTGCATGCTGCGGAACCCTTTAGATTCAACTGTGCGTGGTCCACAACGCACTTGACTGGTAATTTTTAAATACTTCTAATTTATTGACAGCCAATTTAATAGAAGCGTAGTAAAAAAACTAGAAAAGAGTATGTGTCAGCTTCGATGCACGACTGGAGCTTAATAATAATAAAATAAATAAATATACAGTCATACATAAAAAATAGAATAATAAATAATAAAAATTCTTTTGAGTTACACACTTATTATCAACGCATTTTCAAAATTTCACCCATAAAATTTCCATACCAGAGGCTTTATATAAAAATAAATTTTAAGGTACTTGAAAACATAAAAAACAATAATTTATTTTGATTTAGATTTTTCTGAACTTGGTTTTTTGTTAGGTTAGGAACGTTTTAGAAAAGCTTTATAATAAAATTATGCAATATTTTAGTGTGTGAAAAGGAGCTGAATTTTTAATTAATTCATAGCATTTTATTGATGAGAATATTTATTACGACGTTGTGGCGCAGCGGTAGCGAACCTGCCTTAAACGCCACAGGTCGTGGGTTCGATTCCTGCTCGGAGCATAATATGTTTGTATTGCAATATTTTCATACAAGCACATTTTCCGGTCTGGATGTATTTGTCCTTGTCCTTGTATGTGTGTTCCATATGCCCGACACAAGATATCACTATCCTAATGGAGGCCGTTGAGTGTGCAGCGCTTATTATTTATTATAAACAGTTATTACTTACGAAAGTTATCAGAAATACAATATTATTAAGTTATTTACACTCTCTAAGCTTATGACTAAGCCCGTACAGAATCTTTCAGGTGTCGACTCGCAGGTATGTCTTGGACTTATCTCAGTGAATAATGCTCAAGCCGATCGTATTGGAGCCATTTATACGGATCAGGGATAGGCGTTGAAACATGGGGGTTCCTTTGAATATATCATTCTATAAGGGAAGGGCTGGCTATTCGGGATTATAGAGATGATGATTCAACTTTTGCTATTGATTCAACAAACACAATATCAGTACATCATCATATTTTTTCACAACTCTATTCTAATAAATAAAATTTTCGCTTTATATATGAAGGCATTTATGGTGCGTGCGTAAAAAAAAAATTGTCTGTCTGTATATCTGTCTCTCCGTTCTTCCCGGCTAATGTCTGAAACAGGTGGACCGATTTTAACCAGACTTTCACTGTAACATAGCTGATGTTATAAGGAGAAAATAAGGCTTTTTACTTTCATTTTAGAAAAAGTGTTAGGGTTCCGTGTAATAAAGATAAATCGGCATACCACACGAGCACCGAGGGTGCGGCTAGTATAAATTAAATTCGATCAAATTTGCAAAAAAAAAAAAAAAATATAATGAAATATTCTTAAAAAAAATTATATTGTTTTATATTTTAAGGTTAAAGAAAATATTACGTTTTAGCTTACTAATTAGACGTTTTTTGTAGTTAAAATGGGTTATGGGTACTTTGGCTGCCTTGGCTATTCACTGACAGACCATGCAAAGCTGAAACTGAAACTAGATTTCCAGACATTCCCTAAGCAAGATCTTCTTTAATTTCTAATATCTAAGAAGAATTGATTTTAAGCTATTGCATAGGTTTTATCGCGGGCTTTGAGCGGCGACCGAATCAAGAAATTTCGTAACGAAAATAAAACCTAACACTCCCTAAAAACTATAGCAAATACCTCAACAAATGTATTGGAAAATGATCTTTAAATAATACGCTATAAAGACTAATGTTCAATAAAAAATAATAATATAACCTTATAACCTTTATACATAATTCTTATATATGCAAAGGATATTCGTCTTTACCTAAAAGATAATTAAGGCGACTATTCTATAAAGTTAAAGTTCCATATAAAATCTATCTATTGATGATGTACTTACGTTTCAAATTCAAATATTTTAAATTATTTACGAAGTTTCTTACTTTATTTCAATGAAATTTTGAATTATAGACGAAATTGTATCTTATTGGCTTGAATTTAATGTTCGATTTCATTTGTATTTTAACTTTTTAAAAACAGCCAAGATTATGTATTGCATAAGTTTATAAAAATGATATGCAAGCTTTATCGCGACAGTCCCCGAGTACCACAGGTTTTTTTTCATAATGTCTTTTACTGTCATAGCTAGTATTATATTATTAATGGTCATAAATAATTATTACAAAAAGGTTGTACATGTTAACAGTAAATAATGCCTTCTTATCTGAAACAAAAATTATTTTTATTTTTTAGGATAAATCCAGTAAGCTTTTTAAAATTTAAAGTATAGTATAAATAGCATACAAGCACCAGTATAAAAGGCTTTCAGCTTACTGTTATTTGAGTTAAGGTAAGACCTATATCAAATGTCGAGACACATTATAGTTATAAAACTAATTCAAACTTTAAAGGTCTCTTATTATAGAACTAAATTAAACCTGGCATAAAATGGTTTCACTATTAAGCTTAATCCTAGGCACGTAGTAGGTGTATTATTTATTACACAAAAGCTACGAATTATTCGTAGAACCGCTACGCAATAGATTTTGGTATATGTATAGGTCGGTCAGTCTTTGGATGGGTAACTGCTTATTTACTAACTGATCTTCTTCGTACTTCAGAAGGCACGTAAAAAGCCGATCCCCACAGCTACCAAGTTGTTAATACGACCCCATCGCCCGCTGTTGGGATAATCTCTGTCCGAGCAGAAATTATTCCACCAGTGCAATCAGTCATACTGGTGGATGTCAGTGAACTTAGCAGAGCATTTGCCAGCAGATCAAGAAAAAAAGTGTGTTCTATTCGCATGCACCATAGTTCTATAGTTCCTGATACTTTTCAGAAATAGTTCTGTCGTAATTCGCGAAAAAATAAATATATTTTTTCAACCAAATGCTCTGCCAAGTTCACGCATTTAGCAGATCATTTTTTCAAATTCCTTTTTCCATCAGATCAGTTGCGGTTTGCAAGTTTTTATGCTATTTAATAATAGTTCTACCTCCGAATTATATATACATATAGCAAACAAGACGTTGTATATTAAAAAAGTTGAATTTATCGTTATTACAAATTATAATAGCTTACCGTAAATATTATAAAAATTTGTTTCATTTAATCGATTTAAATGATTCTCAAAGGCCACAACTCAATGGTTTTTACTAGATAGAAAGTAGAACTTTCTTCTTAAGCAAAATGGAAAACTGGAACTCATGCTCACTGACAGCAGAGCACGTTTGAAAATAAGAAAAGTCTAGAAAAGACTCGAAATAAAAAAATATTGATGTGATTATTTCTTAGTGTTCTGCGACGCTACAGCTAATAGTATAACCATGGTAAATAAGAACTCTTCTTTTTCTTGTAGACGGATAGGATCTTTACGATTTACAGTTATAGTTGAAACCAGAACTCCCACGACAGTGACAGCAGAGCATGGTTGAAAATTAGAAAAGTTGTACTAAGACTGAAAATAAGAAAATATTGATTTTATAAAATTTTGGTAACCATAGAAGCAAGAAGTCTTCGCTTTCTTATAGACAGATAAAACCAGCTTACCATGTAATAAAAATCTAGACCAGAACTCCCACAAAACTGTCAGCAGAGCATGGTTGAATATTAGAAAAGCTCTAAAAACACTGAAAATTGAAAAAAAATTATTTCTAAATTTCTAGTATTCTCAGAAGCCGAAACGCTTCGGTTTCTTATAGAAAGATAATACCAGCTTAATGTGCAATAAAAGTTGAGACCGGAACTCCCACTATACTGTCAGCAGAGCATGGTTGAATATTAGAAAAGCTCTAAAAACACTGAAAATTGAAAAAATATTTATTTCTAAATTTTTAGTATTCTCAGAAGCCGGAACTCTTCGGTTTCTTATAGATAGATAATACCAGATTAATGTGCCATAAAAATTGAGACCGGAACTCTCACTAAACTGTCAGCAGAGCATGGTTGAAAATTAGAAAAGTTGTAAAAACACTGAAAATTAAAAAAATATTTATTTCTAAAATTCTAGTATTCTCAGAAGCCGGAACTCTTCAGTTTCTTATAGATAGATAATACCAGCTTAATGTGCCATAAAAATTGAGACCGGAACTCACACTAAACTGTCAGCAGAGCATGGTTGAATATTAGAAAAGCTCTAAAAACACTGAAAATTAAAAATATATTTATTTCTAAATTTCTAGCATTTGCAGAAGCCGGAACTCCTCGGTTTCTTAAAGATAGATAATACCAGCTTAATGTGTCATAAAAATTGAGACCAGAACTCCCACAAAACTGTCAGCAGAGCATGGTTGAATATTAGAAAAGCTCTAAAAACACTGAAAATTAAAAATATATTTATTTCTAAATTTCTAGCATTTTCAGAAGCCGGAACTCTTCGGTTTCTTAAAGATAGATAATACAAGCTTAATGTGTCATAAAAATTGAGACCAGAACTCCCACAAAACTGTCAGCAGAGCATGGTTGAAAATTAGAAAAGTTGTAAAAACACTGAAAATTGAAAAATACTGATTTGATAAAATTCTGTTATTCTCAGAAGCCAGAACTCCTCGTTTTCTTATAGACGGGTAATACCAGCTTACTGTGTTATAAAACTCGAGACCAGAACTCCCACAAAACTGTCAGCAGAGCATGGTTGAAAATTAGAAAAGTTGTAAAAACACTGAAAATTGAAAAATACTGATTTGATAAAATTCTGTTATTCTCAGAAGCCAGAACTCCTCGTTTTCTTATAGACGGGTAATACCAGCTTACTGTGTTATAAAACTCGAGACCAGAACTCTCACTAAACTGTCAGCAGAGCATGGTTGAAAATTAAAAAAGCTGTAAAAACACTGAAAATTAAAAAAATATTTATTTCTAATATCCTCAGAAGCCGGAACTCTTCGGTTTCTTATAGATAGATAATACCAGCTTAATGTGTCATAAAAATCGAGACCAGAACTCTCACTAAACTGTCAGCAGAGCATGGTTGAATATTAGAAAAATTGTAAAAACACTGAGAATTGAAAAAATATTTATTTCTAAATTTCTAGTATTTTTAGAAGACGGAAACTCTTCGGTTTCTTATAGAAAGATAATAACAGCTTAAGGTGCCACAAAAATTGAGACCGGAACTCACACTAAACTGTCAGCAGAGCATGGTTGAAAATTAAAAAAGCTGTAAAAACACTGAAAATTAAAAAAATATTTATTTCTAATATCCTCAGAAGCCGGAACTCTTCGGTTTCTTATAGATAGATAATACCAGCTTAATGTGTCATAAAAATCGAGACCAGAACTCTCACTAAACTGTCAGCAGAGCATGGTTGAATATTAGAAAAATTGTAAAAACACTGAGAATTGAAAAAATATTTATTTCTAAATTTCTAGTATTTTTAGAAGACGGAAACTCTTCGGTTTCTTATAGAAAGATAATAACAGCTTAAGGTGCCACAAAAATCGAGACCAGAACTCTCACTAAACTGTCAGCAGAGCATGGTTGAAAATTAAAAAGCTGTAAAAACACTGAAAATTAAAAAAATATTTATTTCTAATATCCTCAGAAGCCGGAACTCTTCGGTTTCTTATAGATAGATAATACCAGCTTAATGTGTCATAAAAATCGAGACCAGAACTCTCACTAAACTGTCAGCAGAGCATGGTTGAAAATTAAAAAGCTGTAAAAACACTGAAAATTAAAAAAATATTTATTTCTAATATCCTCAGAAGCCGGAACTCTTCGGTTTCTTATAGATAGATAATACCAGCTTAATGTGTCATAAAAATCGAGACCAGAACTCTCACTAAACTGTCAGCAGAGCATGGTTGAATATTAGAAAAATTGTAAAAACACTGAGAATTGAAAAAATATTTATTTCTAAATTTCTAGTATTTTTAGAAGACGGAAACTCTTCGGTTTCTTATAGAAAGATAATAACAGCTTAAGGTGCCACAAAAATCGAGACCAGAACTCTCACTAAACTGTCAGCAGAGCATGGTTGAAAATTAAAAAGCTGTAAAAACACTGAAAATTAAAAAAATATTTATTTCTAATATCCTCAGAAGCCGGAACTCTTCGGTTTCTTATAGATAGATAATACCAGCTTAATGTGTCATAAAAATCGAGACCAGAACTCTCACTAAACTGTCAGCAGAGCATGGTTGAATATTAGAAAAATTGTAAAAACACTGAGAATTGAAAAAATATTTATTTCTAAATTTCTAGTATTTTTAGAAGACGGAAACTCTTCGGTTTCTTATAGAAAGATAATAACAGCTTAAGGTGCCACAAAAATTGAGACCGGAACTCACACTAAACTGTCAGCAGAGCATGGTTGAATATTAGAAAAGCTCTAAAAACACTGAAAATTAAAAAAATATTTATTTCTAAATTTCTAATATCCTCAGAAGCCGGAACTCTTCGGTTTCTTATAGATAGATAATACCAGCTTAATGTGTCATAAAAATCGAGACCAGAACTCTTACTAAACTGTCAGCAGAGCATGGTTGAATATTAGAAAAATTGTATAAACACTGAGAATTGAAAAATACTGATTTGATAAAATTCTGTTATTCTCAGAAGCCAGAACTCCTAGTTTTCTTATGGACGGATAATACCAGCTTACTATGTTATAAAAATCGAGACCAGAACTCCCACAAAACTGTCAGCAGAGCATGGTTGAAAATTAGAAAAGCTGTAAAAACACTGAAAATTAAAAAATATTTATTTCTAAATTTCTAATATCCTCAGAAGCCGGAACTCTTCGGTTTCTTGTAGAAAGAGAATACCAGCTTAATGTGCCATAAAAATTGAGACCGGAACTCTCACTAAACTGTCAGCAGAGCATGGTTGAAAATTAGAAAAGCTCTAAAAACACTGAAAATTAAAAAAATATTTATTTCTAAATTGCTAGCATTTTCAGAAGCCGGAACTCTTCGGTTTCTTATAGAAAGATAATACCAGCTTAATGTGCCATAAAAATTGAGACTGGAACTCCCACTAAACTGTCAGCAGAGCATGGTTGAATATTAGAAAAGCTCTAAAAACACTGAGAATTGAAAAAATATTTATTACTAAATTTCTATTATCCTCAGAAGCCGGAACTCTTCGTTTACTTATAGACAGATAATACCAAGTTAATATTTAATAAAAAGTGAGACCAGAACTCTCACAAAAGTGTCAGCAGAGCATGGTTTAAAATTAGAAAAGTTGTAAAAAGTTCTCAAATAATTATTGATGTGATTAAAACCTATCTTATGTGTCATATAATCCTAGTATTCTGAGAAGCCGGAACTCTTGGTTTTCTTAGAGAGAGTTATAGATGGCTAATATCTTTATATTATGTAATAAAATTTGGGAACTTTGGGAATTTGGGACTTAATAGTTTTAATTTTTCTTTTTATTCCTTGTAACATTAGTTGAAGCTTCAAAATTATGTTTCTAAGTTGGTGATTACTCTCTAAAAGTTAAATATAATTTGTAAATATTATTACGATAAATTATTACTTGAATGATTGAATTTTGTCTTAAACGTTTTCATTTTTTTTTTGCAAAGTACGTATATAATTAAATGTGGTTTTATTTTGGTATTTGCACTTACTGCTACACGTTTTTTTATAAGATCGTCATATTTAAACCAATAGCTGCCCGATAAACCGTACGTGAAATAATGCTTTTTATTTAAGCAGTAGTCGACAACTCCAGTTATCATGTATGTGTTGTTACTGATCTTCACTGTTTTTTTTAAGATTTTCTAATTTATGAACATTATACAATAACACAATTATTATATATTCTTTATTTGGATACCTAGGATCACTAATAACAGAACAATCAATCACAAGGTGTGCTCCATAATCAATCATGCATGATATCGTATTTTTACAGTTTCTTCTTTCTAATATTTATGATGCCTGGGAGGAGTCACGGGATGCACTTGGTGTTTTTTGTGATTTATCTAAGGCTTTTGACTGCGTACAACACGAGACGTTAGTCAGGAAGTTGAAGCACTATGGTATACGTGACACTGCGCTCGATCTTCTTATTTCTTACTTGCAATATAGAATTATGAAGGTCGACGTAAACAGTAAAAGATCTTCAGGTACAAATGTAAATATGGGAGTCCCACAGGCCCATTCTCGGCCCATTTCTCTTTCTTGTTTACATTAACGATTTACCATATTTTGTGGAAGGAGCACAAGAAATAGTATTGTTTGCTGATGACACTTCTTTTATTTTTAACCTTAAAAGACATAGTATTAATTACGACGAAGTAAACAATGCTCTTTCTAAGGTACTTCATTGGTTCAGTGTCAATAACTTACTGTTGAATAGTAAAATTTTTTATGGCACATTAAGCTGGTATTATCTATCTATAAGAAACCGAAGAGTTCCGGCTTCTGAGAATACTAGAAATTTTGAAATAAATATTTTTTCAATTCTCAGTGTTTTTACAAATTTTCTAATTTTCAATCATGCTCTGCTGACAGTTTAGTGGGAGTTCCGGTCTCAATTTTTATGGCACATTAAGCTGGTATTATCTTTCTATAAGAAACCGCAGAGTTCCGGCTTCTGAGGATATTAGAAATTTAGAAATAAATATTTTTTAATTTTCAGTGTTTTTAGAGCTTTTCTAATTTTCAACCATGCTCTGCTGACAGTTTAGTGGGAGTTCCGGTCTCAATTTTTGTGGCACATTAAGCTGGTATTATCTTTCTATAAGAAACCGAAGAGTTCCGGCTTCTGAAAATGCTAGAAATTTAGAAATAAATATTTTTTCAATTCTCAGTGTTTTTACAATTTTTCTAATATTCAACCATGCTCTGCTGACAGTTTAGTGAGATTTCTGGTCTCGATTTTTATGACACATTAAGCTGGTATTATCTATCTATAAGAAACCGAAGAGTTCCGGCTTCTGAGGATATTAGAAATAAATATTTTTTTAATTTTCAGTGTTTTTACAGCTTTTTAATTTTCAACCATGCTCTGCTGACAGTTTAGTGAGAGTTCTGGTCTCGAGTTTTATAACACAGTAAGCTGGTATTACCCGTCTATAAGAAAACGAGGAGTTCTGGCTTCTGAGAATAACAGAATTTTATCAAATCAGTATTTTTCAATTTTCAGTGTTTTTACAACTTTTCTAATTTTCAACCATGGTCTGCTGACAGTTTTGTGGGAGTTTTGGTCTCAATTTTTATGACACATTAAGCTTGTATTATCTATCTTTAAGAAACCGAAGAGTTCCGGCTTCTGAAAATGCTAGAAATTTAGAAATAAATATTTTTTAATTTTCAGTGTTTTTAGAGCTTTTCTAATATTCAACCATGCTCTGCTGACAGTTTTGTGGGAGTTCTGGTCTCGAGTTTTATAACACAGTAAGCTGGTATTACCCGTCTATAAGAAAACGAGGAGTTCTGGCTTCTGAGAATAACAGAATTTTATCAAATCAGTATTTTTAAATTTTCAGTGTTTTTACAACTTTTCTAATTTTCAACCATGCTCTGCTGACAGTTTTGTGGGAGTTCTGGTCTCAATTTTTATGACACATTAAGCTTGTATTATCTATCTTTAAGAAACCGAAGAGTTCCGGCTTCTGAAAATGCTAGAAATTTAGAAATAAATATTTTTTAATTTTCAGTGTTTTTAGAGCTTTTCTAATATTCAACCATGCTCTGCTGACAGTTTTGTGGGAGTTCTGGTCTCGAGTTTTATAACACAGTAAGCTGGTATTACCCGTCTATAAGAAAACGAGGAGTTCTGGCTTCTGAGAATAACAGAATTTTATCAAATCAGTATTTTTAAATTTTCAGTGTTTTTACAACTTTTCTAATTTTCAACCATGCTCTGCTGACAGTTTTGTGGGAGTTCTGGTCTCAATTTTTATGACACATTAAGCTTGTATTATCTATCTTTAAGAAACCGAAGAGTTCCGGCTTCTGAAAATGCTAGAAATTTAGAAATAAATATTTTTTAATTTTCAGTGTTTTTAGAGCTTTTCTAATATTCAACCATGCTCTGCTGACAGTTTTGTGGGAGTTCTGGTCTCAATTTTTATGACACATTAAGCTGGTATTATCTATCTTTAAGAAACCGAGGAGTTCCGGCTTCTGCAAATGCTAGAAATTTAGAAATAAATATTTTTTAATTTTCAGTGTTTTTAGAGCTTTTCTAATATTCAACCATGCTCTGCTGACAGTTTAGTGTGAGTTCCGGTCTCAATTTTTGTGGCACCTTAAGCTGTTATTATCTTTCTATAAGAAACCGAAGAGTTCCGTCTTCTAAAAATACTAGAAATTTAGAAATAAATATTTTTTCAATTCTCAGTGTTTTTACAATTTTTCTAATATTCAACCATGCTCTGCTGACAGTTTAGTGAGAGTTCTGGTCTCGATTTTTATGACACATTAAGCTGGTAATATCTATCTATAAGAAACCGAAGAGTTCCGGCTTCTGAGGATATTAGAAATTTAGAAATAAATATTTTTTAATTTTCAGTGTTTTTAGAGCTTTTCTAATATTCAACCATGCTCTGCTGACAGTTTAGTGTGAGTTCCGGTCTCAATTTTTGTGGCACCTTAAGCTGTTATTATCTTTCTATAAGAAACCGAAGAGTTCCGTCTTCTAAAAATACTAAAAATTTAGAAATAAATATTTTTCAATTCTCAGTGTTTTTACAATTTTTCTAATATTCAACCATGCTCTGCTGACAGTTTAGTGAGAGTTCTGGTCTCGATTTTTATGACACATTAAGCTGCTATTATCTATCTATAAGAAACCGAAGAGTTCCGGCTTCTGAGGATATTAGAAATTTAGAAATAAATATTTTTTAATTTTCAGTGTTTTTAGAGCTTTTCTAATATTCAACCATGCTCTGCTGACAGTTTTGTGGGAGTTCTGGTCTCGAGTTTTATAACACAGTAAGCTGGTATTACCCGTCTATAAGAAAACGAGGAGTTCTGGCTTCTGAGAATAACAGAATTTTATCAAATCAGTATTTTTCAATTTTCAGTGTTTTTACAACTTTTCTAATTTTCAACCATGCTCTGCTGACAGTTTTGTGGGAGTTCTGGTCTCAATTTTTATGACACATTAAGCTTGTATTATCTATCTTTAAGAAACCGAAGAGTTCCGGCTTCTGAAAATGCTAGAAATTTAGAAATAAATATTTTTTTAATTTTCAGTGTTTTTAGAGCTTTTCTAATATTCAACCATGCTCTGCTGACAGTTTTGTGGGAGTTCTGGTCTCGAGTTTTATAACACAGTAAGCTGGTATTACCCGTCTATAAGAAAACGAGGAGTTCTGGCTTCTGAGAATAACAGAATTTTATCAAATCAGTATTTTTAAATTTTCAGTGTTTTTACAACTTTTCTAATTTTCAACCATGCTCTGCTGACAGTTTTGTGGGAGTTCTGGTCTCAATTTTTATGACACATTAAGCTTGTATTATCTATCTTTAAGAAACCGAAGAGTTCCGGCTTCTGAAAATGCTAGAAATTTAGAAATAAATATTTTTTAATTTTCAGTGTTTTTAGAGCTTTTCTAATATTCAACCATGCTCTGCTGACAGTTTTGTGGGAGTTCTGGTCTCAATTTTTATGACACATTAAGCTGGTATTATCTATCTTTAAGAAACCGAGGAGTTCCGGCTTCTGCAAATGCTAGAAATTTAGAAATAAATATTTTTTTAATTTTCAGTGTTTTTAGAGCTTTTCTAATATTCAACCATGCTCTGCTGACAGTTTAGTGTGAGTTCCGGTCTCAATTTTTGTGGCACCTTAAGCTGTTATTATCTTTCTATAAGAAACCGAAGAGTTCCGTCTTCTAAAAATACTAGAAATTTAGAAATAAATATTTTTTCAATTCTCAGTGTTTTTACAATTTTTCTAATATTCAACCATGCTCTGCTGACAGTTTAGTGAGAGTTCTGGTCTCGATTTTTATGACACATTAAGCTGGTAATATCTATCTATAAGAAACCGAAGAGTTCCGGCTTCTGAGGATATTAGAAATTTAGAAATAAATATTTTTTAATTTTCAGTGTTTTTAGAGCTTTTCTAATATTCAACCATGCTCTGCTGACAGTTTAGTGTGAGTTCCGGTCTCAATTTTTGTGGCACCTTAAGCTGTTATTATCTTTCTATAAGAAACCGAAGAGTTCCGTCTTCTAAAAATACTAAAAATTTAGAAATAAATATTTTTCAATTCTCAGTGTTTTTACAATTTTTCTAATATTCAACCATGCTCTGCTGACAGTTTAGTGAGAGTTCTGGTCTCGATTTTTATGACACATTAAGCTGCTATTATCTATCTATAAGAAACCGAAGAGTTCCGGCTTCTGAGGATATTAGAAATTTAGAAATAAATATTTTTTAATTTTCAGTGTTTTTAGAGCTTTTCTAATATTCAACCATGCTCTGCTGACAGTTTTGTGGGAGTTCTGGTCTCGAGTTTTATAACACAGTAAGCTGGTATTACCCGTCTATAAGAAAACGAGGAGTTCTGGCTTCTGAGAATAACAGAATTTTATCAAATCAGTATTTTTCAATTTTCAGTGTTTTTACAACTTTTCTAATTTTCAACCATGCTCTGCTGACAGTTTTGTGGGAGTTCTGGTCTCAATTTTTATGACACATTAAGCTTGTATTATCTATCTTTAAGAAACCGAAGAGTTCCGGCTTCTGAAAATGCTAGAAATTTAGAAATAAATATTTTTTTAATTTTCAGTGTTTTTAGAGCTTTTCTAATATTCAACCATGCTCTGCTGACAGTTTTGTGGGAGTTCCGGTCTCAACTTTTATGGCACATTAAGCTGGTATTATCTTTCTATAAGAAACCGAAGAGTTCCGGCTTCTGAGGATATTAGAAATTTAGAAATAAATATTTTTTAATTTTCAGTGTTTTTACAGCTTTTTTAATTTTCAATCATGCTCTGCTGAGAGTTTAGTGAGAGTTCCGGTCTCAATTTTTATGGCACATTAAGCTGGTATTATATATCTATAAGAAACCGAAGAGTTCCGGCTTCTGAGAATACTAGAATTTTAGAAATAAATATTTTTTAAATTTTCAGTGTTTTTACAACTTTTCTAATTTTCAACCATGCTCTGCTGAGAGTTTAGTGAGAGTTCCGGTCTCAATTTTTATGGCACATTAAGCTGGTATTATCTATCTATAAGAAACCGAAGAGTTCCGGCTTCTGAGAATACTAGAATTTTAGAAATAAATATTTTTATAATTTTCAGTGTTTTTACAACTTTTCTAATTTTCAACCATGCTCTGCTGACAGTTTAGTGAGAGTTCCGGTCTCAATTTTTATGGCACATTAATCTGGTATTATCTATCTATAAGAAACCGAAGAGTTCCGGCTTCTGAGAATACTAAAAATTTAGAAATAAATATTTTTTCAATTTTCAGTGTTTTTAGAGCTTTTCTAATATTCAACCATGCTCTGCTGACAGTATAGTGGGAGTTCCGGTCTCAACTTTTATTGCACATTAAGCTGGTATTATCTTTCTATAAGAAACCGAAGAGTTTCGGCTTCTGAGAATACTAGAAATTTAGAAATAATTTTTTTTCAATTTTCAGTGTTTTTAGAGCTTTTCTAATATTCAACCATGCTCTGCTGACAGTTTTGTGGGAGTTCTGGTCTAGATTTTTATTACATGGTAAGCTGGTTTTATCTGTCTATAAGAAAGCGAAGACTTCTTGCTTCTATGGTTACCAAAATTTTATAAAATCAATATTTTCTTATTTTCAGTCTTAGTACAACTTTTCTAATTTTCAACCATGCTCTGCTGTCACTGTCGTGGGAGTTCTGGTTTCAACTATAACTGTAAATCGTAAAGATCCTATCCGTCTACAAGAAAAAGAAGAGTTCTTATTTACCATGGTTATACTATTAGCTGTAGCGTCGCAGAACACTAAGAAATAATCACATCAATATTTTCTTATTTCGAGTCTTTTCTAGACTTTTCTTATTTTCAAACGTGCTCTGCTGTCAGTGAGCATGAGTTCCAGTTTTCCATTTTGCTTAAGAAGAAAGTTCTACTTTCTATCTAGTAAAAACCATTGAGTTGTGGCCTTTGAGAATCATTTAAATCGATTAAATGAAACAAATTTTTATAATATTTACGGTAAGCTATTATAATTTGTAATAACGATAAATTCAACTTTTTTAATATACAACGTCTTGTTTGCTATATGTATATATAATTCGGAGGTAGAACTATTATTAAATAGCATAAAAACTTGCAAACCGCAACTGATCTGATGGAAAAAAGGAATTTGAAAAAAATGATCTGCTAAATGCGTGAACTTGGCAGAGAACGGGCAACCAAATGGTTGAAAAAATATATTTATTTTTTCGCGAATTACGACAGAACTATTTCTGAAAAGTATCAGGAACTATAGAACTATGGTGCATGCGAATAGAACACACTTTTTTTCTTGATCTGCTGGCAAATGCTCTGCTAAGTTCACTGACATTACTGGTGGTAGGTCTTTAGTTGCAAGAGGTCGGCTAGGTAGGTACTACCGAAGTGTCAAATATTCTGCCGCCAAATTGTAGTACTTAGGCATTACTGTGTTCCAGTTTGAAGGGCACTGTAAAGGACAAGGTTGGCAATGCGTGAGTGGCCCCTACTAATGGCGCTCATAGGCTACGGCAACCACTTACCATCAGGTGAGCCGTATGCTTGTTTGTCAACTTGTATCATAAAAATAGGCATTCATAATACATAAAACCAGAAATCTACATGGGTGACCTGTATGTATAACGACATATTTGTACGAGTACAAGAAAACATAAGCAGTTACGAGGACTCAGGCAAAGGCAATATTATAATATCTTTAATATAGTCAATACTTTTACGAGTTAAATAACTATATATATTTACGGAGACATAGTAAAAAGTGTTACAAAGGTCACCTTATGAATTCTATATTAAAAGCATTAATGGTATTACGTATGCGTTGTCACTCATGAATATTATAAATAGTAACAACATAGTAATAATCAGGGGTATTAGTAGTAATAATTTTAACTACTGACTGAAGACGACTACAAAGTTTTACGTTTATGTTAAAAATCTATTGCGTCTGCAAAACCAAATTTAAAACAAGTTCAAGGTATACATTACGCTCTTCATAACCGCAAGACGGCTTGCCATAAACAGTTACCTAGAAGATTAACTGTGTTAAACAAATAGAGTCACAAAAGACGCTAGTAAGTTCATATAGATCTCTACAAACACCGCTTCACAGATCTTTTTCATATATTCAAATACGAATAAGAAATAAGGCGTTATCCGTCAGTTTGATCATCGTATACGGCTTTAGTATTGAAATAGTTTCGCTTGAAATGTCAACGCCGTCGTTTCGTTGAAATTGGAAATCATAGACGTGACTATAATGCATACTATTTGTTTTCATTCTATCGGCTTTTATAAGCTTTATTCTCGTTTAAAATATATATTTCAAGAGATTTATCACATGCTTAGAAAATATATTAACAGAAATCCGTCCGAGGATGAACCCTCAGACAGTATATTGACGTGAATCAATGCTTGTAGAATTGCATTTTATGGGTAAAAGCTTACTTCTGTCCCCTTCTTTCCTCGATAACGTGAGATGAAAGCCTGCAGTGCTTGGTGTTGATCGCTGGTATTCATGGGCATAGCAAGGTACAGACAGGGCCACCTTACAATTCTTGTTGGCTTTATTATTATTATTTAAACAGTTGTTATTCCCATGAGGAGTAGTGTGAATTTTACAATTAATTACTACAAAACCTTTTTTTGTTTATATGTAAAAAAAAAATCTTATCATTTAGGTCTAGAGTCTGGTTCCATTCAGAAGTACAGTGCATTTATATCGACATTATAAATATTTTATTATGTTAGTGAGATAAATTAGTTGTAACGTGTAACTTAACTACTCTGTATGTATTAATATATATTATCAATATATAAATTGATCTTCTCTAATACTAATTGAGGACACCAGGGCCAAATAAATAGACAATTCCAAAGACACATATTTCTTTTGACATTGTGGTAATATCTATCTGTTTAGAATTCACTGGGCAGCTTACCTGCCAGTGAGATGAGACGTGAACTTGGGCAATTATAACGTACGATTGGTTTATTCTCGAACTGTTTACCCATCTCCGATGACGTCCTTAGCCGCCGTTCGGCTTCGCAGGAGGCACCCTAAAGATGGAATCAAATTTGAGCCCCCGTGAGGCATGCCCCCTTTTCACGCCCGGGTCTCTGTACTCGTCCCCCTCCCCCGCTCGGTAACGCTGTCAAAGCCACTAGAGCCAACAGCAATACTCATTCCGTAACAAAAGAGCTGTTTATGCTATGAGCTTTATTGTTTTATGTATGAATGCTCGAATTATATAGCAAAATCAAGGCGCATCTATTAAATTTTGAATTTACATTTTTACTTGAGCAAACAATATCTAGATACATTTACATAAACATTCCATACATAAGCATTCGAGTTAGAAGTCCGGTCAAGCTGTTTTACGATTTGGACAGCCTAGCCGTAAGCACAAACTGATGTCCACATGCTGGGCCGTTTTTATGTAGATAACATGTGTTTTTCTTCTTTACTTTCTAGGTCGAGGTTAAGAATCTCCTGACTTTGATGTCATGTTATGAAAATCAAAAGAAAAGATTATAATAATTCACATTGAAATTATTGGTAAGAGAAGTATAGTTCGATTCATCCGATGCCAAAATTTCCAGGATATTTCTATTATTAGGAAGGAAGGAAATTAGGAAACATCACTTTATAATATTTCTAATTACAAAATTTATTAAGTAATAAAAATTTAAATTACACAGTCATGATAATCCCTACTATACATCCTATATTAATATTATAAACTCCAATGTAACTCTGTCAGTGTGTTATACTTTCACGCCTAAACTACTAAACCGACTTTGTTGAAATTTAATACACAGATAGTCTAGACATTTGCAAAGGACATAGGTTACCTTTAATCACGAAAAAAAGGTTGGTGAAATAGGGGATTATGATTGTTTGGGTTACAAATTATTTCTATATTGCATTAAAGGTGTCTCATTAATCGCTATTCCCGTAGATGAAGCCGCGGGCGAAGGTGGTATTTTTATATAAAAACATTTCAAAGCAAGAGCAATTCTGTGCAAATTGAAACCTCACTGAGCCATTGCTGCAAAGGTATACAATTTATTCAACTACATTGAATTTCTAGTATCGGAGGCCAGTACAAATATTTTGCACTCTACACTTAACCACTGCGAGTGTAGCACAAAGGAACTTGTATGCCTGCTACGATCGCCTTTGTGTGACAACGGAATTGGACGCAATGTTTATTGATTGCTACACCAATGTTTGAATTTTACCTTCTTTAGAAAAATAAAGAGATCCGGAGAACATCTAATGCATTTTGAATTGCTTTTTGGTGACTTATTTTTATACTGTAGATAATCAAAATGAAACACTGGTAAAAAATAAAGTTATCTTATCCAACATTAAAGGTTTGTAAGCTCATAATTATAAAATTAGTTTCACATTGCATTTGATAACAGAAATTTAATTGGAAAGTATTAAAAAATTCATGTTAATGTTACATGCTAATTTAAAATTAAGTAATTTTGAGATACGAATATTTGTGGGTAATTTTTTTAATTTTAATGACCATTAAAACGAAATTGCTTTTAACCGACTTCTTAAAAGGATGAGGCACTCAATTCTAATTATTTTGCAGTGTTTTTGAGAAAGACTGTAAGTTATTTTATGTCGATAAATTAGTGCTTATTCCCAAATAGTATATTATGAATTTTTAATTTAACAGGGAACGTTGATTCTATCTGCGACATTTATTTACATAAGTTCTCCAACATGCAATTGTACAGTTTAGTTATCTTGGAAATTAACCATATTTTGAGTTACTTTAACATGGTTTAGTGTATTTCAAACTTAATCGTGTCGACATCCAAATGTAATTGTATGGCGATCTGTGTCTATTTAACATGAAACGTAGCTAAAAACGTATACGTTACCATTGTGGACTTTTATGCCCCAGAACGTGCAGGAATCTAATTACTGTGCTCTTGCCCAACTGTTGACATAGACCTTTTTTGTTCCTACTTTATATGCGTTTCGGACGAGAAATTGAGGTCGATTCAACGTTCTTTTTACAGTCGTGTATTGGAATAGCTTGCTCCTGATTTAGGTAGCATTTTCGTTCCGTATCTAATTGAAAATTCTGTCTGTTTTCAAAGCAAAATCGAACCTTACTGAGTTGTATGTTTAATAATTTTCTATGTTGTATCATGAGGAAATCGAAATAGGATCAATCTTTTTTATGTAAATAAGTTGGTAATCAAACATACGATTTGACGACGTCGTGGCGCAGTGGTAGCGAAGCTGCCTTAAGCGCCACAGGTCGCCGGTTCGGTTCCCGCTCGGAGCAGATTTTTGTATTGAATATACAGGCATGTTTTCCGGTCTGGGTGTGTTTAACCTTATCTTTGTGTATGTTTCCGGACCGCCGACACAGGATATAACAATCCTAATGGGGCCGTTGAGTGTGTAGCGTTTATTAATTTATTTATACGACCCACCTTATGGTAAGTGGCTGTGCGTAGCGCCCTGCAAACCCCGTGATATTGGTTCTTAAATCATTCATGTCCAGTTCTTTCACTAGCTACAGCGTCCCTCATACAGAATAATAGAAAAGCAAAACACAATACTGCTTTGTGATAGAATATCTGACTCTGCGGAGGTACCTATCTAGCCGGCCTCTTGCAATAATGTCAATGGACGTAATAATTTAAATGTTTAAAAATCTTATTTGAAATGTAATGTTAAGAACATGAGATTAACTGTCTGACATTGGTCACTACACCAAATAAAAACAAAACAAATTGTAATAGTATAACGCTTTTTGTGCTTCGAGGAGTGATTAGTAGTTGGTTAATGGTTAGCGAAAACACAGACACTGTAAATCCTAATGATTATATTCATGTGTTCAGAATTAAATTTTACAATCAACAATATACAATGCTAATTAAGAATTTATTTGGTTCGTGCGCGGTGCGCATGAGAGTAGTGTGAAAGGGAGTGATCATAAAGTTTTTTAACGAGACAGCACGGTAGTATTTTATTTTAATAGCTTGTTTACTTTTTTAAACTTATTTTTAACTTTTGTTTTATTGTTCATTTTTATTATTATTTGTTTTTTTATATATTTGTATTTTTGTTTTAAATTGTACTCAGCTGTGTTTCCAATAACCTTGTTCTTTCTTTCTTTTTTTCTATACATGACATATAAGAAACAAACTTCTGTTGTAGGAAAAATGTCTTTTTGAGCTATCTCTTTTAGATAAGAAATACTTATGGCGTTTCGCCTCATCCATATTTATTTGAGATCGGTGTTCATCCATCCATAATCCATAAATAGAGATCATAGACGGATGTGACGGAATATGGATAAGGCGAAACGCCATAAGTATTTCTTATCTAAAAGAGATAGCTCAAAAAGACATTTTTCCTACAACAGAAGTTTGTTTCTTATATGTCATGTATAGAAAAAAAGAAAGAAAGAACAAGGTTATTGGAAACACAGCTGAGTACAATTTAAAACAAAAAAATACAAATATATAAAAAAAAACAAATAATAATAAAAATGAACAATAAAACAAAAGTTAAAAATAAGTTTAAAAAAAGTAAACAAGCTATTAAAATAAAATACTACCGTGCTGTGTTCCAAAATGGCTACCATTCAGCATTTGTTAGGTAGTAATACCCATCACTGTATGTGTTTTCTCCTTAGAAAACATAAAAATAATTATAAAAACGTTGTAGTCGTTTTCGAATAATCAAAAAAAGATACGGTCGAATAAATAAACTCTTTCATTTTGAAGTCGGTTGAAAATAGCTTCTATCCAAATTACCCAATATTCATCCGTTGATTCAAGGATAACAACTAATCTCTATATTGACTTAAGCTCGGCTTGCCTGTATCTTTGCTTAAATATTTATTACGGGATTAACTCATTAATGCTGAGATATTATAAATCAAAGATATTTATCTAAAATTTCTATACTTAAAATATAATTCAATAAAAAAATGATTTTTTATTGGGTTTATTTGAATAAAATTTACAATATAAATAACGTTGAATGCTTTTTGTCACCGAAAAATGTTAGGTTAGCCAGTGTTACCATCACAAATGAATTAAGAATAATTCAAAACTCAAACTCAAAATATTCTTTATTCAAATAGACTTTTAAACACTTTTGAATCGTCAAATATACAGTATGTTATGTCCGTCTAAGTGAAGCTTCCACCGACTCGGACGGTAGATTCTGCAGAGAGGAAACGGCAAGAAACTCTACAGTTACTCTTTTCAAATATAATCACATTACATTTGTCAAATGTACAATTCTCTTCCACCCGGCGTTGACAGTGAACGGACGTGTCCGTGGCACACGTTTTGTACAGTAAAATACTTTTTAACATAAAGGTTGCGTTTGCGACACTTTGTTTTATAACGTATTTGTAAAAAAAAAAGTTAAATTGTGGAATTATAATTGGAAGTATGGTACCCGACCAGTAAAAAATATACGACTATTATCTAACAACAAGTACAAAGTCATTGTCCACTACGTACTACATAAACTTTGGACCTCGGTCATATATAAGAGACAATGAGTAGACTAACAAGAAGTCCACCGTTTAGTAGCCCATTACCTTACACAGTATCAGAATCGGAGATTTCAAATTAAGAAGTACAGAAGACGGATAAACAATATGTACCACAACGTACTAAAAGACCCAGAGATACTTGTTGTGAAGATCATCTATCGCAATTTAAAGAAGAAATTATTTCAATGATTAGGGAAATGGGAGAAGCACAAAATCAAAGTCTAAGTAAGCTGATTACTGATGTTGCAGATATAAAGATTCAAAACTCTTCTATCCAAACCACTAATCAAGAAATTGAAAAGTCGATACAATTTCTTTCTTCACAATTCGATGGTGTGTCTGCAAGAGTTGAGACTCTGGAACGTGAAAGAAAGGACCATCTCGTACAGATCTCCACCCTTGAAGAAAAAATTGAAGACTTGCAAAGATCCCTAAAGTCTACCACTGTTGAACTGAGAAACGTACCCTCCCCTAATAAGAATGAGACCAAATCAGAGCTTGCTAATATTGTGATCAATATTAGCAAAATACTTGATATTGATTTACGTTCAAGTGATATTAGAGATGTTTTTCGCACTAAAAGTAAATCAGGGACATCAACTATTGTTGTGGATTTCACCAATACCATGACAAAGCAAGCAGTAATAAAAAATGCCAAAGCTTACAACAAGCAACACCCAAATGCTCGGCTTAATTCATCTCTTTTGGGCATCGATGAGCATACTGTGCCAATATATATATCAGAAGGACTTACGAGTAGAAGTCGGAGACTGTTGTATTTAGCTCGAACCTTTCAATCAACTGCTGAGTACAAGTTTTGTTGGACGAGTAATGGGAAGATTTTTCTCCGTAAAACGGACCACTCTCCGCACATCGAGATAAAAACTGAAGCAGATTTGAAGAATCTTAATAATGCTAAATGACTAGTAAAGGTAATTTATCCCTTTCTCGATATTGGTTTAGAAAAAGTATTCCTTAATATGTTCATGTATTTTAATTTTATTTTAAATTTATGTTGTAAAAAAAATATATTCATTTTAATATTAGTTATAAAAGAAGCTCATTTAATCTTAAAATTCAAAACTAATTTTAAAATCTTAGAAACGAGATATTACAAATGCACCAAATCATTACTACCAAAGTCATTGCTACCTAAAAATAAAATTCAATACCATAATTAGCAACCAACTCGCCAATGATATGGATAAAGTTAGCATTGGAAATTCATATTTGTGTGAACCGGAACATTGTAAATCTATCTTAATGTCTGTCTCAAATAGTAACAGTGTTCAAATATTATCGCAGAATATTAGAAGTATAAATCGTAACTTTAATGAATTTCAAGTATTACTGGCAAGAATTGATATAAATTTTGATATTTATGTTCTAACAGAAAGTTGGAATAAAACTATTGAATTCTTTCCTAAGATGCCTAACTATGACACTTATTACACAAAGATTAATAAAAATAAAAGTGATGGAAGAGTTATATTCATAAAAAATAGCCTTGAGTGTACCATTCATGAACCCCAGTTTAATGACGATTCCTGTCTAGTGGTGAAAATCAATTCTGAAACTATTGTCATAGCCATATACAGGTCACCGTCTGAACGGAATATTGGGCAATTTATTGAATCACTGGAAAATCTTCTTGTGTTGTATAAAGCCTACAAGAATATTATAATAACGGGGAATATAAATATAGATATTAAGCGTAATAATGAAGACAATAATTCAGACGTTTATCTTAACTTGCTAGCATTTCATGGTTTTGTAGTAGCTCACACTCACCTTACTCGAGGAGAAAATTGTCTTGACCATGCTGTCGTCAAAACAAAAAGATCAATCACTACCTTAGTGTTAAATACCCCTCTTACTGATCACTCAGCAGTCATATTATCAATGGAAAGTTCAAATCAGTCATCTCGACATTATAAAAATAAATTTAATAGGATTATAACTAAAGTTAATTACCAAAGTATTCTTACTGATTTAGAACAAACAAATTTTGATGACATTTTTATTTCTCATGATGCAAATTGGGCTACTGAGCAGCTGGTCAATCTTTTGTGTACTTACTTAGATAAACATACTTTAAAAGTATTGGTCCCGCGTAGATCACGCTGTCTCAAGCCATGGATCACTCCGGGATTAATGCGTTGCATTCGGAATAGAGACAGAATGCACCTTAGATGTAAAGCAGAACCAAACAATGAAATAATAAGTATAACATATAAACGCTACAGAAACTTTTGTAATGATTTGTTAAAGCGATTAAAAAAGATTTATGATCAAAATGAGTTAAGGAAGCATTCTAAAAATCCCAAAAAAACGTGGGATATATTGTTAAATCGATGGTTTACAATAAAAAAGAAAAAAAATCTCCAAATGAGCTCTTAACCATTGATGAATCTCCCCAAAAGTCAGTGCAAAATATAAACAAATTTTTTGCCAATGTAGGAAAAAATCTCGCAAATGATATTCTTAATAACAACACCATTAATGACGATTTCAATACAAAAATGAATATAACACCATCCCACTTCACTTCACCAGTTAACTCAATGTTTATGTTGAATACTGATAATAAGGAAATCGAAACAATTATTTTAGGACTTAAAAATAATTGCGCTACTGGATGGGACGGTATACCAAATAAACTTTTAAAAACTTGTCACAAGTACGTTGTACCCATTATAACTCATATTGTTAACCTATGCATTATCAATCATCAAATAATCAATATGGCTTTAGGGCTGGGAAATCTACTGCTGAAGCTGTTACTGGGCTCGTCGATCACATAGCTAACAATCTTGACAAAAAAAATAAATGCATTGGCATATTTTTAGATCTAACAAAGGCATTCGACACGGTATCTATCCCACTCCTTCTCGAAAAGATGGAGAGGATTGGTATACGTGGAAAAGCACTTTGTTTATTTAGTAGTTATCTTTCACAAAGAAAACAAAGGATTAAAATCGGTGACATAGTCAGTCAAGATACATCTATCATTTATGGAGTTCCACAAGGTAGTGTCTTAGGTCCTAGCCTCTTCTTGATCTACATCAATGATTTATGTGAATTAAAGTTGAACAACTGTAAAATATTCACGTTTGCGGATGATACAGCAGTCATTTTTAACGGCAAAACGTGGCAAGAGGCTAGGACAAAAGTAGATGCTGGTTTGCAGATATTGGATGGTTACGTAAAATTTACTTACGTTAAATACGGCTAAGACTAAATATATCACCTTTGGAATTTATAAAAATCACACACCGCAAAATGACCTCATCATTAAAGCACACTCTTGTCAAAGTCCTGTTCAATGTATTTCTCCATCCCAGTGTCCAAATTTAGAAAAAGTAACAACGATGAAATATCTTGGCGTATTATTAGATGACAATCTTTCATGGATTCCACAAATCGCTTCCTTATCAGAACGAATTAGAAAACTTATTTTTATATTCAAAAAATTACGCCACGTTGCTGATCAGAAATTATTGAAAACTGTATATTTTGCTTTAGCACAATCTATATTATCTTATTGTATCAGAGCATGGGGAGGAGCTAAAAAAACCCATTTACTAAGAATCGAGAGGGCCCAGCGCTATATACTTAAGATCATCTATTTCAAGCTCTTTAGGTTCCCGACAGTTGCGTTATATTCCTTTAGTGATGTGCTCACAGTACGATCATTGTTTATAATTGACACAGTATTAAACCAACATAAAAATATGTCATTTGAACCCGACAGATTAAATAAAAGGAGAAATTACAATGTCTGTCACTCCAATATTTACAGAACTACGTTTGTTCAGAAATTTCAATGCTTTCTTGGACCTTTCCTCTATAATAAAATTAATCAATGCCTTAATATATATCCAATGAATTATAGTAGATGTAAAATTAAAATAATGGTTTGGTTAAAATCGTTAACATATGACGAAATAGAAAATCTTTTTACTATTTTAAGATGAGCTTAAGAAAAAAAAATGAATAAAATACAAGATATACATATTATACATATATATGTATATATATATATAATCATTATCAATTAAGTAATAAATCATATTAGTATAAAAAAATAATATATAAATATATATATAAAAATTATATTATATATATAATTATTAAGTACATAAAAAAGGATCTACAAAGAGTCTTAATAACTATAGACCAATAACGCTTATACCCATTATAGCAAAAATATTTGAAAAAGCTATGTATAAAAGAACCTATCAGTTTATTACAAAACATTCCATACTGAAACAAAATCAATATGGCTTCACTAAAAACAAATCAACCTCATTAGCTTGTTTTACTCTTGTAAAATTAATTACTGAGAGCTTGAATAATAAAATTCCTATAGCATGTATATTTCTAGACATGACAAAAGCGTTTGATCTTGTTTGTCACGAAACTTTATTAAATAAGCTAGAGAAATATGGTATAAGAGGTAATGCATATCAATGGTTTCAGAGTTACTTATATAATAGACAACAATGTGTGCAAATAAGTAAAGTCTGCGGAAACATAAAGCTGTCACATGAATCCAAATATCAAATAAATAGCTACGGCGTGCCACAGGGGAGCATTTTGGGGCCATTACTATTTCTTATGTACGCAAATGACCTAGCTGACTCATTAAAATGCGAATGTGTTCAATTTGCCGATGATACGACTCTTGTAGTACAATGTAAAAACAGAGAAACATTTGAAAGTGAGGTCAACGACGATTTAAATAACATAGGACAGTGGTTAAGTCAAAATAATCTTAAGCTAAATATACAAAAAACTAAATACATACAGTTTCAAACTTATAATACTTTTCCTATAAATACTAACATCACTTATAATAATATAAATATCGAGCATACAGACCACGCTACGTTTCTCGGTGTTGTGTTAGATAAATTTTGCAATTGGAAACTACATATCGACTCTCTGTGTAAAAAATTAGATAAGTTTTTATATGTCCTATATAAACTAAAAAATGTGTCATCTAAAGAGGTAGCACTTTGCGCATACCATGGATACGTTTCATCACTTCTACGTTATGGTCTAATAATATGGGGCAATTCAGTAGATGCAATAAAAGTATTTCGAGTCCAAAAAAATGTATTCGCTTAATATGCGGAGCTAAACCTCTGGAAACATGTAAGCCACAATTTCAAAATTTGAACATTCTACCCTTACCATGCCTCTATATTCTCGAGGTGTCTATCTTTGTGCACAAAAATAGACACTTATTTCAAAGTAAGGCAGAAGAAGCAACAAAATCAAATAGATTTAACAATAAATTAATTGTACCAAGACAAAAAGTCAGCTTATATAAAAATAATATTTTCTGTATGTCAATAAAAATATATAACAAAATACCAGAGTGCATAAAAATTCTAAATATACAGTCATTTAAGACAAAAATGTTTAAACTATTGCTAGACAAATGCTACTACACCATTAACGAATTCTTGCAGGACAATTGTATCGTATAATAATTTTTTTTTTTTGCAGTTTTATTATTATGAAATGTTTTATAATGTTTTTTTTTGACTATGATATATAATTTTTGACATAATTATTTTGTATTGTGACGGTATATTTTATTCTTCTCTAATGTTTTCTTTTGTAATTCTAGTATTATAATAATTATACTGTGATTTTTGCATGCCATTAGGTAGAATGTGTCTATGGACTTTTCAAGTTTAACACCAAGGTTGTACCACATTTTAGCAAATAAAGGAATTTGAATTTGAATTTATATAAGTAAAGTAATAAGTCATAGTGTGTTTTATTTATGTTTTATATACATAAGGAAGAGTAGTATCTAAGATACAGGCTAGGCGTAGTATAGATACTAGCACTGCATTGCATTAAAATACACTTATATTGTTAATCTAATAATAATATAACAAACGTAAGTAAACAAAACAAAAAAAAAATTATATTAAAAATATTTATGTTCATAGTTTTCGTGTTTGAACTTTACATCTAAGTTGTTTACTTACTGCACTGTATTCTTTAGTCATATTGATTTTACTTTTACCCACATTTTTACTTATAAGATTTGTTTATAAGAACTACGTTTATTGAATAAGTTTTTTAATAATTGTGAAATGTGTTTGCTTTATATAATAAAGATTTATTATTATTATTATTATACAATTAAGTTATATATCCCGCATGAAATTCAACGTACCTTACTAATTACTAATTCATAATTTTAACACATAACATAATTTTGATGAAAAAAATACTACATTTTAAAGAGAAAACCTCATTGAGCTAATACTAAGAAGCTATAAAATGAATTCCAGTACAATACATTTCCAATATTAAAAGCCAGTACAAATATTTTTCACTCTGCACTTAACGACTCGGAATGCAGCATAAAAGAGCTTGTACGCCATGACCGCCTTTGCACGACAATGGTATTGGACGCAATCTTTATTTATTGCTACCAATGTTTGAATATTAACTTATTAAGAAAATTTCCTGGAAAACATACAACTTCTAAGTATTATATTTTTGAAAAGCGAATTGTTTCAGACTATCGTTTTTTTTTCGAGCATTTTTGGCATTTTTCGCCAATAGTCGCAAGTGCGGCGTAAGAGGCTTCGAAAAACGAGCTTATACGCTTGTATAAAACGGTGGTCAGAATTATGCTACTTCCACCAGTTCGAGCGTACCCGTCGGAATAAGACCGTTAACGCGCGTTCCATTTTTTTAACGCGCTAATTAATAAGGCTTGCGTGTAATGTAACGACGTTGTGGCGCAGCGGTAGTGAACGTGCCTTAAACGCCACAGGTCGCGGGTTCGATTCCCGCTCGGACCAGATGTTTGTATTGACATACAGACATTTTTTCCGGTCAGGGTGTGTTTGCCCTTGTCATTGTATATGTTTCCGTATCCTAATGGGGGGCGTTGTGTGTGTAGTGTTTTATTTAGTTCAAAAAAAAATGTACGCGCGTGTGTCGAAACGACCGTATACGCTCGTAAAAAAAACGCAGGCTTAAAACCGCCCTTAAACAGTAAACGTTAAGTGTGCTCGAATCCTACTGCGAAACTTTAGACTCGCACTTGATTTAATTTTTTATAGCCATTACATCATTTTCTGCCACTACACAACTACAATACTTTCAAGTTCCTTGTGTAGCTCTATTTTGTAACAAACCATATTATGAAAATTTATTTACAACTATTTTTTTAATTGTTTTCAAAGAATATTAGCAATGCTTTTTCAAGGCATTACTAATATTCCTATTATCTCTGCAAATAAGCTCGAAGCTTGCGCTATAAGTGGGTACGACAATAGCCCAAAGGGGTCAGGATCGAACTAAATACCGTTGAGTTCTTGAGGCTTCAATTTGTATATATACTTTCATTTCAAATGATAATCTTGAACTGTAAACGAATTTGTAGCATAAAATATTTTGACGAAGTTGGCTTGTTATCTTGAATGTTTTGGTAATAATTTAAGGACATTCTTTCACATATAAATTCATGTAAAGGTCACATAAAGTATGACAGTCGCAGAAAACTTTTCATTTTGAGATTCTAAATTGTGAAGTACCATTAATACTTGAGGATAATGCTCACAATATCTTGTGTCTGTATAAATATTGCGTTTTTATGATATTTTATTCATTTATTTGTCATATTAATAAAAGAAATAATTATCAAAAACTGTTCTACAAAATAAAAAAATAAATTAAGTTTTAGTAATGAATGAGATATAATATAACCAAAACCTGGGAATATAATACTAGGACGAAGAAATGGAATCTTTAAAGCCGGATTTTAAAAGTATTCATAATAAAATATAAGCAAATAAAGTCGTCTAGATAAATATTAATATAAAATTTGAACATTTTGTTTATAAACCTAAATAATATAGTAATGAACGAGAATTAAAGTTGAATTACGTTGAAATAGTGAAATTTTAAGCGCTAATTAATTGCGTTCTAGTAAATATATTGTTAGTAAAGTTTGTTATTTTTATTAGGAAAATGAAAAATATTCTTTTACATTTAAATAATTTTGTAATCCACACAAATTTGTTACACTTAAACCATTATATTTAAACCGGAAATTTATAAAGGATTCCGTCCCGTCGCCTGTCGTAGAATATATAAGATTAAAGTAATTTGTAACGTCAAAAATATTCTAGTCTCTTATATAGGGACCCCCTTTATATTTTAAGTCTTATTTTATTTTAGCAGCGGTAATAGAAATATACATTGTGTAAAAATTTCAACTCCCTATTACGTTTAGTGAGGTACAGCTCGCTGTCGGACGGATAACTAAGCCTAATAGGGATCATTGACAGACTTTGGGTACGGAACCCTTAAAGTTAGCAAGTATAAAACGACGACGTTGTGGCGCAGCGGTAGCGAACCTGCCTTAAACGCCACAGGTCACGGGTTCGATTCCCGCTCGGAGCATAATATGTTTGTATTGACCATGCAAGCATATTTTCCGGTTTGGGTGTATTTGTCCTTGTCATTGTGAATGTTTCCGGACCCCGACACAGGATATCACTATCCTAATGGGGGCCGTTGAGTGTGTAGCGTTTATTTATTTTATTTATTTATTTATAAAAGGATTTTTGACTAGAACTATACCAATAACATTAAACTTTTTGAGTGGGAAAATAAAACGCATATCATTTTCAAGTACTGCATTTTTTAAAGCAAATTATTTCATGGCTTAAAGCTGTTAATAAAACTAATAGATTTGTAACTTTATCTAGAAACGATACTTAAAAACGAAAAAGATACGTAAAATTGCCTCTCCCTAATTATTTGCATTTTAAGTAATAATAATAGTTAAAAAAAAATAAGAATAGTGTAACTAAGAAAAAAAACGTTTTTTATTGTAAAAAAAAAACCGTTGAGTGCGTGGTGTCAGTAGAAGGATTATCATTTTGGTAATGTCTTAAAAAGAAACCCACGCTTTTTTATACAGTAAATTTTTTTTTCTTAAATAAACTATTCCCATTTTTTTAAGCTATTATTTATTATTTTAGTTGGATTTTCTATAAAATCGCGTTTTTTAGTTTTTTTTTTTTAAACTAACTTATTTATTTTTAATTTTTTGTAAGATTTTGAAATTATTAAATTTTCATCGGTCCTTGATAAGTATACAAAATTACAATTTAATCCCATCGGATTAAATTGTAATTTTGTAGGAGGTCAATCATCTGAAGCTAATGCGTGTTAATAAAAATAAAATTTACCATTAATTTACAAATTAATTTCATTCGTAATTTTCTTAAAAATAAAAGTTTCCGTAGTATCAAAAATCTTTTCACGGACGGTCAGAGAAGATTTAAGTATAATTGCTATGAAAAATTATACATTTCACCCCGAGAGCTGTGAGTAATTACCACGCTCTTTCTTTACAACTGTTCTTTTCAAATTAACTGGCATACTTTTGAATTGCCTAGGCCATATTTAAGAAGACATAATTTTATCTGTAGCCTAGCTTTTACTCGCATAATCGTCCAAGTAAAGTTTTTACTAATACTATAAATAGAAGCAAATAAGCAATACCATGTCAACCCACAAAATTGAGAAAAATTGAGTTATATATGCAGAAGTGTTGGTAAATGGGTAAAGAACATTTTTCTTTATTATTTGTAGGGTCTTTCTTACTTAATCTTTGAAACTTCTAAAAAAGCCATTTTTAATCATGCAATTTATGTATTATGTTAAACGTTTTCGGTTATATTATATACGAAATATGCAGTTTGTATACTTATTTTTTGTGAAAATAAGTAAAATAACTTACATAAATTAGAAATTGCCAAAAACTTGACCAATACATAAAAAAATCATATAATCGTTAATCGTTGTTCAAAATTTTCAAACGTGTTTTTCTCGAAATGTCATTCGTGAGGGTTGACTTGATATTGCTTATTTGGGTCCAAATGTGAGTTTCATATTCCGATGTTTGTTAATCATGTTTATGTTTTATTATGTTGCAACTTTGTAACGCTAACTTCATTGGAATATATTGATAGAATTCAGGATTATTGGAGAATTTTATTAGTATAGAAGGACCTGTCCATGGATAATTGTAAGTATTGGTCTACGCATAATTGTAAGTTTTTTTTATTCGTCACATAAAACCACTGCCTCGCGTTTTATTATAAGAAGGTTGTATAATTTTTTTTTTTTACAAATTACTAGTTGTTGCACAGCTGAAGTACTTAGTTAGCCTGTAAATTTGGCAAATGATTTTCTTTTCGTTATGCTGTTATTATTTCTAATTAAGATGTAATCCCATTCCATACAAATGAGTAAAAAGCCTAAACTAAACATAACTAAAGTTTACTACTAAACTTTAATTATGTTTAGTTTACTGGTAGTGTACTACTGGTAGTAGTAACTTGATTAAGTTGTGAACTCATTCTAGTGTAACGAGATGAATCGTCCGAAAGAGTTTACTACTAAGCTTTAGTTATGTTTAGTTTACTGGTAGTGTACTACTGGTAGTAGTAACTTGATTAAGTTGTGAACTCATTCTAGTGTAACGAGATGAATCGTCCGAAAGAGTTTACTACTAAACTTTAATTATGTTTAGTTTACTGGTAGTGTACTACTGGTAGTAGTAACTTGATTAAGTTGTGAACTCATTCTAGTGTAACGAGATGAATCGTCCGAAAGAGGTAGCCACTTGCGATTCTAGACATGAATAAGGTTATTACAATCGACTTAATTTGCTTATGTTTTGTAATATAGATTTTCTCGAACCAATAGTCTATCCTAAATATATTTATGCCACAAAGTATTTCCTAATTGTCTGTATGATTAATACAAATATCAGCTACCCTTAAGGCTTGTATGGCCGGGTAATTAGCTAGTAAGTAGTTGTTAGTTTTGAGGCCAACCAGCGTATACCATTTGCATCCTTCGAGTAAGCAAGGCAAGGGTGGCTGGTGCCGCCTTCGCGTTTAGACTCTACTTCCACTTACCATCAGGTGGAGAATATCTGCCTCCCGAACTAAATGAAAAAAAAAAGAATTACACTGAACTTCAGAAGTAGCTAGTGAATGATATACATCAGGTAGATGTTCATGCAAAACGTTATTTGCCTATAATTATTATTTTAAAAAAATGTTTCCTTGAAAAAACATAAATGTTTTATATCAATTCAATTACAGAGATATTTTTTCAACTTACGTAATGCTCTTGTCTCGTAAAACAACCCATTGCCGAGATAGGAAAGTTCGCTTCAAAGATAGCACTTCTAATTTATACCTTTGGAACGAAAATCGTTGGTTGTAAGACAAAGTTGAAGAACCCAATTTTTTGGCAAAGTTGGCTTGTTATCTCGAAAGTTATGTCCAAGATTCAAAGTCGTTATTTTACTTTATATTAAGGGTTCACGAGTACGGCCATATACATATTTATTTTAAGTATACAATTTGACTTTATAAAAGCAATAATTTGGGGAAGCCGAAAAGTTAAATGTTGTAGTATATAGTAAAATATAAGGCTTTAGACCCAGAACCTATTTTGAAATTGGTTGAAAAATTAATGGATATACATTTTCTTTGAAGAGGCTGTTTAGTTCTAGTCGCATTTGTTAAATATAATTTTGAAGTTCTTAAAAACGGTGCCAAATAAAACGATCCCTACTATTAAATATATACATACCACATCAAAATTCCACAATTTTTCGCTATTTAAGATTTTCCAGGAACCCTTTAATTTTTTTGTTTCTTGTACCTCATTAGTGCAAATTAATATCCGAATCTTTTACTGAATGAAAAAGTCAGATCTATAATGTATCATCGCGCTGACCTCCATAGTGACCTCAAGACACTGCGAAAGAGTAACATATGGATAAGAGTAAATTCCTTACCTATTGGGGTAAGAAATTTAACGTATACTAGTGACGTACCCTCTGCACAGGATCATAGCTAAAAACATCAACCACGAGATAGGCCCGAAACAACGACTGTTAGGTCTAACGGCTGGCCTACTACGCCAGAATGGTGGTCATAAATATTACATTAATCCATTTAATGTTTTACCGAAATTTGAGGAAAGTTTTCACAGCTATAAATGTAATCCATATAATTTCAACTTATAAAATTGTCTTTTAATGTATTTTCAGCGGTCGCACGGAAATGCAATTGTGTAGCAATCTACATCCATTTGGCTCGAAGCGCAGTTGAAAAACGCTAACACAATGCCAGTTACGAGTTTTATACCTCAGTGCAACGTATAGGAATCTAATTACTGCGTTCCTGACCGACTGTTGACATTGATATTTTATTTTGTTGTTTTACGTGAAAAGTATCATGAACTTTTGGGCAGGAATTGAATGGGCGCAGCGCGTTTTTTGTTCGAAAACTTTACACGGTTAACATTTAACACAAAACATTTTTCGTACGTTAGTTATTGAAAATTCTCTGTCTGGTATTTTGCAAAATGAAGTCAATCTTTCGTTTCGTAATAGCTATAATTACGTTTTTCTGACTTATAAAATGGCTAGTAATTATTGTTGCATAATAGCCTAAAAGGAGACTAGACTAAGTCCAGAAATGGACAGAAAAAGGCTGATGATTATATGGCTAAAATAATAGAAGTATTTTTTTAAAGAAAGAAGATGCGAACAAGTAATAGCGCATCTCAACCAGGAGTAACTATAGAACTAACTATACTTTGTTAATACACTATTGCTACGAATAAACGAACTTTGTGATAACTTCTTTGATCTTTGTAATTATAAGTCCAGCTCAGTAGCAACTTGATGGTACTTCGTCACTACTATTTGAGAAACACACACATTCAGTCGCGTCTGAAGAATAAGATTAGAAGAATAGAAGAACAAAAATTGTCCATTCTTGGTCAACCAGAAATACCGTATAGGTTTCGGGTCTAATAATTATATTATGGTAATTCTCGTTGACTTAGAATCACGAAATATGGCAAAAATTCTCAGCACAAAAAAGGAATAAAGGAAAAATGAAAAAAAATAAAAAGAATTGAATATTAAAGGTGCTCCTATACATATGTATATAGTTGACACTTACACAGACCGATGTAACCAACCGACAAAAGTAAGGCGTCCTAAGCACGTCCTGCTAGACCCTGACGATAGGATTACTTTAGAAAATGCTCCTTACACAGCACAGACACGCACACAACACCATCCTCGCCGGCGAGGACGAGGTCCTTTGTTTCGCACGTCGCGTCGCGCTCACACCGTCGGGTGAGTCTATCGTATAGAATGCGCTCGGAGCGCTGCCTCCATCTCCGATGACGTCCTTAGCCGTGGTTCGGCTTCGCAGGAGGCACCCTAAGGACGGAATCAAATTTGAGCCCCGTGAGGGCTGCCCCTTTATCACGGCTGAGTCTCTGTACTCGGCCCCCGCCCGGTGACGCTGTCAAGGCCAGTAGGGCCAACAGCAATACACATTCCGAAAAAAAAAAAGTTGACACCAATTAAGATACACCACTGAGTTGTATGGGTGCTCATAGAATTTAGAGGACTAGTTTAGTTGGCATCAACCACAATGAGATAAACAAATAAAATTGTGGTATTGTGTGAAAGAAAATAAAAGGTACGAAGCCCATCGTGTGCGAGTCCGACACGCACTTGCCCGATTTCGTAACTATTTGAGAAGCACACACATTCAGTCGCGTCTGTCAAATAAGATTACGAATAATTTATTTAAAAGACAGGTATCCTTAATAAGAGTTCTTTGTTTTGATCTTTTGTTTGTGTATACAAAAACTTTTCTTGTAAATAGACTTTGAAGGTGAAATAAGATAATGGAAAAATGTTTCAAACGCGTTTTTCTCGAAATGCGATTCGTGTGGGTCGACATGGTATTGCTTATTTGCGTCCAATTATAATATAGTTAGTATTGACTTGTAAATTCGATGTAATATTGGTTGTATATAAATATATATTACTCTTTCAAAAAACCAAACTGGAATAAAATACGTCCACCCAACGTGGGGCTCGAACCCACGACCCTGAGATTAAGAGTCTCAAGCTCTACCGACTGAGCTGGTGTACCGTATAAAACTAGTAATACTTAATTGTAGTAGGTAAAGTTCAGATTGCAAGTAAGCGTACGGTCCACCTGATGGTAAGTGTTTATCGTAGCCTATTAACACTTGTAACACAAATCATTTGAAGGTGTCACTCACACGTAGCCAACCTTGAGATAATGGTTCTTAAATATAATACAATATTGCTTTGCAATGCGATTGTGTGGAAGAACACCTAAGCAATGCAATTAACAACATGGGGCACAAAAGGCCAGAGACAGAACCAAGTCAATAGCCATGGTAGAGGAAGCTAAGACCCAAAAAGGGTTGTGGGGCCTATGAAGTAAAAAGGAAGTAACTGACACTGCAGTGGTACCTACCTAACCAGCCCCTTGCAATATAAGGCCTACTAGTACTAAGATAATTAGAATAATGGAAAACAAATGCAAGAGATACAGCCAAGTGGATAGCCATGGTAGAGGTGGCTAAGACCCACACAGGGTTTTAGAGCCATATAAAGTAAGAAGTAAGAAGTCGACACCGTTGTGGCGTTGTGGGTAGCGAGTCTGCCTTTAGTCTCGACGGTTGCGGGTTCGATTCCCGCTCGGGCAGATGTTTGTTAAAATTTCTGTCTCGGTCTGGGCGTTTGTCCGTGTGGGTCTCCCCACCGTGCCTCGGAGAGCACGTTAAGCTGTCGGTCCCGGTTATTATCAATAACATCTGATAATAATCGTTAACTCTTGATAAGTAAATTGCTCTTATCCAATGAGTTACTGGTTCGCCCTTAGGGTTGCGGGGTCAGATGGCAATCGCTCCGTATAAAAACTAGTAACCTGTCAAATCCGGATAAGAGTAATAAGCAGACCCTGGGTACATAAAATACCGGGAATAATGCTAGGATGAAGAAGATAAAGTAAGAAGTAACTTTGACGACGTTGTGACACAGCGGTAGCAAACCTGCCTGAATCGCCACCGGTCGCGAGTTCGATTCCCGCTCGGAGCATATGTTTGTATTCACCATACAGACACGTTGACCGGTATTGGTTTATTTGTCCTTGTCACTGTGTATGTTTCCGACACAGGATATAACTATCCCAATGGCGGCCGTTGAGTGTGTAGCGTTTATTATTTATCTTTATATAACTGACACTGTAGTGGTACCTACCCAACCAGCCTCTTACAATACCACCTACCACCAGTAAGATAATTTTACTAATTTCAGTCATGTTTTATTGTTAAGGTTGTTGAGTCAGAGAAGTTTTATAAGATGACAAATTATAAACGACATTACCAAAGATTTTTTGAATGATTAGTTACACGACAACAACATTTTTCATCGCGTTACTAAACTGATTATCTGCTTTTATTTCAAAATGGCAAATCATGCTACTTTATCACGCCCTTGTTCGTTACGTTCCGTCATAAATATAAACAAATTCTTGCTTTATATTTTCTTGACTAATAGATTATTTTGTTAATATTATTAAAACACTGAGACGCTCATAGCCGATTGCACCCGCTGATCGGTAAACGATCGGTAGGTTAAGCAACTTTAGGCGCGGTCAGTCACTAGATGGGTGATCGCATAGTGGTATTTCAACCGAGCGTCTCCGTGCTTCAGAGGGCACGTAAAAAGTCGGTTCCACGGTGTTGACAATTAGACAACAGTCGAAATGTCAAGTCAGAGGCCTACGGGCGACCAGAACAACTCTGACAATAGGTTGGCCACTAACCACTCGATAAAAAGAAGATTAAAACACTAGCTTTGCCCGTGGCTTCGGTTACTTGGTCTACATGGTTATTGTTTATTTAAACAAACAAACAGACAATTGTTTTGCTTTATTACTGTGTTGCTGTTCCACAAACTCATCGTTTCCCATCGCATACCCGCGCTTTCTTAATCCGTATCGTGATGTCATAATATTGCCTAAACTTGCTCAAGAAATGTACTATCCAATGCAAAAAGAATTCAAATACGACCAATACTTCCAGAGATTAGCTTGGCTTCAATCAAACAAACAAACAAACTCTTCAGCTTTTTAATATTGGTATAGATTCCTTTTTTTTTTTTTATGTTAGAAGTTGGCAAACAAGCATACGGCCCACCTGATGGTAAGTGGTTGCGTAGCCTATGAGCGCTTGCAGCACCATGAGTAGGTGCCACTCGCGCGTTGCCAACCTCGAGATATTAGTTCTTAAATCTCGTTCGCCCAGTAATTTCACTAGCGTACAATGCCCTTCAAACCGGAACACAGTAGTGCCTAAGCACTACTATTTGGCGGTAGAATATTGGACACTGCGGTGGTACCTACCTAGCCGGCCTCTTGCAACAAAAGACCTACCACCAGTGTGACTGATTGCACTGGTGGAATAATCTCTGTTGTGACAGAGGTTATCCCAACATATATAATATCTATAAACACTATCTAATAAATATGTGAAAATTCGGTATTATTATCTAGGGTTTACTTATTACTCTTACACGGATTTGACAGGTTACTAGTTTTTACCTAGCGATAACCATCTTACCTCCACAACCCTAAAGGCGAACCAGTAACTCATTGGATAAGAGGAAATTACGTATCAAGAGCTAACGATTATTATTAGATGTGATAACAACCGAGACCGACCGCTCAGCGACCGCTCTCCGAGGCACGGTGGGCAGACGCTGATGGACAAACGCCCAGGTTAAAAAACAGCTGCTCAGTACGCCATAAAGGTCGTCATTTTAATAAGGAATCACAGTGAAGCACATGTTAAGAAAAAACAATTCAAATCATTTTCTAACAATTAATATGATTTATAACATTTCTAAGCTACAGAATTCCGAGTCCACTTTAAGTTTACGTAGAATAGTGGGAATCAACATCTGGTTTTGGCTTTATTAGTTTAGTTTCCAAGTTGCGGCCATTTCGTTATACTACTTTAATTGCTAATGTTAAGTTTTGTTTTGATAAGGAGATTGTTACGTCACAGAATTTATTCTATTTCTTAGCTGTATTTAAGTGCTAAATATCGTCTTATTGAATAAAAAAAATGAAAGCCTCAATAGCTCATAGGCAGAAGGGCCGACTCCACTCTGTTAACGCGAGAGTCGCGATCTTTTCCCCCTAAGACTATTGTCGTACCCACTCCTAGGGCAAGCTTCGAGCTTTGGAGGGGCCATAGGAATATTAGTAATCCCTTGAAAAAAGCATTGCGAATATTAAAATTATAAATTTATAAAAAACTGGCTAACTTGGAAAAACTATATTTTAGTGCCATTTAATTATTTCAAATCATTATATTTTGTCATAGAGTAAATAAAAAAGTCTATTTCACCTACGGTAGTAGAGCCATGCTTATCTCTGCCGGCTCGACCGGATAAGTAGAAGTACACGGAGAGTACCTTCTAACAGAAAATCGGCGTCAAGTAACAGTATCATTAGGTACTGTTTCGTTTCGTGCGATGATTGAGAGCGCCGGAGGCCCAATCTCCCACCCCCTCTGTTCCCTTCCTCTTTTTCCCTGCTCATCCCGTCCCTTCTGTTCCTTGGGCTGACAATGCAACTGTGATACTTTAAGTATAGCAAACGTTCATAGGTTGCGGTGACTGCTTACCATCAGACGGACTGTATGCTTGTTTGCTAACCGCCATGACATACCAAAAAAAAAAAACCTAGCTTTATGTTATTTATATTAAAATGGCATGGCATGACGTGATGGCACAGCGGTGACGCTACAACGACGTGTTAAATGTCTAAACAAATTGTGTCATTATCATAACTGTATCTCAGGACAAATTTGACTAATTAAAATAAAATTCCTTTTCAGCCTTGCCTTTCCTGTAATATAGTATATATATTGAGATGCAATTACTTATGAAACGTAAAAGAACTATAAATAAATAAACGCTACTCAACGGCCCCCATTAGGATTTTGATATCCTGTGTCGGGCGTCCGGAAACATATACAAGGACAAAGACAAAACACTCCCAAACCGGAACACATGCCTGTCAATCCTCCTCCTCAATACAAACATCTGCTCCGAGCGGGAATTGAACCCGTGACGCTTAAGGCGGGCTCGTTACCGCTGCGCCACAGCATCCTCTAACTATAACCGAAAGAAACCTCCATTGAAGCGCCTTCATTGTCTTCTTTTTCGCTCGAAATGAGAATCGATGCGTACACATATTCATACAAAATAACTATTTTCTGTAGAGAATGCTGATCGATGCTTATATAATTATATGAATCACGTCTTATCATGACGACGTTTTGGCGCAACGGTAGTGAACCTGCTTTAAACGCCACAGGTCGCGGGTTCGATTCCCGCTGGGATCATAATATATTGACCAAGCAAGCATATTTTCCGGTCTGGGTGTATTTGTACTTGTCCTTGCATGTGTTTCCGGACCTCCGATACAGGATATCACTATCCTAATGGGGGCAGTTGAGTGTGCAGCGTTTATTTATTTATCTTTTTACCGAAAAGCAACTGTACTTAACATCGATATTCTTCTCCGATCGAGTATTCACATTCATGTTGAAAATAGCAAGGCAATAATGGAGATTTAAATTTTATCTCGTTTATATTTGGACGCAAATAATCAATACCATGTCAACCCACAAAATTGAAAAAACTGAGTTATATATGCAGAAGTGTTGGTAAATGTCTGAAGAACATTTTTCTTTAATATTTGTAGGGCTTTAAAACTTTTAAAAAAGCCATTTTTAATCATGCAATTTATGTATTATGTTAAACGTTTTGGGTTATATTATATACGAAATATGCAGTTTGTATACTTATTTTGTTGTGAAAATAAGTAAAATAACTTACATAAATTTGAAATTTCCAAAAACTTGACCAATACATAAAAAAATCATATAAAGCAAGTTGTTCAAAATTTTCAAACGCGTTTTTCTCGAAATGACATTCGTGTGGTTTGACATGGTATTGCTTATTTGCGTCCATTTATCAGACCAAAATTGCAACATACGACTAAAACCACAGATACGGAAAAGCGAACTTTTAACAAACACACCGATGTTAGCGAACTAACGTAAATCATAGACAATCTTTGTTTACGACCGCTGATAACTGCCGACCGTGTATAAAGTTACTTCGGGATTTTTATACGTTTCTTTACTGTTTTGTTAAATCGTTCAACTTTGAAAATGTTGTCTTTAGTTTATTGGTTTTAGTTTACCTTATTTTACAGTTTCCTGATCGTTTCATGATATGGTTTAGAGATGAGAATTATTTTACTAGCGGCCAGCCTAGTGTCAGAGTTGTTAAGGTCGCCCGTATAGGCCTTTGATATGACTTTTTGACAATCGTCAAATTGATAACAGCCAAGACCGACTTTTCACGTGCCTTCCGAAGCACAGAGAGGCTCAGTTTAAATACCACTATACAATCACCCATCTACTGACTGGCCACAGTTAAAGTAGCTTAACCCACCGATCTTTTACCGTTCTGTGAGAGTCTAAGGTTTGCCTTCGAGATACTACGAAGTAGAAGATTGATATATAATTATTCAATAGTCTTTAATCTTTTAAAACAAAAGAAAAAAAAAACTTTGCAAAGCCAAAATATCTACAATTCTGTAATTCTAATTTAAATCTAATTTTGTAAGCCTCGTAGAACCAATACTACAAAGTTAATTTAAAATGTATTGTTTGTAACTTAATTGGATTTTCAACATCGAAGACTGAGAAAGATATTATTCACTCTGTAGGTACATAACTACTATATATGTAGTAGGACTTAAACTGTTTTCACGAAAGCCTTTAAAATATAAGTACTAGTTGCACCCGCGGCGCTGTTCACGTTGTGTATCGATTTGTCTTTATTGGACGAAACGCTATATTTTTTTCTAAAATAAAAGCGGCCTAACTCACTTCTTACATCATCAGCTATCTGCCACGGAATTTGCGTTAAAATCGGTCTACTGGTTTCGGAGATAAGCCGGGTCAAACAGACGAACCGACAGACAGAAGAATGTTTTTGAAAATTGTTTTTTTATGTAAGTACCGTATATACTTTCATATTATGCATTGAGTGAAAAGCTGTTTAGTGAAAACAGAGAGATTTCATTTATTTGTATATAATTACAATTTAAAAGCAAGGTATGGTAATTAATGCAGGCAAAATCCTGTAATTACACAAAGCCTGGCATTTTATACATTTATTATCATTAACTACGTAATTAGGGCAAATTTTAGTAACTTTAAACGGTATTAATACGAATGTTCGTTTTGCGTGCAAAAGAAATGCGGTTCGTTCGTTCCGGTTAGATTAAATGTAAACTTTTTGCTTGATGATTGTTATCAGTTATCCGTGCCTCCGACAAAATTTACTATTTCTTTTTTATTTCGACTACTTTTTTCATTATTTTAATGTCATTAAAGTTTTCCTGTGCAACGCGTAACGCCACGCTTACCAATAAACCAAGCCAAGCTATGCCAGGCAGCTAGCAATGCCAGATAGGTCGCCAAGCCAAGCCAAGCCATGCTAAGCAGCCAGTCAGGCAGCTAGCAATCCAGCCAGTCAAATAGCTAGCCAGCCAGCCAACTAGCCAGTTACTAACAATGCCAGTTACTTTAATTTTTTAAAGACAAAGCAAGGAATGACCGTCGGTTTGCGGTATTGACGTTGTGTTTAATGAAAAGTGTGGAATAAAACTGATATAAAAAGATATTAAATTATAGAAGCAATGTACTTTATTTTACCTTATGTTTCACTTTTTAGACCTTGTCCATATTTAGTTATTGCTGTTAACAATTTAGGAAAGACTGTTGACAGCAGCTATGGGCTGATAATGTATTTATTTTGTTATATAAATACACTAGCTGTTCCCACAGCTTAGCTCGCGAGGTCTTTAAAATAATTGTCAAGTATTTTTTGGGTCCAATGCGTTTAATTTCCACCAATTATATACATTAGTTTGAGCAAACAGAAATACAGACACTAACTTTTTAACTTTTTTTTTTGTTATGCCGTTTCGAATACATCTTCATATAAGTACATTTAGCTGTGTGATAAAGAATTTATGAAGCCGGTTGTTATCACATAACATCTGATAATAATCGTTAACTCTTGATAAGTAAATTGCTCTTATCCAATGAGTTACTGGTTCGCACTTAGGGTTGCGGTGGTCAGACGGCAATTACGCTCCGTGTAAAAACTAGTAACCTGTCAAATCCGGATAAGAGTAATAAGCAGACCCAGGGTAAAAATAAAATACCGGGAATAATGCTAGGACGAAGAAGCTGTGTGATAAATAATATTTTAAATGTGAACTCAAAAGACAATATTTATTAAACATTGTAAAAATAGTATTTCGAGTTGTGATTTTTCTTTTCTTGAATAATTTAATGGATTTTATCGCGTCAAAAAGTAGTTCAAGGACGATAAGAGTGGTTTTATAATTGCTATGAAAAATTATACATCTCACTCTTAGCGCGCGACGGAAACTGTGAGTAATTACCAAGCTCTTTTTTTCTAATTGCTCTCCACAAATTACCCGGCATACTTTCTAATGGTCTAGGTTACTTGATCTGATTTCGAAAATGAGGAGGTTTCTAATTGGCGTAATTTATTTTGTATTTATGACGACGTTGTGGCGCAGCGGTAGCGAACCTGCCTTAAACGCCACAGGTCGCGGGTTCGATTCCCGCTCGGAGCATATGTTTGTATTGACCATGCAAGCATATTTTCCGGTCTGGGTGTATTTGTCCTTGTCATTGTGAATGTTTATTACTATCCTAATGGGGGCCGTTGAGTGTGCAACGTTTATTTATTTATTTATGTTACGCGATATTTGCGCCAAGTAACAACGTCAATTTTTTTTATTTTAGGATACGATTTTTTTTAATAGCAGTATAGATCCATCTCATCCCTTCCTTCCTATACCTTGAGTTGGCAACGCGCATGTGATACTTCAAGTATCGCGTGCGTTCATAGGTTGCGGTGACTCTTTACCATCAGGCGGACCGTATTGTTTTGCGGAGAGGATTCGGCCCTTTACCTTTTAAACTGTTGAGGTTTCATTCCCATTACTAAATAACGATAATATGTAGCCTTTTCAGCATTCTATCAAGCTAAAACGTGCAATGATTAAGGTTTATTTCTTTAAACATGATTTGCATGAAATAACTATAGTCCAAAGTAAAAATGGTCTTAGCCTTAAACAACAAAGGCCTCGATACAATATGTCTAACTTTGGCTATTTATACTTAGTTTTACACACAAATTACAGTAACATGCTTCCAACTGGCAAACAAGATTACCATCGTCGCATATCAGCAAAAGGTATTCTCGATAAACAACAGCTAAATTGCTTTTCTCGTACATAAAACTTTTCAGAGAACAAACTCAAAAGCCTGATGAGCTCCATCAACTCATACCGCCATCGTCGTTTTTCTACCGGGATACCAGGCGCACTGCGGGTACCACCCATATCTGGTCGATATACCTAATATCCGAACTATGCGCTTTCGTTCGTCATTCATAATGCGCACGGCCAGGGATTGGAATGCTCTTCCGGCGCCTGTATTTCCGAATGCATACAACCTGAACCTCTTCAAGGTGCGAGTACATAGGCTTCTCTTGAGTAAGCTCGCTTCAACGTAGACCTCATCTAAGCTTTCACGCTCGATGGAGGTCAAGAGCTTACCCATTTTTAAATTAAAAAAAAAAAAGCCAATACTTATATTGTTTTTTATTTATGTTACTAAGTGGGCAAGTAAGCAGACGGCCCACCTGATGGTAAGTGACTGCTTGCAGCACTATTTATAAATGTCATTCGCACGTTGCCAACCTCGAAATATTGGTTCTCTACAGTGCCCTTCATACCGTAACACAGTAAAGCTGAGGGTACTATTGCTTTGTGGTAGAATATCGGGGTTTTTTGTATTATTTAATAATTTATTTTATTTCACACTTTTTGTTTTTATCATTATTTAAAAAGCAGACCATCTGTCAATGTCGTCAGACCTCACGAGCCAGCTTGTTGAAGAGTGGTTGTTAATCATTGAAATTGTTATATATCTTAAATTGTTATTTAAAAACGATGAAAGAAACCTAAAATAATTTTTAAATACCTATTTAATCATACCCCATGTGACATTTATTTAAGAAACGGTTTAAATATTCTTATTCTTATTTGATATCAGTAACAAAAGAATTCTCAAAACACTCCACCCACATACGTAATCAACAGAATAAATAAAACAAAAAAATGGCACTTTTTCCTTAGCCTAATGGAAACTCGAGCAGGCCTCTTAAAACACATCTAACGGGATATAAAAACAGGGGCCCGAAATTGATTTGATTTGACGTTAAGCTAAGAAATCGTGTTTTATTGCGAAGCGCTGTGATAATATTTTATTTTATTTACTTTTACTATTCAGTGGGATGAAATAGTAAAACGTTTAGCAATATTGTGAGACCAAGAAACTAAACATATCGTATAGTAGACTTATGGTTCTGTATATATTTAATACAATTAAATTAAGTAGTCTGATCAAAATAGCTGAGATATGAATTTTATGACGTTAAATTTTATTACCTGCCTTAAACGCCACAGGTCGCGGGTTCGATTTCCACTCGGAGCATAATATGTTTGTATTGACCATGCAAGCATATGTTCCTGTCTGGGTGTATTTGTCCTTATCCTTGTATGTGTTTCCGGACCCCCGACACAGGATATTACTAACATAATGGGGGCCGTAAAAAAAAAAACTTTGTATATTATAATTATAGCAAAGTTGTGTTGGTTTGAGATTGGCCGAGGATCGTGCTCAGTGGCGTACATTTGGAAAAGCGTATGTCCATCAGTGGACAATGGAGGGGTCATGATGATGATGATAATATGGTGGGTTGGTAGCGAGCCTACCTTTAGCCTCTACGGTGGCGGGTTCGATTTCCGCTGGGGGCAAATGTTTATATTTATCTTTCAAATATCTGTTCCAGTCTGGGCGTTTATCCTTATGGGTTTCCCCATCGTGCCGTGGACAGCACGTTAAGCTGTCGGTCCCGGTTGCTATCACACAAGATCTGACAACAATCGTTAGCTGTTGAGGTAGTTTGCTTTTATTCAATGCGTTCCTGGTTCGCCCTTAGAGTTGCGGAGGTCAGATGGTGACCTTGGTGAACTTGGTGACCTGTATAATTGGTCATTTTTTCACACAACGATAAACAGTAACACATAAACACACACATACACAGCTTTAAATTCTACAGCTACAAATGAAACTTCATAATTATAATTTTAGTGTAAAATATTTGAATACAATCATACCACATTACTTTTATAATAATAAAAAAATATTACTTAATAAATTAGTTAAGTAATTTTACTCATAATGATAAAATATATTAAATCTAAACACGTAGTGAGATAAATTCGCAATTAAAATAATTTTGAGTTGCTTATTTTAATTGACAACGTCTGAATAATTATACTACATCCAAAACGAAATATCTAGTAATTATTCTTTAGTATTTAATCTAAATAAGAACTTAAGCACAAAAGATATTGATAAAACACAAAAAAGACTGTATTAAAAAAGCAAAAACTAATATAATTTTTCTTAACGGACTTAAATATAAAAAAACCATAGATTAAAGTAGATAAGTTGATAAAAATGGTTTGCTTTTCTAGTTTCTAGTGATGAGTGCCTTGAATATCTTTTATTTTATTTGATTAAATCAGTGCAAAAGCAATTTGCCTATTACTAAAATTAGTAATTATGATCGTTAGTGATCTTCGTTATTTTGGCACCATAATAATAAACGTATTGTTACGGGCTGGGGTTTGTGGATTTGAAAATAAAACACCTGATGGCTCTAAATTAGATTTTATTGAGATCTAGATTACACAACAGAACTTCACAAATCACAGGCCAATCACAGTCCAAAAAAATAGCCGAGGTCACTAATTATCGCACTTGTTCACTGGTATCACTTGTAGTTTCTTCGCTTGTTGCTCAGAACTGAATCACTCAGTCGACGCGCCGGGCCGCTTATATACCGCGGAACACGGGTTCGAGAAAGTTCCGTCCGCGGAACGCTATACTACATGTTTCGAGAATACATCTTTCCAAAACCCACACGACGTTAAGGAAATAAACAGAGAGAGTAGCAAGCGATTTTGAACCTTATGACCCGGTGATAAGGTTCTCCGTAACAGTATTGTTTATATTTAATGAAACAGAATAATTTTCATAGTAAATATTATATGGCGCGTACTAGACATATTAGATTCACTATAATTTATTAACAGACTAAATAACTCTATAAAATTATCTTAAACTCGCAAACCTGGTCACGTGTTGCTGCGGCTAATAAAACAGCTGATGTTTTATTTAATTTAAAGTATTTATAACATAAATATTAACCTTTTTCATGCGCGGAATATGGATAGAATTGGATCGAAAGTTTTATCTTCAGGTATTAATTATATATAGATGGCTTACATACTATACTGTTAAATATATTATATTATTACTGTATAATGACATAATATTATATGCTAAGCCAGGTTCTGTTTGAGCATACTGTAGACCTAAGCCACAGATGCACTAGGAAGCCGCTTGACGTGCGCTCATGTTTTATGCAAGCTTTCTAGGATATAGGTTGTTCTCGGCAGTTTTATGGAGATCTCTTGCAATAAGTACGCAAATTTGGTGATTATTTAATGCAGATTATTTAATGAGTTAAAAAGTGCTCCATATATATCAAACACAGTTATTTGATATTCTTTAAGAACTTTAATTATAAACAAAAAAAGCTAGGATCTCTTGAATGTTCTTTTAACTGATTAATTGACTATTTTAAAATGCAGTTAATACTGTTCATACTGAGCTAATACTCCATGAAATATTGTTTTTTTTTTATATATCAGAGGGAACAATCGGGCAGAATGCTCATCTGATAAGCATCTGGTACACTACAGGGCATGCAGAATCGTTTCTAGCTAGGTTCCATTTGGTTAATAGATGAATACTTATTCCATTAATTTGAGCATTTAGATTTAAAAAATCTTTATTAAGTACGTTTAAGTTAAATTTAGCTTTTGTCTATGTCTGTGTGCGATAAAAAACATTACTTTTTATTCGAGTCAGGCAATTCTAATGTAACAAAATAACGCGATGAAATCGTCTTAATGGCTTATCTTACTTAAATAGCTATCATTGCGTTTAAGTAATGGGACCGTTACAATGCTATCTAACTCCGCAATGAGTCTTCTTAGTCCATATGCGGTTTCGGGTCGTTGTATCAGATGGAACATAATTTGCATCCATTGTCTTATGCTATTGACAAAACTGACTATTAATATTTCTAGTGCCTCTCCAAGTGAGCTCGTAGCTTGCTCTAAGACTAGGTGCGACATTAGCCTAAGAAGGACAGGATCTATCTGCAACTCTCGCGTTGACGAAGTTGGCCGTCGGCTTTTGAGGCTTAGAGACATTTTCTTATTCGTATATTTTTATCCATTACAAAATATCGTCACTAATTGGACGCAAATAAACAATACCATGTCAACCCACACGAATGTCATTTCGAGAAAACGGGTTTGAACAACTTGCTTTATATGAATTTTTTTTATTTATTGGTCAAGTTTTTGGCAATTTCAGATTTATGTAAATTATTTTACTTATTTTCACAAAAAATAAGTATACAAACTGCATATTTTGTATATAATATAAACCAAAACGTTTAAAAATACATAAATTGCATGATTGAAAAAAATGGCTTTTTTAGAAGTTTTAAAGCTTAAAACCCTACAAATATTAAAGAAAAATGTTCTTCAGCCATTTACCAACACTTCTGCATATATAACTCACATTGACATGGTATTGCTTATTTGCGTCCAATTATTTAAAGGTTTTTCTTAGAATAAGTTATATGCTAAAACAATGTAAGAAAGAAATCATAAATTAACTTAAATCTAAGTAGATACTTGATAGAAAACCAACAAAAATAAACAAGCATCAGTTTTGACAGTCCTAACAACCGACAAACCAAAAAAAAAATATATACAGTTATATAAACAATTCGCTTTGTAACAACGAAGTTTAGCTTTAATCTAGTTATGTTAAATTATGAATTCAGAGTAAATTAACCGGCAACAAAGAGGCCGCCCATACGATCCAATGTTATGTAGGGTATTTGAAAGAACACCCCCAAAAGGAAATCAACGCTTAAACAATTTTACAATCTGAAGCATTTCTTTGAGTTAAAATCGTAGCTAATTAACTAACCGCTTTGTTCATTTTGAGAATAAATTAAATTTTGACTGGATTAGATTATGCTTGCGAGCTTATACGTTCAATGTAAGGCAATTAATTTTTATATTTTGTTAGTTAGTATATATAAGCCTTTGAGATAATTAATTAATATACTCCAATTCAGTGGCGGATTTACCAGCAGACTAAAGAGGCTTGAGCCTGGGGCGGCAGATTTTTGGGGCGTCAAATTTGGAGAGAAATGAAATGAATGTTGAGTTATTATTATTATTTTTTTTTTTTTTTTTAAAGAATATTAGCAATGCTTTTTCAAGGCATTACTAATATTCCTATTGCCCCTCAAATAAGCTCGAAGCTTGCGCTAGGAGTGGGTACGACAATAACCCAAGGGGTCAGGATCGAACCCTCGACTCTCGCGTTAACGGAGCGAAGTCGGCCCTTCTACCGTTGAGCTATTGAGGCTTATTATTATTATTATTATAAATCTTATTAGATTCACATATTACTGTTATAGACATGCGCTTTCATACAGAAAAAAATGTCCAAAGATTCAGTGGTGCTCCTTCGTAAATTCAAAACATTCAATACGAAACGAAGCTAGTCACACGCTTGCAAGACTTAGTAATTTTTCAAGCCAATCATCAGTGTAAGCAATTTATTACTTTTAAATTATAAACAACTTTAACAAAGAGCATTCGTACTATATTGAATTATAGACTATCACTTCCCTAAATTATGCACAATGCTAATTATGTCAACACTATATTGTTACAAAATGTCATATATGTATTCCCGAAACTAGTATGGAGATTAATTTACCAGCAATGATGTAATCTTATATCAACCTTTAATGTTTTAATTCATTCTAGCATCTGCCCGCAACATCATCCGCGTGATGATGACGTTTCGTAATGAGGATTTTTTTAAAAAGCCCACAAAAAAACTAAAAAAATAAATAAAAAAATTAAAAAAACGCAATAAAACTATTTCACTCTCTTCACGTGTTTTTTCGCAAGCAAATATTCATCAAATTATTTTTATTACTGTGGATTCAAAAACACCGAACAGAAGACTATATAGAAATTCAAATCTTGCAGTTCATGTTTTGTTTATCCCACGGGAACATAAAATGTTTCCGGGATACAAAGTATCCTGTGTGTTAATCCAGATAACAATTTATATCTTTATCAAATTTCATGTAAATCCGGTCAATCATGTTTGCGTGATCGAGGAACAAACATCCAAACGTCTAAACATACAAACTTTCACAGTATATAAATATGATTTAGTAAGGAGTACCAGCGAATCTTTGCACATTTTCGATTTGAAAGGGCCGGTCATTAGTTAATAGTAAGTCAATAGTTCTTATAAGTTTATTTTCGATCAGTATATTTCAGTTTACATGAAATATTCTGTTAATAACTTTGACATATTCCATGGAACATTATTTAGTAAAAAGCTACGTAGCAAATTCTACGAAACTAGAATACAAACATTTTGTAACTTTCTTGTCATGCAGAAGCTTTGTCATATTGTGACGTGAACATGACGTAGGTTATCTTGCGATAACGTCTTTTGGCTTACCTTATACTAGTAATTAATGTGTCACAAAGTTATCTTGTCTGAACGTCTCAAGCTGACACAACAAATAAATTCGTAACTGCCTTTAACATCCATACATACGTAATGTGAATTACCTCTCATACTTTGGAATATACCAATCCTATATCACGAGAGTTCTTAATCAAAATTGAAATAGAACTTCCAAGTGCCTATTCAATAAAAATCATTCAATTCCGATCTGAGGTGGAAAGGATATCGTATAATAAAAATGATAAAAAACATCTCTCGTTTAACCTTTTTTTTTAAATTGGTTCATTAAAAAAAATTAATTTTGATGTAGAAATAATTTGAATGCAGTGCAACTTTGAGTTTTATTTATTTATTTCATAGGAAGCTAACATGATATACAGTGTTACATTTACATTATAAATACTTATGAAACTCATTTTACATAGTATACGACACTTAAAGGCTAACTCAGCATGTATAGAAAAAAATCAGACTGCTTTTACTTAAATCATACACTCATCTAAAACTAAACCAAAAATAAACAAAAATTTAAACAAAAACTTTAACCTATAATCTAATACTTCGAATTTTGAGATTTGAGATATATAAACTGATGAGATCATGACAAAAAAATAATCACACTCGCTTCAGAAAAACTTAATATATAACGTAACTTATAAATTTTTTTTTTTTTTATCTTTATTTGAGAAAAAGAAGGAGTTTGTTCAATTTGAACATGCCACCCCCGTAATATAACAATACTTATAATTAACTTACTATTAATACAGTCCTGGAATTTATGCCAAAATTAACTATTTTATATAATTGCCTAGCCTCTGCCGAGGAAGGAGAGGCTAGGATACTATTACACCAGCCTATATTAAAGGGAACTATACTATAGTGGGTCAATATATGCGATCTTAGGGACTTATTTCGTTTACATTCCACAATTATATGCTGTACGTCCTCAACAATGTTACACTCTTGGCAGTTTGGAGAACTTACTTTACCCATCATACAACCGAACTTGTTTAAAGGAATGTGTCCTGATCTTAATCTAAGAGCGATTACAATATCTTGCCTTCCCATATTGCACATATCAAACCATGGATATCGCGGTAAAGAAGATTGGACCGTTTTGTACCAGATACCTTTTGAGAGGGATCTTTCGTCAAAGTATTCCGACCAAGTTTTAAAACACTTGTCTTTAATTATGCTTAAAAGATCAGTGTAATGTGGAGAATATTCAAAACTAATCCCATCAACTGAAGCTTCCCTTGCGAGTCTATCAACGATTTCGTTCCCAACTAGTCCAATATGGGAAGGCACCCACTGTAAAACAACATTTTTATTTTTAGATTTAAGGTTTAGTAAGTGATTCAAAATATCATAAGCAAGTGGAATGCCCCTAGTATTAGATGTACATTTTAATAAATGTTGCAGAGCACTGCGTGAATCTGTGAAAATAACAAAATGATAATAGTTCAATGATTCAATATATGATATAGCTTCCGCGATGGCTATAAGTTCAGCTGACATAATGGAAATCCGCGATTCAATTTTGAGTTTTATAAAATTTCCGGTTTGAACATCTAAAAAAGCTGAACCTATATCAAGTTTCACTTTAGAGCCGTCTGAAAATATTTTATAGAAATTATGATAATTTTCGTTAATGAATTGATTACATTCTAATAACAAATTATTGGCTTTATATTGACGTTTTGGTTTATCAATAATTTCAATATGTGTTTTTATGAAATTTGTTTCTAAATTGCTCATCCATGTATCCAAACTAAACATTTCTAACTTATTGCTTGTCTGTATCGGTGTCATTCTAAGCTCTTTATGTAATTTAACTAATAGAGGGATTTTTTTGCGTCTCCAGTAATAATTTTGACATAAATTTGATAGATTATCCAAAATTGTAATTAATTCGTTATCTCTAAGAGACTTTGATTTAAGCCAGAATTTTCCAGCTAAATATTGTCGTCGAACTTGTAACGGCTGTAAAGCTAACTCCGACTCCATGACATGTATGGGAGTACTTTTGATAAATCCACCGATTATACGCATAAACTGATTTTGTATTTTGTGTAGTTTGGATATATGGCTCGCACAACTATTATCATACAAAAAGCTAGCATAATCAATACGGCTTCGAACAATAGATATAAATAGCCGCCTTAAGTGAGATTGGTGTACACCCCAGCCTGGTCCAGTTAAAATTTTAAAGACGTTAAGATGTTTTAAAGTTTTTATTTTAATTTCATTTATATGTTTTGCCCATTTAAGATTTCGGTCTAACCAGACCCCTAAATATTTAATATTATTTACATTTTCCATGAAATGTCCATCTATTTTAAGTTTTATTAGTTGAGATTTGTAACTCTTGTTGAAAAGACAAACCTTACTTTTGTTTGGAGAAATTTCTAGGCCTAATTCTGAAAGAAGTTTATTTAACATATCTAAAGAGTTTTGCACTGTTTGAGTTCCTTCAGTAATGGATTTACATGTGTAATATATTACAAAGTCGTCTGCGTACTGAGATATATAAATATTCCGTTCGATCTGTGTACAAAAACGTATCGTTGCAATATTAAACAAAAGAGGTGATAATGGGTCTCCCTGTGCGAGACCTCGACCGGCTACTCTACTAACACTTCCATCTCCTGTCTGAATTCCAAGATGCCTCTGTTTTAGAAAGTTCCACAAATAAGTACAAATTCTAGCTCCCACTTTTAATTGGTTCAAGGTCATCAATAGCAAAGTGATATCGACGTTATTATATGCGTTGTCTATATCCAAAAAGCATCCAATGGTAGAAAGTCCCTCTGAATTACCTATTTGAATCCTAGATATTAAAGAGCTCAAGCTCTCTAAGCAGCCGCGGCATTTTCTAAAACCTACAGTGTTATTGGAAAACTGATTATGTTTTTCTAGAAACCACTCTATTCTTTTTGAAATGATTGAATGAAACATTTTGCAGATACATGACATTAAAGAAATCGGACGAAGTGATGTTACAAGGTTAGGGTCACGTCCTGGTTTAGGTATTGGTACAATACCAATAACCCTCCACTGTCTAGGTACAAAACTTAAAGATAAAAATTTGTTATATAGCATAAGAAGTATCCTTTTACCATTGTCAGGAAGATGTTTAATCATCGTGTAAGAAATATCGTCACAACCAGGAGATGTATCCTTACTTTTAATACATTTGACTAGTGTGACTAACCCCAGCATGGTTTATATATATAATATAGAAATAAAATATATTTAAATAAGTAATATTAAAATGCACGAAAGTAAATAGCATAAAACTACGAAATTGGCACGTGTATCGTCTAGCGGCCAGGACCCTTGTTACGTTGTGATCATAATAACCCGTGTTCTTTTAGAGCATCAGAGGCAACAGGTTCAACTCGACAATGGAAAACAATAATACCTTATTTATTATATAGTTTAATTATATTAGTGTAATATGATTATCATAATAAATATATTAATATAAGCCAGTAAAGGCAAAATGGTGAGATAATAAATATATCCCTATACTTTCAACACCTCTTACGAGTAGCTGAAAGTAATCCGCTCCTCCAATTCTTATATACTTAAACTCTACAGCAAAAATATAAAGAAGAGGGGGAGATCGATGGCCCCGCACACGCCACCGACTGTGGGCTCCAACCATAGATACGAGCCCTCCCGGGTAAGGGATAGGCTATTTATAGTGCGCCTGCGACACACAATTTGATTAATTATATTTATAATAATTTCGTTATTAAGACATCAGTCTAATCTTTATTTATTTCATATTGTTCTTATTTTCAAGCATAGAAAGGGATCAAACCCTGATATTTTATAATAGTACCAATTAAGACCGAAGTCACATAATATTTTATATTCATTTTTGTATGAGAAGGCTAAACGCCATAATAAATGAGGGACAAGCCCTGGTCATTATATATAAGGGAATAAATCCCTGGTTCAGATATGTATTCGAACATTAAACCGCCAGGCGGCATTCCGTAAGCACAATGCTATAATCGTCAACCTCACCTTAGTGAAGTAAAATTCATCAATAATAATAAATAATATCATTTATAACGTATATTTGTCATACCACTATATGTGGTTAATATAGAGTTTATATTTATCATAAACTTCACCTTTGTTAAGGTATTTTCATCAATAATGCTATTTATAGCGTATAATTCTTTTATCACTATATATGTGTAATATAGTATTTATAATAACCTCACCGTAGTGTAGGCAAATTCATTAATAATTATATTTATAAGTATATTTCTTTTATCACTATATATGGGTCATATAGTATTGATAATATTCAATTCTTTATAATATCACAACCGCAATTCCTTAAAACTAAGTCCTACCTAACCCTACCTAATTGGTATTTAAATAATCGCATTGTCTTACAATTAATATTCGTGGGCTTATATCGTATTCGTAATCGCATTGTCTTACAACTAATATTCTTTGATTTATGTCGTTTTCTTATTATAGTTTTGCATCATTAAAACCATAGCACTTGCTCACGCAAGGTACCCTTTGGCTCAATACTCAAACATACATCCGAATCCAGTTCATTATTTAAGACGTGATAAACACGCATGACAAGAGTTAAGCAGGCCACACTGTCTAATACTAGTTAGCTATCTCGAAGTGAGAAGCAACCAGTTGCCCTAATAGTATGACATGCTACAATGTCAATTATAAAAATCCCTATTGCTAAGCTAAGGGGCCGTCTCTAATAAGAAGACGAGTCATTTTGCTACAAACGATGTATAACATTCCAGCGCCTCAGCAACAAACCGAATTACATCACGGCATCGACCTAAGTCGCACCACCGCAGCAGTTCTAATCTGTATCACTGGGGCCGCTTCAGCAATGGACCTGAGGAAACTACTGCAACGATATAAATCGCACCACAGAGTCAACCCCATGTCAACATCACATCAGCAAAGTCAAAGGACCTCACTCGAGGACACTATAGACATGACCAAAATCATATCGGAGCCTCATACTTAAGCATCGGGTCAACTAAGATTAAAAATCCTCGGGCATCGCTTAAGGACACTATAGACATGACTCAGGCCACATCAGAGCCTCAAACTCAAGTATCGGGTCAACTACAACTCGCCAAAACATTATACACGTATACAGCTGAAATATAATTATTTATTAGTTATGACGCTTAAATTCTTCCCAACGCATACTTTTAAATCTTCATTGAATTCGCTTCTTCTTAGGTTTCAAATAATCTAGTAGATTCTGAAACATAAACAATATTTGCGCCGAAGCATTACTTTCGCTATTACAATATTATATAATATTAAAGAAACGGAGTAAACTTCGTTTCTTAATATATAACAAACATACATACATTCATAATAGACGGACCCACAAACCGTCATTAAATATTTAATTTATAATAATAAATTATATTCAATATATTTCAACGATATAAATTTGCCTTTAACATGTATAGATCATATTATTCATATTAGATCTCTTTGCCAGTAATCATAGACGGACCACCATACCGTCATTATTTAATAATTATTGTATATATATTTAATATATACTTTATATATATTCTTTGCCATGCATCACCAATCACCATTAATAATATGTATAAAAACCATATACGAAGATCGGAAACCTTAACTAGCATTCTAGCAGCATGGCCGCCCGAACGCACCGTCTTGGTAAATCGTCCACATATACGCGGGGGTAGAGACGTCAGACGGGCACTCACCAAGCATACGCTCGGAGACACCTTCGCCGACACCACACCCTTTATATATGTGAAACAGCTGCAATGACATTCGGCACCTGACTCCGTGAATTTCCATACATTTTCCTTTTTCTATGGAAATTTTCATACAAAATTTTATAAATTTTTGATTTTGTAAAAATATTGTTTTCGGGGTATGTCCATACTTAGTATTACGTTGCACATAGTCACGTGGTCGGCAAACGACTTTTAGGTTAAGCAACTTTGGGTGCGGTCAGTAAATGGATGGGTGACCGTCCAAAAATAGGTTCATATTTTAGAAATATGAACATATTTTAGAAAATATATTGTTTTAGAGATTTAAATGAAGTGTAATGTTGAGATCGTCACATTCAACCCCCTAAATTCTATGAAGCTTGTCGGAATAGAATTTACAAAATAGGAAAACCAATATTTACGTTATTTAAAACTATTTATAAAAGCACGAAGTCAAACAGATCAATTTAATTCATTAGCAATATAAATATCTACCATCATATTCCTTAGTATTGAATCTTACATTTAATTACAACCCCCAGATTAATCAACCCCAAACTATACGGCTCATTACTTACAGCCCCCGATATAATAACTTTTAAAATTGACAACCCCAGACGTCATTATTCCAATAATCTAAAGTAATGAATTGTCATACATCATTATCTCCACTGCCACATCGAACCCGTATACTTCTTCAAACTCTTTCCATTTCACGGACAGCAAATTGTAGGCTTTTGCCTACTATTATAAATTAAATATTCAGCCGTATAGACAATCGTTGTTGCAGACTCCAAATAGTAACTATCTATTTGAAGTTAATCACAATATATTCCATTTACACTGATAGAAATGCCTTAATTGTGTAATTTTGATATAATTATCAGAATGATAATCTTTTATAAGCTCAAAAAAGCAGAAAGTAAAAATATATTTCATTTAAAATTATAGCAATAGCACAATCCTGGTCACGACGGCACCAAATTGTGACTAACCCCAGCATGGTTTATATATATAATATAGAAATAAAATATATTTAAATAAGTAATATTAAAATGCACGAAAGTAAATAGCATAAAACTACGAAATTGGCACGTGTATCGTCTAGCGGCCAGGACCCTTGTTACGTTGTGATCATAATAACCCGTGTTCTTTTAGAGCATCAGAGGCAACAGGTTCAACTCGACAATGGAAAACAATAATACCTTATTTATTATATAGTTTAATTATATTAGTGTAATATGATTATCATAATAAATATATTAATATAAGCCAGTAAAGGCAAAATGGTGAGATAATAAATATATCCCTATACTTTCAACACCTCTTACGAGTAGCTGAAAGTAATCCGCTCCTCCAATTCTTATATACTTAAACTCTACAGCAAAAATATAAAGAAGAGGGGGAGATCGATGGCCCCGCACACGCCACCGACTGTGGGCTCCAACCATAGATACGAGCCCTCCCGGGTAAGGGATAGGCTATTTATAGTGCGCCTGCGACACACAATTTGATTAATTATATTTATAATAATTTCGTTATTAAGACATCAGTCTAATCTTTATTTATTTCATATTGTTCTTATTTTCAAGCATAGAAAGGGATCAAACCCTGATATTTTATAATAGTACCAATTAAGACCGAAGTCACATAATATTTTATATTCATTTTTGTATGAGAAGGCTAAAAGCCATAATAAATGAGGGACAAGCCCTGGTCATTATATATAAGGGAATAAATCCCTGGTTCAGATATGTATTCGAACATTAAACCGCCAGGCGGCATTCCGTAAGCACAATGCTATAATCGTCAACCTCACCTTAGTGAAGTAAAATTCATCAATAATAATAAATAATATCATTTATAACGTATATTTGTCATACCACTATATGTGGTTAATATAGAGTTTATATTTATCATAAACTTCACCTTTGTTAAGGTATTTTCATCAATAATGCTATTTATAGCGTATAATTCTTTTATCACTATATATGTGTAATATAGTATTTATAATAACCTCACCGTAGTGTAGGCAAATTCATTAATAATTATATTTATAAGTATATTTCTTTTATCACTATATATGGGTCATATAGTATTGATAATATTCAATTCTTTATAATATCACAACCGCAATTCCTTAAAACTAAGTCCTACCTAACCCTACCTAATTGGTATTTAAATAATCGCATTGTCTTACAATTAATATTCGTGGGCTTATATCGTATTCGTAATCGCATTGTCTTACAACTAATATTCTTTGATTTATGTCGTTTTCTTATTATAGTTTTGCATCATTAAAACCATAGCACTTGCTCACGCAAGGTACCCTTTGGCTCAATACTCAAACATACATCCGAATCCAGTTCATTATTTAAGACGTGATAAACACGCATGACAAGAGTTAAGCAGGCCACACTGTCTAATACTAGTTAGCTATCTCGAAGTGAGAAGCAACCAGTTGCCCTAATAGTATGACATGCTACAATGTCAATTATAAAAATCCCTATTGCTAAGCTAAGGGGCCGTCTCTAATAAGAAGACGAGTCATTTTGCTACAAACGATGTATAACATTCCAGCGCCTCAGCAACAAACCGAATTACATCACGGCATCGACCTAAGTCGCACCACCGCAGCAGTTCTAATCTGTATCACTGGGGCCGCTTCAGCAATGGACCTGAGGAAACTACTGCAACGATATAAATCGCACCACAGAGTCAACCCCATGTCAACATCACATCAGCAAAGTCAAAGGACCTCACTCGAGGACACTATAGACATGACCAAAATCATATCGGAGCCTCATACTTAAGCATCGGGTCAACTAAGATTAAAAATCCTCGGGCATCGCTTAAGGACACTATAGACATGACTCAGGCCACATCAGAGCCTCAAACTCAAGTATCGGGTCAACTACAACTCGCCAAAACATTATACACGTATACAGCTGAAATATAATTATTTATTAGTTATGACGCTTAAATTCTTCCCAACGCATACTTTTAAATCTTCATTGAATTCGCTTCTTCTTAGGTTTCAAATAATCTAGTAGATTCTGAAACATAAACAATATTTGCGCCGAAGCATTACTTTCGCTATTACAATATTATATAATATTAAAGAAACGGAGTAAACTTCGTTTCTTAATATATAACAAACATACATACATTCATAATAGACGGACCCACAAACCGTCATTAAATATTTAATTTATAATAATAAATTATATTCAATATATTTCAACGATATAAATTTGCCTTTAACATGTATAGATCATATTATTCATATTAGATCTCTTTGCCAGTAATCATAGACGGACCACCATACCGTCATTATTTAATAATTATTGTATATATATTTAATATATACTTTATATATATTCTTTGCCATGCATCACCAATCACCATTAATAATATGTATAAAAACCATATACGAAGATCGGAAACCTTAACTAGCATTCTAGCAGCATGGCCGCCCGAACGCACCGTCTTGGTAAATCGTCCACATATACGCGGGGGTAGAGACGTCAGACGGGCACTCACCAAGCATACGCTCGGAGACACCTTCGCCGACACCACACCCCTTATATATGTGAAACAGCTGCAATGACATTCGGCACCTGACTCCGTGAATTTCCATACATTTTCCTTTTTCTATGGAAATTTTCATACAAAATTTTATAAATTTTTGATTTTGTAAAAATATTGTTTTCGGGGTATGTCCATACTTAGTATTACGTTGCACATAGTCACGTGGTCGGCAAACGACTTTTAGGTTAAGCAACTTTGGGTGCGGTCAGTAAATGGATGGGTGACCGTCCAAAAATAGGTTCATATTTTAGAAATATGAACATATTTTAGAAAATATATTGTTTTAGAGATTTAAATGAAGTGTAATGTTGAGATCGTCACACTAGCTCCTGCATGGAGATAATTGATTCTAATTTAAGATTATTTGAAGTAAAATTGGGCTGTGGGGGAGAAACAAAGTCGGGCGCCAAATTACGTAATAACTTATCAGCTAGATCACTATCAATATTGTTTCTTTGTGACCTATAACCTTTAATCCATTTTAACTTCTGCCACATATCTCTACTTGAAGTTGTATTGTCTACTGATGAGCAAAACTTTTGCCATTCATTACTCTTAGCTTCTCGGATCATTTTTTGAACTATTCTTATTTTATCTTGAAGGAGAGTCAGATTTTGAGGGGTTGGGTTCCTACGAAAAGATGATAAAGCCAACCTACGTAATGCTACAGCTTTTGAAAGATCAGTATTCCAATATGATTTTGGACTAAAGTTGGATTCAGGGTTTTGATTAATTTTCACGAATGGGATATGTATTTCAGCTGCCACGTTTATATAATATATGAACATGTCATACGATTTTTGAGGGTCATCGGGTATTTGTAAGCCGGAGTAGAGTTTATGTAAACAAGATTTATAAGATACCCAGTCTGCTTTTTTATAATTTCGTTTAATAATTGGTTTAAATTTATTTTTTCTATTTAATGTTAATTTTATTAAAAGGTGATCACTACCTAAATTTTCATTTAATGTTTTCCATTTAAATTCGAATGCTATATCTGAAGAAATTAACGTAAGATCAGGTGCTGATTGCTGTAAAATTCCATTGACTAATTTTAATCTTGTGATGTTTCCGTTATTAAGAACAATATAGTTATTATCTAAGCAAGCATCAAGAATTTGTGACCCTCTTTGGTCTGTTTTATTAGACCAGTTAGAGTGGTGGGCATTAAAATCACCAATTATCAAACTTTTTTCACTAAATTTAGAAAGCAGTTCATCCCAATCTCTAAAACAGGTGCGAACTGAAGGCGGGCAGTAAACACAAATTACATTTTGTATTTGACTACAATTTAAAACTTTAACATTAACTATTTCTATTCCCGAGTTACTAATGGTCATTTGTCCAGGCTGAAATTTGATAGATTTATGTAGAAGAATAGCCACCCCACCATATGAGTCATATCGATCCTTCCGAAAAATATTATAATTATTGACTTTTAACAGGCTGTCCGGTTGTAACCAAGTTTCACTAATGGCGGCTATATGAACTTTTTCATTAACAAGTAAATGTTCAAAGGATAATAACTTAGGTCTTAAACTTTGGGCATTCCACTGAACAATATGTAATAAATCGTTTTTACCAATCGAAGCCATTTATGAAATCCAGAAATACTTTTAATATAGGCCAATCTGAAATATTTTCCACTGCTATTAAAATGATCCACTCAACACAAAGCTTGATAACTTTTTTAAATTTATCTCGGAAGCTATATTTCTTTATAAAAATAATGTCTTTAATTCTTATTAGTAACTCACTAATTGATGTCTTATCTTCGATTCGTTTATTATCCTTACGATCATAAAGTTCGTCAAAATCTACGTCTTTCTTGTCAGAGATTATGGATTCTATTTCCGACTGCACTTCCATATATGTTACATCACTAACTCCTCGGCTTCGTTTTTTCTCCCTATGTCCTATGTTAGGCTTCTGAGGATGTTTTAGAGGTGCCTGTGGGAACATGTCCTTTTGGGAATTTGGTGTATTTTTAACGATATCAGAAAAAGTAGGAACCTGTTCGAAATTCACATCATATGGCTCAGGATAAACCACCTCATGGATCTCATTCTTAGTGTATATCTTTTCAGGTGTAGGAGATACGGGTGGTACATATATAGTTAATGCCATTTTATAAGTACAATTAAACTCAGCCATAATTTCACGAATCTTTTTTTCTTTGACATAAACCGGACATGTTTTAATCAGAGCCATATGTTGTCCTGAACAGTTTACACATTTGAATTTGTTTGTTTCACAATTGGCATGATTTCCACCGCATTTTGGGCATACTATTTTATTTGATGGGCATATTTTAGTGGTGTGACCAAACTTCCAACATAATGTACACTGCAAAACAGGGTAAACGTATGGTTCAACTGGTATTCTCAAACCATTTGTGAATATATAAGAAGGTAAGGAACTCCCCCGAAACAAAGCTTCACTACCTCACTTGGCCACCGTCCTTCTTTATCTTTAATACGTCGTTTAAGTCTACGAACGGAGATCAATTTGATTTCACTTGAGGTAGAAATGTCATTAAATATTTCTTCATCAGTTAGCTCCAAATCAACATTTCTAATGACACCCTGAGAAAAACTTACTTCCATATCTTTATGAAATCTCCAGCCCATTGTCAGAAAGGCCTCACAAGCAAATAATCTATTTATATTCATATCATCTTCAAAATGGATTCTAATTTTGAAAGGATTAAGATATTTGATAGAAGAAATACCTTTTATATTATGCTCTTGAAATAATTTTGCTAATTTGAATTGTTTAGGCATTTTGTTCGGGCAATAAATTGTTACAGAAGAATTATTTTGAAAATTTTGTATTTCACTGACATTATTTGATCGTAAACTTTTTCCTTTCTTCTTAACCGTCTTCCACTCCTCACCAGAGTCGTCTTCGTCCCTATGTCTTTTGCTCGGTCTTTGAGTATGAACTTCAACTTCTGTCTCGGTTTGTAAATTCAATTCGGCATCTTCTAAATATTCTTCTATAATATTGTTCTCCTCCACATTCAACTGTAACTCGTCTTCTTCTTTTGTATCATTCATCGTAACAATTATCTTCACATATCAACACTGTCAATAACCGACTCACACCACAAAGGTGTGGGTCGCCGTTGCGGCGATAAGCCGTTCGATCAAACAAAAGGATTCCAGGTAGTGGACGTAAACAACTTATTAATTACGCGGTACGCGACCTCCTCGTACGAGTGTCGATGAACTTATAAATGAAAACACTAGAATTGCTAACCTCATAATTTTCGTAGTAAGATTAATTATAATATATTATTATTATACTGTTTTAAGATAAGCATTAATAGCAAACATGATCTTGCATTAGTTTACATTCATCGGACCAGTACATCACGGCTTGTGTAATGTATGGTGTCATCAATAACATAGGCGTATTAATAACACTGATGAATTGAATTTATGAAGGGAGTAAAACATAATAAGATGTTAGAGTAGGTTAGAGTTGATGTTTAAATCTCCTTACAAAAAAGAGAAGAAAGAGAAATACCAGTCAAGTGCGTTGTGGACCACGCACAGTTGCAACTAAAGGGTTCCGCAGCTTCGTTATAAAGAATCTAATGGACTTCAAAAATAATAATGAATTGAAATCGACCGCAAAAATAAGTTGGTAATTTCATAGTAATTATTAAAAGTAATATGAAAAACAAAGTTATGGGAAAAACTTATATATCTTCTAAATTTTAGACAAACTTCTTCAAACCAAATGTGGTTGAAATTTCATTTGATGTGCTATAAGCTCAAATTTTTCCAGAATTTAGCACCCCATAGTTCAAAAGTTAGAGGGGGGGGACACAATTTTTATGACTTTAGGGGCTAATATATCAACAACTACTGGCTTAATGAAAAAAGTCAAAATCAAACCTCCTTATCATTTTGAAAGACCTATCCAAAGATATCTCACACGTTGACATAAGTTAACATTTTTTTTTTCAACAGTCAGTTACATGTACGGACTGCTACCCTTAATTCTTATAAAATCAAAATCAAAATCAAAATTATTTTTATTCAAGTAGACTTTTAAAAAGTACTTTTGAATAGTCAAACGCTACCGACGGTTCGAAAGGTTGATTCTATCGAGAAGAACCGACAAGAAACTCGACAGTTAACTCTTTTCAAATATACGACTCTTTTCAAATATATGTTTTTACAATTGTATTCTTTCATATAAAATTTGGTTCTTGAATGAGATCCAGCAATATTAAGAGTCCCAAGCATTTTTATCGGAAAAATATTCCTCTAACGAATAATAGGCTTTAGTGATAAGTTTATTTTTTATATACATTTGGAATTTGCTTGTTGGCAGTTCTAATAGGCAATCTAAATAAATAATATATTTTAATATTTCATTACAGAATCGTTGTGCGGTTCATAGAATACATCTATTTAGTAAATTTCATGTGGATAGAGCCAATGGTCTCCGAGTAAAATGACTGTGACATACGGACGGACGGACACACGGACATGACAAAACTATAAGGGTTCCGTTTTTGCCATCTGGCTACGGAACCCTAAAAAGAGATATTTAATTTAACGACATTGTGGCGCAGCGGTTGCGTAACCTCTCTCACAGGTCGCGGGTTCGATTCCCGCTCGGAGCATATGTTTACCATACGGGCATGTGTTCCGGTCTGGGTGTGTTTTGTCCTTGTCCATGTGTATGTTTTCGGACCTCCAACACAGGATATCACTATCCTAATGAGGGTCGTTAAGTGTGTAGCGCATATTTATTTATTAGTTTACTTCACAAAATAAAATAAAAACTAAGGGCTAATTAGCCGAGGTTCCTTGTTTTTTTAACACCACACGTCTATCATGAAGTTGGTAATTATTTTAAATAGTCAAATTATTTATAAAAGTTGGGTTGCTTATTATCCTACTTAATATTATAAATATGAAAGATTTGTTTAGATGTTTGCTACTCAACCATGCAAAATTGGTTCAAAGGATTTGATGAAATTTCAGAATGAGATAGTTGAGTTCCTGAAAAGCAACAACAGATTGGTGATGTAGTATCAGTACTGTAGCGTTTCGTGTGATGAGTGAGAGCGTCGGAGGTCCATTCTCCCACCCCTCTGTCGCCTTCCTTTTTTCCCCTTCTTATCCCATCCCTCCTGTCTTTTGAGTTGGTAACGCGTATTTGACACTTCAAGTGTCGCAAGCGGTCATAGGTTGCGGTGACTGCTTACCATCAGGCGGACTGTACGCTTGATGGCCAACCGTCATGATATAAAAAAAATGTTAAAATTAATTTTAAATACAAGTACGGATGTGTAAGGGTAAAAATGAGTGAACCGAACAATGATGTAATTGAAAATGTAGATAAGCGATTTTTACTATACCTAATCTACCAAATTTCAATATTTCATGAAATTGAATTTTTTTGGCGTTTGACAGTCTAAACTATTCTCTCCTACTTTTGACATACATTCGTTAGTCAAAGGCAGAAAAACGACATTTATTTGGACATTAACTAAGACCTTATGCTAAGGCTGATGCGTGCCTAGTCAAAACTAGGAGCGCTAGGGCTTCGGTGCTTGACTACAACGTATATACTAAACTAGGTTTTGCTTGAATATACTGTTTATATAAGCTACATCTGCACATTTGAAGCATCTATCGCTAGCTCATGTTTTATGCACATCTTGTACGATATAGTTTGTTATGAGAGCATGTACGAAGCCGTCTTCCAATAACTACCCAATTTGTAATAACTAACTTACGATAGCGAGCTACTAAAGCCTAGCTATATAAATATTAAAGATCTACATAGCATTTTACATATATTATATGTCTACTTCTGTTATATGCTTATATTTAATATGTCGATATCATAAGCTCTAGTTATTGTAATTTTGTTTTAGCATAAATAATGTTTTTTTATCTTGCTTACATAAAAACGATATAAAAACCAGAAGCTGAAGAAAAAAATGCACGACACGATTTTTGGGGTTCCGTGCATATAGGCTATTAACGAAACCTACATTTTGCGGTAGTAGAGCCATGATTCTCGCAGCACAGGGCCGGCTCGACCAGGGAAGTAATACCTTCTCACAGAAAATCGGCGTCAAGTAACAGTATCATTAGGTACTGTTTTGTTTCGTGCGATGAGTGACAACGCCGGAGGCCGAATCTCCCACATTTTTTTTGGAAATTTTCACAAATTGTGTATTTCTATTGCCACTATAATAACAAATACTAAAAATAAAATAAAATTTTGAAATAAAGTGGTTCCCTATAATAGTGAATCGCATTAAAAGGTTTCTGTACTGTTGTAGAGTAAATACGGAAACCGACCTTGTTCGAATCCGGTACGCACTTCATTAGTTTTTTTTAAATCATACTACCTAATAGCATCTTAAGAGGAAATTTGTTACTGGTGCTAACTAGTTACTTTTATGAACAAACTTACTTTATGAACTGGAAGGTTACATAAAGTTTTAAAGGCGTCGGGATGTGACGACCCCATCGCCCGCTGTTGGGATAACCTCTGTCACAACAGAGATTATTCCACCAGTGCAATCAGTCACACTGGTGGTAGGTCTTTTGTTGCTAGAGGCCGGCTAGGTAGGTACCACCGCAGTGTCCAATATTCTGCCGCCAAATAGTAGTGCTTAGGCACTACTGTGTTCCGGTTTGAAGGGCATTGTACGCTAGTGAAATTACTGGGTGAACGAGATTTAAGAACTAATATCTCGAGGTTGGCAACGCGTGAGTGGCACCTACTAATGATGCTGCAAGCGCTCATAGGCTGCGGCAGCCACTTACCATCAGGTGGGCCGTATGCTTGTTTGCCAACTTCTAACATAAAAAAAAAAAAAAAACATAAAGATAAAGTAACGTCTATATGATCCACGACGTAAATAGAAAGTTAATAAATTTATCCTTCTATAAAAGAAAAGAACCAGCTGTGTCCTTCGCACTTTATGCCATATACGTGAACCTGTTTCAGTATGACATGTAGTTACACAACTTTTATGATAAAAATAGAGGTCGTTTTAATTTCGATCAAATTTATGTAATTTTTTAAAGGTGCAAATTAAGTGTTCATCTGACTGATTGGTTACCTTAGATTTTGTCTAATGGATGAAATTAGCAAGCTTTTGACTGGATTGTTTTTATTTGCATAGAAATCAGAAGAGTAGCATTACTTTATTTTGCTCGCTTCAAAAAAAGTTTTTAAAACGTTTGCGATTCGCAGATACGCAACTTAGATTTTTTCTTATGAGTTGTTTCTAAAGCCCAGCATAAGCAAATTCTCTCCTAATACAATAAATGTTCAGCTCTAATACCAGAGATATAGTCAGAGCCTTTGGGAGTTAAACTTAATCAGTGATACACAAAATTTCGTATTCCTACTGCATGTCGATATTTTTTCAGAGGGTAGAAGTCAAACCAGCCTATTAATCCAAAAATACTAAAATAGGCCACGGCCCCACAGCTGTGCACGGAGTCTACGCATGTGTGTCTAGCTTCGTTTTGCAATATAGTTGTATATGAGATTGTCCACTGCAACCTACGCATGAAATGACGTCATTGCTACCTCTAGACCCACGTTGGCAAAGAAACGAACTCACGCAGCACACATGCGCCACCAAGCACCGCGGCGCACAAAGCACGCGTAAGTATTAATCATTATCATTATTCAATTGTAGCATACGATAGGTAAAACATTATAAGATTCAAAATAAATCAAAATCTTTCACAAGCATAATTCACTGGTTTATCTTATTTCATTACATTATCATTACTAAATTTTAATGTTGCTTTATGAATAGGTGATTCATTCTTGGCGGCTGATAAGTCAGAGACGTGCTCCCGAATAAATCTTATTCGTGATCAGCATTAAGAGATCGCAAATTTTCGGATGTTATACAATCTATGGTATTTTTGTAAGAAATATCTGAAGTTATTTGACTTTTACATTAAGTGATAGTAGTTTCTGCTATAAATAAGTTTAATACTGTTTTATGTTATTACTTTAGTTGCTTAGTACTTTATTTAGAAGAAATATTAAAAGAAAATTTTCAATTAAGTTAATAAGTATATTAATTGTCACTTTTATCTAGTTTAAATTTCAATTGTTATATAATTAATTTTTCATACTTTTTTGTACCAGTAGTTTTAGGGCGGTTTTAGACAAGCGTTATTTTTTTCGAGCGTATACGATTGTTTCGGCATACGCTCTTACATGCGCGTTTCATTTCGCGTCTCAAAAAGTCAAACACGCGTACACGGGCTTATAACGGTGTGTACGACGGAACCGATGTTGGTGAGTGTCAGTAGCATAACATTCAAGAATTATTACTGCCAACAGCGAACCGCCGTGAAACCAAAAAAATACAGTTTTTAAGCAATACGCTTGATTTGTCAAATATTAATTATATAACGGGTTATCTTCAAGATACTTGAAATTTTTAATCGGAAAACTTACCACCTATGTTATCGTATTTTCGAGTTTTTAAGTGGTATTTTTAATATAATCAAACTGTACGTGAAAGGTTGGTCGGAATGCTAAATTAACCGCTTCTCGATCTGACTTCTGAAGTTCAATGTTCATTAACTATAGAGAAATGTTCGAATGAAAATACGGCGTCTTATGGCTAAAGTTGCTACACGTCCATTTTAATGAGAGACTTTGAAACTAGAGACGAGTATTTCCTTTGCCACTTTTCCCTAATTAGCACGGCTGGCAGATACTTTATAGACAACAGAGTCTTGAACATTACGTTGTAAATGATAAATTTAGTTTGAGATGGTACATCTTTTTGGATTTTTATTTATTATAGTTTACTTAACTATGTTCCAGATTCTAGTGATTAATAGTTATTATTTTACAGTTAAATAAAAACTATTTATTGGGGAGGTAATAAACTGATATTTTTTTTGAAATTTCATTCTTCATCCTCGGTTTTGATCAAATAATGTACATTTTGATTTTTAGGACATCATCATTTCATCATCCAATCATCATAAAATGCATGCCAGCGGTCCCCTAAGGAAGTATTTTCAAGCAAAATGTGCATACATGGGACTTGTAAAATAAGAGCCTAAAACGAAACCTTTTTAAATTATATGCACTTCATAGAATTGAAAATAAAAATTTATTTCCACTACATTTTAATTGTATCAGATCGTTAATCAGGAATCGTTCCGAAACCTGATACTGATAGCACAGCGTATTTATTCCGAAAGGCAGTATTTTATTTTGCAGATTTCGATACTGTGGTAATGGTTCGAAAATGACACGGGTCAGTTTTAACTGGCGCTGAAATCATGCAGTGTAAGTTAATCGGTAATTATTTCATTTTATGTATTTATTATCATTTACAAAAGTTTGTTTATTAAAAAAATGTGAATATAGCAATTATAAAAAAATCTTTACTTAAGATGGCACACCATATGTCCGCAATAATAATTTACCGTTTGCTTGCTCGTTGTGTAGTTTTTTTTCAAAAGAGCGGGCAAACTGGCTGGAGGCAAACCTAATGTTAAGCGATTACCGGCTCCCATGAACAATTGAACATCCGTAGAAACCTAGGCCATGCAGGTGCGTAGCCTACATTTTAAGACGGAGAAGTATAATTTATAATAATCTTTATATAAATATAACTCTACTGTACGTATGTATGTCACTGAACTCCTCCTAAACGGCTGGGCCGATTTTGATGATTTCTTTTTGGGTGTATTCAGGTGGATTTGAGAAAGGTTGAGATTAACAATTGGACCTAGTAGAGGGCGCTGCTATCGGGTCTCACTTTTCTTCATTTTCGTGGCAGGACAACGTTTGCCCACTAGTAATATATATAGTTTAATAGTATAATTTTAGTGGTCAACCTTACACCAGAATAATCCAGGTCAGCCATATAGACATATAACTTATCGACTAAACACTATTTAGATAGTAATAGCCGTGACCGACTTTTTGCTTATCCTCAGTAGTTAATTAGCTCACTAATCGTTTACTGAACGAGTGTACTTGAATTGCGTAATGAATTTATTGAAAAGTCATAAATATGAATACTCTGATCGGAGTCATTAATCAATTCAAATGACCAATAAAGCAATACAAAACAGTCAGAAAACGATAACGACTTCACTAAAAGGCGATAAAACTCAGCAATACTTTTTTATTTATGCAGCTTTTTTCATAAATTACAAATGAAATAAAAGTTACACGAAGGACAAACAGCTGAATACAAAATGCTGAAAATATTCCGGTTTAACTAACTTTAAAGTATTTTTTTTTTTGGGAAGGAAAGGCAAATTCACAAGTTACTTTAAAATAATACGCAAATAACAATAGACGTGCCACAAAAATTTTAAAAATTTCCAATTATCAGATCCTGAACTGATTACAATGTGAGCACCTCGGGGCAAAGAATACACTCCTTTCAAACAAAAAAACTCAAAATGGCACTTGAACGGTGTCTTGGAGTGATCGAGTATCAAAGATACTTCTTTTTGAAGTCTGTTAAAAAAAAACAAAAGATTTTATAATTTTTGCTTTTTGGGTTCATAGCGATGTTATTTTTTCGAAATGTTATTGTTTCAAAATTGACTTTTCATAATTATTTTTAAAAAAAATATCGTGATCTAAGTTTTATCCGAAAGTGGAAATTAAGTGTCATTCGCGCTGCGCTCATCATGGCACAGGAAATCGGAACATAAATGGACAGTCTTAGCTGGTCATTTATCATTCCATTGAGTTCGAATGAGGTCGCATTATTTGTTGAAACGTGCTTTGAATACTTTACGCTTTGTTTGTTTCAAAACATAAAAAGCGTCCTAAAATGTTTGATTTTAAATTGCTTATTTCAAAGTAATCTTGTTCAATATAACAACAGACTGACACCATTTGGAATGGTGAAAATCAATCTGGATGTAGTAATCGCGCGTAATAATTTCAACTAGTATAATTTGACTTTTGTTCTGGCCGGTTACTGAAATGGAAAGAATATATAAGATCACATACGATCACAAAAAGTAAATAATGACGTTTTCATATTAGCGTTTTTTTTCGTGCGCATATATTTCGGCATACGCTCCTATACGTGCGCTTCATTTCGTGCTTTAAAAGGCCGACCGCGCGTACACGGGCAGTTTCTGACGTGTACGCTCTGTTAGTCTAGTGCAATTCGTTATTTTAAAGATAAAATAAAACACCAGAAGTCACTAGCACTATGTTTATTTGTACATTCAATTAAAGTTAAAATCTCTATAATTCACACTGACTTTCTTTAATCGCTTTTCTTGGTCGCAATTTCGGCTCAGCAGTTAGTCTAGTTGCTTGTTCAGACTGGCGGGCAGAAACCAGGTCCGTAGTGTAAGAGCACTTCGAATAATTACCAGAACGACTGACTGTTAGACGAAAATGTATCGATTCTATAGGCGTATATCGCTGTTCGACAATTAATTATGGATGTCAATCGATGAGCATGTCCACAATATAGCCTATAGTAACTAGAGATGTAACAGCTAGAAGCGCGCTTATACGATTTTATAAGCGCGCCAACACTCGTTTGAGTTGTGTGGTTAAAGGTGCGCTTATAAGTACCTCTACGCGCTTCGAAAAGCTACAAGAACCAAACATTCGAGTACCTTACACGCAATCTTTGTTTGTGCCGTTTCACGTACATAATAATATGTATGTAGTCTAATTAGAATGTCATGTGACGAATAAATATTTCTTTTAGCTACTTGACTGTAATAAGTAAGCAAATTTTACAACTTATTCCCTCAGGCTAGTGATGATTATAGCAATAACTTTCTTACTGCTAAGTGTAGTTAGGTATTAAATAAAACAACAAATAGAAAATTATGTACATTTTCCAATTTTATTTAACAAGAATAACCCATATTAAGGTGGTAAAGAATCAAGATTTTTTTAGTGTTTTGTAAAGATATATTAGCAATGCTTTTTCAAGTCATAACTAATACATATTGCTCCTCCAAGTAGGCTCTTCAAGTCATTGCTAATAATCATAATGTCTCTTAAAATAGACTCGTAGAATGTGCTTTAAGAAGATACGACAATAGCCCAAAGGTGTCACGATGGAGTCTGCAACTCTCGCTATAACTGAGTGGAGTCGACCTTTTAACCGCTAAGCTAATAAAATATACCAATTTTTTAGCTTATTTCTCATAGCAAAGTGTATAAATAAATAAAAAAATACCTTTTGTTGTAATAAATTATTGAATGGAAACGGATGTAATTAGCTAATAAGTCTTTTCCAATTATAAAATATACTCGTACCTAGTTTAAACAGAAAAGATAGCACCTAAATTCAACACGAATTTTTGGATCAAGTGCAGAACAATTTCCAACGGATTTTTCAGAAATCTGAAAATTGGATACTTCGATACTTTATTATCCTGCATACGGACTGTGACCTCTTGTACTATTTGAGAATTTTTATTTCTAAAACTTTATTAGATTTCAGGTCATAGGTTTCTATGAAATATTCAATGTAGTAATATTAAAAGTAAGTAAAATTTGGTCTAAAACTACGTTTTAATAAATAACGCATGTATAACAGTGTTTACGTTAAAGTTTACTGTAATAGAAACTAGATGGCTTTGATAGTCGCCTGAATCGCGCTGGCGTTGTGCCGTGTCGATTAGATATAAGAAAAATGTTTTTTTTTGTAATGCATGGAATAGGTTTTTTTTGGCAAATATAATTATAACTGAAAGTGCTTAGTTGTAATTTCACCCTTCCATATGCCTACCACGGCTGAGGAGAATACAGTACGTTTTTATACATGGTCCTTCGATAGTCGGATTTTTGTGAGATACCACAGCTACACGAAGCCGAAGTTGATGATCTCTGGCTCCTGTAACCAGGATATTGTGACCTGTGTGAACGAGATAGTGCTACATTGCGCCGCCAGAGGGTGCGCGACAAGCAGCTTCGTGCGACCTACCTACCAGTTGGAGAGCAGGTGAATGGACAGTGGACATCGCGAACGGATCAAGGGAAGTGTCAGTGTTTTATCGATTGTGACATGGATTTTGAACTGTTAGTACTTTACATTATTTATATAGATTAGGGAAGTGATACATTGACAATAATTATAAAAAAATGGACTGGTAAATTCTTTAGCTTAGGGACTTAGAATAATTTCAAGAAAAGTGAATAGACGGGGAACCTATGCCCAAATTTATATAGACGCAAAGTGCAATCTTAAAGACTTAGAAAATTTGTGATTATAGACACTTGTAAAGTTTAAGTTAATATTGGACTTAGAAAAAATTGTGAATTTTAAGACACTTGTAAAATTTTTGATGTCTTTCTTTGGACTTAGTACGTTTTAAGTGAATTACGTTAAACGTAGACATAATGGATCTTGTAAGAGTACAAAAAGATATCTTACAGCAGCTACAAAAGGCAAAAATAAACTTTAAGAAGAGCCCAAAAGGTAGATTAACCAAGCAATATATAGATACTAGAATACAGATCATATATTCAAAATGGAAGGAGTTTACAAAAAATCACTACGAAATTGTTAGAAAAGAGGATTCGGAAAGCTGCGAGTATTTAAAAGAGGACAAATATAATGAAACTGAAGAACTATACTTGGAATTTAAGGCTGAACTTCGAGAGATATTAGACAAACTAAAGACCAACTCTGAAACGCCAAATGAACAAAAATTCAATACTTCAGAAGCCCATCAATCTTCAGTTAAGCTTCCGAAAATTACTATACCTGTGTTTTCTGGCCAATACACTGAGTGGGTTAGCTTTCGAGATTTGTTTGTTTCACTCGTTCATAACAATAATGCTATAGACGACGTTCAGAAGCTTCACTACCTTAAGGGACATCTCGCCGGAGAAGCAAAACAATTGTTGTTACACATTCCGATCACCAACGAAAATTATAAGCAATGTTGGACGTTGTTGGAGCAGCGATACGACAACAAACAATATCTCATCAATTGTATTCTGAAACAGTTCTTTAGTCAGAGAAGCATTTCAATGGAGTCCTCGAATGCAATCAAACAATTGTTAAATAGTACAACTAGTATGTTACAGTGTTTAAATAATATAGGTATTAATACGTCTTCATGGGATGCCATTGTAATATATATTGTAAGCCAAAAATTGGCTAACGAGTCGCGTAAGCAATGGGAAGCGAAAGTAAGTGAGCTCACCGGTACTTCAAACACGCTACCCAATTTTCAAAATTTCAAAGAGTTTTTAGAAACTCGTTACCACTCTTTGGAATTCTTAGACTCATCCTCAAAATCTCAATACAAGGGTAGGCTTTGCACGTAACCAAGGATACCCAACAGATTGTAATATGTTCTTTTTGTAAGGGCAACCATAGAATAAGTAGTTGTAAGGAATTTCATAAGCTAGATGTCACTAACAAGCGTAATTTTGTCTAGGAAAACAGGTTGTGTTTTAATTGTCTAGCAAACAACCATTCAGTAAGTCACTGTCGTACCACCATTTCACGTCAAATCTGCAAAAGACGACATCATTCGTTGTTGCACACGAACAGTTGTCCTCAGCCAACTGTTTACAAACCATCAGAGAATACTGCGGCAACTCATGTGTCACAAGTATCCTCTGAACCACAGAAGGAAGAGTTACCAGCTCAGAGTAGTTTTATTTCAAGGGGAGTTAGGCAATACTCATTGCTTCCGACGGCGTTAGTAGACGCTCAGTCGAATATGGGATCACTTTATCAATTACAGGCACTCATCGCATCTCTCTTTCGCAACTGAATCGACGGTTCAATTATTAAGACTGAAGAAACAAGCAATCAGGGAGAATTTATCAGGACTGGGAGGTGAATCAAAATTAGTTGCACGATCCAAAGCTGTGATTACACTACAATCATCTGATAGTCCGGATTGCTTAATTAGGGTTGACGCGTACATTCTCGAAAAATTAACGGGATTATTGCCACCATGAGAATTACAGACCGAGCCATGGCCGATGCTTCATGAAATAAAACTTGCGGATCCGGAATTTAATGTGCCAAATAAAATTGATACTTTGCTTGGGTCAGATGTATACGGTATACTATTGAAGGAAGGGTTGTTAAAATGTCCTTCAGGATCATTGGTGGCTCAAGATACCATATTTGGTCGGATACTTACCGGTCGGAGTAATTCGGCAATTTCATCAGGAAATATGATTTCGATGCACGTTCAAGCAGACGACGTTCTCAAAGCCTTTTGGGAGATTGAAGATGAACCTCTATGTGCAAAAAGAATTTTATCTGAAGAAGAGCAACGATGTGAGGAGATATTTCCAGCAACCACCAAACGTGATAATAGCGGAAGATACATCGTCAAACTACCTTTTAAAAATGAGTCGCCAGCCTGTAAAAAGGGACAGTCACGGGATATTGCGATGAAGCGTTTTTTGTCGCTCAAACGAAGACTAGAACGAGAGCCAGACCTGAAATCAGAATATAAGAAAACATTTAATGAATATCTTGATTTGAATCATATGGAACCAGTAAAAGAAAAAGATTATAATAACGGAGTGTACCTACCATACCATGCTGTTGTACGTGAAGATAGAACTACTACAAAGGTTCGTATTGTATTTGACGCGTCCTGCAAGGGATCGAATGGAGTCAGCTTAAATGATGATTTAATGGTCGGACCTACCTTACAAAGCGATCTTCGTCATATCGTTATGTACTGGAGAACGTATGCAATCTGCTTCACAGCCGATATAGTGAAAATGTATCGGCAAATACGAGTAGATGAAGATGATGCAAATTACCAGCGTATTTTATGGCGTGAAAAAATGACTGATGATATTCGTGAATACAAACTATTGCGAGTTACATTTGGAACCTCTTCAGCTCCATATCTAGCTGTGAGAACTTTAATGCAGTTAGCCAATGATGAAGGTGAGAAATATCCGATGGCAGCTGAAAGAGTTAAAAAAGAGTTTTATATGGACGATTTAATGTCAGGATGTCAAAATGAAAACGAAGCAATTGAAATTTACAAACAGCTAAAAAAATTACTTGTAGCAGGTGGATTTACACTTCAAAAATGGCAAAGCAATAATGAAAATGTAGCAAAGATGATACAGCAAGAAAAGATAGAGGAGAAAATAAAAGAAAAGAAACTTATTGAAAAGCAAGATACTACGAATAAGATACTGGGGCTTACCTGGAACCGAAGAAGCGACGAATTTGAGTACGCAGTTCAGCTACCACCGATGACAGAACCTGTAACTAAAAGGAGAATTATATCAGATATATCACGTTTGTATGATCCCTTAGGTTGGATAGTTCCAAGTATTATAAGAGCGAAAATATTTATACAAAACTTGTGGCTATCTGGTATAGAATGGGATGAAGAAGTACCAGAGGAACTTTTAGATGAATGGATAACTTATCGAGAAGATCTAGGACAACTTACCAATTTTCACATACCACGCTGGATGATGTGTAGAGACGATAATCAAGTAACTGAGCTTCATGGATTCTGTGACGCGTCAAATGCGGCATATGGAGCAGTAGTTTCTTTGCGAGTTATAGATTTAAAGGGAGATATTCACGTGAGCTTAGTTTCTCCGAAAACTCGAGTGGCACCAATCAAGCAGGTTTCAATACGAAGATTGAAATTATGCGGCGCGGTACTTTTAGCAAAATTGTTGACTGAAGCTTCCATAGTCTTGAAGGTTCCAAAGGATGATTTACATGCATGGTCTGACTCAGAGGTTGTATTAGCGTGGCTGAGCAGCCATCCGATCAGGTGGAAGACGTTCATTGGGAATAGAGTAGCAGAAATTATATCACATTTAGATCGTAGTCAATGGGCGCATGTTAAATCCGAAGATAATGCTGCAGACTGCGCCTCATGGGGAGTCAAACCATCCAGTATTTCTACGCACCAGTTATGGTTGAATGGTCCGATGTGGCTGAAAAATAAAGTTGTTGAATATGTGAATCCTAAGAACCTAAACACCAAACTAGAAGAGAAGTCAGCTTCCGTACATGTAGCGACTGCTAATCCTGACGATAGCGACGTCTGGTCTAAGTTCTCTTCTTTGACAAAACTTCTCCGTGTTTTGGCATACTGCAGACGGTTTCTGAAAATAAAAAATGACAAACCAAAACATACTTACCTCCTGAAAAATGAAATAAATCAAGCTTTAAATATAGTAATAAAAAAGGCACAAAAATATAGTTTTAGTCAAGAAGTAAATGATTTGGTAAAGGGAAGAGAAATAAGTAAAAAGTCTAAACGTACCACATTGAGTCGATACATAGATCAGCTTGGAATACTTCGAGTTGGGGGGCGAATTCATTGCGCACAAATTGATCATAACGAAAGACATCCGATATTAATTCCACATGAATCCCATTTAGCTAAGCTTCTGGTTACAGATGCATATCTTCGGACTTTACACGGCGGCCTACAATTAATGCAAAACTTTTTACGATCCAACTATTGGATAATAGGAGGCAAGAATTTAATTAGATCTAATGTTAGAAAATGTGTCACTTGCGCTCGCTTCAAAGCGCAATCTTACAACCCGATTATGGGGCAGCTCCCTGCAGAAAGAGTTTCTCCAACCAGGGCCTTCCTGTTTAGCGGAGTTGATTACGCTGGACCAATTAATATTAGAATTTCAAAGGGCAGGGGTAACAGGTCATACAAAGGATACATTTGCCTCTTTGTATGTATGTCTACAAAGGCTATTCATTTGGAAGCTGTGAGCGATATGTCTTCACAGGGTTTTTTATCAGCTTATATTTATATAGTGACAATGGAACCAATTTTATTGGAGCAGCGCGAGATTTAAGGGAGTTGTTCGATGAACAAAATAATTTTCTTTCAGAAATTTCAGACTTGTTAGCAACCAATGGCACTTCATTCCCCCACATGCCCCTAATTTTGGTGGTTTGTGGGAGGCTGGAGTTAAATCCACGAAACCCCATTTAAATAAGGTAATAGGTAACTCTACTCTCACCTTCGAAGAAATAACCACATTACTGGCTCAAATTGAAGCTTGCCTCAATTCGCGACCTATAACGTGTGTTAACGATGAAACCATGGCCCCTACTCTAGGGCATTTCCTAGTTGGAGAACCGTTAGTGTTGCCTCCTGATGGTAGATACCAAAACTCTCAAGTGAGTTCTCTAAGGAAGTGGCAACTGTGTCAGCGCATGCTACAAGATTTTTGGAAACGTTGGTCTGAGGAATACCTCATGAAATTGATGCATAGGTACAAGTGGACACATACTACTCACTGAGTAAGTCGGTCAACTAGTCCTGGTCAAAGAGGATGGCTTACCTCCCGTGGTGGCTTATGGGAAGAATCGTAGAAAAACACCCTGGTGCGGACAAGGTTACGCGGGTTGTGACTTTAAAGGTTAAAAATTCATTTATAAAAAGACCTGTTTCAAAAATTTGTATTTTACCCGTTGCTAATTAGACTCAGTTTATTTTATGTGATAAAATATTTAATATTATAAAAAATGTTACCTTTTGTTTTGTTTTAGAAAATGATTGTTTGTTTATTGGCTGTTTTTTAAGTTGTAGTAAAGAACTGTCGCTCTTGGGGGTCGATTATGTTTACGTTAAAGTTTACTGTAATAGAAACTAGATGGCGTTGATAGTCGCCTGAATCGCGCTGGCGTTGTGCCTAGTTGTGTCGATTAGATATAAGGAAAATGTTTTTTTTTGTAATGCATGGAATAGGTTTTTTTTGGCAAATATAATTATAACTAAAAGTGCTTAGTTGTAATTTCACCCTTCCATATTCCTACCACGGCTGAGGAGAATACAGTACGCTTTTATACAAACAGCATTGACCAACGCCGGGTGTTCATAATGATTTCAACGTGACCATAATAAAGGCATATAAGATTTGCGAAGGAGATTTATGTTTAAACCTTATCTAAACTTCAATTGATATTGCAAAACCGTATTTGATATTATTTTTGTGCACCAGATTAGTAATATAATAGTTTGTTTATTTATTTTTACTCAAAAATAAATTATCCCTATCTTATTCCTTTATTTATTATTCCCGGTATTTTACCCAGGTTTTGCTTATTACTTTATAGGAATTTGATAAGATGTATATAGCGATTGCCATCTGACCTCCGCAACCATAAATGCCAACAATAACTAATTGATAACTTGGATCAGATACTATAATCATAACTGGGACTAACCGCTTAACATTGTCGTCGAGGGACCTACAATTTTGTATGTCATGACCGTTGACAAACATGCTTCATGGTCAACCCGATGGTAATAAGTCACCGCAACCTGTGAACACTTGCGATACTTGAAGTATCACATGCGCGTTCCCAACCCATTTGATAGTAGGAAAGGGATGAGAAGGGGCAAAAATTTAGGGGACCAGAGGGGTCGGTAGATTGGGCCTACGGCGCTCTCACCAATCGTACGAAATGCAACAGTTCTCTGTTACTTTACGAGGGATCGTAGTACCCGTAGTATTTTACCCGGTCACCCATTTGTGCTACGAGAAGCATGGCTCTAATATTAAAAAAAAATCTTATTCTAAACCACAAAAACTAAAAAGAAAAGATAAAATTGACGTTGTTATTTGGCGAAAATAATATACTATAAAAATATACGCATAGCATATATTATGCAAAAATCAACCCAATTGAAAACCTCCTCATTCCCGCATTTCACGAAATGCAACAGTACCGATCCTATTACTTTACGCCGATTTTCTTTGAGAGGTTAGTACTGTCTCGGTCGAGCCGGCCGAAAAGTAAATACAATAATTAAAACACAAACCGACAATATATATTATAATAAAAGTTAGTAGTAATTACATGCAGAGATTACAAAATAATTTCAAAATCTTTGACGTAAATTTTCTGATACAAATAATATTATTGGTAGCTCTTCCGAAAACAGATTCTTGCCAAGTTTTATTTTTCGGACGAATGGTTACTCCAATCAGGGAGACTCGGGCATCAGAAACGAAAGGGAAATATTGACAAACTTTTATTAGACTTAGTGCTCCATTTGAACTTATCTAGTATGGACTATTTGCAGGATAGGAGTACAGTTTTTATTAGTTACACTTTATGTGAAAGATTTCATTAAGTCTTTGTAAGAGCAATTTTATATATCTGTTATAACTTAACACAGACGATCGGTGTAGCTTAATTAGTCACTCCTCTCTTAAGTCATCCCGTACATTATTATCTTCGTAAAGTATGGCTTGCTTCGTCCGATGATTGATGATTTTGTAAAGTCTATTTTGCTGTTTTCATTACTTTTTCAAAGGATTTTTTTTCATAGACATTAGTTGCCCACTCCCCTACCTTTCATCTCAGGCGTCGATATATTAAGGACTTTATAATTATAAATATGACTTGTTTCAGGAGCTCATTAATTGTTTAATTTATTATAAATTCTACAATATAACTTCAAAAATTAATTAGTCTAAGTGGTCTAATAAGAGCAAAGGTAAATTGTCTCTCAAAGGCTCCATTAAATCATACTTTTTTATCTTTCAGCTGTTAAAGTGAAGGTCCTCAATAACACCCTTCATTTGCTTTAAACGTTCCCAGTATTTTAAATTCTCTCGATTCAAAAATTGTGCTTCAATAATAGACAGAAGTAATTTATATATAATAATTTTAAAATATACTCTAAGTTTAAAGATACATACGGCAGAGACCTAATCAGGTTCGTATAGTAAGATTTAGATAATGTATGTACATTATTCAATGGTTATTTTGGGTTAATTAAATTAATTATTAATTTGTTCTTGTAAGGTGTTTGTATAATTCCTTTTCTATACTTATATAGATCATCAACTCCATATATTTTGCTGATGGTACGCCACTTATTGCAAGAGGCCGGCTAGGTAGATACCACCGCAGTGTTTGTTATTTAACTGTTAAGCAGTATATATAGTAGCTGTGTTCCGGTTTGAAGGACACTGTAGTTAGTGAAATTACTGGGAAAAGGGGATTTAAAAACCAATATATCGAGTGTGGCAACGCGTGAGTGACACCTACAAATGTGTGATGTTGCAAGTGCTCATAGGCTACGACAACCACTTACAGGTATACATCGGGATATAAATTATCCATTATGTAAATCATAGCTATTGACGCTGTTTGATAAATTTAAACGAAATTCGTTTATTGATTGTGGAGATCAGGAAGCACAGTCCACATAAAATATTTCTGCGTTTTTATTATATTATTATAAACAAACTTCAATACTTTTAAAACTAATCTCTTTTGATTATAATGAAGGAAAATTTATTACGCTATCATATTTCAAGAATAAATCTGTTCTCAGAAAATTTAACAATTATCTGAAGACTGTTATTTATCTTAGATAACTAAATATTCTCTCATCTTTTAGACGATACGATTCATAAAAAACGGAATAAAAGGGACCAGGATAGAACTGTTAATATAGAGTCAAGTTCGTCATAGCAAATATTGACTATAAAGATGACGATAAATCGGTGTTATGAATAGTACGCTTGAACGCGTGTAGAGATATATTAATATTTTCTCCTGACATGCTCTGAGTGACCTGATAACGTAGAAAGAGAAAGAAGATACAAGAAACATTAGCTAAAAAACGCGTGCCGATACTTTAAGTGTTTTATGTGTGCATAATTAATAAGAAATATAATAGAGTAAAAAACTATCTAGTACTATATATATATATATATATATATATATTTATATGTTTAACAGACTAAGATAACATATCTCCTTTGAAATAACGTTACAAGAGCGGCAACATGGTATGACTCCGTCCATGAGATTCTTAGTCTAAGCCTGATAAGGTATAAAACTCGTGTCACATTACCACCTTAAGCTTTCGGTTCCTGGTTGTTATCATAGCGTCTTATAATAATCGTTAACTCTTGATAGGTAATTTGCTATTATTCAACGAGTTACTGGTTCGCTCTTAGGGTTGCGGAGATAATGACGTCCCACATTTGAGGGTTTCGCTGAGTATTAGTGGGTGTTTCCGCTAGACTAACAGGCGGCCGAGTCCAACACTACCACTGACTAGTGTACTTGACGAGTACACTATGTGCAGTGGTGTGCGTAAATTAATTTCTCAGAGAAAACAGAAAAATGGGTTGCGGAGGTCAAAAAGCAGATCCTAGGTAAATACCGGGAATAGTGCTAGGAAGGTGATATATTGGTATTTTAGTTGAAATTTTTGTTAGATTTTTTATACCGACGCTTAACATATTACGGAGCTAAAAAAATGACATGGCAACGTAATTAGTATCGAGAAAGTAATTAAGTTAAAAACTCTTAACTTATGTTAGTGTGATAAAATGTCGCAAGACTAAACAAGATTTTTCTAAGCCAGCTACCGTTAAACCACAGAGTCGGTCACTAAATTGAAATTTCGATTTTTCATGTTTTATACTACAAAACAACTTTCACGCATACAGAACACATAAAAAAATATATTTAAAAGTATATATTATAACACACACAATTTACATAAAAAATAGACTATAGTTTACTTTAGGTTAGATAACTTACTTTCAAAGCGTTGACATAAAGTTATGTAAAGGGATTGTTTCGTGTCCTCAGTAAAACCAACATTAACTCATGGAATGAATACTAAAAATTTATTATATTAATTTAATACTTTACTAAACTATTTATATGTATAAATGTATATACATGATGTATAGGCAAATAAAATAAATGTCAATTCATGTTACTAAATGTCTATGGGTATTTAAATTTCTAAGCAAAGGATTTTGAATATACCATAGACTTAGTTTAAAAGACAAATGGGCTGTCAGTGATCTTTGGCGCGCACAGGCTTAAATCATACACGGTCACATATTTCTGTCTCTTTTTCTACACGAAAATTTGGTATTAGTGACGAGAAACGTTAGTGGTTTCTTAGTTCATTTAAATGCTTTCCACCTGTATATTTTTTACTAAATCTATGGAATGTACAAAATAGGTAAATTATTTCGAACTGACAATTGAAACAACTGTTAGAAAATCAAATATTGACGACCGTTCTTATAAATATTAAAATCGATCCCATTATGCAGTCGAACTCCGTGAACAAATAAATGTCCGCTGTTCTTGATGATGGAGTGATTTGGAAATCCAGTTCATTATAATTACATTTTTTTATAAAAGATATTTTTACATTTTCTATTGAGAATATCTGATCTCTCCTATAATATATATTTTTTTGATGTCATACAAATATTGGGACAAACAGGCAGGAGACAAGGCATGCAGATGCGTTGCCAACCAGTCACTTCACGAGTGTTTCACCAAAGTAAAGTGGTAGCTAACCAGGCGGACCTTTTTTAAGCCGTACCACCAAAATATACATATCATATAATTTCTTCCACGACATGCAGGTTTCCTCAAGATCTTTTCCTTCACCGTTAAGCACGAGATAAATTTGAAACACAAATTAAGCACTTCAAAACTCAGAGGTGCTGGCGCGGATTTAAACTAACCTTCGGTTCAAGTACACATTTTCGAATCCATTGGGCCATTGGGCCATTACGGCTTTTTGACACCGATGTGGCGTTGTGGGTAGCAAGTCTGCCTTTAGTCTCGACGGTTGCGAGTTCGATTCCCGCTCGGGCAGGTGTTTGTTAAAAATCTGTTTCGGTTTCGGCTTTTGTCCGTATGAGTCTCCCCACTGTGCTTCGGAAAGCACCTTAAGCTGTCGGTACCTGTTGCTATCACATAGTATCTGATAATAATCGTTAACTCTTGATAAGTAAACTACTCTTATCCAATGAGTTACTGGTTCGCCCTTAGGGTTGTGGAGGTCAGATGGCAATCGCTCCGTATAAAAACTAGTAACCTGTCAAATACGGATAAGAGTAATACCGGGAATAATGCTGGGACGAAGAAGAAGGGCCATTACGGCGTTTTTACAAAGTCTGTATTTTTAAAAAATCTAACATTTCTTTTTTCCTGTGAAGTATTTGGTATTGTCAGTAATCATTAGCAATGTTTCTAATCATACTTTTTATGACCTTTCTGACGTTATCCAATTGGAGGGCCTGTGTAAGCAGTCTACAAATTCGCTTATATTCCTACAAATAAAAGATATAACAAAAACAAATATCAAAAATATTGTAACATACTAAAAAGATGTATACTGCAGGTTCAAAAAATTGGCTCAGTTAAATATATTAAAGATTCTCATAACAAATGTCAGGCATCATGGAATGTTATAAAAAATACATTTGCCACAGTGACAAAAAAAAACGAAATAACTGACATTAGAATAAATAATAAGAATTGTAGTGACCCTGTCGTAATTTGTGAATATTTCAATGACTTTTTTATAAAATTGACTAATTGTAATATAAGTAATTTGACATATAATAATAAAATTCCATTTAATAATAATAGTATCTTCTTATCGCCGATAAATGAATTTGACATTTTGAATTTGACATTTTGAGGCTCTCGAATGGTTAAAAAGTTACTTGTCCAATCGCGCTCAGTGTGTTGAAATTGTTAAAAATGAAAAAAAGATATTCCAATCTACCTATCAACATAATGCATATGGAGTACCTCAAGGCAGTATCTTGGGTCCTTTATTATTTCTTATGTATATAAATGATATGCCTGATGTTACTAATCATGACTGTATCTTATTCGCCGATGACACCACAATAACTATCAGCCAGAAAAATGTCAATGATACAAAAATTTAAGCTACTTTAACGTTAACAAAAATCGTAGAATGGCTCTTGCAAAACAACTTAAAAATAAATTTATCTAAAACGAATTTCATACAATTTCAAACTGCAAATAGCACTGTTTCGAAAATTTACATTACTTACGATAACTCGACCATTAATAACGTGGACTCAACTGTATTTTTAGGTATAACTTTAGACAAAAACTGTAACTGGAAAGAGCATATCTCTAAGTTGTGCAATAAATTGGATAAATTTATCTATGTATTAAAACGCATGTATCAAATAGCAACTGTTGAAACAGGTGTATTGGCTTATCATGGATATGTGGCCTCAAATCTTAGATATGGCCTAATCTTCTGGGGTAATTCTGTAGACGCACACCGAGCTTTTAAAATGTATAAGATCGTTATGCGGTGTCGGTTACTTGGACAGTTGTAAGCCTTTGTTTAAATCTTTAAATGTACTACCACTTCCGTCACTTTATATTTTTGAAGTATGTGTTTTTGTAAGAAAACATTTATACCTCTTCAAAACTAATTCGGAAATGATATCACGAAAAACAAGATATCCACAGAAGTTATATGTGCCGTTTCAAAAATTAGCAATTTATAAAAAAAATATATACTGTATGGCAATCAAGATATATAATACATTACCTGATAACTTAAAAGATCTCACAATTCCAATGTTTAAAAAAAATTGTTTGAATTACTATTACAAAAAATGTATTATGATATAAATGATTTTTTATTGTATGGTATTTAGAATATTAATAATAATTTTAAACTTAACGAAAATTGGCACATGTATTTAATATTTCAATCATGATTATTCTACTATTACATTATAAAATAATTGAAGGAATTAATTTAATTAAGGAAATATGATAGTTTTATTTTTGGATAATGTTGGTAAATAATGTAAGTTCATAATTAGTTATATTGTTCACCAAAAATTGTATATTTGCACACCGTAAGGTAGAATATGTTGGACTATATCAATGTAAAATTCTGTGTACAACTTTAGAACCATATTCTAGCAAATAAAGAATTATTATTATTATTATTATATTTGTGCAAATACAACTCTCAAAAAAAAGTCACGCGTATCGTAAAATCAATTATTTTTTACTCTACATATAAATAACATTTTATTTAACGTTTTCTATTTTTCACATACGTCACTTTTCATTTCATAAATACAGTAAAGGATTATATCAATAGCTCGGATATCCTAAAACCAATTATTGGTTGGCCTGATAGCTTTATTGTTCCAGCGACCCGTCTCAAAATCCTTTCACAATCATATATGCGTGAAACATAGGTATTAGGAATTAAATTTTTAGGGTATGTTACAACGAAATCCTCGTATTATATGTAAGGTATTTTATAATTTTTTTTTGAATATTTTTAAATACGCAAATAATGACAAATTTAATAAAAATGTAAATACTTTTAAAATTAATAAGAGTTAATAGAAAACCATATTAAAAATATTAAAATAAATACCTATGTCGTTGACAGGTGAATAATATTTTTTAAATACATTATAATGAATCTGATAGAAGAACAAGGTAATAATTGAAAGTTATTATAATCATCTTCTTCTTAGCTTTTGTTCCGCCCTATTGCGAGGTTCACTCTCGTTCTTTTTTCTTTCCACTTTGCCCAATCGTGGACATCACGCTCAGTTAACCCACAGCAGTCATCCAACTCTAAACCGGGTCTAGATTGTGTTTTATTGCCGATATATTCAGGTCTCAATCTCTCTTCAATCTCCTTTTAACATGACTGTCCAAACAATCTCAGCCGATTTTCCTGCATCTTGTCGGCGATATCTCGCACTCCGAGACTACCACACACGTACTCGTTACGAATTATTATTGAGGTTAAACTTCTTTTGGCGCGTTAGGGAAAAATGATGAGAGTAAATTTTTACGATGCACGCGCACACCATCACAAAAAACCGACACTCTGAAGTTAGCTATAGTCAACATTTTTTTGTGATATTTAAATAAACTTTATTTAACTAGATAATGCGTAATAATAAAACTTTCAATGTATAAAATACCTTTTTTCTATTGTTAGTGTCGTTTTTTACAAACGTAGAATAAGGCGAAAGATAAAATTTTTGAAAAGATTTTCATCTTGTTACGCCAAAGACATGTACATAAGTACACACACACTTTTTTTATAATCCTCTATCAATTCTATACACAAATACCTAATGTTTACTTATAAATAATGTCTTTAACATTAACATTAAATGCAGTATCTCGGATAACTTAACCCAGTTAAATAGGACTAACAAACAAATCAAATACAATATCTAAAAATTCACTGGTGATCCTTCGTAAATTCACACTAACTCAACGGAAGCTAAGCTAGTGACAGGCTACTTACGAAGGATCACCAGCGAATCTTCGGACACATTTTTTCTGTACGGAAGGGCTGGTCCTTAGTTCTACGCAGTGAATAAAGTATGATGACCTGGATGACTGAGCTTTGCTCGGTATATTTTTTAGTTTTTGATAAATCGTTTTTCTAGGAAATTATAATTATTTAGAGACGAATTACATAATGATATAATATGAATGAAATTTTACAACGCCAACTACTGAATTAGCTTTAGTTTAGCTTGATGTTTTCATTGCCTGAAAACACGGATAAAACGACATTTTCTGAAAATGAATCCGAGGTAGATCGATTTATCGCCCCCGTAACCCGTGTAAATTTCATGGAAATCGTTAGAACCGCTTCTGAGATCCCGATTATATAATTATGTTTATATTATATACAAGAATTGCTCGTTTAAAGCTATTAGATATTAAGCTTGGACACAAAAACTACTACAAATATGTATTTCACGAGCGAATTCGCAAGCTATGCTAGTTCAAATATAAATCAATTTAATAAATCTGTCCATTAATGTTACAAATCATTCTCTGACAGAACTTTGAGATAAATTGAGATCCAAAGATTCAAATCAATAACACAATTAAGTTGTCAAATTCGTCAACAGATGTTTCGGACTTGTACAATATTTTGATGAAATCGACCTATCCGTAGAATAAAGTTATATTTGCAAAAACTCAACTTTACAGGAGAGCGATTTGAATTTTGTTATACACAAAATTAGCTGTAACTTTTTTTCTGTCGTCCTAGACAACTGATTCTTTTACTAAATACGTAAAACTGTTTAAGACGACGTATTTCATGAAAATAATAAATTAAAAATATTTCTTAATTTAGCAGTAGTTATGTGCACAAATGATGGCTTACTGCGGACACCTCAACGTCATATATTCATTTGTAACTTTATTTTAGGGAAAAGTGTAAGTATCATTTGTCAATGTAACTTTATTTTACGTAAATTACGGTTTTGGACCAGTTACATATATGAAAAAAATGGTCATATTTAAGTTAAAATTAAAACAATGCAGTTCATGAAATAAAACATTGATTTATTAATAATTATCTCCGTTTCATAAGTGGGTAGGTGTAATAATTTTCATAAAATATATAGAAAAGAATCAACAAAGGAACATGAGTAGTGTGCATTTTCTATATAATTATTAACAAATGATTAATCGTACAAAACAATAATAAGTACGTACAAATCAAAATTTGTTTTACAAAGTTGTTTTTAAATAATGAAAAAAATATTTGTTGAAATAGCAATACCAATTCTTTTTGTAAGGAATCTATATTAAGGAAACATCGTTTGTCTACGACTTAATAAACCTACTATTAGAGTTGCTTACTACTATTACCAAGTAACTTTTAAAATAAAGTTACACTTCAAATAATTAAATTAAAATTAAAGTTATATTTAAAACAAATCAATTAAAATTAAAGTCACTTACATTACCTAGGTATCTAGGTAATGTAAGTGAAAATAGTCTTTTCATGTTTTATAAACTAAACACTAACTGTTAATGTTTTGTTAAAAATGTCTCGATATTGGCGCACTATAGTAGTTTGCTGGAATAAGTGGAATCATCAAACCAATCCTTGTAGAGATGAAATATTTTCAAAATGCTGAGTCTGCTATCTAGGTAAAGTTTGGTTGAAACTTTTTCGGATGTAGTGTGACTCGATAGGAACGAAGAATCGAAAGTACGATAGCTGCACCATTATAGAGGAGGACATAAGAGGACGCCATGCAAACCAGCATAACACAATAAAGCCTTTTATTTATATTCAAAGTGTATGATGTACATACATGACGTTCTCTAAGGTTCTCTATAATGGTGTAGCTATCGTACTTTTCCCAAGTTGTTTTGATTAATTTACCACTGATAATTAAAAATGTTTAATATTTAATTCAATATTTAAAAACATTGTCTTACAGCCATGAACTATTTCATAATGGATTATCCAAATTAGTTGTTAGTATAGTTAAAAAGTATTTGAAAGCCCACAAAAACCTACTGCTTTTCTGGGCTATCTAAGCGCCATATCTTTTGAAAACAATCTCATACATTTGATATGTTTTAAACAAACACAAACAAAAATAACAATACAAACAAAAACAAAAATACAAAAAAAGTACTTTGGTTTTATAATCATGTATAACCTTATTCTATGTATAGGTCGATTTGGTCCTGTTTCGTGTCAGAGAGATGGTGTTACGGGTGCGAGCCGATGCGGATAAAGCTGAATTCTGTAAGCGGCGTAAGTATTCGGCACTCATTCCAAATTACATCTTTGTTCCATTTGCAGTAGAAACACTTGGGCCATGGGGAGCTAATACTAAGCAATTTCTAAAAGATATTACATCCCGACTGCCTCTACAGGAGGACTGGTTCGTTTTTCACCTAAATGATCGGCATTGTGGTTCAGCGTGGATATGATTCGTACTTTTGTAATTCTTTGAAAATATAAACGCTTCACACTCAACGGCCCCCACAATGTCATCAAACATAGTAAGTATTGAATACTAAATATGTTATAATAAAAAATAAATATCAATAACACATAAAAAAAGAAATAAAAATATATCTAATATATAAAATTCTCGTGTCACAATGTTCGTTCCCATACTCCTCCCAAACGGCTTGACCGATTCTTATGAAATTTTTTATGCATATTCAATAAGTCTGAGAATCGGCTACTATTTATTTTTCAAACCCCTCAGTGATAAGGGCTGTCCACCCCAAAATTTGTATTTTTATTTTTTGGGTAAAATTTTTATTTTTATTTTTTATATTTTTTGTTATGTGGCATTGAAAAATACATACGACCCTAAATTTTTACTTTTTATCACCAACCCCTGCTTTTTAATAGCCTTATTAGTCAATCAAAAACTTTCACCGGGTAAAGGGCTGTCGGGTCCCAGATTTTTTTCGGGGCAGGACAACGTCTGCCGGGCCCGCTAGTTTGATATAATTCTTAAAGCCTTTTACGGTTGAGTTAGAACGACCTCATGAATTAAGAAGAAATCCTATTTCATTTTCATTTACGGTTAGCTAATTTATACAGTTTTTGAGTAAAATAAGTCTTACTAATTAAAGAAAAAAGACAAAATGATATAAAGCCTTACTACGATGGTCGGACCTGTTTGGAACGTGCTCTGCTTCACAAAACTTCTAAGTAAATAATGGAAGAGTTCCGGTCAGTAAAACCACTAAATTTTGTAACACTTATGCCTCGCGTGATAATAGATATTGTTAATTAACAGTGCACTTCTACTTCTACAGAGTTTATATCTGAATTATTTATTTTTCAAGATTTTATCCACGGGTTGCCAATAATTTTTATTTTTTTAATATTAGCAATGCTGTTTCAAAGCATTACCAATATTCCTATTGTATCTCCAAATAAGCTCGAAGCTTGCGGGTGGGTTATTATCGTAATAGCTCAAGAGGGTCAGGATCGAACCCGCGATTCTCGCGTTAACGGAGCGGAGTCGGCCCTTATACCGTTGAGATATTGAGGCTTTGCTTACTAATTACTTGTAGTAAGCAATTTATCAATTGTTTCATCATAAGAAATAGGATGTAATTGTTTTAAAATTATTTCACAATAAGAACAAAAATAGAAACCAATATCATATAAAACTAGACCCCATAGAACCTTCAGGTAAATATTATTTCGATTTGAGTCTTTTCTTAGTTACTTTTGAATTTGCTCTGAAAAAGCACCATTTGGTGTAGTAGAACTGCTGATCATGACCAATAATGACCACCGGAGTAGTTCCGGTGGTTTTCCCAACACGTTACTGCTGTAGCGGGGGGTTCTTCAAAGAAGATTGAAAAATTTTTCAGTTTCAAAAGGGGTCAGCAACACATGATAAACTTTTGGCATAGGTGTTCATAGGATACGTTGACAGGTAATATTAGGCAGGCCGTGCCGACTTGTCGTGGCGTGGCGTCGGGATGTGACGACCCCATCGCCCGCTGTTGGGATAACCTCTGTCACAGCAGAGATTATTCCACCAGTGCAATCAGTCACACTGGTGGTAGGTCTTTTGTTGCAAGAGGCCGGCTAGGTAGGTACCACCGCAGTGTCCAATATTCTGCCGCCAAATAGTAGTGCTTAGGCACTACTGTGTTCCGGTTTGAAGGGCATTGTACGCTAGTGAAATTACTGGACGAACGAGATTTAAGAACTAATATCTCGAGGTTGGCAACGCGCGAGTGGCATCTACTAATGGTGCTGCAAGCGCTCATAGGCTGCGGCAGCCACTTACCATCAGGTGGGCCGTATAAAAAAAAAAAAACCATCGTGGTACATTGGTGGTAGGCCTTTTATTGCAAGGTTGCCTCAGTAAATTAGAGGCTCCTATTTTTTTTGTATTCTTTGTATTTTATGTTAAATTATTTTGCATTATATACTAACTTAGTAAGTAAGAATAAAAATTGTATTAACACCAATGGGCCATTTTGTCTGAATTAAAAATTTCATTGTAAACCGATTTCACAAAGCGATAACTAGTGTAATAAATCTTGAATTTCGGCTAAGCTGTTCGATTGATAAATTGACCGGATTGAGCAAATTCTCTAACTTTAAGACTTAGTTAAATCATTTCAACTATCAGACGAACAATTCTATTGTTGAACAATTCAGATGTCAACAACTTTCAATTCGTGGAATTTTCTTTTTAGGGCCAAATGGTAGAAACGGAACCCTTATAACTTCATCATGTCCGTCTGTCAGTCCGTCCGTCTGTCCGTCTGTCACTGTCATTTTACTCGGAAACTATAAGCTCTATCTATATGAAATTTAGTAAATACGTGTATTCTATGAACCGCTACATAATTGTAGTGAAATCCTAAAATATATAAAAATTAATGGTGCTACCATTAATTTTTATACATGTCCATACATGTAACTGAAAGTTTAAAAAAAAATCCTATGGCAACGTGTGAGGTATCTTTGGATAGGCCTTTCATAATGATAAACAGGTTCGATTTTTTTAAATTAACTAAGTAGTTGTAGAGATATTAGCTGTTAAAGTCATAAAAATTGTGTCCTAACTTTTGAACTATGGGATTTAAGATTCTCAAAAAATAGAGGTTGATATTTATTTTGAAGAAGATTAAAGAGACAGAAGGTATAAAGAGTTTACAAATATATAACTTTTTTCCCATAACTTTGTTTTTCATATTACTTCCAATAATTACTATAAAATTACCAACTTATTTTTGCGGTTGATTTTAATTCCTTATTATTTTTAAAGTCCTTAAGATTCTTCATCATCTAGCTACGGGACCCTTTAGTTTCGACTGTGCGTAGGCCACAATGCACTTGACTGGTAATTATTTATTTATTGTGTATTTTTGCGATATTTATTCCTTTAATTTGTGATCGGATCGTAATATTGAACATAGCCTCTTTAAGTAAAAGAGCTAATTAGCCGTGAACGAAATTGGTTTTGTGTAGCGATGCCTTAGGCAGTCGAAGTAGGCTGTTGTTTTTAGAACATTTATTGTATTTATTAATGAAAATCTTCCCTAATGAAAATATATTTTATATCGAGTCTCTATTCATTTCTTTGATAAGGTGTTTCATCATAAAACTTTGAAATTAGGCATTAGATTTCAAACGTAATTGTTGTTTTATGAAGAGCCTGCCTTGACAACGACTGTGTGTTTAATGAAATCGTATTTTAGTTAATTACTTTGAAAAAGTAATTTGCGCAATTAATTATACTAATACCTTTAAGAACGTTTATTGTAATTCTTTAACGTGAAATGTTTTGTTGCTACATTTACAAGAAATACTTTATTTTCTACGTCAATGGTGAAAGAAAGAGAAAAGAGAGAGAATGGATGAATCTATGTATAATAAGTTCTTTGTATGTACCAAAATTCATGCATTCGGTTCTGCATCGCGCTATCAAAGCTACTTACGCAGATAAACATACATACATCTTACTCAGATACATGTACATACACTCAGTAGGCATCATTGTACGCCTGGTCAGAGGAGCCACAGGTCGGAGGTCGTAGGAGCTATATGTCCGAGGCCGGTGATTCCATGGTAAACAAAGAAAGTAGCCAAATCATTTCGATGACGTATGTCTAAAAAGTGGAAATTATTATAACCGGCATACATGTTCCCTCCTTTTTTAATTCTGGAGTCCTTTAAACAAGGCGTGATGTGGCATTTTGTGTATGAGGGTAAGGGTAGCTAGTGCAGTTTGCATTCTACAATTGTATTAGCCTCTTTGTTGCCACGTACCATCAGGCGAAGTAAAATCATTTGTCCATGGCTTAAATTATAAAAAAATCTAAATTATTTTCATAATATTATAAAAAAAGCAAAAGATTAGCCTTAATTTTATTTAATAATAACATTTGTGAAAACCTGGAATCCTTTCTGTATAGATTGAAATGAGATCGCAAGCGGCGCTTTGAATAAAATGTCTGCCTCCGGACTGGATAACATAATTTCTGCAGAATTAGCTTGTTCAGGGATTGTTGTTAGATATAAAAACGGATCTAAGATTCACACATGTTGGAATTGTTCACATATTTTAGAAATTATTGTATCTACTAATTTTTTTTACTTATTGAAATTAAAAAAGAAAATTATTATCGTTTTCGTAATTATTTCTAAAACACAAATAGGCCGGCTCGACTATAGAAGTACTACCCTCTGACAGAACATTAGGGTAAAGTAAAATATTACTGGCGCGTTTCGTGCGATGAGTGAGAGTGCCGGATGCCCCACTGTTCCATTCCTTCTTTCCATTCTCAACCTTTTCACTCCTATCCATTAGGTTGGCAAGGCTCGTATGATACTTCAAGTATGGCAAGCGTTCATAGGTTGCGGTGACTACTTTTTTATGTGAGAGGGGCCAAACGGGCCGGAGGCTGACCTGATGTTATGCGATTTAATGGCGTCGGGATGTGACGACCCCATCGCCCGCTGTTGGGATAACCCCTGTCACAACAGAGATTATTCCACCAGTGCAATCAGTCACACTGGTGGTAGGTCTTTTGTTGCAAGAGGCCGGCTAGGTAGGTACCACCGCAGTGTCCAATATTCTGCCGCCAATAGTAGTGCTTAGGCACTACTGTGTTCCGGTTTGAAGGGCATTGTACGCCAGTGAAATTACTGGGCGAACGAGATTTAAGAACTAATATCTCGAGGTTGGCAACGCGTGAGTGGCACCTACTAATGGTGCTGCAAGCGCTTATAGGCTACGGCATCCACTTACCATCAGGTGGGCCGTATGCTTGTTTGCCAACTTCTAACATAAAAAAAAAAAAAAAAAAGATTACCGCCGCCCATGAATATCTTGTGATGGTAACATAACTTAATGCATTATACAGTATTTTTTTTACTTTATGACGGTTGCCGATAACCATATGGTCTACCACTTAAAATTAATTATAACTTAAAAGAAATGTTTTAAAATGATTCTTTTGCAAAACATTCGTAACCTTAGAATGAAACGCTTTCTAAGCGGTTAATAAATTAGATTTTTCATTTGTAGATTTCTTAAGATAAACTTTAATACGTAATTTCGGTACAAAGCTTTCGCTTCACGTTTAGAACCAATAAACACGCAAAAATGTATACTCTTCGAAAATCTATAAAATTACGGCTGACAATATTCTGGTCATGAAACTACAGTAAAACAGGCTTCGTTCAGCCTTAGTTATAATATTAACATGCTTTTTATTCTTTATTACAATCTATCGATTCGAATTATTCAGGGTCTTGCGTGCTATGCCTCAGTAATGCCTTGTTCGGAATATTTAAGGCTAGATACTTCTGTACCGAATAGTTCCAGTAATTACTAGACGATTACATCTATAATATAATACGTAGTTATTGTGGGATTTATTGTTTTGTTACTATTCTAAATTCGATAAACACGCTGCTAGTATTTCTTTTATTTTTAATAAATAATCTTCTTCTTCGTCCTAGCATTATTCTCGGATTTTTTTTTACCCGGTGTCTGCTTATTACTCTTATCCGGATTTGGCAGGTTACTAGTTTTATACGGGGCGGTTGCCATTTGACCTCCACAAACGTAAGCGCGATCCAGTAACTAATTGGTTAACAGCAAATTACCTATCAGGATTTAATGATTATTATCAGAACGTGCTCTCCGAGGCACGATGGGGAGGCCCACAAGAACACGCCCAGACCGAAACAGATATTTATAACAAACATCTTCCCGAGCGGGAATCGAACCGCAACCGTCGAGGCTAAAGGCAGACCTGCTACCCACAAGGCCACAATGGTGTCGGTGTCTTATTATTAACAAATAATAATATGTGATTAAATTTCTTAATCTGTGTGAACAATAAAATGTATAGAGTTTCTAAACATAAATACAAATTGAAAGTTCCTGTTATATAACTCATACGAACGTAGTGAAAAAGAAAATCAAATATTAACCTAATCCCCAAGAAGCACGCGTAACCAGACCAAAGCCAGACTAAAAGAAAGTGGCTTAGCTACCGACGTTTACTGCTATTAATGGGTGCGACTTCCGAAGATTTCTTAAAAGAATATTTAGACGGCCGTGGCGAAGATTTAAATTCCTTTATTATATTTAGACAAAAATTAGGTGCTCTAAATGATTTCTTCCGGTCACATTCCATCAAGATATGTAGGACGTCTTTAGGAACCCTAGAATTATTACAATAGGGCGGTTGAACTGTAGGCACTTGTTCGATAGAATGTGGCCTGAACGTAACCTGAAAGCTTTTACTAACCAACTTCGGCTAAGCGGTATTTCGTTTATCTAAGGATACTGGTAAATTTGTGGCTGAAAAAATCTATACCAATATTAATTTTATTATCAATAAATTTAATCACATACCGCGTAGTAAACTTAAAATTAGTAACACAGCAAATTTTGATTAGGTATTGTTGTCATTAAATTGTTTAGTATGATGAATAATAACATGTAAAGGGTTTGTAAACATAAATACAAATTGAAAGTTCCTGTTATATAACTCATACGAACGTAGAGAAAAAGAAAATCAAATATTAACCTAATCCCCAAGAAGCACGCGTAACCAGACCAAAGCCAGACTAAAAGAAAGTGGCTTAGCTACCGACGTTTACTGCTATTAATGGGTGCAACTGCCGAAGATTCTTAGAAGAATATTTAGACGGCCGTGGCGAAGATTTAAATTCCTTTATTATATTTAGACAAAAATTAGGTGCTCTAAATGATTTCTTCCGGTCACATTCCATCAAGATATGTAGAACGTCTTTAGGAACCCTACAATTATTACAATAGGGCGATTGAACTGTAGGCACTTGTTTGATAGAATGTGGCCTGAACGTAGCCTGAAAGCTGTTACTAACCAACTTCGGCTAAGCGGTATTTCGTTTATCTAAGGATACTGGCAAATTTGTGGCTGAAAAAATTTATACCAATATTAATTTTATTATCAATAAATTTAATCACATACCGCGTAGTAAACTTAAAATTAGTAACACAGCAAATTTTGATTAGGTATTGTTGTCATTAAATTGTTTAGTATGATGAATAATAACATGTAAAGGGTTTGTAAACATAAATACAAATTGAAAGTTCCTGTTATATAACTCATACGAACGTAGAGAAAAAAAAATCAAATATTAACCTAATCCCCAAGAAGCACGCGTAACCAGACCAAAGCCAGACTAAAATAAAGTGGCTTAGCTACCGACGTTTACTGCTATTAATGGGTGCGACTGCCGAAGATTCTTAAAAGAATATTTAGACGGCCGTGGCGAAGATTTGAATTCCTTTATTATATCTCATGTAGACGTATTGGTGAAATGCCTTAACGACAACGACAATGGAACCAAATGGCTCAATAACTGTTGTTGCGAGAGCTGTACCTTCAATCCTGAACCTGAAGACGTTGTGACACAGCGGTAGTGAACCTGCCTTAAGCGCCATAGGTCGCAAGTTAAAGTCACCATCGGAATAGATGTTTGTGTTGAACATACAGGCATGTTTTCCGGTCTGGGTGTGGTTGTCCCTGTTATTGTGAACGTTTCCGGACCCCCGACGCAAGATATAACTATCTCAATGGGGGCTGTTGAGTATGTAGAGTTTATTTATTTATTATTTATTTTGGACTAGTATCATAGACACTTCAAGCATAAGGATAAGCTACATGCGTATAGTACAGAGAGGGATAACTTATCCCTGCAGATTTCCTCCTAAGGATAGCCATATTTTCAAAAAATGATACAAAATAATAACTGAATGGTAAACAAATAATTTTATATACTACGTTTCTTGATAGCATTGAAGACATTTTCGTGTTAACATCAATCCAGCACTAGCAATATCTAAATGGACATATATTTGTATGGGTGCATCATTTGTATCTTTTCCTAGCTCCATAATTATCTTTCTATATATATTTTTTTTACAAAATTGTAACAAAAAAAAATATTGTTTAACAAACATGTCAAAACACGTTCTTTAATAATTTATAAAGACATGATTTTGTAAATACGTCAACAACATAAAAAAGAGCCAACCGACTTCTACTGAAATTCATTATCATAGTTATACGAAAACGATATGAATAGAGTATTTCTTTCTATGTGTCCGTCAATCAGATCAATAAAAATTAAAAACCAATACAACCGCAATACCTCGTCAAAATCTGTAGACAGATGCCTAAAGCTATTTCATAGCTATTAAAATTTAATTAGAATCAGAATGTACGTCAATAAATGTAAACAAATTCCCTTTTCATTTTTCTTTTACGCTTAGATATATATCTTTTAGTCCAACAACTTAAAGTAATTAATAAAAGAGCGGAAACAATAATATAAAGGCTTACCATGACGGTCAAAATGGTTCGAAACGTGCTCCGAATTTCCAAGCTCTCGGGTAAATAATAAAAGAACTGGTAGTCAGTGTGACACAAGCCTCTTTGACATTGTTACTCTTATGACCCGCGAAATAAGGGATAGACTTCATAAGCAGCGTAATTTCATTTGGAATGTAGGCCTGAAATTTTAATTGCCTGAAGAGGTTATGAAATGAAATGAATGCGAATCTGCCTATAAAGCCTCTGATTGCTGCTTCTATTTCTGTTTCGATCTGTATAGATTATACAGACCTTTTACCCACAAAGACATAAAAATATCGTTTTTTTTTTATATAGATTAAAGACTATTATAAAGGGATAGCTATTCTGGTGATAAATTGAAATCTGTAAATATATTATAAAAATAAAAATACATAATATATATCTGATGGATGAAGGGATGAATGAATTGATAGACGCACAGACGGATGAACCGAAGAACGGATGGATGAATAGTCCACAAGAGAAGGAGGGAAGGAATGAGAAGGAAAAAAAGACAGCGATCAGCGTAGATTGGGAGTATAAAGCACAATAATAACATAAATAATAACAGTATACTTGCAATATAACTAAACAAATTTTTATTTACAATATTATATTCAATGTTCAATGTTTATATGTATATAAGTCGTTACCTGACTTACTAGTCTTAAGGAGTCTTAAGGAGATTTGGCTGGAAGTTCTGAGTCGATTTAGGTTTTTCGCAGATGTAGCTTAATGCATCTTGAAATCGGTTAAGCTTGAATTTTCTGAGCTCTAAAATAGTTCGGATTTAGAAATTGAAGCAAATAATACGAAAATATAAACATTTATTCTTAGAATTTAATTTTTAGTGTAAATAACGAAACTCATTACTATAGACTTTCTAGTGTTAACGTGTGACTAGCTTGGTTTCGTTGCGTTGGTGTTTCCACCACCAGCGATTCTATGATATTTTGTCTTCAAGAAAGGGTCTTTACATAATATAAATAAGGTCTATACTCTTAAAAAAAGTGAGAAATATGCGTTTGATTACTTTGATTATAATGAATATATTATTTTCTAGAAACTTACTAGGAATAAATTATTTTGTTCGAAAGTCACTAAGTCGAGTTTCACAATGACATAACTAAAGTAATAAATCCTGAATCTCAGCTGAGTTACTCAATTGATAAATTGTCCAGAGAGGGCCAATTTCCTGACCTTCAGACTTAGTTAAAATATATCAATCAGATCACCAATATTCCTATGAAATATGAATATAATAATTATTACAAGTTTACAAGAGTTAGTTCTTATTAGTTTGTATTTAACACAATCTATGAAAATTTCGACTATTTATTTATAGCGGTTAATGAGATATAGTGAAACACGTGAAAAATCCACAAGGGTAACGCGCAGACCGAATCAGATATTTACAACAAACATTTGCCCAAGTGGGAATCGATCCCACAACCGTCGAGACTAAGAGCAGACTCGCCACAACGCCACAACGATGTCAAATTGATGCAATACATTCATCATAGCATAACGCCCAACGTACATTACTTAAATATCTAACAACATTTTTGGCGTTCTATAAACAATGTTTAATTTGAAATATCACGACGTATTTAATTATGTATTAAATAATTTAGATCCTTTATTACTTATTGAATCATGTTTGGTCGTTTGGGCTCGTTACATTTTTGTCGATTTCCCAGGGGCTAACAGAAATTCGTTAAAGGGAATGAATTGGAAATTACTGTTATTTGGACAATATCATAAAAACAACAAAAGCAATACGAATTTGTATTTCTATGGCTTATCTAGCATAGGCCCGTGGTTCCACCCGCATTTATGGCTACTTTTTTAGAAATTTTTAAGGTGAACAATTCATTCATGCATCATTTTTGAGTAACTTTAACTGTTATTTGATTCTCCGCTCCTATTGGTCAAGTTTTCGACATAAAAAGAATTTTTCAATTCCCCATTAGTTGCTTCTACTATCACGTTCGACTGTACAAGCAAACATATACAGTCTTCAGCTTTATAATATGGGCAGATATGAAGTCAGTCATATAAAATACTAGCGCTCCGGCTTCGCACGGGTATAAAATATGTGCCTATGTTATTCACTGAAAAAATGATTAAAATCGATCCAGTAGTTTTGATTTATTCATTACTGCCCGTGGCCCGCACGTGTTAAATTTGGAGTAAAACAATCACATTAGAAAACCTCAAAAATAACAGTGTTACTTCACTATTTAATTTATGTTATTATACATATAAGCCTTTCTCTTCAATCACTCTATCTATTAAAAAAGCCGCATCAAAATCCGTTGCGTAGTTTTAAAGATTTAAGCATACATAGGGATGTAGGGACAGAGAAAGCGACTTTGTTTTATACTATGTAGTGATGATTGTACCTAATTATTTTTACAGATTTTTTTTAAATATTTTAGTCTCCTTAATTTGTTACACAATACTTTTCATTCAATTTCATGAAAAGTATGTAAAAAATCCACAAAAGTAATTAAGGCATCTTAATTGAAAAGGGTTTCATTAGAAAAAAAATGAGTCCTAACTTCCGATACGATGCTAACTGACTGAATGATAAAGCCAAGTTACTGTCTGAAAATCTAATGAGGCGAAGCTATTATTAGTATGGCTCATTTGATTTTACGCTTCCCAATCCATGCGACCTTATTCGTGTCCGGTTCATGCGATTTTGATCTTTGTTGAACTGAAATTTTGACTATCCAATCAGTCTTTGCTAGCGAGTTAACTGACACAATCTATTGTATTTTCTAATAACAAAATCTTTTGAGGATATTATAGCTAATAATACGGTTAATAATACGGTTCGTTCAATGTAATTAAATTTCACCATCTGACATCGCGACAAAACTCGAAATTCCATCCTTACCGCCTCGATGTCACGCGTCCACAACAGCGCGATTTCTTCCTCACACAACCACTTTCCTAAGAGCCTATTCCTTCCTTAAAGGTCAGAAAAGCACCTGCATGCCCTCTTGTGTTGCGGATATTAATGGTCGGTGGTGATCGCTTAACATCAGGTGACCCTCCGGCCCATTTGCCCCATTTACATTAAAAAAAATGTTCTAATACTTCAAGTGTGTCGGGGATACTGGTGATATTTATTAGTAGTCGAGTCCTGCTATTTTTCGCATGCATAAGGCGGCCAAAAATATTTACTAACTAACTACTACTGCAAAACTGTTCTAGTTTTGCGATGCTTTCGACTAGGAAGCATACCCCCAGTATTCGATAGTACATAATTAAAAATGTTCAATTTACGTTTATACATATAGATCTTATATTTCTGGGTGTAAGAATCTTCTTTTAAGCAATTCATTGATGCCTGTGTCAGGAGACTCCGCTCTTCTTGAAGTTGGAATTAAGTAATCAATCTCGCATAAGGTGATTCAATCAAAATAACTAATTGGGAATACAAGATTAGGATCTGAAAGGCTTAAGATTATTTAAAGTTTTATATTAAATTTATTTATTTATAAAGTATTTCATTATTGCATCTATGTTGCCTTTAAAGACTAATCGAAATGATAAACTTTAAATAGAATATGAAAAATATTGCTGTAAAAAATGAATCGTTGAACTTGATCACTGAGCAATTATTGTATTATGGTTCACTTTTGCTTGAAACGATTTTTATATTCAAAATCTAGCTAAGTAGAATTTCACAGAGCGATAACTAGTGTAATAAATTCTTGAATTCAGCAGAGCTTTTCAATTGATAAATTGACCGGATTTACCTAATTCTCAAATTTTCGGACGGAATTAAGCGATTTCAAACGTCGGATGGAAAATAATATTGATTCTAATTTGACAATTATAATATTATTTAAAATCAATTATATAATTTTATAGCTTTATAATTTGTTATATGTTACACGCATTGCAAAATCAAAATACGACCAAAATATAGTTATATTAACGTTCGACGACGTTGTGGCGGAGCGGTAGCGAACCTGCCTTAAGCGCCACAGGTTGCGGGTTCGATTCCCGCTCGGAGCATATGTTTGTATTCACCATACGGCATATTTTCCGGTTTTGGTGTATTTGACCTTATCATTATGTATGTTTCCGGACTCCAGACAAAGGATATGACTGTCTTAATGGGGGCCGTTGAGTGTGTAGCGTTTATTTATTAAAGATAACACAACCAAATATTGATTTAGGTATATAAAACTTTAAAGCAATGAAAAACCATGGGATATGCTTAATAACTGAATAAAACTTAAGTTAATTTTAGCGTTTATCTTGTTAGCTTAATACAATCAGCCCCGGTTTTATTCCAGAAGGAGTAATTTACCGGAGATATAGGGAATTAAAATAAAAAATTCCTTTATATATTTCAGATCTCCTGTGTTTCTGTGGTGCTAGATTTGAGTATCATCAATTGCTGTTCGTTACATTCGCTAAAACTCGGGAACGGTTGAACCGATTTGGCTTTTTGGTTTTGATTTATATTTGGAAGTCCAGGGAAGGTTTAAACGGTGAGAAAATTTAGAAAAAATGCGCGGAATATAGGTAAAGAAATAATTTTATTTTTCCATACAAACTGTTCATGTCAAATATTCCAGTACGGTCGATAAACTCAGGTCCCTTTAAATTAAAGAATGTAGCGATTATTGTTTATTCAAAACTCAAATATTAATAAAAATAGTGAATATAGGTAGCTCAGCTAATAACTTAACACGACATTATTAATAATAATTATAATAATGTTGTAAATTCTAAGGCGTTACGAAGTTCGCCGGGTCAGCTAGTTATACTAATATTTAAAATATAATATCTTAGTCTGTTAGGTACATATGTAGGGCCTTGTTGCCTGAAATAAAAAAAAATACATCAAAGATACAACCAATGAAACCTGAACAATTTAGAAAAATTTATTCCAAGCCGTTTTTATCTTTAGTAAGAAAATAAAAAGAAATCTTAAGTCTCACTTAATGCGAAACACTCGAGGAAATGCGAAATCCGTCCTATGTTTAGTTAGATGGTCCACTTATGAGATGAGTTCCCAAATGGCGCCTTGAATAAAATGTCCGTCTCCGGACCGGACTGTATAATTTTTGCTGGGCTAGACTATTCTTGACACCTGAATTACACTGGACGAGTATCTTAATAAAGTTTAATTTAAATATAAATATTGACACCGTTGTGGCGTTATAGGTAACGAGTCTGCTTTCAGCCTCAACGATTGCGAGTTTTTTTCCCACTCGGATAGATATTTGCATTGATCTTATAAATTTCTGTTTCGGTCTAGGCGTTTGTCCTTTTGAATCTTCCGACCGTACCTCGGAGAGCACGTTAAGCTGTCGGTCCCGGTTGTTATCACATAACATCTGATAATAATCATTAACTCTTGAGAAGTAAATTGCTCTTATTCAATGAGTTACTGGTTCGCCCTAGAAGTTGCTCTGTGTAAAAACTAGGCACCTGTCAAATCCGGACAATAGTAATAAGCAGACCCTAGGTAAATACTTGTATAATACCGGGAATAATGCTAGAAAGAAGACTTTCTTATCGAACATGGCTGAAATTTGAGTCCTTTGTATTAATTTTGTAAATTGTTGTAAATTCGATTGCATTTTTTTTTGCTTACAATAATTGTATCTCATAGATTCAGTGCGTGCCCGGTGCGTGCATTCTCGGTGGCAAGATATAAAAGAGACCTATATACTTAATTCTGTGTTACATTGGGCGTATATAGGTTGACAATGACTGGTGGAATGATGGAATACTTGGTGTCGACATTTCGGGCGTCATTCAGTTCGGCAGTTAATTTGAAGGAAAGATCAAATTGGCCTCAAAAAAGCGTGGTGTGGTCAGCAAGGCGAGGCATTTTTATTGCGTCCATAGAATTATCAATGCTGAGCTGTCTAAACTTTGATGGTATCGTTAAAATTTCATATAAATATTTTATTAAGTTTGATGTAATAACATAGGGGATGTGAAATTCTATTATAGGTAAGTTTGTATTCATGAAATTATCTATTAAAGATATGCTCGCCTCGTAGGTGCCCTTCGATTTAATTTAATGAGTTTGCGTTTACTGAAAGCAACTATGTACTTTAACACTAGAAAGACGGAAAATTAATCTTACCAAGAAAGACGTCTAGGGGTCAAATGACTCCTCGTCGTAAAATTTTTTTTAAATATATTGCAGTGGACATTTAGTTTCAAATACATTTATGATCTTTAGAAAAGTGTTTTTTTAACTTTTTTATAACATCGTATTAAATAATTCAACTTTTAACAAATTTATTGAAAATTTTGACACATAATATAAATTATTGAGTGATTGCATTGTCCACATAATGGTTTTTAGTGAACATCATACATTTTATTGGATTTATTCTTGTCATTAGAAGAAAAATAGAGGCGTTATATTCTAGCAGCTACGGCTGACTGCCTTTGTTGGTGGTATTGAAGCAATGTTAGAAGATTCCTTCGACATGTTGCTGAATTCTAAAGTTAGCTGGAGTGTAAAATCTCTTCTACACATCTTATTGTTTATTTGTTCCGGATATAAAATCTATGCATTTACAGCAGGAAGACCTAATATAATTTAAAAAAATCTTATACCGGTATTCTTTTTGATGCTGCTTTGACGCTGTATTTTGGCCATTTAGTCAACCACATCAACAGCATATTATTTCATGGGGATACAATGTAGCGCTCCCATTCACTGAGCTTGAACCATTACTTTCCAGTACCACTTTCCAGCTTTTTTTTCCAATTTGGCTTCGTACATACGGAGTCGGACCTCACCGTTCAGTCAAAATATTTTGCCACGCTCGTCAACCTACTGGTTTAGGCTCAGTTCCAGCGATTTTTCCCTCAATACCTCTTCTGAAGTCACCGTTTCAGGATTATTTATCCTCTCTTTGGAATCACACTGACTTTCCACATCGTATGCTGGATCATCACGTAAAGATTGTAAAGATAATAATATGCGATGGTCGCTAAGCCTCAATGTTGTAAGATAACTAAATAATAATGCTTGCATGACATAAGTATTCGTTGATATGATTTTTTCAGAATTAGTACAATAACAGCTATAAAAAATAATGTAAATATTATGACCTCTCCTCAAGTGTGTATTGGTCATTTCAATAAATGCCGAATGGGTCAAATTACCCGGCGCCGTCTTTGTAGGTAAATGTTATGTTTATTTATTATATAATGATGATATTACAAAAACATCAATGGTATATTGAAATATAAACTATTTTGTTAAAAGTCACGAGAAGATGTAGCCCAAAAATTAATAGTTTCGAAATAATCGAACGCTAAACTTCAAAATGGGTCAAAAGACCCCCGCCCGTCTTTCTAGTGTTAAATAGATGCGTGATCCAAATGTATAGTTTAAATTAAAATAGGACTGAACTCGTCGCTAACTTCATACCGACAAACCAAGTAAAAAAATTCATAATAAAATAAAATTATTACATTTGAGAATTATAAAAAATCCAATACAAACATTGACTATTTTTAAGTTGAAGACTATCAATGCTTTTCTACCAAAACTTCGAGTAGCTTTTATAAAAAATATAAATTTTCGTCTATTACTTATTGTAATTAATATATTATTTGATATATTATGCATTATAAGTGAACATTTTCCTAAATTATTCATATAAGGCGCGTGATTATAACTTTTTTAGGGTTCCGTAGCCAAATGGCTAAAACGGAACCCTTATAGTTTCGTCATGTCCGTCTGTCCGTCCGTCCGTCTGTCCGTCTGTCCGTCCGTATGTCACAGTCATTTTACTCGGAGACCATTGACTCTATCTATACGAAATTTACTAATTAGGTGTATTCCATGAACCGCGCAAGGATTTTGTAATAAAATCTTAATATATATATGAGTTAAGGGTAGCAGTCCATACATGTAACTGACGATTGAAAAAAATTTCAACGTATGGCAACGTGTGCGATATTTTTGGATAGTTCTTTAAAAATGATAAGGAGGTTTGATTTTGAGTTTTTTCATTAAGCCAGTAATTGTTGAGATATTAGCTCCTAAAGTCGTAAAAATCGTGTCCCCCTCTAACTTTTGAACTATGGGATTTAAAATTCTGAAAAAATTTGAGCTTGTAGAATACCACATGAACTTTCATCCACATTTAGTTTGAAGAAGATAGGTCTATAAATTTAAGAGATATATAAGTTTTTGCCATAACTTTGTTTTTCATATTACTTTTAATAATTACTATGAAATTACCAACTTATTTTTGCGGTCGGTTTTAATTCGTTATTATTTTTAAAACCGTTAAGATTCTTCATAACCTTGCCATCACCCATTTACGCCTGTTTTCTCGATTTATCCAAGGCATTTTAATTACGATATCTTATGGCAGAAATTAAAACTCACTGGCATGCCTGAAGAGATCAACAGGATTTTTAAGTTTTGGTATAAAAATCAGGTTACTGTTGTGCGATGGTCAGAGAGCTACTCAAGGTCTTACAGGTTGGAATGTGGGGTGAGGCAGGGTGGCCTGACCTCACCCAAGTTGTTTAATCTGTATGTGAATGCCCTAATACAGACGCTCAGTAGCACTCGTGTCGGATGTCATATTGACGGAGTCTGTCTTAATAACATTAGTTACCCAAACGACATGGTTCTGCTGAGTGCATCTGTCTGTGGGTTAGCAAAACTGCGAAGTCTTTGTGAGAACCATTTCAAACGTCATGGCTTAGTCTATAACTGTAAGAAAAGTGAATGCATGGTCTTTCAGGCCAGGAGAAAATCGATTCCATCTATTGTACCTGCTATCAAGTTACACGGGGTTTCACTAAAGAGAGTTGAATGCTTTAAATATCTTGGCCATGTAGTATTCTATGACTTGAAAGACAATGCAGATATTGAGAGGGCTTTGTCTGTTAGGGCAAATATGATTGTTCGCAGGTTTGCTCGTTGCTCAATGCTAGTCAAAATAACGCTTTTCAGAGCTTACTGCACCACATTTGACCCTAGCAGCCTGTGGGCAGACTATACGCGGAAACAGTACAACGCCCTGCGTGTACAATATAACAATGCTTTCAGGATGCTAATGGGTATGCCTCGTTTTTGTAGTGCAGTTTTTATACCATTATGCGAAAGCGGTGCACATCGTTGTTGCGCAGGATTCTTTCCAGCTCAAGTGGCGTCCTGAGAGCATTTGTTAATAGAAGTTGTTTGTATGTGAACCACTGCTATCGGATTCACGTGCTGACAAATTAATCCTGTCTTAGGTTAAATAAGTTTTAGAAATTACTAACAAATAGGCGTAAGATACTTATATTACTAACAACATATGATGCATTGTTGGTCGAAATAAAGTTATTATTATATATATTATTATATAACCATGCTGCGGAACCCTTTAGATTCAACTGTGCGTGGTCCACAACGCACTTGACTGGTATTTTATTATTTATTGCAATGCGTTCGTTATATTATCATCAATCAATCGTTGCCGTTTTATGCAAATTGTACTAAAAAACCTGAAGATAAAGGAAAGGTTATTTGAAACGTTTTATAACTGTTATTAGTCATTATATTTTTGCATATATTTTATCAATATTATAGCTCTTTCTTCGTATGAAATGAAACCCTTAATGTATCAAATCATTTTACGATACTCTATTGTTTGTTAAACATTATGCTTTAGTATGTATTCAAACTGATTGAGTTAATTACTATTTAACAAAACAATAGCCAATTTCAAAGGCCGATACCCAGTAATTTCGATTAACGAGGCTCTTCTAGTTCGATAAGTTCATTCTCAATCTCCGGTTTGTATGAAACATGATTTACTTTCATAAAATTGAAAACCATAATTGTAGTACATCGGGCATCTACTCAGAACAGATCTTTGTATTGACTTGACATGTGTTCCGGTTCTGGTGTTTGTGCTTGTGTTTGCGTGTCTAACCCCCTACAAAGAATATTATTATCCTTGTGAGATTTTAAGAGTGAAAAGATTACTATTTAAGGAAACTTAAAAATATATACTACACACCAAATAGTAAGTTTTTCAGAGTGAAAAAGTAAGAGTGTGTACACGCTTACTTAAAAAAAGTCTGCCTGATGATAAGCTGTCATCGCAACCTATGAACGCATGAGATACTCGAAGTAACACTTGCGCGTTGCCAACTCAAAGGGTAGCAGAGAAGGGATAAGAAGGGAAAAAAAGGAGATTGAGCCTCCGGAGCTTTCACGAAACTCAACAGTACTCTGCTAATTTACGTCGATTTTCGGTGAGAGGGTAGTACTTCCCCGGTAGCATGGCTCTACAATTACATATCTTTCTTTTTTGAGGTCGATTCAAAGCTATCAAGCGTAGATGTAAATCAACAAATCCAGACAAAACTCTCCCTGGAAACCTAATGAAGCTAAACTATTATCAATAATGCCGTTTTGATTTTACGCTTCCAAATCCAGGACTTTATTCGGTTCCACTTCAAGCGGTTCCGAGCTTTATTGAACCGTAATTATGATTTAAATCGTCCATTGTCAGCGAGTCGAGTGAAGTAATCTATTTAGTCGACTGATTACAAAATCTTTCGGTAGAAAAGTTGTTTACTGAATCGATTTAATGCTATTAAAATAGATTTGACTATAAGTATATTGTATGAATATTTTATAGCAAATTTTTCTTGGTAGTCTGATCGATTAAGCGTTTACATAGACATTTCGCTATTGAGAATAATTTTTGTTCCAAATTTGTTAAAAAAAAATCAATATTTTAATCTGTTTAGTTTTTGTTTATTTCTTATTTTTGAGCTATAATAAAAAATATAATATGCCACTTTTTTTCTGAATAAAACTTAACAAAAACAAATATGTAGTATTAATAAGAGTTGACGAAACAAATCACTATTTACAAATAGTGGTGTGTACTCTAACATTAATTTACTAACTAAACTTTAATTTAGTACTGCTCAAACTTGTACAAGAAAAACTTTTGAACACAGAATTTATAATTTTTCTTGCTACACTAATTTAAATATTAAAATCTCTATAAACGTACTCAACTCGTGAACGCTCGATGCAACTTTGTAAATACGCAAAGTTTTTTTTACATAAACATAACAGAAAGTCCATTATCGTAAGTAAAAAGTTTTGACGCTATAACTAGTTTTCTCGGGAGTTTTGATGTCGTTACGTAACATAAAGTTGGCAGGCAATATAAATAAAGAAATATGTAATATGTTTATGGAGATACGTGAATAAAAACTTTTATTCTTGTATCGATTTATATATCTAGGTGTGACCGCGGCTTTGCTCCCGTCGGATCGGACCACCATGCTCCACAAACTAACTGCATCTTATCGTCCATCCGCACTTTATTTCTTATTGCTCGGGCTCTAAGTATTGTATCGTGATGTTATAATTATAGCATATAGCCTTCCTCAAGAAAATTTGTGGTCTCAAATACAAAAAGAATTCTTCAAATCCGATCCTTAGTTCAAGAGATGACCGCGTTGAAACAGTACAAGTTCGTTCCTACAGCACGTCCCATAGCAAATTTTTAATTTTTTGAAGTGAAACTTCTTTAGAATCGTTGTGATTTCAAACCAGATGCAACGGAAAAAACGACAGGTAAGAGACACAAATACAAAAATGTGTAGGATGAAGCCGGCAAAGAATGAGACAGAAATATACATACTAATATATAATATATCATATATATATTCATCTCATTCCTGTGTCGATTTACTGAAGTTTAACTTTTATCGTGTGCGCACACACACCTTTTTTTTAGATTCTGTATTATTATAATTTTTTTATTTAAATATCTACTTAAAACTATTACATTATTTAAATAAAAATCATTTAGACTTTCATTAGTGATAGGACGACCCTCCATCTCAAATAACAGAGGATTTGTTGTATAAAAAGTAATTACATTTCTTTTTCATTTACGGTAACTAAGCTTATAAAATTATTTTTTACTCAAACAAGTCTGGCTAATTAAAGAAAAAAGCGAAAACAATATAAAAGCTTACCGTGACCGTCGAACCGGTTCTGAACGTGCTCCGAATCTCAAACCTAAAGAGTAAATAATGAAGTAGCCCCGGTCAGCGCAATACTTAGATTACAACTTTTAATCCTTATTAACATTGTAATAAGGAACACAATTCGTTAACAGGATAATTTCGTTAGGACTGTACGCCTGAAATATTAATTAGCTGAAGAGGTTATGGAACGATAGAGCATCATTAACCGTGATTGCAAATTAGGTATAATGCGTGATCCGTTACTTGTGGTATAATATAATTTTTTGTTTAAACTACCTCCAAAATTGATGGTAAGCTTCTAATCTCAAAAAGCAAGACAGCAATATGTTATACAACAGTAGTCGGCTGTTGTTGTTGTTCTGTTGTAGACTTCTGTTGTTCTGTATAGTTTTATATAATCCGTATTTGGAATCGCATAATATAAGTATGAACTTTAGTATGAATATTTTCAATGTATTATTTCATTTTAGAATATACAATTATTTCTGTTGTTTCAATCGATATATTCTATACAAAATTTATTAAATAAAATTTTGTCTCACAATTTCTCAGAACAAAGCTTGTATCAAACAGAAAACGTGAACAATACATTTGCAAGAGTATGAAGATAGGGTTGTCCCATTCAACGAAATGTCTTCAAAGGCTAAAAGGCAAAGAAGTCTGATACCGCCCCTCGGTTAGGCGTCGGACGTCCGAGGTCGATTGACGCGCCCTATCCGATTACGAGGGGTGCCAAGTACTTGCTGATAAGAGACGACACCGACTTTAGACTAGACAATCTTGTAACTTGCATTTAATTATTTTGAAGCTACGCCAACCCTTATATATTCTCAGTTTACGAACAATAATAATGTTGAAAAAACCGCTTTTTGCTCAATTATTAAAGTTCGCTTCTAGTTTTATAATTAGAATCATATTTTATGTATTATTATGTTTTTAGGAAGAATGTCCCAATTTGAGTTGAGTTTGTAATATTTAGTTATTCCAAAGACGTTACCTGGCGCGGCTTTTTTTTTTTATGTTAGAAGTTGGCAAACAAGCATACGGCCCACCTGATGGTAAGTGGCTGCCGCAGCCTATGAGCGCTTGCGGCATCATTAGTAGGTGCCACTCACGCGTCGCCAACCTCGAGATGTTAGTTCTTAAATCTCGTTCGCCCAGTAATTTCACTAGCGTACAATGCCCTTCAAACCGGAACACAGTAGTGCCTAAGCACTACTATTTGGCAACAGAATATTGGACACTGCGGTGGTACCTACCTAGCCGGCCTCTTGCAACAAAAGACCTACCACCAGTGTGGCTTGACGTAGAAGAGCGAAAGCTGGCCAAAAAAGTTATCAGAGAGCTTAGACAGAAAAGCGGTTACCTCGTGTTATTTGGTTAAATGGAGTGTGGTGGCAAAGATTGGCATGGGGTGAAAAGGGGTGGGAAGAATTAGGGTGACAAAAAGTTGCAATGGTTGGCATGTGGTGGCAGGAAGTGGCAAGAGGTGTTATGAATTGGAGTTGATGGTGAAAAATGATTCAGTGCAAAATGTAATCAAATGATGGAACTTCATTCAAATATTGAGCCATATATGAGTGACCGTAGCTATAATTTTTTTTTATTTTTAATAACTAAAAAAACGCTACACACTCGACGGCCTCCATTAGGATAGTGATATCCTGTGTCGGGGGTCCGGAAGCTCATACAAGGACAAGGACAAATACACCCAGACCGGAAAATATGCTTGCATGGTCAACACAAACATATTATGCTCCGAGCGGGAATCGAACCCTCGACCTGTGGCGTTTAAGGCAGTTTCGCTACCGCTGCGTCACAACGTCGTCGAAATAATTATATTATGTTTATATAATATGAAGATAGCTAGTAAGCACACAGCCCGCGCGATGTTAAGTGGTCTCAGATTTAGTACGGTCACAATTATTTTGCCGACCCGAGTCGAAGAGATGAGGGCGAAATGGAACGCAAGAGAAAAGATTGAAGTTGGGTCTTTAGCGTTCTCACTCTTTAAACGAAACGCAATAGTAATGCTACTGCTACTCCACGCCAAGAATAATATTTGTTATCATAATGTGTGTGTAGTTAATACATACATTTCTTATATGACCATAACTCATAAATTTTACTTATTTGTTTTCAATAAAATTAATTTAAACTAAGCTGCGTCCGCAGCTCTGTTCGTGTGGTGTACCGATTTCTCTTTATTGCACGGGACCCTAATTATTATTCTAAAATAAAAATAGCCTAAGTTAGGCACTCATTTTAATATAAACTACCTGCCAGAGAAAATCTTGCAAAAAATGTATTTTTTATGTAAGTGTACTTTCAAAAAGCTGTCTATTTGGAATTACAAACAGACACTTAAATTTTTTTCTTGTATGTATTTTTATTTAGATTTTATGCTAAAAATCAAACATTAAAATATCTGTAATTTTATATTTATAAGCGCGCTACATTGTTCTTGTACAATTTAAAGTGAATATTTAACAATATGAATAACTTCATCAAAATTCAGCATTTTAACATAACAATTCGAAACTTCCACAACTGCATCCAGACTTAAACTTGTTAACAAAAGCAAAACAATGAAGAAGAAACTAACTTGTTAAAACAGTATATATAAAGCATTGACTACATTATTAAAATTGGTCAAGAATATTTTCAAACTTAAATCATCAGTAGTAGAGCCCTGCTTTTCCCAACACTGACCGGGGGAGTACATCTCATCTCACAGAAAATCGGCGTTAAGTAATAGTGTCTGTTGCGTTGCGTGCGACGAGTGAAAGCGCCAGAAATGCAAACTCCCATCATCTCTATACCCTTGCTTTTTACCGATCTCAACCCTTACCTCTTATCCCTTGAATTGGTAATGCACATGCAATACTTTAAATATCACAAAAATCGTGAAGTAAAAAACCCATGACCTGAGACGCTTAAAGCAGCTACCGCTGCATCACAACCTCTACAAAATGTTCGGTTCCTGTGGGATTACCAAAAATATGCGCCAGGAGGCATCCAATTGAATTTCAGTATCGTCTTGTCTTATAAAACATTATTTACTTACAAATGATTAATTTCCCTCTGGAGTTAGTTCCAAGCTCACCGTGGACAAAGTCGCGGGCATATGCTAGTTTTATGTAAAATAAGGTAGATATGATATTTGAATACGAGATTGATATTTAAATATATTTAGTTGAGGGTCTCTTCAAACAAGAGATATTAAAATTAATATGATGTGCGCTGAGACATATAATGTAAAACGTCTACAGAGATACGTAAACTTGGACTAAAGTAACAAATTTAAATTTTCATATACTAAAACACATATAAATCCCCAGAATTATAGTAGGCTAGATACCGCAACTCGTTCAACCAAACGTACTCTAAGTTTGTGCTATGCACAAACTTGATGCGTTACTACTTTGATGTTGACAAAATTATTAAAAAATATTAATAAATCCAAAAGTCTATATTTTGAAAAATTTCAACAGTCTTACCGACACTTAGCCCCGGTTTCTCGAACGTTGATCAAACTTATGTCAATAGCAAATACAAAACGCTCATTGGTTGCCTGTTGATCATTGATTATCTTTCTTCCATATTTGGCATGTTAAGTTAACATACCAGAGAAACCAGGGGTTAGCGACTGAAACGATTTTATTTACATTGAGGAAATCACTAAACGGCTGGGGTGACATCATCGTAGGTATAAAAGTCCCCCAACCGCAGAGGTCAAACTCTGCGGTACCCTGGGCTTGTCGTGCCGGGGGCTCAGTAGCCGGGAGTCGATTGTGCAGGTGGCACCTTCGACTGCCCGGTGAAGCTAACAGGGTCAGACGGTTCGGGCGTGGGGCGTTTTACGCTAGACCGCGCCTAGGAGGGTGGTGTCGTATGGGTCGCTCCGGTACTTTTCTGCTTATCAGAATGGACTGCGAGCGGCTCCTGCGACACCGGAGGTGTACTTAACCGGGGCCTTCAGCCCCGGTCGGGCGGTAGAGGAAGAAAACCTCTTTAAAAATAACGACGGTCGGTCGTAGAGGGAAACAACCTCATTAAAAAGTTAGTCTCGGCGGGGGAGCCCTAGGACCCAGGGCTCCCTTGGTTGGGTTTGCCGGGGCCTTTTGGTCCCGGTCGGTGGGGCGCGAAAGCGCCGCCGTATATTGTATTTATGTATTATATGTATTAGTATGTATATATGGCGGCAGTATGGTGCCGCCCAAGGTGGAGGCCGAAAGGCCTGGCGCGTTCGCGCGCGGTGGTGTATATCTGTATATATGTATTTTATGTATTATTATGTATGTATGGCGGCAGTAGGTTGCCGCCACCGGTGGGTCCCTCGGGGCAAGCGCCGGGGCGTCGCGGTTGTATGCTTCGGCGACCCCGCGACGTCCCACTATGGCGCTAGATGGGACCTTGGAGTTTTAGTGGGTAGGGAGCTCGGCTCCGAGTCCACACACCTCCTGCGCCATTGCACCCGTCCCGGCGCTCGAGTGCGTAACTGCATTTCTCCAAGTAAAAAAAAAAAAAAAAAAAAAAAGGTATAAAAAGTTGATACTCGGTTTTCATACTATGTAATGAATATGCGGTATCTAGCCTCTTAATCTGTGTATAAATCTAGATATCCACAAACATAATGATATAAACAGCATTTCTTTAAATTGAAATGTTTTAATTGAAAGTATAAATCGTTTTACGTATATTTTGTTAGTAACAAAAATTAACCCTCATACCTGAAAAATACTAGCGATTTTTTTTTACGTCTTTAATTGACTTTTAAAAGTTTAGGAAGTAAATAAATTATTTAGGACATTGTTCTAAAAATAATAATACGTATTTGATTGTACAATTTATTTATACTTGTAAAAAAATAGGCGATGAGATGGGCCCACGCGCCCTCATTAAAACAGCGTTGCCTTGCTTCGGACCTTCTCATTATAGGACCTTTTGTCTGCTCTAAAACATTCACAAACTACTGCTATATTTCTATTCTATTCATTTAAATTTTTAAATATATACATAACTCACTATTTTACCTCTCTTTTTATTATTAATTACCGTTGGTAAAATTCCCATTTCCCCTACAACTAAGCTTGTAACTTGTGCTTGAGTGTCCTACCCACGGGTCGTTGTCCAAAGGGTCAGAATCAAAGCTGCAATTCTCGAGTTACAAGTCGGCCCTTCTACCACAAAGCTATTGAGGCTTTAAATTTAATAAGTTTTTGATAATAAATATCCGTATACTTTGGATCGACGACCAACTTTTCGGTTGGTATCCTAACATTAATTTGATAACAACCGTTAACTCCTGATAAGTAATTCTTTCTTATCCAATGAGTAATTAATTCGCCCTTAGAGTTGCGAAGGTCATATGGGAACCGTTCTCTGAAAAAACTAGTTACCTGTCAAATCCTGATAAGAGTATTAAGCAGACCCTGGGTAAATTATGGGATTAATTCTAGGAAGAAGAAGTTAGATTCCTTTTTAGCGGACCCCGGCCTCCAAAGTGAATTTTTCGAACGCAACCGGGATTAACGCTAGGATAATGATGACTGACTGACGGATCATCGCGCAGCCTAAACCGCTGATCGTAGAGACCTGAAACTTGGAGGGTTTTATTGAAATTCATCCAAGAAACAAGTTTTTTAATATATATTTTTTAATTCCACGCCGTGAAGTGATGAAATGAGGGATCAAAGATTTTATTAAAATCGTTGTTTACGCGGCCGAAGCCGAAGCCGAAGGGCAGAAGCTAGTAATAAATAAACGCAACACACGAATGTCGATTTTGATAGGGTACGCATAATTAATCGATAGTAGTCAAGCGGGTTCATTCATCGTGTATACTGTACACACTGGAGGAGGGCTCTATTACAATGAATACACATAATTACCATTTACTACTTGGGATGGTTAAACACTAGTAAGGCTTCCGAAACGTTTAAATTATATTACCGTAATAATTAACAACGTCGGGTGTACCCTAGCTCTTATAATAACAGTATTTTCAACGTAAACTATTTTCTACTGTCAGAATATCACACAATATAAATGCAAATTAAAACTATAATTAAGTACTAAAATGTTTTGTGAATTTGTAAAATATTTAAATTTATATTACTTTCATTTTATAATTTATTTGTAGTTATATAGTAAAAGCTTATAGGTACCTTGATACTAATAACTTTTAATAGTAGTACAGCTACCACAAAAATTGGCCACCTCGACTGTGGAAGTACTACCATCACAGAAAATCGGCGTGAAGTAACAGTACCAATAGGTACTGTTGCGTTTTGTATGATGTGTGAGAGTGACGACGACTCAATCTCCCACCCCCTCTTATTCGTTACTTTCCTCCAAGCCTTTGGGTTGCCAACGCACATGTGATACTTTAGATATTGCAAGCGTTCATAGGTTGCGGTGACTGCTTAATCATTGAATAATCAATTATTCTGCTAGCCAACCGTTATGACATAATAAAATTATTGTATAAAATGTTCTAAATAATTATTTTTATTCATTTTGAATTACATAATGTTAATTTATGTTTTTATCCTCGATGAATAACTTTCGTATTAACGAATTTAACACAAGTATATCGTTTTAAGTTTAAGTAAACAAGAATTTAAACTTAGAACTAAAAGTTAAAACTTGAAACTGTTTAAAATTGTATACATTCAGATTCGTATTGTAAAAGTTTTTTTGTGTAATATGAGTTCACATTACATTTTGTGTACAAGTACTGTTTAAGTATTTCATACTTGTCAAATACATACATTATAAATGAAACTTTAAGTCTCTATTCTTTTTAATGTAACAACGAACGCGTATATTATTAAAAGAAGGGTGTTATCTGACTGTAACTACAAAGTTGTACCCGATTCCCGAATCTTATGACACCCAAAGTTGTCGTAAAATTCTGGATTATTACTGTTATAGTTCGAGATAAGTTCGTGTCACAGACGCAGTCGTTCGGGTACAGGAATGAAAATAAATGTCTGTGTCTGTATGAACGAATATTTACGACCCACCATATCGACGCTTCAGACTAGCGTTTTTTTATATCATGACGTTTGTCAAACAAGAATATGGTCCGCTTACTGGTAAGCGTTCACAGCCACCTATAAACGGCGGTAATACTTGAAGTATCACATGCGTGTTGCTAACCGAAGGGATAAGAGGGCAGGCAAGGGATGAGAAGGGAAAAAGAAAAGGAACAAAGGGGTGGGAGATTGGGCCTCACGCACTCTCACTCATTGCTCGAGACGCAACAGTACCTACAGATACTGATAGTTGCAGTTGTTGAGTAGTACTTCCCCGGCTGCAAAAAGCATTGTTTTACTATTATATACGCTCTTATAAGCGCTTCATTTTACCCTTCAAAAAGTTGAACGCACGCACACGGGCTTGTTCCAGGCTAATTCCGCTCTAACCGCTGGTAGCGAATGCCAGTAGTTTATTTACAGGGCTTTATCTTACGCACTTATTCGATCTTATGAGCGCGTCAACGCTCTTAAGAGTTGCGCGTGTGGCTAAAGGCGAGCGATTTTTACACGGTCATATTAAACGCCGGTTTGTAAACGCCCTATTTTTTCTGTACTATAATTAATATTTTGTTACTACCTTTCAATGTTAACCCTGAACGTTTTTAGGGTGGGCTACGTAAGCCTTTATCGTGCTTAGTCCGACACGAACTTTATCGAATCATATTACAATATAGTGAATGTTATTATGAAAATACTTATTAGCTTTCTTATTTCATAATAATCTTATTTGGAAAAACTGATGGAAAGCTTTTAACCACGTCAGGATACATTTTAAATTTCCCTGCGCACAATAAGGTAATCTATCAAAACAACGACAAGCGGTTCCAAAGCATTTCCGTTGAAAGTCAATAAAAATAACTTTTTAAATAAAAAACAAGGACTAAAGCCATTTTTAAAAGCAAATCAAGGGTCGCGTCCCCTTTCGAATACTAAACAGTTTCGCTGTGTTATTTATTCATATAAAATGAATGACTCTATTTTGTCTCGACATTTATTATAACGCTGTCAAAAATAGAATAGAGGAATATTTGTATAAATTATTTATAAGATTTTGTCGGAAATATTACTTTGCGTAGTACTATTTATTTTTATTTCACAATAGAACGTTCACGCCACTATTTCGTAAATTTTTTTGCATTTTTATGAAATCAAGAACATTTCTTGAAAACGTAAATCTATTTTTATCTATTTCTTTAGAAGACTTACAAACTCGTTTTAATTTGTGTCTATCAATTTTCATTGTCGCTCATACTTCTTGCATAGAAAAATGGAGCACCAATTTCGTGTGAGGTGAAATGTATTTAAATTGAAAGCTAAACCGTTTTTAAGTAAAAGTTAGGAAGTCGACCACACTTAAATCGCTTCACACTTAATTTACCTCAAGTGTTCGGGGAAACTTTAAACTGACCGCAGTTGAAACTTAAAACGTAGAGTTCAATAAAAATAGCATTTGTCTCACCCTGCCTTTATAATTTCCCCTAATTTTAAAAGACTAAATAAACGATACACACTCAACCATGCATCCACCATTAGGATAGTGATCCTGTGTCGGGGTAAGTAAACACACCCAGACCGGAACACGCATTCGTGCTTGTGTGGTTAATACAAACATCTGGTTTGACGCTGAAGGCGCACCTACTGCTGAGCCACAAAATCATGAAGACTAAAAGCAATTATATAAATAATAAATCAAAATTTTTTTTTTAATTGACTTTTCCACCAAGAAAAGAATTGTTACTAAGATAATAATAATAATAAATAAACGCTACACACTCAACTGCTCCCATTATGATAGTGATATCCTGTGTCGGGGGTACGGAAACACATACAAGGGCAAATACCCCCAAATCGGAATACATGCTTGCATGGACAATACATATACATATTATACTCCGAGCGGGAATCGAGCCCGCGACCTGTTGCGCTTAACGCCGGTTCGCTACCGCTGCGCCACAACGTCGTCAAAAACAATTGATCTTCTATATATATAATAAAAGAAGAAGATCTGACAGACATATAAACGCCCAGTCTAAGCTCTTGGACGTAGCAGGCTCAATTTTCACGGGTGTTGTTTTTGAAACGTAAACGAGCACTACGAATGGTTTACTGGAAATTCAACACTTAAAGAGGTAAAAAGAGGGTTGAAGTTTCTAAGGAAGACCGTCATTTTTAAAAGAAATTTCTTTTTACAAATAAAGAATACATACGTTGTAACGTTTTCTAAAATACTACCCTGAATGGGTGAAATGGGGTTCAAAGTTTGTATTGATATAGCTAAAACGTCAATACAAACATCTGCTCGGAGCTCCCGCTTTGGGATCCGGAAACATTCACAATAACAGGGACAAACACATCCAGACCGGAATACACGCCTGTGTGGTAAATACAAACATATATTCCGAACGGGAATTGAACCCGCGACATGTGGTGCTTAAGGCAGGTTCGGTACCGCTGCGCAACATAGTCGTTGACCTGTGGTTTCACCCGCGGTCAGATATGATATACTGCGCCACAACGCAGAGCACTGCACTAGTGTCGCTTCACGTCTATACGTTTAGGACCGTCCAATATATGTATATACATGTGAAGCTATAAGGGAGTGCTCGGTAAAAATAACGAAATTAGCAAGTGAAGGATGTAGTGAGTTATTACGTGTATTTAATCTTTCGTTGAACCCGCGATTAAGATAATAAACGATAATTCTGAAAATTGCACCAAAAACTCTATTGGTTAATGTAATGCTAACACGTATCAAAACAAGTATCAAGTATCAAAACTGCCGACGACTGTGGAGGCTACGTCATTATAAATGCCCTCCAACACTAAGGGAGGATCCTCCGACCAGGCGGGTGATATTGCCTGGCGGACCGAAGCCCTGAGCCGAAGCCCAACGACTTACGTTTGGAAAGTTGTATATATACCTCAAGTGGGTAGGAACGTTCGATAGCGCGATTTAGGATCGTGACGTTCGTTGGTCGTCCATATCGTTGCGTAGTATGCCCTGTAGGTGTCGTTGTAGCTTGATGCGACATTGTGACAATTTTTGTCTTTCTATCGAGTTACGTAGTGTTGTGTGTAGATGTCGCTACAAAACAACATATTATCGGATTACTACATTGTGAATCCTCACAGTAGACATGTGAGTGATAGTTAAGCAATTGCTACGACCCCATTGGGGTTACATGACTGTTAACGTGTTAATGGACCCCTTTACGGTTACTGCCTCGGCACTATAACTATTTACCCGGGGCCCATTTGGTGACGGTGGCCCGCATGACGTCATGGTTGATTGCGCAAGCGATGCCATTGTGTACTTTACAAGTGAGTATACTACGTGCAGTGGTGTGCGTATATGTATGTCTCAACGACAACAAAAAAAGAAGTTGCAGCTGTATATTAAATAAATAAATAAATAAATAAATAACGTTGCACACTCAATGGCCCACATTAGGATAGTGATATCCTGTGTCGGGGTCCGGAAACATTCACAAGGACAAGGACAAATACACCCAGACCGGAAAATATGCTTGCATGGACAATACAAACATATTATGCTCCGAGCGGGAATCGAACCCGCGACCTGTGGCGTTTAAGGCAGGTTCGCTACCGCTGTGCCACAACGTCGTCAAAATATTACGTAATTTTTACCGTTCTTTTTTATGTTACAAGTTGGCAAACAAGCATACGGCCCACCAGATGATAAGTGGTTGCCGTAGCCTATGAGCGCTTGCAGAACCATTAGTAAATGCCACTCACGCGTTGCCAACCTCGAGATATTAGTTCTTAAATCTCCTCTGTCCAGTAATTTCACTAGTGTACAGTGCCCTTCAAACCGGAACACAGTAATGCCTAAGCACTACTATTTGGCGGTAGAACATTTGACACTGCGGTTGTACCTACCTAGCCTTGCACTGCTGGAATAATGTCTGCTGTGACAGAGGTTCGCAGTAATATTTTTCCTAATCTGTCAGGATCTTCAGATTAGCTCGTCAAAACAAACGAAAAACTCTTCCACAGTATAATATTAGTATATATTATAGATGTAGTACGCCAAGCATCCTATTAGACTAATACACTTTGAAACTAAGCAAGTTGCAATCAATGACGTAATCCCCATAGTGAGATAGCCGATAGCAACTTATAATCCGGTCGACGTGAGAGGCAATCGGATAGCAACTTCCAAACGATTTGCTTAATCACTGCGCAGAGTCCAAACGTGGGGTGAGGCAAGTGCCAGTGTGTGTGTGATAGCCGGCTTATATATACAGTGATTGGTTGCAGCTCCGATGAAAATTCTTTTTTAAGTGCGCACAAGAAAAAAGATGGAAGGAATTTATTGATCGTTGGTATTTGTAAAAATATTTTAAGAGATTTCTGCTTTATGTCATAACGGTTGGCAAATAAGCATACGGTCTGCCATTGCCATTCATGTGATAAACGTAAGTAGCCGGTCCGAGGGAAAAAGGGAAGGGAACGGGGGCGTAGAAGATGGGTCCTCCAGCGCTTTTACTCATCGCACGAACCACATTAGTGCTTATTCTGCTACTGCGGACTTCCCTGCTCAAGACAGCCCATTTGTGCTAGGTGGAACATAGCTCTTCTAGCTGGCTTTTTTTAAGTGAAACTTCTTTAGAATCGTTTTGATTTCAAACCAGATGCAACGGAAAAAACGACAGGTAAAAGACGCAAATACAAAAATGTGTAGGAATGAATGAGACAGAATTTTATATTATATATTATATATATTCATCTCATTCGTTTGCCGATTTACTGAAGACAGAGAGACAGACAGATAGACCGACCGAGCGACCGACGAATGGACGGACAGACGGACAGAGAGATTAAGTCTTTACTCGCTGACTAATTTTAGCTAAAGAAGTTTTACTTCAATCGTGTGGTCTAAAGCACACTGTATTTTTTTAAATGACCAACCTATTACAATCACTCATAATCAGCTAAGATATAGGTAATACTTTGAAGATCTCCATTCTGTATTTCCTTAATCAGATAATCAAGGAATTCATATGGCAAAGAAAAAATCACAAAGAAAAAGACGTAAAAATACAACAAAATGCTAGCTCATAAATTCCTTCTTGTCGAACTCAGTTAAAGTTAGGACAGCGCAAGAAGCAAACAAGTCGCAAATTGAATTATTAGGAGATTATTAAGTGCTACTGGCTTTAGAAACTAAGTGTCTGATACAATACAACTATATATTACTCGTAACTATCGACTGCGATAACGTTCACTTCCAAACAATTTTGTTGATTTGACAACGTTTTGCTGCAGCGGTAGCGTACCTGCTCTAAGTGCCACAGGTTGCAGTATCGCTTCGCCCTCGGAGCAGGTATTTGTATTGATCATACAGCCATGTGTCTGGTCTGGCTGTGTTTGTCATTGTCCTTGTGTATGTTTCCGGACCTCCGACACAGGATATCACTATCCTAAAGGGAGCTGTTAAGTATGTAGCGTATATTTCTGAAGAAAGCTTATTTGTGACGATCGTTATTCGTCAATATCGTTGCGTAGTATGCCATTTAGGTGTCGCTGTAGCTTGATGTGAGATTGTGATAATCTTGTCTTTCTATCGAGCTACGTCGTGTTGCGTGTAAATGTCGCTACAATCTAAACCATTCTCGAATACACACACACAAAAAATTTCATCAAAATCGATCCCGTTGTTTAAGAAGAGTACGGTCATCTACAAGCGGACATTATATGTATTAAGATATACTCGTATTTTTTTAATAAGCACAATGAAGAAAATCTCTTTAGTCATATCTGTCGTAGCCTTTGTTTTTATTGCCACCATTAAAAGATAACCCACAAGAAAGATGTATGATAACAACTTACAGTACGAATGAGGATTTCTAGATAGCAACTCCAAAGTGATTTGCTTAATCACTGCAAAGCAATCAAACGTAGAGAGATTGCGTGTATGGCCTTATACTGGTACGTAGTAAATCTTAATCTTAAGTGGGCTTCCTTAGGGTGACTAGGGGGGGACTGCTGAGAGGAGACTAATCAAAACAGTTTCGAAACACGTATCAAAGGACTCGTGAAGAGTACGTGTATCGAATGATGCTGTCGGTTCTAATGTTTGATTACTTCTTGATTAATCATGTCAATATGAGGATATGACGTTGTGCTGACGATTAAGTGCAAATTCATATGAACAATTTGTGTAAATTGCAGTAGATAATATTTGTTTTCCTACAATATTATCAATATTATAAAGCTGAAAAGCTTGTTTGTTCGAACGCGGTAATCTCTGGAACTGCTGTTCATATTTGAAAAATTCTTTTTGCATTTGATAGTAAGTTTTTTGAGGAAGTATATATGCTATATAACATCATGATACATTACACAGAAGCCGAGCAATAAGAAACAAAGCGCGGGCGGGCGATGCGATACGGTGAGTTCATGGAACAGCAATACTAAATTACTAATAAAGCGAAAGAATTGTTCGTTTATTTGTTTAACTTAACAATAACTATGTATGAGCAAAGTCGTTTCGAGCGTATGTATACATATATATATATATATATACCTATGCATGTATGGAGCTATATAAATATAATAAATAATAAACGCTACACACTCAACGTCCCCCATTAGGATAGTGATATCCTGTGTCGGGGGTCCGGAAACATACAAGGACAAGGACAAATACACCCAGACCGGAAAATATGCGTGCATGGTCAATACAAACATATTATGCTCCGTGCGGGAATCGAACCCGCGACCTGTGGCGTTTAAGGCAGGTTCGCTACCGCTGCGCCACAACGTCGTCTAAATATGTCAATATCTTCGTGCCACTGTACAGCATATATCAATTATCTTACATGAAAGTTGTATGGCTATAAATATTCAGTATTAAAATAACTCATACTATTACTTATAATAATAAATAGGTATGTTTCAAATTAAAGTCTGCTATATTATCTAGTAAGCTGTTATCATTTATCATATTATTACATTGTTGATTTAATCAGAACATAATCGTGCGTCAGTGACTATTCAAATTGTAATTGCCGTACAATAACGAAATGAAGCCCTGCTTTTAACTAATTGTTGTTTAACTGCCCTCGTGACAATAATGTTCCACGCTATTTTAATTACGTATCCCCAGTTTGTGCCACTAGGGCTTATAAGGCAACCCTCCTACGCTAGCCCATTTGCAATTAAAATATTATTGGAAACTGGTTATTTTTAAACACGAAATGTGGCAATTTAGCTGATGGACAAAAAGATGACATAATCATCACTAGTAAATATATAATTCAATTACTCTTCTAACAATATAAGTGTTTCATTATCTATATGTCTCCAGGAATACACTATAAGACAAATGTCCTGCGACACGTGTTGGAGACATGTCAAGTCGAGCGACCTGTGTTGGTAGCGACGTCAGGCGAAGTAGTGCGCTACGCGAATATTCGCCTAATATATTGTAGTGAAATCTTGAAACTGTATTTTACAAGGTAGTCGATATCATGCCTTGACCTTAAAAATCTAAATAAAAGAAAGAGATTTTGGGTTAGGAAGTACTTACAACGAAGAATTAACAGTGGCTTCAGTTATTTCAGTTTGTACAAGTTCGGCATCAACGCGCTACTTCACCCGACGTCGCTGTCGACATGTCGCCCTTTGTCCTCCTTATTTGGTGACGGGAAGGAAATCTGCAACCAGATACCAGGCCTCCTGGGGATGAGAACCGGGTTATGTGGAGTTCCATGTGTGACTACCTCAATGCGTGTGATAGTTCCCCGGATTTCCTGCGCACCCTGGGCCCTCTCAATCACATCTCTAAACTCAGTCTATCTCGAAGACAGCTGATGGTTCTGCCCTCACCCTTGGGCTAATAGCATTGTGTCCGTGAGCCGCATTGTACTGGCGAGCAACAGGATTATCGATCCTCCTCTAGGCCACTAGATGGAAACATATATATTTTTATACTTATAAAAAAGATTTTGAACTTAAAATTTGAACTATTTAGACGATCGTTATCTTACAACACTTCAATTTACAATCATATTGATTGGTTTGAAATGTACAAAAATAGAATGTAAGGTAAGGTATGATTCAATTTATTATTATTTAATTAACATTTTACACAGAAGAAGTCGTGCCACGGCATTAAACACGCCTCTTAATTTTATTAAAATTACTTAATAAACTTTGGATAAGTTTGATGAAGTACTGCGAGGGTGGATTCGCTTTGGAGTATAAACGCGTGTTCGTTATGCATATATTTACTTTGGTAGAACATTATTTTAAGGAAAAACTCATATCATTATATAAGATACTATATTGTGTATGTTATCATATTGGTCATTTCATCAAATGAAAAATTGAATGCGGCTAAAAATTAGCGGATGAAATACATTTCAATTATTTTTAGGTATGTCTTTCTATTTGTCTGTCCACGCATTACTGCTAAACTAAATTTTTTAACTAACATATAACAGACTAAGAAATGATAAAACATATTTTGGAATAACATTTAGTCTTCATAAAAATCGGTTCACTCTATCAAAAGCTATTATAATTATAACTAGTGGCCCGATCCGGCTTTGCACGGGCATAAAATATACAGCCTATGTTATTCAATGAAAAAATTATTAAAATCGATCCGATCGATTAGTTTTGATTTATTCATTACTGCCTGTGGCCCGCACGCGTTAAATGTATTATTTACGACATCACATTAGAAACCTGAAAAAAAAATTTTTTTTCTCCACTATTTAATGTAAATATAATATACACTATTTAAAATAAAGTTTTCTTTATTTCTTTTCTTTGTAATGGATGTTATTATACATATAAACCTTCCTCTTCAATCACTCTATCTATTAAAAAACCGCATCAAAATCCGTTGCTTAGTTTTAAAGATTTAAGCATACATAGGGACAGAGAAAGCGACTTTGTTTTTACTATGTAGTGATGATGACAGCATAATATGAGCTAAATATGAGAAGTAGGTATTTCAGCGTTTTGCACCAAAAAATATCGAACGGATTTCGATGAAATTTGGCACACGGAAATACCTACTTTTCATACCGGAAAAATTTAGCTTAAAGCTGCATTAACGCGAATGGATCCGCGGACGAAGCTAATTTAAAATAAGTCAGTAAAAACAGTAACAATTTACGATTTTACATATTGCAACCATTTTCTACTTCTTGATTACATGGCATGTTTACTGAACGTAACAAATAAAAGCAAGGTTCCTGCCCTAAAATAGCACTTACAACAACAGCAAGTCACGCGGCCAATTTAAGAAAACACCAACCCTGCGTTATAGACTTGTGCTGAAACGTCTACTTAATTTGAGTTTATTATCGGCTTTCACCGATCAGATCAATACCGATGTATAACATTTAGTATTTAGTAAAAAGAAGGACCTTCCATCATTATTACAGGATTAGGATTATATACTCTGATTTCTTAGCACTGTTAAACGATTATGCTCAAACTGCTTTAGCCCCAGGTATACCGCAACATCAAATAATATCAAATAATGTTCAGGGTCAAAGCTAATAGTTAATAAAATCCTAAATGTTTATTTGTGTATTATTTTTTTCCTGTGAAACTAAGTTGGCAAGCAAGCAAACTATTCATTGTCACTCACGCGTTTCGAAACTCGTAATATTTGTTCTTAAATCTCCTTGGCTTAGTACTTTAACTAGATATAATGTCCTTTACACAGTAATTCAAAACACACTACTGCTTTGCGTAAGGATATCTGACACTGTGATGGTACCTACCTACCTAGCCGGCCTCTTTCAATAAAGCGCCTACTACCAGTATAAGGGGCTAGCCAGAAGAATCTTGTTTTTTTATGTGAGAGGGGCAAACGAGCAAGAGGCTCAACTGATGTTAAATGATCACCGCCGCCCATGAACATCTGCAACACCAGAAGGCATGCAGGTGCGTTGCCGACCCTTAAGGAAAGAATACGCTCTTCTCTTGAAGGTTCCCAGGCCGTTCTTGTTTTGCTTATCAAATTAATGACGAAGGATATATAATATCATTCTGTAGAATTTGAGTAGTAAATATAAACGCAATCAATCTAGGAAACTAGAAAAAAGACCCCGAGGTCGGAAGATGCATGAATCATACAAAAGCGCAGAAAATAAAGCTTTTCATTACATATCGCTCCGTATAATCAAATATGTTTGTTCGAACCGAATTTTTTAACGAAAGTCAGCGCCTTGCTGTATTTACTTATTTAATTTAATATTTATAGTGTTAATCTATGAGCCTTAGGTGTTAGTTTTAAAAATAGGAAAAGCGTATTAATTAATCTTGACAGAGTGGGATTATTACAAGATTTTTAATTAAATTAAAACAGACCAAGTGCGTGTCCGACCACGTACAGTAGAGGGTTCCGTTGTTAAAAAACTTCAGAAACAAAAGAATAATTTAACAGAAATCTAAAACTATATAAGTTACTATGAAAGTTTTTATATAAAACATTTTTAAATAATAAAACTTCATAAATAATAATAATAATAATAATAATAATCTTTATTTGTCACAAACATGGGTGTAAATAATACATAATGATGGTCATTTACAATAAGTCCCTTTCATGTTTTGCCCATCACATGGCATACAAATATTATTAGTCAATTATAATTTATTATGATTTTTAAATCCTCATACAATAATAATAACAACGATTGATGTATGTGGAAAATAAAAAGAATACAATAATGTCAGTTGATTAATATCATTGGTCAATTACAATTTGAAAATCTAAATACAATTCTCATAAAATAGAAAAGTCATCAAGTAAGTTCAGTAGACATAGTAGTTGAGCTATCAAATTATATATACTATTAATAATAATAAAAGAACTGATATAATAATACAAGGAATAAAAATAAAATTTCATTATGTCAATTATTGATTAATATAAAGATTCGTTACATTAGATTCAATATTTATAATTAATTAATATACATACACTCAATTCAGGTTGCATTCAGTAAATTAGGTTAGAATTTAATTTTAAAGAAGTCATTTATATCATAAATACATTCATCTGATAATTTTTGAAACAGCGTTTTATTAAATTTTAATATTGGTAATGACTTTATGTCGTCTGGTAAGTAATTGTATATTTTTAACGACATACAATAGACATTCTTTTTAAATAGGGCCAAACGTTGGAACGGTATTTCAATTTTTGCATTTTTACGCCGGTTTAAATTATGTTTAAGTGGAAACATTGCAAGGTTTTCTTAACGAATTTACAAATTTCGAAAATGTATAAAGCTGGTAACGGCAATATATTTTTTTTTTTAAATAACGGTTTACAACTTTCTAAATTTTTTGCACCACAAAGGGCTCTGATGCAGCTTTTTTGTGATCTAAACACTCTAATGGCATCTACAGAGTTACCCCATAGAATTAGTCATATCTTATAACCGAGGAGACAAAACCATGATATGCCATGCTAGCTGCCTTATCGGAAACAGTTTTTCTAAGTCTACTTAAAACAAATGGAAATCTATCTAATTTTGAACAAATTTTATTAATGTGCTCTTTCCAATTACAATGTTGGTCTATTATTATACCAAGAAATGTTGCTGTTTCTGTTTCATCTATTATGCTATGGTTTAAAGAATTATTTTTTATATCTGTGATATTATTGTAATGAGTCTTGAAGTGTATGTAATGTGTCTTTTTTAGATTCACTGTAAGGTTATGTAAGCTTAAATAATTTATAACATCCTGTACTGTATTGTTTTATTTCCAGATTTTAAATCTTGTTTTGTTTTGGTGCTAATAATAACAGTTATGTCATCTGCAAATAAAATGCTTTTATGATTTGTATAGTTCGGTAAATCATTGACATATAGCAAAAATAGTAAAGGGCCTAAAATACTGCCCTGTGGCACTCCTAAGTTTTTGCTCCGCTGACTAGATTTGTGTATTTTTTTAGCATTATTACAGATTTTTGTTATTTCGACATACTGTGTTCGATTTGATAAATAACTTCGAATCCAGTCATTAGCAGTACCTCTGATTCCATAATAATTTAATTTTTTTAAAAGAATGGTGTGATCGACATTGTCAAAAGCCTGACTCATGTCCAAAAGAAGGGCAGCTGTTGTCATTTTGTCATTAAGATTCTGTGTGATATTGCGGATTAGGTCAAAACAAGCAAGGGTAGTAGAGGAATTTTTCTTATAACCATATTGATTTACGCTTAAAATATTATATTTAGAAAGGAAATTATATATTTTATCATGTATTATCCTTTCAAATATTTTTGAGATAATAGGGATAAGTGTTATTGGTCTATAATTCTTGATGTCAGTTTTTTCGCCTTTCTTGTGTATTGGTTTTACGACCGATAGTTTTAATTTATGTGGGAATATCCCTTGTTCAAATGAAATATTAATTATGTGCTCTAACGGCCTCAGGATATAATTTGCACAGGATTTAAGAACGTTTGTACAAATACTATCATAGCCAGTTGAGTTTGTGTTTTTCAATGTCATGATTGTTTTATAGACGTCTTCCATATTAACGGGAGTCAAAAATATTGTATGTGCTGTACCAATGTCATATTTCTTAAAAAATTTCTGATTTGAGGTAGTAATGTCATTATTGATGAAGTAGTTATTAAATTTATTTGCAATTTCTTTAGCATTATTGTATTTAATATTATTATTGTCAATTACTTCTGATATCTCATTATTTTTACAATTCGTAGTCAAAGTATTGGCAATGATACGCCAGGCAGTTTGCGATTTTATTTTTGATTTTAGAATACTATTTAGATTACTTTTTTCCGACTGGTCAGTATACACTTTTTAGTACTTTAGAGGTAATTTTGTATAATTTTTTATTTATTTTTATTTGTTTTATCATAGATATATTTAATATATAGACTTCTTTTGTTACACAGCTTCTTTTTAATCCCTTTGTAATCCATTTTTGTGTCAAACATTTTGTAGTCACAATCGTATTGATATATGGAAAACATAGTTCGTAAAACAGTAGTAATATGTCGTGGAACTCATTGAAGGCTTTATTGGTTTCATTTTCTTCAAGAACATTATTAAATGTTAAAGCAGAAATGCAATTAGTGAACTTTAATACATTTTCCGAACAGTAGTCTCTTTTTTTCTAGCCATTTTGAGGCTCTCTTATATTAGTTTTACTAGTCGGTTCAATATTAAAATTTAATACTTGACAAGTTTCGCGATCTGATAGTCCTAATATGTGGTTAACTTGCTTAGCGTTAGACAAATTGCTAGCAATTAGGTCAATACATGAAAGTTTTCTTGTCGGTCTTTGTGAGTGAATATTTATGTTATAATTTAGTAATAAGGATTTAATTATATTAGAAAATTTATTATTTTTATGATGTCAATATTCAATCACCACATAATATAAAATTTAATTTTTATTGTTGTATATTTTATTTAATAAAAGTTCTAGTTTAGTAAAGAGAATGCATTGATATTTGATGATGGTGTACGGTAAATGCAAATTACTATCAGATTATATATTGGAATTTTTAAACCACAACATTCAAAATCATACTTTTTAGAAAAGTCGTGTAAAGGTATTTCTTTAAATATCCAATCGCGTCTAACTAAGATACAAGTTCCACCTCTTTTTCATTTTACGGCAATAGTATTCACCTACTTTATAATTGTTGATATTCAGATTACCTATAGATCCATATTTTATAAACGTTTCACATAAGCATATTATATCAATATTTCTGAATTGCATGCGAGTTTCATCCAGTGCACATTCTAGAAGGTCTTTTTTATTTAATACGCCAGCTATATTTTGGTGTAATAATTTAATGTTTTGGTGATTACCTTCGAAAAAAATGATTCTGACATGTTTTTTCAATAGGCTTTAAATAATTAAGAATTGTTTTTTGAATAAATTTATTATTTTGGTTGTCATTTGATTTATTTAGTTTTGAGTTTTTGATTTTTTTGAAGTAGTATGGAATAGTCCCTTTAGTATTCGACAATTCCTTAATTTTTTCAACATTTAAAACTTGTTCTTTTATTTCTGTATGAAAATATGGTATATTTGCTATTTTAAATTTTTTATTTTTACTCTCATAATTGTAATTTGTGCAGCTATTACTGTTTGTATGTGTCATGTAAGAGTCAATTATATATTTCTTCTTATAGTCTAAGTAGTCTATTTCTGTATTTAATTTAAAACATAGATAGCAAGTAGTATTGGTCAAATTATTATAATTAGAATATAGTTTTTGCTTGTTAACATTTGAACTAGTATCAACATATGTACAATTTAAAAAATTCTTTATTATTAGTCTAATATTACTATTTAATGTAGAAGAGCATAAATGTATATGCAGAGAGAATAAATGTAGAAGAGCCATGCTGTTCCCAGCACAAATAGGCCGGGTCGGCTGGGGAAAATCCGCGTGAAGTAACAGTATCTATAGGTACTGTTGCGTATCGTGCAATGAGTGATAGCGCTGCAGGCCCATCCCCTCTGTTCCCTTTTTTTTATGTAAGAGGAGGCAAACGGGCAGGAGGCTTACCTGATGTTAAGCAATCACCGCCGCCCATGAACATCTGCAACACCAGAAGGCTTCCTTTTTCCCGTCTCATCCCTCCCTCCTGTCCCGTGGGTTGACAACGCATGTGGTACTTCAAGTATCGCACGCGTTCATAAGTTGCGGTGACTGTGTACCAACAGGCTTGTTTGCCAACCGTCATAAAATAAAATAAAAAACTCAACTTTTTTTGGAACGTTTTATATAAAAAGTAGATCAAAACATTTTTTATTCATACATTTGAAACGGTATTTTTAGGGATACTAATGAATGTTTTGTCTCATTTGCATTTTGATTATACTTTATTTAATTCAAAGCGATCAACTTTTAACCCCTAATGGGTTTTTCTCGCCGTTCCATGTCGTGCGATTTGGCAATTTATGTTAAATTTGTTTCCATTATCATTTTCGATAAAAGGTTTACTTCGATATTGAAACAATATTTTTTATTATAACTTATAAAAAAAAATATATAATGTATTTCTTTTAAATATTTAAAAATCCTTTACATTTCGAGAAGAAGGAAATTAAAAGAGTTGAGTGGGAATGTGTACATCTGGTGCTCACAAAGACTTAGAATGTGAAAGGCAACTTATTTATACCTGTTTTTAAGTAAAAGACAAGCACAAAGTTCTGTACTTGTTTCCATGTAGGTAGGTTTTTTTTTAGTCAGACGTAGTGTTTTGTTTATTTCATAACGGTTGGCAAACAAGCATTTGGTCCGCCTGTCGGTAAACTGTCATCTCAATCTATGAAGGCTTGCGATACTTGAAGTATCAAAACCCAAACCAAGAAGGAAGGGATAAGAAGGCAAAAAGGAAGGGAGCAGAGGGGGTAGGAGACTGGGCCTCCGGCGCTCTCATTCATCGCAAGAATCGCAACAGTACTCTGTTATCTTACCTTGTATTTTGTATAGTAGCAATGTGATGACGTCAATGTTTTTTACACAGACGTGACCGTTTTGTGTGAAAATTTTAGTCCAAAATATTTGTATAATACACTATTACAATTAGAGTTTCCATTTTAATGTATACACCCAATTTAAATTTAAATAACTCAGCCTATGAAAGATATAATAATTTAAAAATTTTATTGCTGTCAACCGTAACATTTATGTTTGCGCTAAAACAATGAGCACTGTGTCCCGAAAGTATTATTGCGTGTTAGCGGCAGTAAGATTTTATGATGATAAGCGATGATAAGTCGAATCAAAAGTTTGTTTTAGTGTAAGGTTCTTTAACTTCGACTATTTGTAAAAAATAACATTAGTTCCATAGTTTTGCTTCGTCACTAATAAGCTTCGTGAAATAAGTTTTGAATTAAAAAAAACACTACTACGATAAGTTATTTGACGTTGTGGCACAGCGGTAGCGAACCTGCTTTAAACACCACAGGTCGCGGGTTCGATTTCCGCTCGGAGCATGCCGGCACATTTTCTGGTCTGGGTGTATTTGTCCTTGTCCTTGTATGTGTTTCCGGACTCCCGACACAGGATATAAAGATCCTAATGGAGGCCGTTGAATATGTGTCGTTTATTTATTTTAGCAGTTTCAACTACCAGCCTTAGCATAGCGTTCCTTTGGAACGATAATTTAAAATACCAGCCTTTTAATTTACATTGTTTTCTGTTTTAAGCTGAAGAAATGGACAGATAAAAAAAAATAACAACACAAAACCAATTTTTATTTCCCGGATAATTTGTTATTACGGTGGTTTCAGGCTAGCGCGTATGAGCACTTTTTTCGAAGTGCGTATAAGTTACTTTATACGTGCCTTTTACCACGATGTAACCGTTGAAGCGCTTATAGGCTCGTACAATATAAAGCGCTAAAAATATGCTACTGAAACTTTACGTGTACGTGCCCCTAGCTTTTTGAAGCGCGAAATAAAGCGTGCGTGTGTATGCTGAATCGACAAAAATGCTAGTCTGTAACTACCTTTGCAAAAATTTGAGGAAGTACGTCACAACTGACTATTTAATGTATATAAGAACAGCACAAGATGTATTCAATAAGAAAGAAGCCTAGAAATCACAAATGATCAAAATATCAACCAATCAACAATAATATATCATATAAAATACAAAAAAAATATACGAATTTAAAATCTTTTCTTTTTTGAAGTTGTTAAAAATAGCACACCAAACATAAATTATCGACAAGTAACTCCTCACCAGTTTCTCTATAACGCCTTAATAATTGAAAAGGAAATATTTTAACAACAAAATACGATCCATGTTACATGTAAATAAGTCTTTATGAATTAGGGAAGGCATCTTTCATCTCTTTTCAGTGCGATTAGATATTCATAAGGCGCCGTCGGGTCCACCCATATTCACCCCACCCACACTGATTTTTGTTTTTCTTTTACGAAAATAAAAATATAAAACTCAGCCATATAATGAATTTATAATGCAACATTGTTCCTACGTATATATCCTTGTTGTATTAGGATGTCTACTACTTTTAACATATAGATAATAATTAGATGAAGAATATTATAAAAAATACTAGAAACGATCTAGATACATATTTCACAAAACCATGATCAAAACTGTTGAATCAAAAATGTTTTCGATAATACCTAAAAGTTGTGGTTTATATTTCATGCACATTCTCAGTACTTATGTACGCACGTTTTTGAATGAATACTTAAAAGTAACGACAAGTTCAAGTAGCTATACGCGTTAGGGCCGTTACAAAACAGCGTTTCATACGAGCGTATAAGCTCGTTTTTCAAAGCACGTATAGGTGCAGAGGCGCGCTTTTACCTCACGCGCAACTCGAACAAGCGTTGAAGCATTTATAATTTCGTATATGCACGTCATATTTAAAAAAAATATGCCACTGATACTCGCCACCACCGGTTAGAACGTACACGCCGGGAGAAGCCCTTATACGCGCGATCGGTTCTTTAAAGCGCGCGTGTAAGCGCATATGAAACGACCCTTACAATAAAACGTGTATGTGAAATTCGCTACAAAATTGCGAATATACTTTTACATATGGCATATGAATGTTACGGCTTCCAAAATTACAATATAATTATTATGAACATTACATTCTTTAATTCTTAAATATTTCGGATTTTGTTACTCAATGCAAAATTTATACCTGTTTTTAGGGTTCCGTAGCCAAATGGCAAAAAGAAACCCTTATAGTTTCGTCATGTCCGTCAGTCCATCCGTCCATCTGTCTGTCTATCCGTCTGTCTGTCTGTCCATCCGTCCGTATGTCACAATCATTTTACTCGGAGACTATTGGCTCTATATAGACGAAATTTACTAAATAGGTGTATTCTATGAACCGCACAACGATTTTGTAATGAAATCTTAAAATATATAAGAATTAAGGATAGCAGGCCATACATGTAACTGAGTTTTGAAAAAAAAAAATTCAACTTATGTCAACGTTTGAGATATCTTTGGATAGGCCTTTCAAAATGATAAGGAGGTTTGATTCTGACTTTTTTCATTAAGTCGGTAGTTGCTGAGATATTAGCTCCTAAAGTCATAAAAATTGTGTCCCCCTCTAACTTTTGAACTATGGGAATTAAAATTCTGAAAAATTTGAGCTGGTAGGACATCAAATAAAATTTCAACCACATTTGGTTTGAAGAAGATAGGTCTACAAATTTTAGAGATATATAAACTATTCTCGTATCTTTGTTTTTCATATTACTTTTAATAATTACCTTTGCGGTCGATTTTAATTTGTTATTATTTTTAAGCCCTTAAAATTCTTCATAACCCAGCTGCGAAAACCTTTAGTTTCAAGTGTGCGTGGGCCACAACGCACTTGACCGGTAATTATTTTTCAGAATTGCGTAAACAGGTACATTTTCTAGATATAGATAGATAGACAAGATAACTGATTATAAAAAAAAAAAAACATTTTTTACCTTGAATATTATATATTCCACGAAGTGTTAGCGCAGCGTCAGCGAACCTGCTTTAAGTGCCAAAGGTTGGATTCCCGTTTGGAGCAATTGTTTGTATTGACCATAAAAGTCATGTGTTGCGGTCTGAATGTATTTTGCGTCGTCCTTGGATGGTCTGTCGACGCAGGATGTCATTATCCTATTGCGGGCCGTTGAGTGTGTAGCGTTTATTATTTACTAGCGGCCCGCTCCGGCTTCGCACGGGTATAAAATATATAGCCTATGTCATTCACTGAAAAAATGATTAAAATCGATCCAGTAGTTTTGATTTATTCATTACTGCACGTGGCCCGCACGCATTAAATGTAATTATTTTCGACATCACATTAGAAACCTCAATTTTTTTTCTCCACTATTTTTATACATATAAACCTTTCTCTTCAATCACTCTATCTATTAAAAAAACCGCGTCAAAATCCGTTGGGTAGTTTTAAAGATTTAAGCGTACATAGGGACAGAGAAAGCGACCTTGTTTTATACTATGTAGTGATTATTATTAATATTATAATTTTAATCGTAGTTGTCACTTTACTGTATTCTGTTTGCACGCGTCGACTCGATCGGGGAAATACGGCCCTCATAAATAGATGCCGTATTTATATAATTGTGTTAGGTTTGAAGAGTGTAAGCACCAGAGTCAAAAACCATATTCCCTCCATCGCATCCCTTTGCTTTTCTAAACATCTTTATCCCTACGTACGAGTATGACCCTGGTTAAGTCGGCAATGATTTACCCCCGTTTTCTCATACGTGGATCAAATTCATGTAAATTTAATACTAAATACAGAACGCTCAATGGTTCGAGACATCTAGAGGTCCGATGATCAAGAGGTAACTAAATGAGTGTTCTGTATTTGGTATGTTAAGTTGACATAAATTTGATTAACGTACAAGAAAACGGGGGCTAATCTCCTACGACTGAATACTCACTGAAAGGTTCTGAGGTTCTGACGACGGTTCTGTTGTAGCAGCACGGCATCACTGCTACGGAGGTAAATACACGTCGTAAAAATATTTCACTCGGGCTGACAGAAAAAATACACGATTTTTTTAAACTTTTTATTTCTTTATAATGTTTATTATAGATTTAATTTATTTCATGCACATCGCACAATCAATTATCGTAATACATACAACAAATATTTATACTATTGTTACTTGTATACAATAATAAACTTTCCACATAATAACTGGATATAGTTATCGAGATCTGTTGCGTAACCTAATTTGAGAAAATATATTTCAATGAAATATATCTCTTATATTCATACACACAAAGATGAATTGAAAATTTATCGGACAACATGTAAATGATTATATACAATTATAATTTATACGATTAAAAATAAATAGAATCTTTATGATTAATTTAATGACAGTATCTGTCTTAAAAGCACTTCGAAACCTCAAACTAGAAATGAGGATGATCTATGAAATAAGGTAGGACGGGGTCTTGTGCTTTCAAATTAAAATAAAAGTAGTTTTTTTAATGAAGAAAATAATTATATTTCTTATATCTTACTAAAGGGGTTATGGAGGAATTTACAGATTACGTTAAACAAAATAATATGATATTTATCTAAAACTGTAAAATTTATATTTTCCTCTATATTCATACTAAAAAATTATCCTATTTATAGCTATTAATATGTTTATTTATACAGACTTTACACAGGTCATTGAAGAAATTAAAAACAATGATAAATTTAACTAAAATAATGTAAGCAAAGTGTTTTCATATTCTTAGTTTTTGCAGGAAATCTTATAGATTTAAAACACGAATTACTTATGGAAGCCTACTTACGATAGCAATTGTTAAAGCCTCTCGAAATATCAGTTTATTTATAGCACTGTTACCAATTAATAATGTGAACATGTTAAGACAAAATGTAATGATAAAAGTTATTATTTGTTAAGTATTTTCTGTATTTCCCAAAGGTAGCGAACGCCTAGTGTGTTAAGTCCGCTTTTTGGACATATGTTGTTCAGTAAAGATTAAATAAATAAAAACAAAAAATTTTTGCAAAACAATATTTTTACAAAATAAATACTAATTTTTAGATCTTGTTAATAGAATCCACTATACTTTTTACTTTGGCTTTAGAAGGTTCAAAGGTATTTTTTAAAATACTTATGATTTGTACCATTTTGAATGATAGATCTATGTAATAATTTGGACCTGTGTAAAATCTTTTGTTTATACATACTATTTACAATAATTATTTAATCCACAGAATAACAGCTAAAACATTAGATACTTACAATTTTACATTTCTTATTACAGAGTAGCTAGATAGATTGATTCGTATATCTTTACTCATTATTATATACAGTCCTTGTATTTCCTAAACATTTGTTTTTAATATAGTATTGTCAGCTGTTTTATCATTCCTGTTAACAATTTTATTATCTCTCGAAATGATTTCACTTTAAGCATCCGTAGTGTTGTAAATCGTTGAAATTTAATATTTTTCAGAAGAAGAAAAATGAAACCCAGATCAAAGCAGTCACATTAATTATAATAACTTTAAATAACCTATCTACAATTAAATTTTCAGCACGGAGACATTGAATTGTTACGTAAAACATCTCGCGTACTCGACATTAAAAACAATAATTAATCTTAGAGTAGATATATACAGTTCTATAAGAAACAAGCAGTTCTACTTGCTCAAGGATAATTTAAATTTATATCGTATATAACACAACCCACACTATAAAATAGCATAACTATTTCTGCTGCTTATAATGACGTTTGTGTCTAAGATTCTATACGACAATTTATATTAGTTGCACTATAAGGCGGCCCTTACATTTATACAAGTAAATAAAATTAAAATGTCTGTTTGTAATTGCGAACTAACAGCTTTTCTTTCAAAATGCATATGGAAGTATAATTATACTTATATAAAACATCTTTTTTTATTTTGCCTATCTGTCTGCTTGCAGATAGCTGATGGTATAAGGAGTAAAAGTTATTTTTTAAAATGCAATGTTCCGTGCAATAAATAAAATCGGCACACCACATGAGCGGAGCCGCGGCTTCGTCATAGTCAGAATTGCGCTATATTATTAAAGAAATTCTTGATGATTACATAACACTACTCTACATGTTGGGACAGTTTTAAAAGATTGTGAAATTAATGAATAAAAGATTGATCAAACTTAAATTTTACTGCGCATTAATTTTAGGATTATGGTTACTAATTCTACGCGTGATGCGATTGACGCCATTGCCTCTTTTGACAATCTTTTTGCCTCAATATTATGAAATATAATATAATTAATAATATTGAATTATTGAGCCACCAAGAATAGTATAAAAGTTGCGATCATAGCCAATGTCCTTAATTACAAGTATTAATTTTGAAGTTTTTAAATAAAGTAAATAAAAGAAATTTTAGTACAAGCGTCATTATAAGCAGACAAATAGATTGGAATTTTATTTACACGGATATATAAGATTGTATATGTCAAGATAATGCTAGGAAGAGACTCGTTGCCAGAACGATGCAATGGGTCGATGTAGGTGCGAAGGCCTGACCTCCTCTCTGCATTGCTGCTGGATACTCACCTGACAAAGGGAAAATCGAATTTGCTTCTTTGGCAAAAATTAAAACTGTTCTCAACAATACCATTGCCGATAGAACATTAACTTAAATCTATAACAATTAATGGTTGAAATTCGCAACATATTTTATAGATTGTTACCTGTATTAATACATAAGATACTTCTTATTCTAGAAAAGTGTTAGGTTCTCGTGGGATTAACAAAAAACTGACTACATAATTGAATTTAGGTATAAATGTGTTTTATGGAATCCACACTAATTAATATTTTTAAAACATTATTATTAATATGAAAGTAACTATCTGTATGTTACCTTTTTACACCTAACCCGTTGAACCTATATTGAATTATTTATTTTTGTTGCGGGAAAAAATGAAGGTTGAAAAGGGCGTGAGATTTGGATAGACATTTATTTATTTCTATTGCAATAAAGATGCATTAAAAGTCGCAGTCGCGCAGACGTAGTCGCGGGTGAAATTTAGTTTTTAATTTTATATAAAAAACAAAATATACGAAAATCGTGTGACCTTATTACAAATATTGTAAAGGTTTATTAAGGTTTTAAGCTTTAATTGCGTTGCGAGCCAAAATCTAATTACAATACAGCCGCTCATAAAATCAGTCAACACTCCAATTTAACCCACGTTTCATTTCTTTGATTCATGAATGTCGTTGTTTTAATGGCAACAGCCGCGGCTAGGGCCTTATTCCATCTTGGGATTTAAAAATATTACTCCTCTCTTATTTTACGTAGGTCGTTTATCAAGGAAATTGGGATCCATATAACAGATAGTGCTGTCATAGTCGGATATTATATATTTCATAAATTATTGTTCTTTTGAATTAAATTAAGCGTAAAAGTAAACATATTCTCCAAACAAATTATTGGGTTTTTACTCTATTCAAAATAAGGTGACTTCAGACTAGCGTTTTTAGCGTATACGGTTCATTTGCGCTTAAAAAGTTGAACGCGCGCACACGGGCTTATTCCGGCGTGTACGCTCGAACCGGTGATAGCGAGTGTCAGTACCATGCTTATAGCGGAGTCATATCACGCGCGTATACGAGCTTATAAGCGCGTTCACGCTCTTGTGTTGCGATAAAATAAGCTCCTCTACGTGCTTCTAAAAACAAGTTTCTACACTCGTATAAAACGCTGGTCTGAAACCGCCCTTAAGAGTAAAAGTTAAGATGAACGGATACGTTATTTACTCAAAAGATATGTAACTTATGTCAAAAGCAGATGGTATTTTAAATATGAAACTCACCATTAAGTACATGAACGACTACACTCTTAGACTGAGCGTTGCTCGGGTTGCACTGGTAGGTCCCAGAATCAGAGGGCCTGGCTTGCTGGATGAGAAGGAATGAAGTAGTCGTTTCACCTTTCTCTGTCACAACTGATACGCCCCCTCGCGGCGAATCGTAGCTAATTATCTGTACAAATAAAATATTTGTATAAAATAAGTTAGTAGCTTATAGTTGTAATAGAACTGGGTACGACAAAGGTGTCTGGGTATACCAAGCAGCTCTCGCGTTAAAGAGGTCACACCTTCTAGCGTTGAGCTATTGAGGCTTCAAGCTCATAAAATTGATAAAGTGCTTATATTATTATTAATAAATCTTACTTAGTTAAAACGCTAAAACATAATATACATATACGCATAAGTAGTACGCCATAGCTATTTATTATTAATGAACTATATAAATCAAGATTATTCGATTACATATTGGGTAGTTGGGCATTGGGTAGTCATATAGAAAATAAATATTGCTTTCGTATTTTGTACGAGTATATCCATTATCTTAAAATAAATATTAATTACCGCATCGTTATGGTTCCAGAATATGTAAGCAGGCGGCTCGGGCGAGTAGAGCACGACGCATGTTAAGTTGATAGTGCTGCCCCGATCGATATACAGGTCTGGACCGCCTATTATTTCTGTTGTTGGCTCTGAAATTTTAATATACAACGTAGCTACAAAATTTTTACGATGTTTTAGAATTTCGTATATGTGGACTGTATTATTAAAAATATATTATCATATGCAATGAGGATGCAATTTATTCAAATTACTCCATTATAATATTATCACAGAATTTCAATAAATAAATAATGATAAAAAAATAAACGCTACCGTTGCCCTTAGAGTCCTCCTTTAGGATAGTGATATTCTGTCTCGGGGGTCCGAACACATACACAACGAAAAGGACAAATATGTATGGTCAATACAAACATTCGTTTCAAGCGGGAATCGAACCCGTGACCTGTGGCGCTTAAGGCAGGTTCGCTACCGTTGCGCTACAACGTCGTCGGACTGCGGAACAACGTAAAGGAATTTTGTATGATATAAAAAGAAGTCACGATCGGTTCAGAACCAGCGAATACAAAACATAATGTACACATGTGATATAACAAATATGTAATATTGAAATGGAGTTTTGTAAATAATTTATTGTAACCTTTTAATAATACCTATAAAAATATACTAAGAATATTTCAAAATTGTTAGTGTCGCTTATAATATATAACACTTAAAGTCGATAAAAATGAAGTGATTAATTTCAGAATGAATGAATCTTTGTATCTGTGTATCTAAATTATATTGAAATCAATGAGTGAGGAATTGTAATTGAATTTCAATTGAAAAGTCGTTTGTTAGAGTGTAAGCAATAAACTTATAAATTAATTATTCTCCTATTTAATACTCTCTAGAGTCCAGAAGATAATGGCGATATAAAAAGACGTCGGTGCCGTTGTATGAAATTAATTTTAGCGAAGACATTTTTTACAATGCTCTCGGGTTGTCGCCTCCAAGACTTTTATTACTTGATAATAAATGCCCCACGATAAACATCGTTAATGCCAGTCATGTTTTACATAAAAATATAAATTTATAGTTGAAAAAATTGGTATTTTGCTTCAGTGATGATATTATTATCACGTTATTAAATCGCTTTTCTATCGATTTACTTAATTATTCGCCTAGAGAGTAAAGTTTGTAAGTAATTTTTTTTTATAGCGACTAAGTTGGCAAACATATATACGACCTACCTGATGGTAAGTGGTTGTCACAGCCTATGATCGCTTGCAACGCAATACCTTTTTAGGTGCCAATCACGCTTTGCCAACCTCGAGATTGCCAACTCGTGATTAGATTGGCTCTTAATCTTCCTTTGCCCAGTAACTTCACTAGCTACAGTGTCATTCAAACCGAAACACAGTATACTGCTTTACGGTAGAATATAGAACCAGCTACGGTTCGAAGCATAGTTATTGATATATTATATTATATTGTTATATATTACTGATATATAACTTTTAAATTTATTTATTTTTCAATCATTTTTATTTCATATGTGAAATTAAAATGGTAATAATCGTATTCAATAAATAAAAAATATAATTAAATCGTACAGCAAAGGAAGGACTGAGATTTTATTAACAAGCCATTCCAATGATTTTAATTAGGAAATCCAATAAAACAGTTGAAATTGAGACAATTTCAATTCTACACTACAAAAGAATCGTTATTCGGCACTGTTAAAAAATGAAAAAGTTTTCAGTAAAATAAATTAACACGCCACCTCTGTGGATGTAAATAAAAAACTAAGTTCGGAAACACTGTTTTTCGTTGGGCCGTGCGTGTATTTAATATGCCACGTATAATTAGCTAGTTCCTTCAAATGTAAGCATTATAGTACCCACTAACTCGAGAAGGCTCGTAACGGGTTTCACTTTGGTAGAACTTTTTAACGAAATTCAGCTTTGAATGTCGGTTTATATACTTCAGTTTCCTTTCACGGAAAGTTGTGAAACAGGTAATTATGTTATAAAATATTTAGTTAGAAATAAAGTTTTGGGCAATTTGAATTGTGCCTTTCATTTAATACGTTTATATTTTATGATATACCAGTAATATTGATGCAAAAACTTAGTTAAATAATCCAAAGATACTCTCTCTTCTTCTTGTCTGGACTACGTTTTGCAATTTTTTATTTACTAGGCTTTTATTTTTTGCGTAGAATATTCAGAACTGGTCTGTATTTACTACTATAGTTACGACCTAAAAGCCCTCAAATTTGAGCAATACTTGATCAGATAACGTATCACCTTAAAACACAGTCCTGTACTTGTGATAATTCGTAGCTAGATAAAAAAGACTAGTGTCTTATAATAATAAAAAATGTGAGTTTGACTTTGTAAGCATAAAATATATGATATTATTTTTTTCATACATTATCTGCGTAAAGTATATCTAAATATTTTTTGCTTGCAGGAACATTTTAATTTAAAAAAATTAAAACGAAAAAAGTTGTATAACGAAAATGACTGTCCAATTAAAATTTACATTTTGCAAAACGCAGCGATTTTAAACTACCGCCATGAATAAATCTTCAACGATGGCCCATAATTTTTGTCCTACTATCATAATTTATTCGCAAGTTCGAACGTTATTAAGAGAAAGAGCTAATTTGACAATTGTCTAATCTTTAAAAATAAAATGGCACTTATATTCATAGAGAGAATGGCTTCTCCATTCTTTTTGGCCATTGAGAGAATGGCTTCTCCATTCTTTTTTTTTTTCGATTTGGCCAAAAGAGAGAATATTAGGGATGACTGATTGATTAATGGCCAGTCGGTCGCCTCAGATATCACTGGAAACATAGTCAGAATGAACGCCCTAGAAAGAGCCGATTGGCGTGAAGTGGAGGACCGTTAGAGATGGGGTGTTCTGGTGTTGGAAACCAAGATCCTCTTTGGACTTTGGGTCACTGAGGCAGTGTAAGTAAGTATATTCATAGAGTAGCTTGTACACAATAGGCTATAATAATTTATAATAAATAGGAAATTTTGTATGTTTGGATTTTAACTTGAGTGTTACTTAATCAAGCACAAATATCGGAACGGATTATTATTTAAAAAAAAAAGATTTTACCAATTTTTTCATTGATCTCTCTCTCTCTCTCTCACTCTTCTTATGAGAGTATAAAAAAATATATATTAACGCGACCGAAGCCGTGGACACAGCGGGTGTTGAATATGTTGAATTTAATTGTGTATTGAAGTCGACAATTGAAATTTTTTGTACAAAGTACTATATAAATAAATTAATTCTTAAAACAAGTAAGATCTCTTGGAGACGAGAATGTCAGATTGGACAATTACAATACATATTGATATAAAAAGCAATATAATAATTATCATTATAATGTACGATTTTGGCATTCAGAAAGTCCTTTCTGCCTTGCCTTTTTCATTGCTTAGTAGTAACTTCAACTCGAAAGTCGTTAAAATCCGTTTAGTATAACGATATCACTAGATTTTGATTTCTTTGTTATAGCAGGATACATAGAGACAAAATCGTAGGCAAAATGCCAGTAGATTGTATAGTGTACTTACCAACGACGTTCAAATGTATAAAATGACTCATATGTGGGGTTGTTGATATCTGACACTCGTAGATACCAGAATCTCTGTGTTGTGGATACTTAATCTGAAACAAAATCAAAAATTAGAATGAAATTTAATTTAGAATACATTTAATAGTTTAGAAAATAGAATTTACTACATTTGTGGCACGCTGGTAGTGGGCCTGCTTTGAGCTTCGACGTTCGTGGGTACGATTTCTGCTCGGAGCAGATGTTTTGTGTTTATCCTTGTCGGTCTCCCCACCGTGCCTAGGAGAGCACGTTAAGCTGGTCCCGGTTGTTATCATAACATCTGATCATAATCGTTAAGTCTTGATAGATTTACTGTTATCCAATGAGTTACTAGTTCACCCTTTGGGTTGTGGAGGTCAGATGGCATGCGATTGCCATGGCCATGGCTGTGTAAAAACTCGTATCCCGTTCAATCTGGATAAGATTATAAGCAGACCGAAGTAAATGCCGGGAATAATTCTAAGAAGAAGACTTTAACACCAACACCTTATGAAAATAAGCAATTCGAAAATATGTTCGTTTCACGAATCAAAAGCATCTCTTACAGATCACGTAGAGTACTAATGTCTTAAGCAAAGTGGTGATAAAACTTTATATACCTTTTTATATCTTCACTACATTAACTTTATGGAAACAGTTGATTCGAAGATATAAAAAAAAACAAAAGTTTTTCTTATGTTTTCATAAAAACGTAAAAAGTTATAACATATAACAATTTTATTTTAGTACACAAAATTATGCTTATGTACAGTAATAGCTCATAAAATCAATGACCTTTTTCAAAGGAGAATAACTCCATTATGTAATATATTTAAAGGAAAAAATCAACATTATAACAACAAACAGTGTCTTTTTATTTCTTGCGTAGAATATTGAGAACTAGAACTAAAAATATAGACCATATTTACTACTATAGTTACGACCTAAAAGCCCCCAAATTTGAGCAATACTTGTTCATAAAATCAATGACCTTTATCAAAGGAGAATAACTCAATTATGTAATATATTTAAAGGGACAAATCAACATTTTAACAACAAACAGTGTCTGTTGAAAAACAATTTTACGTATTATGAAAATCAAACTGTAGAATAAAGTGGATAAAACGATAGAAATAACATTGTTGACCTTAAATTAGGACTAGTCCCTTAAATCTAATTTAATGGCAGAGAATTCTGGGAATGTTTTATTTAAAAAAATAGCTTTTTGAGTTCTGCTCAACTATTTTGTATAACTATCGTGTTGAATCTACGGGTTTGCTTCCATGGCAGCATGATCTTAATTTTATGGTAATTATGAAGACATAAATCAGAACTTTCAAATTATAACCGTTAATTAGAGGCAAACACTACATCCACATCTAAGGGGTATTTTTACAAAATAGTTTGTTTTTTAGCGACCGCGACGACGATTACTATAGATTTTTTTCATGACGGTAAGCAAACAAGCAAACGGTCCGCCTGATGGCAAGCAGTCACCGCAACGTATGAACGCTTGCGATTGCGTTGCCAACACAAGGAAAGAAAACGGAAAAAAGCAAGGCCACAGAGGGGGACCGAGATTAGTCTCCAGTGCTCTCACTCATCGCACGAAACACCACAGTACTCTGTACTCTGTTACTTTACGCCGTTTTTCTGTGAGAGGGTAGTACTTCTCAAGTCGAGCCGACACATTTGTGCTGAGCAAACCATGGCTCTACAACTACTATTATAATATGTAGTTCCAGATGAAACAGTAAAAGGTGAACCCACTCTAACTAGCTCGCTCGACCTTATCCATTCTTTATAAATCGATTATTTTGCCACATTAGACAGAGCTCATTTTTACGTTAAAAATTAAAATAAGTACGCCATGTGAAAAAATATGTCCATATAATCACCGAACCTTTGTTTTATGAAGTACAAAGTTTATATACTTTTCCTAATATCAAAGCAAATATATATTTGACTAAACACTTTCATATTTTAATTAATATTATTAAGTTTAATTTTGGTATAAAAATTTAAAAATCCTTATTAAATAAAATAATACACGGCATATGAAAGAGAAACTGTTTTGGTTCAGGCTTTTATTTCGTCGCATACAAAGAACATTATTTAGATGTTAAGCTTCTCTTACTGCGGAAAATATAAAAGTAGTTTTAAAATTCCAAATGAAAATGCAAAGGAGAATAATACCATTTATGTTTGGAACCCAACATTGTTGCAACATTATAAGCATAAAGAGAAAGTAATATTCATTGAATTTTTCGTCTAGGTTTTACCTTAAAATACAAACATTTCACCCGCTACTTTGTCTAAGACTGAACAGCGTAGGTACTATTGAAAAACAAAACTATCTAACGTGCCCCCGGTTACACTAATTTGATTTCAATACAACTAAATTTTGAAGCGTCAAACGCTGAACGTTAAAAGATCTGGATTGTAATGCGAGAAATTGAGGTTCGATAGTAACCTTGGGCTATGGTCGTACTAATCCCTAATACACTTATTTGAAGGGAAAAAATCGATACTGTACGTTTCATCAATTCTGTCAAAATATAACATCTAATAAGGCTTGGTAATGATGAGCTCTTCTTGTTCTTCGATCTGCTTATAACTCTGATCCAGATTTGACAGATTACTAGTTTTTACACAGAGCGATTGCCATCTGACCTTTGAAACCCTAAAGGCGAACCAGTAACTCATTGGATAAGAGAAAATCAAGTGTTAACGATTATTACAAGATGTGCTCTAAAAGGCACGGTGGGGAAAATCCAAAATACAAACACCCAGTCCGAAACAGATATCTGAAAGACCAATATAAACATCTGTTTCGAGCGGGAATTGAATCTACAATCGCTGATGCTAGAGGCAACGGACTCGATGGTAATAATTAGCTAATTAGTACAAATTTATTTACCTGTAATGTCCAATCTTCCGAATGTGGAAGGTGTATCGCCCTGAACCTTTGATCACTAGTATACGTGTACCGTCCTACTGTTAGTAGGTGAATGTCCCTGTGCCTCACCCATGACACTTGCATGTTGAGCTACAACAAAGAGTACATTAAACATGAATAATTAATGATAATATGGACGCAAATAAGCAATACCATGTCAACCCACAAAATTGAAAAAACTAAGTTATATATGCAGAAGTGTTTAAAAATGGCTGAAGAATATTTTTCTCTAATATTTGTAGGGTTTTAAGCTTTAAAACTTCTAATAAAGCCATTTTTTAATCATGCAATTTATGTATTATATTAAACGTTTTGGTTTATATTATAAACGAAATATGCAGTTTGCATACTTATTTTTTTGTGAAAATAAGTAAAATAACTTACATAAATCTGAAATTGCCAAAAACTTGACCAATAAAAAAATTCATATAAAGCAATTTGTTAAACAATTTTCAAACGCGTTTTTCTCGAAATGACATTCGTGTGGGTTGACATGGTATTGCTTATTTGCGTCCATATAGAAGTCAGTGTTCTTTTGTTTATTCTATATTAGCTTCTGCCAGCTGCTTCGCCCGCGTGAATAACGATTTCAATTCCGACTCGGAAGGAGTAAGTTAGAAAGGATATTAGTATGGATTAAAAGGAGCATCTCTCCGCGACTTCGTCCGTGGTGTCCATAGAATTGGCTCCAGGGAGAAATAAAACATTTGTTAGTAAATAATATACTAATACTAGTGGGCCCGGTAGACGTTGTCCTGCCCCGAAAAAATCTGGGACCCGATAGCAGCGCCCTCTACCCGGTGAAAGTTTTTAATTGACTAATAAGGCTATTAAAAGCAGGAGTTGGTGATAAAAAGTTAAAATTTAGGGCCGTATGTATTTTTCAATGCCACATAATAAAAAAATTAAAAATAAAAATTTTATCTAAAAAAATAAAAAATAAAAATTTGGGGTGGACACCCCTTATCACTGAGGCGTTTGAAAAATAGATAGTAGCCGATTCTTAGACTTACCGAATATGCATAAAAAAATCATAAGAATCGGTCAAGCCGTTTTGAAGGAGTATGGGAACGAACATTGTGACACGAGAATTTTATATATTAGATAATAAAAGGAATACCTCCTGTTGCATGTTTTTTGAAAACCTCACAGGGATCATAATCACAGGAAATAAGACATTCCTCCTTTACGCACGAAGCGGTTTGCCTCCTCTTTCATTATGCGGACGGCTAAGGAGTGGAACTCTTTGCCGCGGTCAGTTTTCCACAATGCTATAACCTGGACACCTTTAAGGCCAGAGTGAACAGACACCTTCTAGGCATACGTGCTCCATCTTAGACCTCATCTTCGCCTTCCACCAAGCGAGATTGAGGTCAAACGTAACCTATTTTGCATAAAAAAAAAAAAAAAAAAAAAAAAGAAATAGTTTCAGAGTTGTCGTTATGAATGAGTGAGTGTTATTTCGTTTATATACATATTTGTATAGATAATACCTATTTGTCTTATCTCCAATGTAGGTATTTAATCCTAAAATCATAATTATGAAATATGTATCTGTATTATTTAAAAGCAATTCGTTATATGAAACTCTGTATAAAAAGAAGTCTTCGAAAGACAACCACAGCATAAAATGAGGAGGAGACGTGCCACAAATAGTTACCAGGTGGCAAAAGCAAGCGTTACTTAATTAAATTAACTTTGAAAGTAGGTTACGGCCCCTTCGAACGTGTTGGCTTGATATTGAATAAAATCCGAACTTATGATATCGTTAGTGAAACCTGTTGGAACACTAAATGGAGCTTCAAATTGTGCAAGTGTGCAATTGCACCAGAGTCGTTACCCGCCCCATTGCCTTCTGGCCTCTGCAGTAACATATCTAGTATAACCCGCAGCTCTCATTAGCTTTGGCATTAAGATTTAGCTAAACAGACTTAAAGCATACATAATTAAATGATAATGTGTGACGTAAATAGTACTAACACTACTGCGGGCTTATTGTGTACCTTTAGTACAGATTATTTTTCGACTCAATTCAATTCTGACAGTAAACCAATTCATATTTTAGATAGATATGAGCATGACGTAATATATGGACGTAAATAAGCAATACCATGTCAACCCACAAAATTGAAAAAACTGAGTTATATATGCAGAAGTGTTGGTAAATGGCTCTTTAATATTTGTTGGGTTTTAAGCTTTAAAACTTCTAAAAAAGTCATTTTTAATCATGCAATTTATGTATTATGTTAAAGGTTTTGGTTTATATTATACATAAAATATGCAGTTTGTATACTTATTTTTTGTGAAAATAAGTAAAATAACTTACATAAACTGAAATTGCCAAAACCTTGAGCAATACATAAAAAACTCATATAAAGGAAGTTGATCAAAATTCTCAAATGCGTTTTTCTCGAAATAACATTCGCGTGGGTTGACATGGTATTGCTTATTTGCGTCCATATGTCTTGGTACGAAATAGCGATTCAGCTAATGGTAAGCCCCCTGATTATACAATAATAATAATAAAAACTGGTGGAAATATGCCATTATTTTTTATAGTTTTTTTAAGTCCAAACCATTACGAAAGCAACAATTCATTATACAAACATTATGCTATTACAAATTCATTGTTGAATACCTGAAGATGGTATAATAATGTCATTATGATAACTAAATAAGGGTGAGTCGCCATTACTGTGAATGGTTTAAAAACGCTCGTGTGGACGCCAGCCATCTCGTTAGCCTGACTTGTTATTTGTATGGAAGATACGGAATCACGGCCTAATGAGACTTTTATTTATAAAGTTGCTTCCACAATAGGGACTTTAAACTTGCATTGTGCTATTGTTACGTTTCATTTTAAACGAGGATTTTGTGGTACACCGCTATGTAAATTGGACGTTGGTTTCGAAATAAGAGGGACTCGTTAGTGTGAACGTGTGCACTTCGCTTTTCTATTTTAATAATGGTATGAGTTCCCTATTTTTAACTTGATTCTTAATATTTTCCTCTTGAATGCCTACATTACATTCGTATGTACGGGAGACAATCTGAATAAACAGGTCGTAGTAGGAAAGATTAAGGGTAAAATATCACAGTGTCGATCTGGTCTGATCATATTCACAATAATTTATTTTATTATTTTAATTAATTTTGAAGCCAACGTCGTATACAATTTGTTCTTTATTCTATAGCACATCTGTATGTGTTAATGATAAAAATTGTATACCCCAATTATTGGCTAAATTAACATTCTATGTAAGTAATAAAATAAGATTAAACTAATCAAATTGATACGATGGTACTTTATATTCCGATTGCCCTAAAACAAGTCGAGAACAGAGCAGTTTTCAGTAAGGAAGTCGATCTATCCGTAAAGGCATTTCAGGACAATCAAGACATTCACTAATGAAGAACACAAAAAAGTGGAACAAGTGCTACAGATGTACGAATATTAAAACTAAAATTTATTATCCGTAGTTTTAAAAAAAAGAAGATTCCTATCTTAAGGATTGTAGTTAAGTTTTGTTCTTATACCAATTACTTTAAAGATACACTTTTCAAAGTAAGTAGCTTTAAAATATATTAAAAACGAGCTTTATACACGAGTAAAATAAAAAAGTAAGATAAACATTCCCCGACCAACTACAAATAAAATCTTGACGTACAAAGCGGACTTCCTTGGGCGATCTAAAATGAGATCTAAGTTTACCCAAGTCCATTCTTTGAAATGTGAATTTTCTTCAAACGCCAAGACTTTAATCCTATTAGTAACATGGAAAAAAGAGTATAGTACTTACAGTTTTATTTCCTAAGTTCTTGACCCGGCAGTTCAAGTAAGCTGTTTTGCCAAGTAATGCGGTGACATTTTTGGAAGCTGCCAAGTCGAAGTATGGTCCTGTTTTAGGAGTTGGCCTTGGCGTGTCTACACCCGCCGCTCCTGATCTTATCACGTTGTCTGATGCTGGAGGTGAGGTCACCGATGTATTCGTCGGTGACCCCTTGCCGAGTTCCCTTTGAGCTGACGACACTGAGGACAAGAAAAAATGTTTATCTATTGAAACAAATTCATTTATCTTTAAAGCGAATCTACCTTTTATGTTAGAGAGGATAAATTGGCAGGAGGCTATGTTAAGCGATTATATCACCATGAACATCTCTAACATAAGATAGTAGGTAGGTAGGTAGTAAGATAGTATGCAGGTGCGTTTCCGAGATTTTAAAATACAGATTGCTATAAGGTGACTGACTTCGAGATGTTGCCGAAGAGCTCATGAGGTACAGTAGCCAGTGACTAGCTAACCAGGTTGGTATTCAAGACCTACCACCAAAACTACTAACTTATCTACGAAATAACTTAATATTTGTTTTTAATAAAAGAAATTTTTCATCTTTCGTATTTTTGAGTTCCAATTACTGCAATTAGTAAAAAAAAACCCAATGGTACTCCATACTAATAATCGTAGCTTTTGAGTTTAATTCAAAATTATTAATAAAAACTTTTCAAAGCAGTAGTGAATCGATCCGTTTTTACAAATATCTGAATACGAATAATTGCAGTCGGGTACATTGCAATATAATGAGCTCACTAACAATACAATATGAATGCCACTACAGTTCTATGAAAATGTCAACAGTCGTTTGAAATAGAGGCATAAACTCCGGCTAGAATACAATAATTTATTTTTTTCTCTGGTTATTTCTTTTAAACCTTATTGTGTTATTAATTAACTTCTCATTTCATCTTTCCTCATCGTATTTCTAAAATTTTCTTTCTAGGAAATGTTTATAATATTTTTTAAATGTTTTATATTAATAAGTAAAGCCTTTATGAGCCTTTAATGAAAATCATAATTAATTGTACTAGTAGATAGTAATGACATACTTCGACTCATAAAAAACACTTTAAAATATCATTTTTTTTTTAAATTTTCAAACGATGTTTTTTAAAATATTTAATACAATCAAATTTAGGATGGTTTTAGACCAGCGTTTTATAGGAGCGTTTTAGCTCGTTTTTCGAATAACGTATCGGCGCATATAGGCGCCCTTCAGCACACGCGCAACTCGTACGAGCGTTGACGTTGAGCTCGTATAAGCACGTGATAATTTTTGAATAGGTAATTTACTAACACTCACCATCACCACCACCGGTTCAAGCGTAAACGCCGGCATAAGCCCGTCTACGCGTGTTCGCCTTTTAGAACCGTGAAATAAAGCGCGCGTGCAAGCGCGTATGCCGAAACGATCGTATTAGCGTTTAAAGAAAACGGTAGTTTGAAACCATCCTTACAAATAATTGACTTACGTAGACTAGTTGGTGAGCATGTGAGTTATATAGGATAGTGCTCACAAGCAATCACAAGTAAGTGGATGTCACTTGTGGTCATAATCTATAGTTAACATGACAGAGAATAACTTAGGAGTGAGAGGGTTTGGGAGACATGTAAGATTACGTAATCCACCTAGTGTGATGACGTAGATACAATTTATGATGGGTATACTCTTATATTATTGACCGCCATGAGAATGTACATCAAACATTTAAACCGACAATGTGTATGTCGGACTCGCATATAAAAGATTTCGTATTACCGCAAAATATAAAGATTTATATCATACTGTACTACAGAAACCGAAAAAATCGTCAAAAATATCTCGATGAAGTTTTTTTTTTTTTTTTTTTTTTTTTTTTTTATGTTAGAAGTTGGCAAACAAGCATACGGCCCACCTGATGGTACGTGGTTGCCGTAGCCTATGAGCGCTTGCAGCACCATTAGTAGGTGCCACTCACGCGTTGCCAACCTCGAGATATTAGTTCTTAAATCTCGTTCGCCCAGTAATTTCACTAGCGTACAATGCCCTTCAAACCGGAACACAGTAGTGCCTAAGCACTACTATTTGGCGGCAGAATATTGGACACTGCGGTGGTACCTACCTAGCCGGCCTCTTGCAACAAAAGACCTACCACCAGTGTGACTGATTGCACTGGTGGAATAATCTCTGTTGTGACAGAGGTTATCCCAACAGCGGGCGATGGGGTCGTCACATCCCGACGCCTTTAAACTAAACTAAAATAAAATTTAAAAGTAAAGTTTCCTTTACTTTTAAATTTTATTTTATTTTAGAAATAGTTGTTGTAACGGCAACATAAGGATACCTTCTGCGAAAATTTCAACTCTCTTCTTATTACATGTCGAGAGATAGATAGCGAAGACCTAGTAATAGGGTAGGGTACCCTAAAAAATAAAACGAAATTGTTGTGGCATAAAATGAATAACCATTTTACATTTCAGCTCTATATTACATATGTATATGTTTCATAACAACCAACAATAACCAATAGGAAAACTCCTTTTATTTCACGTAATTTTATACCGTATAACGTCAAGCCTAAGGCTATATTGGCTTAGTATCTGATTCCTTTTACATAAGCTTGTGTACCGTATAAAACTGAAGGTCTCTGTATGTTTTAGGCACGCCCAAACATAATATTTGTTTTACCAATGCCTTTTCTACCAAGTGCTTTTAGCCCACGCACTTAGACGGGTAAAATTAGGATGAAGACAAAGTGATGTTAAATAATGAAATGAAAGCAAGCCTTTTATGAAATTCTCTTTAAGTAATAAAACACAAAAAGAATTATTTATATCTGTGTTTTGAATGCATAACGATTCCTATGTAATTATTTTACCGGTGAACGTATCACTAAAACGTTTTTACGGTAGTAGAGCCATGCTTTTATCAGCACAAATGGGCCGGCTCGCCGGGGAAGTACTACCCTCTCACAGGAATTCGGCGTCAACTAACGGTATCAGTAGGTGTTGTTGCGTTTCGTGCGATGAGTGAGAGCGCCGGAGGCCCAATCTCCCACCCCTATATTCCCTTCCTTTTTACCTTCTACCCTCCTTCTTGTTCCTTGGGTTGCCAAAGCGTATGTGATACTTCTAGTATCGCAAGTTTTCATAAGTTGCGGTGACTGCTTACCATCAGGCAGACCGTATGCTTATTTGCCAACCATCATGAAATAATAAAAAGAAACAGTAATCAAAACGAAAACGTGATTTTCAAAAGAAACTATAATTTACTTTCATTTTCAGTTCTAGTATTTCTCACAGCGGGTTCTTTGCAGTTGCGAAAATTAACACAAGGCTAAAATATACACCTAGTAATATACCACTTCAAACACTGTTATGAACAAGTGTTTGCCATAAAATCAGACCAACGACATTTCACCGAAAAACTAATTATCATAATCTGTGTCAAACCGACATCGTTAATTTAGGCGTGTTTCTTAGAGTCAAGTGAACCTACTAATAGTTAAATTTCTAATTTAACATAATTCCATTCTCTAGTAAATTTAGCTATAGGTGTTTGTACTCGTAATTCAGTTTTTCACAAATAAAACATAAAAATGAAAATAAAGCTAATTTGATATTAAAACACAATCGATTGATGTTCTTATAAAAGGGTTTATGTAACATAGTAAATATACTAACTATCATAAATAGAAGGTCTATGTATACGGTAATTAAAGACGAATATAAATAATAAAATGAATAATAATAATAGTTTTGAATATTTAGTACTGAGGCCAGCTAGCTAGCTATAAATATGATAAATAAAAATTTGTTTTTCTAACCATACTATATTCATAAAATTTTATATTAAACGTAAACATTTACATTTAATACGAAGATTCATAAAAACTAAATTATAACAATTCTAGTAGCAGTGAAAAAAAACATCCTTCATGCGGTGTATAATTATGGAAAAGCGCTTTGCCATTTTATGCATAGTCACATCTGCGTGGATATAATAATCTCTCTCTGAATATCAACTTTTTTCTGGTTGTGGCTCTTCTACCGTAAAGGCCGATGACGCTGTCAAGAAATCACCGGACGGGGCTTGCCGAGTACTGAAATCCGGCCGTGAAAACGGACAGCCTTTGCGGGGGCTCAGTATTGATGTAATCCACACGGATGTCGTCGTTTCTCCTTGTTGTGGTTTGATCTAGACTAGTTTTTGTTTTTTACGTTATTTAGGATATGATGGAATTGGCATATACATATGTATAAAAATTCCTTAAAATAAATTTAAAAAAAGGAACAGCGTCCATACTGCTACATTTCTTTTGATGATTAGAAGCATCGGCACCCTAATCCCCCATTTTGGGTGACAAAGTGCGGTTGAAGTAGTAACATTACGGTTCCATCGGACATTTAGTTTATTTTAAATTTATTTTATTTAGTTTAGTATACTTATTTGCTAGTAGCATAAAAACTCTACCAAAAAATTATAATATGTAGTCATATTATAACTTTTTTAAAACAAGAAATTAATATACATAATTAAATCCATTCATAAAACAATACATTTGATAACATATTATATTCCGGACGCAAGCTTATATTAGCGATATCTTTTTTTTTCATACGGTCCGCCTGATGGTAAGCGCCACCGCCACCTACATAAGAACGCTTGCGAAACTTGAAGTATCACATGCGCTGCGCGTCGCAAGAGATAGGAGGTAAGGTATGAGAAAGGAAAAAAAGGTTGGAATCACACGAAACGCAACAGTAATCTGCTACTTGTGTTGGGAGAAGCATGACATACTACTACACATCTTCTTCATCCTAGCATTATTCCCGGTATTTTATGTACCCAGGGTCTGCTTATTACTCTTATCCGGATTTGACAGGTTACTAGTTTTTACACGGAGCGATTGCCATCTGACCTCCGCAACCCTAAGGGCGAACCAGTAACTCATTGGATAAGAGCAATTTAGTAATCAAGAGTTAACGATTATTATCAGATGTTATTGATAATAACCGGGACCGACAGCTTATCGTGCTCTCCGAGACACGGTGGGGAGACCCACACGGACAAACGCCCAGACCGAGACAGAAATATTAACAAACATCTGCTCGAGCGGGAATCGAACCCGCAACCGTCGAGACTAAAGGCAGACTCGCTACCCACAACGCCACAACGGTGACATACTACTACACATATCTTTGTATATCGTGGCCCACAATTTCATACACAAATATAAAGGCATACCATTCAAGAATTAGCTTCGTACATCGTACTGCGATGAAAAATTTATTTCTTTTACCGAATGATCACCGAAACACTTCTATCTCTTGCAAAACCTTTAACGATACTCGTTACGCAGTCCCTTTGACATCTCAGTTTCTTTGATTACGATCCGGTAGAACTGACGTTGATACTGAATATCACAAGAATATATTTGTAAATCTAAACCGAATAGAATAACAATGTTCTCGTTTTAATGATTACAAGATGCTAAAATAATGAAACCATTTTAAAATATCAATTAGTTACGAAATCAAATGTTGGACCCGTCTTCTTATATAATTTTTATATTAACGGGACTGTTAAAGGTTCTTTAACTCGCTGTCAAAGGTTCTTAAATTTCTTTTTCCTACTCATTTTTATTTTGAAATCACTTTGATACTGAGAATGGACAAGATCATAATTGTTTTGTATATTTGAGTTTAGGGTGAAATTGTTTATCCTATAAAAATAAATTAATACCAATATATATTAGGGTAGTAGAACCATGCTCCTTCCAGTACAGATAGGATGACTCGACCGGGAAGTACTAGCCTCTCACAGAAAATAGACGAAAAGTAACAGTATCAGTAGGTATTGTTGCGTTTCTTGCGACGAGTGAGAGCGCTGGAGGCCTAATCTCCCATTCCCTCTTTACCCTTCCTTTTTTCCCTTCTCGTCCTTTTCCTCCTATCCCTTGGGTAGGCAATTTACATGTGATACTTCAAGTATCACGCGCGTTCATAGGTTGCGATAACTGCTTATCTTGCTTTTGCCTTGGTGCCTTTGAGTACTTGCAACACCACTTGTAGGTGCCACTCACGCGTTGCCAGCTCAAGATATTAGTTCTTAAACCTCTTTTGCCCAGTAATTTCACTAGCCTATAGTGCCCTTCAAACCGGAACACAGTTATACCTAAGACACTACTGTTTAGCGGTAGAGTATTTGACATTGTGGTGGTACGTACCTCGCCGGCCTCTTGAAACAAAAGACCTACCTCCAGTGTGACTTATTGCACTGATGGAATAATCTCTGCTGTTACAGAGACTATCCCAACAGCGGGCGATGGGGTCGTCACGTCCCGACGCCAAAAAAAATGTATACGTATAATATAGTATAGAAATACCTACGTATATAATAAGCCTAAACCAGAGAATGGTTATTATGGAACCATGACAACGATTTTCAAACATAACAAGCTTGAAACTAATCAGTAATCTCCATATATAGTACCAAAATATTTAAGCACTACGGCATTATAAATCATAAATTCTAAATAGCACCATTACCTAATTACTTGTAATAAAACTTTCATAATTGGTAAATATATCTTCATGACCTATATTGTGATTCATGGGTACAATGAAATAAACGGCAAAGATGCGCAATAATAAAACTGACCATTACCGAAGTAAACAATATTTGCGAAAGAGTCGTAGTCATAAATTTTGGGGGAAATGCCCCAACAGCGACAGTCGGCGAAATTGCGGCGAAAGAAACATTATTTCTATATGATACGATCCACAGAAAAAGGTTGCTTTGATTTATAAGTTCATAAGCACAAGGTTTAAACACAAACCTTATATATTAATTACTAGCAACTGTTATTTTTCTATGTGAAATACCGTATATTAAAACATATAGGCTAGTTTTTGTATTGACAACTTGAAGGCAGTGAAATAGGGATAAAACACTACACTCAACGGCCCCAATAAAGACAATGATCCTGTGTCGCGTTTCCGGAAACACATACAAGGACAGTGACAAACACCCAGACATATGCCTGCATGGTCAATACAAACATCGGCTCCGATCGGGAACCCGCGAACTGTGGCGCTTAAGGCAGGTTCGCTACCTCTGCCCCACAACGTCGTCATAAATGTTTATAAGAGGAACCAATTATTTGTATATTGAATTAAATATGCATCATTAAAAACCGTTATTCACCCAAGCGAAGCCGTGGTTAAAAGTTAGTAAATGTATATTCGTTTATTGCATTTAAATAATTATATTATTTTTCGAACAAATTACAGATTATTATAATATTTGAAACGTCATATTTCAACGAAATTCTATAGCTTCTTTTTAAAATATGTCAATTGCGTCGCGATCATTATGTGAAATTTCTTTTATAAATTTAATGTGAAACGGAATTGGGGTATAACAAGAGCTTTGAAGAGTGAACACGAGCAAAACTTACGTTCACTTTGCTGCTCATGTGGACGGCTCACGTGACTGTTTGTGTATATGCATTTTATTTTTATTTTATACACTCGAAATATTAGGGTCGACGTTACAGACGATATATTTTATTGTGTAATTACTGTTTTATATTCTAAATGGTACAAGCTAGTCTCGACATCATGAAATCTTTATGTACAATTGAAATCTAGATTAATTTTTCATCATCATGCACTAGACTCAAGAACCCGTTTACTCAAAATCAAATATTTTTACTTATTTCTTGAAAGTCAGATTCTACCACCGGCTCTAAAATTTTAATATCAAAATTTTTAACATATTATTTTCACTGAAAAGTCTATTTGTCTTTGTGTATGTTTCCGGACCCCCGACCCGCGATATCACTTCCCTAATGGGGGCCGTTGAGTGTGTAGCGTTTGAGTTTGAGTGTGAGAGTGACCGAGGATCTTCCTCAGTGGCGTTTAGGTGGACAAGCTTATCTCCTTAGCTGTTAGAAAAAGCCTAATAATGATGATGAAGGATGATGATGCTGTACCATCATCCTTCATCATCATTATTAGGCTTTCCCTGTCCACTAACAGTTACTGTGCTCAGCTCCTATTATTAATATTATTTAACCTTTAATTTCTGTGTTTTTATAAGCTTCTATTCCTCATTAAATCCTCGTTCCATTTTGTTCATTTTAAGTATTTTTTTATTTGTATATATGTCGGAGAATCCACTAAATTAGGATCTGCGTGGTTCAAGTTCTTGTCTGCCTTAATAATATTATCAATCAGTGTCTCAGTTGCCATAGGCGTTGCCTCAAAATACTTCCATCCATGATCCCTTGAATAAAAACGTACCATGAAAGATACGACAGTTGTAAATAGCAACAGTCTATATTGTAACATGATAAATAAATCCAACAAACTCCCACATATATATGTACGTAAATATTATAAGCAATCGCTTATCGCTTGCCCTCATCAATGAACCAACTACGCTTATCAACATAATTTAATCAAAGCAAAACCTAAGAACTTACTCTTATACTTTTATTCCGTATAAACCAGGTCACATAGCGCTTACAAACATTTAGTTCTGTTTCCAAACATTAGCTAGTATAAAGTTTCTAATCTGAAAATAAGTAAAGTTTCGGCTTCTCCAAATATTTGACCGCGTCCTATTATACTTTGTATCAAAGAGCTCTGCATCCGAGCAGTAAGACGTTGAAAGTACATCGCTCAAGAATATTAATTCTTTTTACGGAATATTTCCTTCCCGTTATATTTTATAAAAAAATTCTTCGAAGATGGGTAGTGCTTTTTCAGTCTTTTAAAAAATAAAAACAACTCTTATATTATATAAAATCTTTTGAGTATAGCTAACAATACATAGTTATTGTCTCTGTTTAAAAATTTCTGCTTAAGATAAATTATTATCCATGGTTTCGTAAGGATTTTTGGACATACTGGTTTTACCAATCGTATTAACGACACTAGAAGTAGAGTCCAAACGCAAAGATGCCTAAAAACACTTCAGAAAGCGCAACCTCGCCCGTAATTTCTCCTACCTGGCTGACTTCGAAACGCTGACGAACAATCACTTAACACCAACACCAACGTAAGGTTGTAGCTAACCAAGCAGTTACCAAGTATTTAAGCCCAATCACAAGCTCTTTTGAAATTGTTAGTATTTTGAGATTTAAACATTGCAATATTCTTTTTTTTTTTATGTTAGAAGTTGGCAAACAAGCATACGGCCCACCTGATGGTAAGTGGCTGCCGCAGCCTATGAGCGCTTGCAGCACCATTAGTAGGTGCCACTCACGCGTTGCCAACCTCGAGATATTAGTTCTTAAATCTCGGTCGCCCAGTAATTTCACTAGCGTACAATGCCCTTCAAACCGGAACACAGTAGTGCCTAAACACTACTATTTGGCGACAGAATATTGGACACTGCGGTGGTACCTACCTAGCTGGCCTCTTGCAACAAAAGACCTACCACCAGTGTGACTGATTGCACTGGTGGAATAATCTCTGCTGTGACAGAGGTTATCCCAAAAGCGGGCGATGGGGTCGTCACATCCCGACGCCTTTAAAATCTTTACTACTATATAGAGAACACAATTAATTCCACGCGAATAAAGTCTGAAAAGGTAGCAGCGAAAATAAACCAAAGAAAAGAAGTGAAATAAAATTTCTCTAAGAATCACTTCTAAGTACAATAAACACTATAAAAATGTATCGATAATAGATCCAGCTTGCGACTTTGTAAAACCCACTGACATCTGTTTCCCGAAGTGATCAGAGAAACTTTTCCTTACTTTATTTCAATACAAAGATTTTCGTACCCCTTTATTACAGCTAGCCCTAGAATTTATTTACGTAACGATAAATCAAACAACGGAGAGTTTGTTCACAAATAATTTAATATGGATGACCTCATTCTCTTTATTAAAATTTTCAAGCACTAAAACAATAGCTGATATTTCAGTACTTTTTAAAGTAGATAACGAAATAATTTATAATATTTAGGTTAATTCCAATAACTAGGAATATTGTACACCTTTTGTGTTTTGGATATTATTTATAATTTAATAGTGTATTTACATAGCACGAGTAATTTGATTAAGCATTTTTTTTATAAACAGCACTTATAAATACAGGAAAAGTAATTAATTTTTCAAAATTTATCAGTAATAATCCTTTTAAAATACACCCAAACCGGAAAATCCGATCGGGAATCGAATCCGCGACCTGTGGCTCTTAAGGCAGGTTTGCCACCGCCCCCCCCCACCGCAGAGGTAAAACTCTGCGGTACCCTGGGCTTGTCGTGCCGGGGGCGCTCAGTAGCCGGGAGTAATAGTCGATTGTGCAGGAGGCACCTTCGGCTACCCGGTGAAGCCAACAGGGTTGCCGGCTTCCCGAGTCTTCAGACCAGGCTCGGGAGTCGGTCGGTGGGGGCCGCAAGGCCCACCCGCGTTTACGCGGGAGGTGTATATATGTACATAGTGGAGGTGTGCCGACTTCTTGGGCTTGCCCTGGAGGTCGGCCGGTGGGGGCCGTAAGGCCCCGGATTTGTATATATATGTATATATTTGTATATAGGGGTTTTGCCGACTTCCTGGGGATACTCGGGAAGTCGGCACAGGCGGAGGCCGAAAGGCCTAGGCGCGTTAGCGCCAGGGTGGGTATATCTTTATCTTTATATATGTATTAGTATGTATTTTATGTATATATGGCGGCACTATGTTGCCGCCCCAGGCGGGACCGAAAGGTCTGGGCGCGTAAGCGTCAGGGGGGGTGTTATTATAAGTTTATATATGTATTCGTATGTAATAGTATTTATATATGGCGGCAGTAGGTTGCCGCCCCAGGAGGGCCCCTCGGGGCAAGCGCCGGGGCGTCGCGGTTGAATGCGCAAGCGATCCCGTGACGTCCCACTATGGCGCTAGACGGGACCTTGGGGTTTTAGTTTGGGTAGGGGGGCCAGGTCTTCTAAAGACCATTGCACATGGCCTCGAGTCCCACACTCCCCGCGCCACTTTTACCATCTGTCCCGGCGCGGGGTGCGTAAAATGCATTTCCCCAAGTAAAAAAAAAAAAAAAAAAAGGTTTGCCACCGCTGCGCCACGTCGTTGTCAATTCATTTTGCAAAATGCTTGAAATCTGGCTTTCAAGATATACATTTAATGGAAGCAACCTAACTTTATAGTGATTATTTGTACAGTAGATTAGTTAATTAAGAAATGTTTAAATAATCCTTCTAAATGAATTGACACTGTTTTATACGAATATGAAATAAGGTAAAGAGAGCGTAAATTATTTCGCGGCGTCGGGATGCGACGACCCCATCGCCCGCTGTTGGGATAACCTCTGTCACAGCAGAGATTATTCCAACAGTGCAATCAGTCACACTGGTGGTAAGTGTTTTGTTGCAGGAGGCCGGCTAGGTAGGTAACACCACAGTGTCAAATATTCTGCCGACAAATAGTAGTGCTTAGGCATTACTGTGTTCCGGTTTGAAGGGCACTGTAGGATAGTGTAATTACTGGGCAGAGGAGATTAAGGAACCAATATCTCAAGGTTGGCAACGCGTGAGTGGCACCTACTAATGGTGCTGCAAGCGCTCATAGGCTACGGCAACCAGTTAACATCAGGTGGGCCGTATGCTTGTTTGCCAAGTTGTACCATAAAAAAAAAAAAAAAACAAAAAAAATTAGATTTATGAATATGTGTTCGTTAAAAATGTTACCTCTCAAAATAGTTAAAAATAGTATTTAAAGCTTACAAATTCAAGACCAAATTTTTGAATGGCCACCTTTTGAATCGTCTCAAGATGTGGAAAGATCTCATTGCGATGACGAGTGGATACTTGAAAGGTCAATGAAGTATTTCTAAACTTTATTTCAACTGAAATAAAGAAATACCATGGCATTCGAGGCATTCAATCTTTGAATTGAAAAGAATATATACGTAATAAAGAATGACACGGGTACATTACTCCAAGGTAAATTAGGTAACGAAAATGAAAATATTTTTATATCATGACCCAAAAGGTTTTCCTCCCACGCGCGAAAGTTTCATTCAGAGGAAATCGAGTTGGGCCGCTGATATATTATTCACATTAGTATAATGTTCATTATTTATCACATATAGGTAAAGTTTATACATTGACGAGTTGACCACATATTTAAGCATAGAAAGACGGAAGTTTTTGCCTGCATTGAGCCGCAGAGGTGATGTTTTTTATAAATATCTGTTTCAGTCTGGGCGTTTATTCTTGTGAGTCTCCCCACCGTGCCTCGGAGAGCACGTCGGTCCCGGTTATTGTCACGTCTGATAATATTCGTTAGCTATTAGACAGATAATTTGCTCTTATTCAATGAAATATTGGTTCGACCTTTGAGTTGCGGAGGTCAGACGGCAATCGGTCTGTGTAAAAACTAGTAAACCGTCGAAATGTCCCAATGAAGGCCGTTGATTGTGTAGCGTTTATTTATTATTATTTACCTTTTTCAATACTAATACATCACTTCTATACTGCTCAATTGAAGGAATAAATTAATATAATAAAATATGAATTCAAACACCTACATAGAATTGTCTTATTTATTCAAAAAACGTAAACAAAATAAAACATGCGCTACACGTTCGGTTAGCGCTAATCTAACTTCTTAAAGTTAATACAACTTCCCTTATTTCGTATCCTCATGAACATATTTTAGACCGACATGAATAATAATTTTACATGAGGCAATGGTTCCACGTTCGTGTATAGCCGTGACTACATTTTGCCGTAAGATCTCTTATTAAGGCCTACGTTTATCGCGGTGAAATTGTAGCGAAAAGCATTCTACGTCGACGTATGGGCGCACCTGCTGAATAAACTACATATGAGTTTACAAAATAGGACATTTCCAGGATTAAAAGTATATATTTTCACGATTTGATTTGACGACTTTGTGGCGCGGTGGTAGCGAACCCGCCTTAAGTGCCACATATCGCGGGTTCGATTATCGCTCGGACTAGATGATTGTATTGACCATGCAGGAATGTGTTCCGGCCTGGGTGTATTTGTCTTTGTCTTTGTGTATGTTTCCGGACCCCGACATGAGATATACCTATCCTAATGGGGGCCGTTTAGTGTGTTGTGTTTATTTATTTTAGCCACTAATTATTCTTTTTCGAAATATTTTCAGTCGAACAATAACTTACATAAGCCTACTAATATATAATTACAGTAATTTCAATATAATTCAATCAATGAATTTAGTCTATGTTACTATGTGAACCGCTGAAAGGACAGAAAAGCTTCGATGTGATTCGATTCTGAAAGACTAGCAAATTACTTAATGACATCATTTTACTATACAATATAATGGTATTTGATATATTAAAATGTAATTTTTTTTATTACACGAAGGTGAATGAACGGATGACACGCTTGGATACATGTAAAACATCAATCAAAGTATTGGAGTAATAGAAAGAAAAAATATGACACAGTGGGATGGGATAGGTATTAAATCCCCCCCAACTACAGAGGTCAAACTCTGCGGTACCCTGGGCTTGTCGTGCCGGGGGGGCTCAGTAGCCAGGAGTCGATTGTGCAGGTGGCACCTTCGACTGCCCGGTGAAGCTAACAGGGTCGGACGGTTCGGGCGTGGGGCGTTTTACGCTAGACCGCGCCTAAGAGGGTGGTGTCGTATGGGTCGCTCCGGTACTTTTCTGCTTATCAGAATGGACTGCGAGCGGCTCCTGCGACACCGGTGGTGTGTTTGACCGGGGCCTTCAGCCTCGGTCAGGCGGTAGAGGAAGAAAACCTCTTTAAAAATAACGGCGGTCGGTCGTAGAGGGAATCAACCTCATTAAAAGTTAGTCTCGGCGGGGAGCCCTAGGACCCAGGGCTCCCTTGGTTGGGTTTGCCGGGGCCTTTTGGTCCCGGTCGGTGGGGCGCGAAAGCGCCGCCGTATATTGTATTTATGTATTGGTATGTATATATGGCGGCAGTAGGTTGCCGCCACCGGTGGGCCCTCGGGGCAAGCGCCGGGGCGTCGCGGTTGTATGCTTCGGCGACCCCGCGACGTCCCACTATGGCGCTAGATGGGACCTTTGAGTTTTAGTGGGTAGGGGGCTCGGCTCCGAGTCCACACACCTCCTGCGCCATTGCACCCGTCCTGGCGCTCGAGTGCGTAACTGCATTTCTCCAAGTAAAAAAAAAAAAAAAAGGTATTAATCTACCATCAATTATATGGACTTTTCTTCAGTACTGCTAACCCACCACAGCGCGAAGTATCTGTTAGTAATTCTAAATTAAAAACATTATGATACTAACATTAAAATCAATTTTAAAATTTTTGTCTGGCTGTCCGTCTGATGTTCCGGTTAATATCTGAAACGGCTGATTTTAATGAGGCTTTCACTGGCAAATAGCTGAAGTTATAAGGAGTAACCTAGGCTACTTTTATATTACAAAAAGAATTAGGGTTTCGTGCAATAAAGAAAAATCGGTACACCACGCCAGCGGAACCCCCGGGCGCAGTCCGTAAAAAATGATACCTTAGAAAAGCGAGCCATTACCGGTTTTTTAAGTGTGATGCGTGTAAACGCGCCGTAATGTCTGTAGGTAAACATGTAAACAGTTTAAAAAGCTTATGCCTAAGCACCGTTATGGACACAGGCTTTTAATTTTCAATGAGTTTCACATACGTCATGTTTTAAAATGTTTTATGTCTACTTTAACGTCCTGTGTATACATTTATAATTTAATGCTATCAGTAAAATATAAACACCTACTTTTTAAATATTAAATATCCGCTTAAAAATGTTTAAATTAAGCTTTTTCACGGATTCACTCGCGTTAAAATACATTCCATATATTATTATACGACAAAAAGGTCTACAAATTATAATTATTATAGTTTTAAATCCAGTTTCTGTACTCCAATGGTCTACTCCATCATTTTACAGTTTACTCATGTCAGTAGACTGTGTTTGCTGGGCGATCTAAAAACACACTACTACTAAACAGAAACAGTATTAAATGAAAGCGAAAGTATTTAATTTTTTGTACTTCTGACAACGTGTGTATAAGAAAAAAGTAAAATAAAAATTAAAGACCAAATATTAAAAATATATAATTATAATTTTTTTTATGGATGAACACAAAATAGACACGCAAGCATGCATGCAAACAAACATACATACATAAAAATAGCGAAAAGTAAAATTAAAATTAAAATATATGAAGTCTCTGCGGTCCGCTATAATACGACATGGTGAAGAACAGTCTCACTTTAAAAAATCATAATACAAGTAAGCTAAAATTCGTAATAATTTAATTAGTATATTTAAATTGTTTGAATTACTACTTTCATCAAGGCCCTCACGATCAATACACTGACATATCGCTGGTAACATAATAAAGTTAGAATGAATTAGAAGCGCTTCATGTAATCGATCCTCAACTTGAAAGACTTCACCATGTTTACGTAGCCATGTTTTCCTGAATTTCCCTAAATGTTTTTATGAAAGGATTTGATCTTATCTATTTTCATTTAAACTCATTACTTTTATGAGGGGGTGGTGATGTCATTTTACTGCCAAATGTGGCAAAATAGGCATGTGGTATTTATGATGGAAATCAATAATCGTGATATGAACGATGTCATTAGTAATCCACACGATTAGGAAGCCACACGAGAAGGTGGGAGTAGTAGAATACATATAGTAGTAGTAATACTTTTCCAGTCGAGGCGAGGCCATCTTACGCAAAACAGCATCTACCAAAAACCTAAAAATAATTTATTTTCTTCTTTATACTAGTATTTTCTCAAAACCTCTTTCCTAGATTTAGCACAATCTAGATTAGAATAGTATATAATTATTAGTTTTTATAGAGTCAGATTGTTATCTGACCTTCGTAACGCCTTATAAACGAAATACATAGTAACGCGTATAATAAGTTTATTTTCTTTATGGACTAAATATTTTCAGTTAATCAGGACACCAGACTCCAATGTACTTTGAAGGTCTGCTAGAATATTCAAGTAATCCAAACTTTAGACAATAATATGCATATGTCTGCCACTCTAAGACGGCCCGTACATCTTCAATGCTGATGATTGCACAATACTTTGAAAGTATGTACGAATTGAAAGATTGTAATTTTTTTTTTGTAATTTTATCACTGGTGGTAGGTCTTTTGTTGCAAGAGGCCGCCTAGGTAGGTGCCACCGCAGTGTCAAATATTCTGCCGCCAAATAGTAGTGCTTGGGCATTACTGTGTTCCGGTTTGAAGGGCACTGTACGCTAGTGAAATTACTGGGCAGACGAGATTTAAGAACCAATATCTCGAGGTTGGCAACGCGTGACTGGCACCTACTAATGGTGCTGCAAGCGCTTATAGGCTACGGCAACCACTTACCATCAGGTGGGCCGTATGCTTGTTTGCCAACTTTTAACATAAAAAAAAAAAAATCCCCTAATATTTTTAATGCACCATATAGGCGTAATATTGTGCAATATATTTAGGACGGCAGCAGCAGCTTTATCAAATATGTTGCTCACATGAAATGTTCCCACATGGAGCAGATGTTTGTATTGATCATAGGAACAGGCACGTGTTCCGGTCTGGGTGTGTTTGGCCTTTTCACTATCCTATTGGGGGCCGTTGAATCTGTAGGGCTTATATATTTATTATTATTTATTTATGATGATGATCGTTCCGACCGATTTCAGTCATGGCAACCACTTCGACCCCTAGTTGGAGAGAGCGCTGGTGCGATCGAAGATGGCTTATCTAGCCTATCTTTGCGGCGAAACTCCGCGGACACTGAGGGCATGTGAGTACGCCGTTTACATAATTATATGTTATGTCAGCAGGTGAGCGAGCCCTTAACTGGTCGCGTTTAGTATTAAGGTCAGCTTTACGCAGAGCCTCGAACTCGCATACTTGGCTGTTTACCATCCTGCGCCATTTTGGCCGCTGTGCTGCCAAATGTTCCCAACGAGATTGCTCTATGTTGCATCTCTTCATATGTCGCTTTTGGACATCCTTGTACTGGAGGAGGGGACAGCCATGGTTCCGCTTGGCCTCCTCAAGTTCAGAGTAGAAAGTGCTCTTCGCCACTCTTTTCTCCGACATACGAGATACATGACCGCACCACCGAAGCTAAATCGACGTACTAAATAGGCCTCTATGCCACTAACATTGGTTCGACGCAAAACTTCGGTTATATCTATTTATATACGTTTAATGTATAATACAATATGTAGCCCATTTGTTTTACTTCGTTACTGAAAAAAAGTTGTTGAAAAAATATCAGGTGGGCTTTATTTAAAGTAACAGAATATGCTAGTAAACTTACTTTGTAGCGTGAAGCTTATTAGCGACACGATCGCAAAATAGGTCGTGAAGTAGGAACGACGATGTAATTAGTTATACATTTCAACGGTAACATTTTTACGGAGTTTTCTTTATCTCCATTACAATTCTGTTATTTGCATAATGATGCTACGCGATGTATTAATTACTAAATAATTAGGTTATAAATTATATAGTTGGGCTTGATGTATTAATTTCCGAGTTTCTAGTGAATTTATTCTAAGTTTTAAAGGAATTCTGCGCATTTATAAGGCAAGTTTTGATTTAAAGAATGTACTTTAGACGTATAGTTATTAAGGTTTAATATATATATATATTTTTTTAAAGAATATTAGCAATGCTTTTTTTAAGGTATTCCTATTTCCTCCAAATAACCTTTAGGCTTGCGTTAGGAATGGGTACGACAAGAGGGTCAGGAGCGAACCCTCGACTCTCGCGATAACGCGGCGAAGTCTGCCCCTCTACTGTTGAGCTATTGAGGCTTCTCTTGATATTTATCAAGGAACTGCCATTACAGGGTAAAGCAAGATTCACCTTTACCAAGATTCAGATATTTTATACTAGTCTCTGCCCGTAGCTTCATTGGTGTGAATAGCGATTTCTAATGCGGCACTTTTAATATAATATACAATTAATGCCATTAAAAAAAAGCATTGCTAGTATTCTTTTAAAAAAAAACAAATTAAAATTTGGTTCCCCATACAATTTTTACGAAATAAATGCCTATGTCCAGTCTCAAAGTCTAATCTATCTCTGCCCCAGTTTCATCAAAACCCTTTTAATAATTCAGGCTTGAAAGCTTGACAAACTGCCAGATAGAGTTATTTTCGCATTTATAGTATAATAAATAAATAATGTTATATCCTGTATCGGAGATCCTGAAATATACACGGACAAACCCACCCAAACCGGAAAACATGCATGTATGGTCAATACAAACATCAGAGCAGGAATCGAACCCGCGACCACAACGTCTTCAATAATGATATATTAAGTAGTAAGATTGAAATAAATGCAAAGATATTTCGTAGAAAATTAGATACGAAAAAGATCCAATATCTAAACAGAATCAAAACACATTAGTAACACTTGAAACAAACAGAACCTATTGTTCCACATCATCAGTTTTCAATATTCGATTTCGGATAAAAATCAACACTGTGTTAAGTCACGCAACCTCTTTTGTCCCCGACTCACCCTTTAACTCGCCAGCCTCACGATTAACCAAATCGCTCGGAATAGTGCGGCACTGCGCCATTTTGAAATCACCTATTAGTTACTTAGCTGCACGCACCGCGTTGTTTTTACTTGATACAACTTGCCAACAGAACAATTTAAAATTAATTATTCAGTCCAAGTTTATTAAGCGTAAAGGATTTATTGTATACTATCTTCTACCCGTGGCTTCGACGGCGTGATTAACGATTATGTAGCACTTTTATTTTATGTTACAAGTTGGCAAACAAGCATACGGCTACCTGATGGTAAGTGGTTGCCGTAGCCTATGAGCGCTTGCAGCACCATTAGTAGGTTCCACTCACGCGTTGCCAACCTCCAGATATTAGTTCTTAAATCTAGAAGATGAAGATTTGAGCCATAATCGTGCCCACTTTGGTATTCAGCCTTAACCTTCAGCCATAAGCCTTCATCATAGTTAAAGGCTTATTAGAGAGGAATTGTAAATATAATTAGTGACTTGAAAAAGTACTTCTATTATTAATGAACAACTATTATGTTTTTAATAAACGCTGCGTACTCAACGGCTCCCATTAGGATAGTAATATCCTGTGTCGAGGAACCGGAAACACATACAAGGACAAGGATAACTACACCGAGATGGGAAAATATGCTTGCATGGTCAATACAAAGATATTATTCAACGGCGTCGGGATGTGACGACCCCATCGCCCGCTGTTGGGATAACCTCTGTCACAGCAGAGATTATTCCACCAGTGCAATCAGTCACACTGGTGGTAGGTCTTTTGTTGCAAGAGGCCGGCTAGGTAGGTACCACCGCATTGTCCAATATTCTGCCGCCAAATAGTAGTGCTTAGGCACTACTGTGTTCCGGTTTCAACATTACAAAATTAACTGCAGAATTGTCGGAGCACAATGCTTTGAGCAAGGTTACATTAATCTACTAGCCGGTACCATTTTACATACTATATTTCATTTTACAATATATGTAATAACTGGGTCGAAATCTTGGTCGTATTTCTATAAAACATTGCAATTTCGTTTATGCGATGAATAATCACGAATCCTTTGGCTTGTATTAGGTACCAGGTACACTATACCCCGCCAAATTATAATATTTTAAGTTCTAGTTTGCTTAATTATGTCATAAAATTTTGTGTAGAAGAACACGAATGGCTTGGCCAGAAAATGTTAATATTAAATATAATATCGACGTGACTTGACGTATTAGGTATTTGCATTGTTCATTTTGTTTGACGTATCTAAGACAGGTAAAAAAACGCTTCGCCTCTTCGTTAAAGATAACCACAGCAAAGCCTGGATACCCTCCCGACCACCATACAATACGACACCTACAATGTGGGTCAAATCAAAAGTAAGTAAATATTCTGGGCAAGCCCGCTGCACCTTAGGATGTATCATCACTTTGAACCCGGTGTGATAAAAGTGAAATGGTAGCCTATATATTTAAAAAATATATATATGAGCGCCTAAAAACTCGCACTCCATTTTATCCTGTCCTATTCTTTCCACCTTTTTCCCATTATTCTCATGGATCCACAACTCTCTTGTAATACTTCTGTTGTTGCAAGTGTCTATGGGCGACACTGGTATATAAATTATATTTATGTATAAGATTTGATCAAATTTAAAAAAAAATGAGACTTTAATCTGTCAGATAACAAAAATTTTAATGAAAAAAGACGGTAAATATAATTATGACACAATTGGTAACACAGTCTGGACGACAATGAAGCATCATTCTTTTATTCTGTTCAATAGTCAATCATATTGTGTTCGAGTAAGTATTACACGTTCGGCTTAGCGGGATAATCGCTCAATTGCGTGACAACGTATTTAGTATGACCTCAATCAAATTTATTGAACAACGCAAACGTTACGTTCTCTAATAAACCTCGGCTTGTAACGGGTCACACAATGTCCTCAATTAAAAGAATTTCTAAATGTCGAGAGGTACAAAATTATGAATTTTCCATATTTTCTTAATCAAACCTCTATGAGACAATTCATTTTGTATCATTACAATTTACACAAAATCGTATGCGATTTTAGTAGAAACAGAGCTGTGATGTGTTTGAATCGACAATTGTGTTTTGATCGAAAAGTGGCATCATAAGAGACCTAAAGCCTTCCTCCTCACTACCTTTTCACTACGTCTTCCATCCCTGTCGTCTCATCTAAGAACACGCACCGTTGCGCAGAGTTGCGTTATTTTACGTATAAATTACAATACATGTCGATGCACAGACGAAGAGAGACGATGTGATGATGACGATGACGATGAGACGAGGTGATGCTGTTTGTTGTCCAAGTGGTAGCCGGCAACGTAGTTACTTTTGTACCGGCAGTAAGCAGCGTTGCTTTGTGTCAACGTAGCGCCCGGTGTGGCACTGAAGGCGTCCAAAACAGGCACTGCGAAGTCGCAACGCAACACAGTGTAGCAGTATGGCGTCTCTCTGAAGTAGAAATACACGTTGATGCTAGTGAACAAAGACTACAATAATTATTACTTTCCATCAAGCATGCTTATTTGACAATTTTTTATATTAACAAGTTGGCAAACAAGCATAAGACCCATCTGATGGTAAGCGGTTGTTGTAGCCAACAACATTCATATGTAGTCACTTACGCGTTGCTAACCTTGAGATACTGGTTCTGAAAACCATTCTGCCCAATCTCCCACCTCCTCTGCTCCCCTCCTTTTTTCATTCTTATCCTTACCCTCTTATCCCTTAGGTTGGTAACGGGCATATGATACTTCAAGTATCGAAAGCTTTCATAGTTTGCGGTGACTGCTTACCATCAGGCGGACCGTATATTTGTTTGCCAACCGTATGAAATAAATAATAATATAAAAATAATATAAAGAAAATTCACTAGCTACAGTCTCCTTCAAACCGATACAACTTTGTGGTATCTGACATCGCGTAGTACATACTCAGGTGGTATCTTGCAATAAAAAACTACAACCAGTGATTTGTGGTAATATAAGATAAATTGTATTTAGAATTTGAAAAGTTATAGTAGAATAAGCTGAGTTTTATCTTTAAGACCTGTTTCGTTTTCTTTAAACATTGATAACCGTGACGAAATTTAATTTTCACGAAAAAATATTTATCGCATTAAGAGCTAAAACGATTTGCTGACAAAGGCGAATCGAATTCAATATAACTGAAATGAAATAAACCCCTTCGGAATATTCCGCTTAAGCGTTCAGAACTCTTTTAATTCTTCGAGAGAGCTAAGAAACTGATCCCAGCGCTTACGGAAGCGCACGTGCCCCGCCTCTATGAGCGTGCCATCCCCCGGGATCGGTAATCCCGGATAGTTCGGGGTAATGGAGGGAATTTTATCTAAAGAACTTTGTAGGCAGAGCTTTATAAGACCTGCTGCGTTGGGATGTCGATTATTAAAAGTGTTTTCGATTTGGAGCGATGTTTTGATTTGAAACCAAAATAAATGGAAGTGGTCTACCGGTATAACTTAAATTAAATAAATTTGACGACATTGTGGCGCAGCGGTAGTGAACCTGCCTTAAGCGCCACAGGTCGCGGGTTCAATTCTCGCTCGGAGCAGATGTTTGTATTAACGATACAGGCATGTTTTCCGGTCTAGGTGGGTTTGTCCTTGTCATTGTGTATGTTTCCGGACGCCAGACACAGAATATAACTATTCTGATTAGGGCCGTTGAGTGTGTAGCGTTTATTTATTTATAATTATTATGAAGAAAAAAAAAAAATTGAGAAGTGTCAAGGGACACCCGGATAGAACGAAGTTCTTTTTGATTAATTAGTGAAGGAATTGTAATAAAACTTTATTAATAAAATTAATTATATAAATTATTAAAAAGTAGTGAATTTTTTATTTTAATAATCGTCGCGACACCACACTGTTTAATGCGAAATAGAAAGACGAAACGAAAATAACTGGCTTGCTTTCTATGAGAGAGAGAGAGACAGACAGAGAAACTCGCGCACGCCACACGGCTTACAACTATAGCAAAAAGTGTCGTTACAACTTTTGGTCTTAATTTTTTCGTCTAGCCCCCTTTTGCAACGCGCGATAAAGAACTTCGTTCCAAAAATTAAACTGTTTTTGTAATAATATCAAAAGTTTTATTCATATTCGATAATTTACAATGAATTTCAAAACGATCCAAAAACATTTCTTTAATTCAGTATTGCGTGTCGAATCGACGTCTGAAAAGCACTCAAGTTTTATAATTTTCACATTGATTCGTGGTTACGCAATAGGGGCTGTATTTGATCATTTTTTCGATAAAACCATATCGTTTTTGGGACTTGAAATTATAAATAAACTAAGGACTGAATTAGCTTTATATCACGTTATCAGCTATAACGTGATATAAAGCTAATTCAGTTCTTTTTCATGTCTGTATTCCAGCACTTGGTCCCACCCAGTGACACTGTAAATACCAGTTTGACCAGCAGCAATACACAGGGTAAAAACTAAATGCTAATGCAAGTAAACAAACTATCGAAATTTTCAGTATATTAGGAAAAACTACAAGACTGTATACAAATTCTTTATTAATGTTATTTTAAAAAAAGTGACTAGAAATAACACAGTTTCAATAAGCTGGATTATGACGGTACACAAAATTGGCTTACTATGAGTCTAAACATCATTTTATTGAATACAAACGTTCATAAAACAAACCTTTTCTTACGAACGTCCCACATTGTAACTTGCTGGTGTTGTAAAATAAGCTTATGTACAGCTGAACTTCTTTCTGTTTCAAGCTATTTGGTTCTTCGATGCTATAATATTATGTATGTCGTCAAGTAATGTAGAACCTTTTTTGACGGCCATATTAGTACGCACACATGTATCGTGAGACTGCCACAGACACATTCATATACTTTCTTTGGAGAAGCACGCCATGTTATTCTAGTTTATCTATAACTTTTTGTGAAGAAAATGTACACGTTATAGTTATTTAAAATTTCTAATATCCTCTACATTAAATCTATTAGTATTGAATGATGACGTCACGTCAACATAATATACTGCTTTAACATAGTTACATTGGAATCGATTCCATAAATTATTAAGTGAGACTCTCATATCCGGGTGCGCTCACTGATCGGTAAACGATCGGTGGGCTAAGCTACTTTAAGCTCGGTCAGTCGCTAGATGGGTGATCGCATAGGGGTATTTACTCTAAGCGTCTCCGTGCTTCGGAGGGCACGTAAAAGTCGATCCCGGCTGCTATCAACTTGATAATAGTCGAAAACTCAAGTCAAAGGGCTAATCGTGTATAGGCGACCTGAACAACTCTGAAAACTGGCCACACTAACCACTAGATGAGAAGACTTATAGAATTTTTTTCATTATTTTTTTTTTATATGTTAGTAGTTGGCAAACAAGCATACGGCCCACCTGATGGGAAGTGGCTGCCGCAGCCTATGAGCGCTTGCAGCACCATTAGTAGGTGCCACTCACGCGTTGCCAACCTCGAGATATTAGTTCTTAAATCTCGTTCGCCCAGTAATTTCACTAGCGTACAATGCCCTTCAAACCAGAACACAGTAGTGCCTAAGCACTACTATTTGGCGGCAGAATATTGGACACTGCGGTGGTGCCTACCTAGCCGGCCTCTTGCAACAAAAGACCTACCACCAGTGTGACTGATTGCACTGGTGGAATAATCTCTGTTGTGACAGAGATTATATATTTATTAAGTTACTAGCTGGCCCGGCAGACGTTGTCCTGCCCCGAAAAAATCTGGGACCCGATAGCAGTGCCCTCTACCCGGTGACAGTTTTTGATTGACTAATAAGGCTATTAAAAAGCAGCGGTTGGTGATAAAAAAGTGAAAATTTAGGGTCGTATGTATTTTTCAATGCCACATAATAAAAAATAAAAATTTTATCCAAAAATAAAATAAAAATTTTGGGGTGGACACCCTTATCACTGAGGGGTTTGAAAAATAGATAGTAGCCGATTCTCAGACTTGCTGAATATGCATAAAAAATCATAAGAATCGGTTAAGCCGTTTCGGAGGAGTATGGGAACGAACATTGTGACACGAGAATTTTATATATTAGATTATATATAAATTGGATACAAATAATATAATTCCAATTCTGGTATTATTTACTATTTGTAAACTATTACATACGAAAGTAATGCCTTCATACCCTACCATCACGTCCGAACTAAATTAGACTGTAGGGATTGTTTATTCAACCTCTCGTAGTATAAATTAGGCTGAAACTCGATGGAAAGTGTAAAACTATGTAAATTTAGAGCGAGGTAGAAATAGTCGGGTAAACGATTAACTGAGATGCATTGCTCGGAATGGCGATACGTTAGAATTTTAGTACTTATCCTTATTTATAAGATAGAATTGTAGTACTTTGCGCAAAACACTATTACATATTTCTAAGAACCTACTTTTTGCTTTCCTTAAATATCTCTGGACAAAAATATTTTAGTCACATTGTCAATCGATCGCTACGACTCCTTATCTTTCGGTCATGGGGGTATTATTTTACAGATATACTACCATTATGTACGTTGTGTGAGACGCTCATAGCCGAGTGCAACCGCTGATTGGTAAGCGATCGGTAGGTTAAGCAACTTTAGGCGCGGTCAGTCACTAGATGGGTGATCGCATAGTGGTATTTCAACCGAGCGTCTCCGTGCTTCGGAGGGCACGTAAAAAAGTCGGTCCCGGCTGTTGACAATTAGACAACAGTCGATAAGTCAAGTCAGAGGCGTACGGGCGACCTGAACAACTCTGACACTAGGTTTACCACTAACCAATCGATAAGAAGAAGATGTACGTTGTACGCGGCTTTGCCCGCGTCGATAAGACAATTTTGTTGTAATATGAGAAATGACTGGTTCCTTGGATTTTATACCTTTTATAAAAACCTCTTTTCCCTTTTTTCCTTCTCATCCCGTCCCTCCTACCCCTTGGGTTGACAACGCGCACATGATTGTTAAACTCTGCGCTACGACCATCGCGTGTATAATTTAGAATAACATAATATCTGCATAGTGTTCATGATTATTTTGATTATTATTAATTTTGTTTTAATGTCGTTTAATTTCGTAAAATGATTTGTATAATATTATTTGATTTTGTTATAAATAGTGATGCATTTTAAATAAACCGTCATTATTATTGTGAAGTTTGAGCCGGGCGGTTACTCTGTCCGTCAAATAAATATTGTGAATCGTGTATCGTTCGCTTCTTTTGTGGTTCCCAAGTCCATTATGTACGGTCCAGACATAATTTTTAGGCCGATCCCACTTCTGAGATGAAACAGTAGGTGGGTCAGGATAGCGAAATATATAATATAATTATACACGCGATGGTCGTAGCGCTGAGTTTAACATGATACTTCAAGTATAGAGCGCGTTCATGTTGCGGTGACTGCTAGACTATATGCATTTTTGCCAACCATCATGACATAAAAAAACGCTTTAAATTCACAGAACAATAAACTATTATTTAAACACATACTACATTTACGAAGAACTTCGATATTTCGTTATCGTTTCAGATAATTAATTTTTGTTAAAGGCTCAAATGTTTCGTTTATACATTTCACGGCAAAAGGTCAAAGGTAGCTCTTTTAAAGTATATTCAGTTAATTAATTTATTTTGTGCTTACGTGCTCACATGAGTACGTATTGGAATAAGATTACTGTGAGCGTTGATATTTTGGAAAGTTGAAAATAGTGATTTGGCATTGTGTGTTTTTGCTAAAGGTAAATTATGAAGAAAACACACATATATATATAGACAACCGTGACATCGTCTTGGCGTTGTGTGTAGCCAGTCTGCCGTTAGCATCGACGGTTGCGGATTCGATTCCCGCTCTCGCAGATGTTTGCCTTGATCTTACAAATATCTCGATCTGGGCATTTTCACATAACATCTGATAATAATCGTTAATTCTTGAAAATTAAATTGCTCTGATCCAATGAGTTACTGGTTCGCCCTTAGAGTTGCGGAGGTCAGATGGCAATCTCTCCGTGTAAAAACTGGTAACCTGTCAAATCCCCTGGGTAAATAAAATACCGGGAATAATGCTAAGACGAAGAGGTAGTACAATACTCATTTCTCCAAATTACTATCGGGATGCATATGGAGGGTTGTAATTTCCTTAACCATGATTTTACGTCAAAGTACAAAGTTACGGAAATAGGATCCTAATGTAATCATCCGTATTGTAACCCACGACCGTTAATTATTATAGTTTATTTTCTCTATCCAATAGAGCATTTTTGATGTTAGAATTTTAATGAATCTAACAAATATTTAATAACTAATATGATTATAAGTTTACTGAGAATTTCGTAAATTTCGAATGATAAAATAACTGCATTGTAATAAGATTCTGCCCATAGCTTCACCTGAGTGAATAACGATTTTTAATGCAGCACTACCGCAATATAGAAATAATCGGTTCCCATACAAACTTTCATACCCGATTTGAACTTCTTGAAACCTTTTTGCAATAAAAAGCAGCATGTCTTTTCCCAAGGTCTAATCTGTCTCTGTGCCAAATTTCATCAAAATCGGTTCATTGGTGTAGGCTTGATAGCGTGACGTAAAGTCATACTTTTAATAAGTTTTCGTGGTATGATTATGTATTAAAATTTTAGTCAAACCAGAACGAAGAGAAGTAGGTAGGTCTTTTAATGGGTTATAGAAATAACTAGGCCAAAATCTCCAATATTTTGTGCAAATATATAGTTATTAAATAGATATTACTAAAACAACGAAAGTTCTCGACTTACTTCAGTCCTATTTGTACTATATTATTGAAAGACTTATAAAGATTTGCAAACCTTCTAATTCACAAACCATTCAACTCCGTATAAAAAGGTCGATTTAAAGAATCTTTTTTCTCAATTTTTTCAAAAGCTTTTTAAAAGTCACCAATCCAATTGACATTTCGATAACGAATGTTCAAAAGACCTTGGATTATCTGCGGATAAGAGATGCCTTTATTGTAAGCAAATAGAGTTCTTTGATTCTCTGATTTCAAATAAGGAATAGGTTGTACGGAACGAGACGGTAATTCTTTGATCTGTAGAATTTGAATTGAAATCTTGACATTGCTTTGTCGAGTGCTGGCGGCGCTCGGTGGCGCTTGACTTGAAATAATTTTATATTTCTATTTCATTTTTTATTTGTAATATTAATTGGCGTGATGTTACTAGTCTATAATAATTAATTTTATAATAATCAGAAATAAATTTGACACATGTTAAGATAACATTTTCATGAACCCGACGAGCGACCATACAGGCATGTGTATCGGTCTGGGTGTGTTTGTCCTTGGATATGATTCCAGACCCCTGACACAGGAATAAATATCCTAATGGGTTGAGTATGTAGCGTTTATTTATTTATTCAATTTATAAATTTCCGGTATCACTCCAGTATTAGACGAAAGATACTTAATGCAACTGAGTCTAATATTTGGCTTGGCACTTCTCATAAAAACGCTGCCAGCAAACACACATAATACATACATATATCACTGCCCGTTTAACCGGTGGTAATCCTACACTACTTCACCGAGGCGCAATCCACTCAAGAACACATTTACCCTATCGGTTCTATGGCTAATGTGCCCTATATTTTTCAGAATAATAGGAAATCTAGAGAATATGACGTACACACTAATAGCTTGTAATTATTTAGAACAAATATATATATTTTTAAATATAAATAAATAAAAACTCTATTGAATTCACTCGCTTTTAATCAATATATTTTTATTACATACTTTATCTCACAATTATAATTTTCAATGTAATCTAACAGAGCATCAATCTCAAATCTTCAAAAACATTGCATTCGCGATCACGATCCATGAATTTATTATATCACTGTCATGAAAATGCTTGAAATGGGGCACATTTCACGCAATCGAGACTAATTGGTCAACGTTTAAAAACAAATAAAAACAACTGAACTCACCATATTCCGGGCACGTAATACAGAACGCCACAGCCAGGAAAAGGCCGATCACCTCGCCGAAACCTTTGTTGGCCATTTTCTCTTTTAGCTTAACCCACACTGGCTTTTACCGACATTTTTATTTTTCTATTCTACTCGAATCACTTAAGCCTCTGATGAATACTCAACTTCGTTTTGCTGATCAGGCTATTTGAAGGCATTTTAAAATATAGTTTTAGGATGAAATGATCTTGGCTTAAGACACCATCTGAAACAAATAATAAATATGTTTAATAAAATTGTTCAAAGTATTATAAAACTGGTGGCCTAGTGCGCGTAGGTAGGTACCACCGCAGTGTCAGTCATTCTACCGCATAACTGTATACTGTGTTAAATATCGAAACGAAAATTGAACCCGCCAACGTCGAGACAACAGGCAGGCTAGGTACGAAAAATTTATAATTAATCCTCTATCGTTTTTTTTACTCTTACGTAGCTCATATTTATGCATATAATAGTACAAAACACTATGTATAAAATGTCCATTTCATTAAAAGCTAAAAGAATTATATTATCCCTTGTATGTGTCATTAAGTATATGTGATAATAATCATACTTCACTTCACATCAGTTATAAATAAATGAGTTTTTATACTTTGTCACTGTCTCTTTTATCATATAAATAATATCCGTCAATATTTTACCGTTTATATCACCCGGACCCAGAAATTGCTCAAACATTATAGTAACATTTCTGTTATCAAATTGAGCGTACATAATGCCGTTGGTTGTGATAGATATTTATTTCCCGCTATATATTTAGCTTTGGAAATGTATGATCTTCATTTATTTTTATATTATTTGCTCAGTAGTTATGAGAATTTTATTTTATGTTTATTTCCGAGATCGATCCCCAATGACTTTGTCAGACTGTAGAAGTTCCAAAGACAGTTTCTAGATAATCACTACATAGTATAAAACAAAGTCGCTTTCTCTGTCCCTATATGCCTATGTATGCTTAAATCTTTAAAACTACGCAATGGATTTTGATGCGGTTTTTAATAGATAGAGTGATTGAAGAGGAACGTTTATATGTATAATAACATCCATTAAATAGTGGAGAAATACTGATACTTTTTAGGCTTCTAATGTGATGTCGTAAATAATTACAATTAACGCGTGCGGGCCACGGGCAGTAATTAATAAATCAAAGCTATTGGATCGAGTTTAACCATTTTTTCAGTGAATGACATAGGCTATATATTTTATACCCGTGCGAAGCCGGAGCGGGCCGCTAGTCAAATATAAATTGCAATTTCTTGATACTGATATTTTTATTTGGTTTCTTTAAATGCATAAAACGAAATATGTTTAGGCTGTTTAACTTATTGATTACTTTAATTTATTGACTATAGCGGCCCGCTCCGGCTTCGGACGGCTATAAAATATACAGCCCATGTCATTCACTGAAAAATGTTTTTTCTCTCTATTATTTAACAGATGTTATTATACATATAAACCTTCCTCTTCAATCACTCTATCTATTAAAAAAACCGCATCAAAATCCGTTGCATAGTTTTAAAGATTTATTTTTTATATTTATTATTTTTCTCTCCCTATGTATGCTATAGGGACAGAGAAACCGACTTTGTTTTATACTATGTATTGATTAATTTATTAACATAATTTATAAATTTATTTATGTGGTTTTTAATACTATAAAAACACGAAAAGCTTAAAGTAAAATTGCAATAATAAAATTTTAAAGGTTAAATTAAAATGCTGAAACCACGCTGTGCGACTATGGAATTTAAATAATTGATTACAGAGATGGAGGAAATCATACTTTGTAAAAGCAAAATTTTACATTAAATATGTAAAAGTGCAGTAACAATTACTCTGGGTCAAATAGCTGAAATAATGTAATAATAAGTGTTCTTTTAAGGGTTCCGTAGTCAAATGGCAAAAACAGAACCCTTATAGGTTCGTCATGTCCGTCTGTCCGTCCGTATGTCACAGTAATTTTACGTAGTCAATTTCTGTCAAGATAGAGCCATAGAGCCATCTTTATGAAATTCAGTAAATAGGTGTATTCTATGTACCGCACCACGATTTTTTTTTATGTTTTTCTTTTGTGTTTTCTATGTACCGCAACTGAGAGTTGAAAAAAAAATTTCAAAAAGATAAGGAGGTTTGATTTTGCCTTTCTTTGTAACTATATTTAATTTCAATACTTTTCTGCGACGTGCAGAAAAATGACGTGACGTGCCGACATGCAGAGTGTGGAAAACGCAAACTATAAAAAAAACAGTATGGAAACTCAAATTTACTACTAGCACTGGCAGCTCTAGTCATTATATATAAAATCATAAAAGTGCTAACATAGTAAACGAGTACACGAAACCGATAGACACTAACAAGGTTCGCGTATAAAGCTCGCCTGTCTTGCAAAGTCTCACATTCTCTTAGAGAGTGTTTACATAATAAAATGGAGCTCCGACGTCGTTATTTCAACTTATTTCGGTTTATGAACACTTTGAAAATATTAAATTTACCCCGAGCCGTCTATGGATATGCAGCAATTTGTAAGGCAAAATTTACTTACACAGATATTGTCGTAAAATTTCAGCACGCTAATCTCTGTCTCGTGCATTTTTTAAGAGCCTTCGCTGCGTGTGAATTTCATATTATGTAATTTGATTTCGCGTTTTGATATCTTTGTTTCTTTTATAAAAAAAAAAACAGTGGTCGAGAGACCCCCGTCAGCAACGAAGTCCCTTCCGCTAATTCTTCAACTCTAAATGTAATTCGAAATGAAATCTGTATATTTCAATAGGTCATATAATAAAAATAGACAGGGACAGACAGAGAGAGAGAGAGAGATTTGCGCACTCGGCTCCGCACTCACTTTAACGTTTACTCATTTGCTTATAATAGGCTCGATACAAACACGCACGCACACACAGCATACGGTATTTCGTTACGTGACGTTTTCTATTAAATCGCACTTCTCTTAAGCCGCATTAAAAAAATATTTCGTTCCAAAACATCTTATAATCGTAAAGCGATTTGTCAACGTTTCGTATTTGATGTTAAATAATAAGTCCATAATGAATATTAAAATTAAATAAAAAATAAGATCTAATTCAATAGTACGTACCAAAATATGTTTCGTTGACTACGGCTCGGTGTAATATATTTTTTGTTTGACTGAACGAGGAATCGAGGATGATTTTAAGCACCATTTTGGCAACATCACGAAAATGAATCCTTTATTAAGGTAGTGCCCCAAAGATTTACAAATCTATCCGTCTATCTATCTATACTTCATAACTATTCTATTCAAATTCTATAATATAGGCCACTCAGCTGTAGCTATATATGGTGTACCATATAGCCTATATTTGAAAGGAACTAAAAAAAGGCTGGCCTTCCAAATGTAAATGAAGGTTGTAAAATAAGTCCACTGTATACATAAACAGTATGGTAATTACAGTGTCTTTAAGTATACAAAAAAATCAACGTTTTAAAATGTAATTGCTTAAGCGCTGAATAACGCGGACGACATCTTTTTTATTCAGAAAACCGCATAATTATTTTTAGAACCGCTGGAAATGACCTGAAAAGGACATGTATTGTACAAAGGCGTCCGAGGCAGAAATTGTATTGTACTCGGTCTCTTTATATTCGCCGCGAGTGTCACTTCTCCATGTACCTACAAGTATTCTTTATGGTATCACCCAGTTAATACTGTTTCTTGTGTACAGGTTTTCTAATGAAATGTATTATTCACTTCAATCTTGCATGCGCTGTTAATGTGTCCTATTCTGTTATATTAACTAAAATTATGTTAGAGATCAAATCAAAATATATTTTATGCATTGTAGGTTCAATTCCATTTTTTTTTTATGTTAGTAGTTGGCAAACAAGCATACGGCCCACCTGATGGTAAGTGGCTGCCGCAGCCTATGAGCGCTTGCAGCACCATTAGTAGGTGCCACTCACGCGTTGCCAACCTCGAGATATTAGTTCTTAAATCTCGTTCGCCCAGTAATTTCACTAGCGTACAATGCCCTTCAAACCGGAACACAGTAGTGCCTAAACACTACTATTTGGCGGCAGAATATTGGACACTGCGGTGGTACCTACCTAGCCGGCCTCTTGCAACAAAAGACCTACCACCAGTGTGACTGATTGCGCTGGTGGAATAATCTCTGTTGTGACAGAGGTTATCCCAACAGCGGGCGATGGGGTCGTCACATCCCGACGCCTTTAAATTCAAGTTGAAGTTTGGAATTATGACACAATACCTAGCACTCCTAATGGACCTTCTTGTAATAGATCGTTAAGATCGTTGCAACCCACGTATTATACAAGGGCGTCACCAGCCCATAGTGATATAAAGCGAAAAAGAAGATAGAACATATAAGGCGGTGTGGCTTTTTGTGTTCAGCTCTTTCTTTTTTATGTGACTAAGTTGGCAAGCAAGCATACGGCCCTCCTGATGGTCAGCTAGCACTCATAGGGTACGATAACGTACCCTATGAGTGCTAGCAACAATATTCTTTGTAGTCTTACAACTCACTTGTCGAGTCATTTCACTTGAGACGCTCATAGCCGAGTGCACCCGCTGATCGGTAAACGATCTGTAGGTTAAGCAACTTTAGGCGCGGTCAGTCACTAGATCGGTGATCGCATAGTGGTATTTCAACCGAGCGTCTCCGTGCTTCGGAGGGCACGTAAAAAGTCGGTCCCGGCTGTTAACAATTAGACAACAGTCGATAAGTCAAGTCAGAGGCCTACGGGCGACCTGAATAACTCTGACACTAGGTTGACCACTAACCAATCGATAAGAAGAAGAAGTCATTTCACTATGCACAGCGTCCTTCAAACTGAAACACAGTAAGGCAAAACACACTACCGCTTTCCGTGAGGATATCTAACACTGCCGAGGTAGCTTCTTGCTATAAAAGGCCTACCACCAGTGCCTCAACAGTACAGATACTAGTACTTTAGGTAGATATTCTAAGCAAAGATATTACGTCTCCGGCTGAGCCGGCCCATTCATTCAAATAACCCAATGACTTAATAAACATTTGTAATTCTTCACGAAATGCAAAAATAAATATACATAAACATGTTTATGTTCAAGGATTTATTTAAGCGCCTTCTCAATTTATATAAGCCTAACGATGTAATCAAAATAAGATCAGCAAAAGAGAATAAAATCGGGTGATTGTGATTATTCAAAGGGACAGCAATCTGTCTTACGTTTTTCTCTGCCTTTCAAGTTTTTCAATTTATCTCAAATGTTAATACAGACGAAATAAAATTTGTTGAGCTTATCACTTGGCTCAATTTTATTTTCCAGTCGGCTTTAGCATAATTTTAGACAGGCTTTGACTAAGGTAACAAACTAGTGATGTATTTATTGAATGAACAAAACGTCGGAAAATTTTACAAAAGTAAATAAAATATTAGTCTCTTGTTGTTTGACCTCAAAAATTGAGCATTGTTAATATAGGTAGGTTCTATAAAAATTTTTGTAAAAATCCTTGGATACATACTATCATAACAATGTAAATTTTACGAGTTGCGTTCACAAACCAAAATGTACACGGACTGACTAAAATTTCAAAATTGTTTTCTATATAATTATAGGTACATGTATTTTCAACTGAATTTAGAAAAAAGCAGTTATTTTGACATTATATTTGTTTAGATTTATTTGTTATACCAAGCATTGATAACAATATGACGTTTTTCATTGATTATATTGTTATTAAAATTTCATTATTGAAATAGTATATTTATAACTGTATTTGTGCGTTTAACAACTTTATTCTTAGAGCTAAACATAATAGCTACGAGGTTAAGTTAAAAAGGTTAAATAGGGTAACGACTTTATGGTACATCTACGTTTAACCTGCATATAAGCTAATACAATATGTAGGTATTCTAAATCTTGCTTGCATTCTTAGTCGTATAATGCAATTAAAATCTTGAGCGGTACGAAACTTACTCATACAATTTGCTAGTAGTTTTGGACTATTTCATTACGTAAAGTGGCAAAAACCTATTGGGCTAGTGGCTGTCGAACTATAAGCAAGTAAACAGACAGAGAAACGCCAAGCGATATTGAACTTTATAGTAGGTAATAATATCCAAATTGATTCATGAATTCATAATTTTAATACGCACATTCAAGTACCTCACTTGGACTTAAACATTGAATAAATAATTATTATAGTTCTTCTTCTTATCGAGTGGTTAGTGGCCAACCTAGTGTCAGAGTTGTTCAGGTCGCCCGTAGGACTCTTGACTTTTTGGCTGTTGTGAAATTGTCAACAGCCGGGACCGACTTTTTACGTGCTCTCCGAAGCACGGAGACGCTCGGTTGAAATACGAGTATCCCATCTAGTGACTGACTGCGCCTAAAGTTGCTTAACCTACCGATCGTTTACCGATCAGTGGGTGCACTCGGCTATGAGCGTCTCATATATAATATAATATCAAACACACACATCACGAACACACACAAAGGACAAGAGCGCTAGAGCTATCTTTATTACACTATATAATATGATAAAAACCGTATTAAATAATTATGATTACGTTATTTTTTTCATATCATGAAGCTTGGCACACAAGCATACGGTCCGCCTGATGATAAGCAGTCACCGCAACTTACGCCCTCGCGCTCCCACTCATCCCATGAAACGCAAGGCTGTTACATGACACCAATTTAATCATCGTATCGTATCTCTTTATTTATAGAAAATATGTATACAAATCTATAGTAATAGAACCTTTAATAATAAAATCAAAAGAGACACAAATTTTAAGATCGCTCGGATCTGTTAATACAACCGCTATATTCTACTTCCTGAGTCATATAAGAAGACCGTAAAAACTAGCATGTAGAACATAAAAGATTTTATGGGCAGCTTTGTTTTCGAAGTAGAAAACGCGTTAGTGATGGGTGACGAACCTGGGGGAAAGCGATAGCGTTGGAACAATCAATACAGAAACGTAAGCATGCTCAATAGTAATAACATATAATTATATTATGTTTATAAATATGTCCAGTTTTTGAAATATTTTTTTGTGCTACTACCATTTCTTGAATTGAATATCGGCGTAAAAAAACAGCGTTTCGTGCAATAAGTAAGGTCACCGGAGGCCCAATCTCCCACCACTTTTGAACCCTCTTTCCTTTCTCATCCCTTCCCTCCTATCCCATGGATTGGCAACGCGGTGACTGCTTACGTCAGGCGGACCATATGCTTGTATGCCAACCGACATGCAATAAAAAATAGATTCTCACAGTAACATTCACTTACTATTTATATGAAAATATAATGAAAAGTTCATAAGAAAACATATCGCTATCTATGTAACTTGTGAGTCTATAATGGGTTGCGTCAGATAGCCATCTCTAAGAACAAATAACCCGATGTAGGTCAGAATAACAAGCTAACCTTGATGAAAATATGCTTGTATAATGTAATGTTCTGAAATATTGCAGTAGATAGACAATTTCTTATAGAGTTCAAGCAATATTTCTAATGGAATAAGGATTTCACAACCTAAGAGGAGATTTAAATAGACAGCTGAGAGTTACAAAACTAATTTGCATTATAACACCGTAACTTTAGCCGATGTAAAAAGTTTACGACCTCCAGCGACTAACTGAATTTATGGCGGGCAATATCTTTAAGCTAAATGCAGTTGCGGACTCAGAACTAAGAAAGTTTAGAGGTGTTTGATTTTCTTCCTCGCACAACCACTCTGTGGAACTAACTTCCTCCGGCGGTCTTTCCGAACCGATACGACTTGGGATCCTTCAAGAGAAGAGCCTATTCTTTCCTTAAAGGTCGGCAACGCGCCTGCATGCCTTCTGGTGTTCCAGATGTTCATGGGCGGCGGTGATCACTTAACATTAGGTGAGCCTCCTGCCCGTTTGCCCCCTCTTACATAAAAAAAAAAAGAAAATTCATTGTCGCCAATATTTTGTATTAAAGTCTTACAGTTTTCAACATTTGAGTTGCCCAGCTGGGCTGATGTAAACTAAGGGGGTGGGGAGAGGAGGGAGATGTATCTATGTCAATCGTTGGTCCTTCTGTCTCCTTCCTTTACCTTTCAAATGCTATTCAATAAATACACAAAAAGCACGCACGCTTATAGCACGTTTCCCGAAAACCCCACAAGAACCTAATATTTTTTCGTTTAAAAGGTATCTTACAAGATACATAATAAGCTATATTTGTGCTTAGTGGCATCCAAATCCGTACAGCTGTTTTTGCCGTCGGCTTGGTCGGTTAATGGTCGGCAACGGACCTGCACGCCCTCTGGTGTTGCAGATTTTCATGGGCGGTGGTGATCGCTCAACATGAGGTTAGCCTTCTGCCCATTTGCCCCCTCTCACATACAAAAACAAACCATCCAAACATACTTTCATCGTTATTATATCAGAAGGAATATATATTAAAATATTTTGTGTGGCAAGTTACATTGTTACTTAACTTAGACTAATCTTACTCAGCGATTTAGATTTTCACTGCTTGCAATTTACGAAATAGCCATTCTTAAGCAACAAAGTGTAGCTTTATGTAGCTATTATTAAAATACTTTTCTTTCAGAATTAATGGCTTTCGTATATAGACTATACAATGTCATTCGAAAATAGTTACTTTTAATACACTTTTTACTGTATAAACGCTACAAACTCAACGGCCCCCATTAGGATAGTGATATCCTGTGTCAGGGATCTGAAAATTCATACAGCGACAAGGACAAACAGACTCAGACCGGAACATATACTCCGAGCGAGAATTGAACCAGCGGCCTATTTTGCTTAGGGCAGGTTCACTACCGCTGCGCCACAACGTCGTCAAAGCCGAATACTATATACCTAATATTTTATTCCAAAATACATAGAACACGTGATCCCAATCGTAAAGCCTGCTGATTTTATTTATGTAACAGAAAAGATATATTCGGTGACAAAACCTCAATAAAGTATGGGCTCAGAAGTCAATTCGTCACGTCGTCTACTTTTGGAAACGTAAAGCCAATTCCTATCAAGGTCTGGGTGCAAACAGGTGTAGAATATCAAATAAACTCTTAAAGCTTGAAGAATTCAATTCTCATATTCTTTATAATAAAAAATATACAACAAAACAATTTCAAAATGACACCGTTGTGGCATTGCGTTCGATTCCCGCTTGGACAGATGTTTGCATTGATCTTACGAAATATCAGTTTCGTTCTGGGCGTTTGACTTTGGACCCACATCGTGCCTTGGAGAGCACGTTAAGCTGTCCTGGTTGTTATCACATAACATCTGATAATAATCGTTAACTTTTGATAAGTAAATAGCTCTTATACAAATGAGTTACTGGTTTACCCTTAGGAATATGAAGTACAAATCGCTCTGTGTAAAAGCTTGTAACCTGTCAAATCCGGACAAGAGTAATAAGCAGACTCTGGGTAAATACTCATATAATACCTGGAATAATAATAGGAAGAAGAAGAATAAATCAAATCAAACTAAATATTTTATATTTATTTTCATACGACACCTCTATAACCATTTAGGTTTTGGCTACGAAATCAGTGGTCTAATGAAGTATTATTTAATAACGTAGTCCTAAAATGGTCTTAGATTAAATAAATAAACGCTGCACACACAACGCCTCTCATTAGGATAGTAATATCCAGTGTCGAGGGTCCGGAAGCACATACAACGATAAGAAAAATATACCGAGACAGGAAAATATGCTTGCTTGGTCAATGCAAACTTATTATGATCGGAGCGGGAATGAAACCCGCGACTTTTGGCGTTTAAGGCAGGTTCGCCACCGCTGCGCCACGCGCCACAACGTTGTCAAATAATCAAACAATCTCAAAATATAATATTTACGTCGCAACAAGAACATTACAAATATTGTCTTCCAGTGTATTTTAAGATAAAATCTATTCATGAATGCTCTGGCTACTTAGCCTTTGTTTTTATTCAAAGATCGAGCTTGAGCAATGTCCCCTATTCCCCTACAACCCGACCTTTGGAAGCAGTCCAAATTATGCTGCCGTATTTCTCAGTGGCCGTGATTTAATACACGTAAAATATTTCCCCTGTAAAGATGATGAGGCAATATGCGCAAAGTCCATTTAATCATCATTCAATATGTTTGTAAAGTGACGAGTTTTATTAAGTTTTCGTAAATATTCAAGAATACTCTGAATACTGAATTAATATAATTAATAAATAAATAAACGCTACACACTCAACGGCCCCCATTAGGATAATTATATCCTGTGTCGGGGGTCCGGAAACATTCACAATGACAAGGACAAACACAACCAGACCGGAAAACATGCCTGTACGATTAATACAAACATCTGCTCCGAGCGGGAATCGAACCCGCAACCGTCGAGGCTTAAGGCAGACTCGGTGTCATATAGATAGTTAAATGAAGTTATATTTTTGACACCTTATTTTACATTAAAAGATGATTTTCTTGATGATTGATGAAATTTGAATGATGATCGGTGGACAAGAGCTTTATCAAATTAAATAGCATGGATCCCAAAATTCAAAACCTTTATTTAAAAATAAAACAATAAATAGACGACAAAAAAAACTAGCTTATTCATCAACTTCAAGCATTATTTAAAATTTTCTATTGATAAATGAGAATTCGATTTTAAAATATTGTCTTTGGGTTGCACTAAATAGGCACATAGTATCTTGCTAGTATTACGTAGACACGAAATTAATGAAAGAGTATTGTGGTAAAAGTATTAACTCCACTATTAGAAAATCACTTCTATTTCGGAGCATTTCAATTAAAACGAATCTGTAAAATGAACAATCCTCGAGAGAAACGAACATTATCTTTAAATTTTTCAAATTCACTTTTGTTCTGAAAATTCTAAAGCCAAAGAGATCGTTAGCTCAACACCAACTACTCCAATTATCTCAGTTAATTATGAAAGATATTTATAAACTTAGCACTACGATGGGATTAAAGAAAGACGAGACAAAGACGTTTTTTTTACGTTTTAACATTGTCCTCTGTCTTTTGTGCCACGTTTTATTTTACGATTTTATCCAGTAATGTAACGGGTTGACCAGATTGCTTTAGCTTCGCTGTTGTAATTAATTTTATGTTCTTTCTCCTCTCGAACTACTTTTTATGTTTGGATTTCATGTTTTTAATAGAATACAAAGACGGGACGTTGAGAAAGAGAGAATATAGTAGAGTCCGGTTAATTCTTTTCATCAAATATTTTTGAGTTTCCGTTATCATAGTTATATTATTATACGTAACAAGCATTTTACTAAACGTATATTAAATACATTACTTTTGAAGAAATATCAATAACATTAAAAATGCTAGTTTCGTAATAATAATGTGTAAGTGTTGAAGAAATCTAAGTAACACTTAGATTACGTAACTTAAATTAGATTTTACAAATTCATAAAAAAATGTAGTATGAAAGAGACAGTTAATGCGGATAGACAATATTTAGTAGCCTGAAATTAAATCTTAGTAAAATTTATTTTCAATGTTTAAAAAAATATTTTCTCTAATAAAGTTTTTACTTTCAGTCAATTTGCTACGGAGTTGTTATAATAAGCGGACACAGTTTACAGGGTGGCTGACATCAGTGTCTGCTAGACAAATCGAAATATTCCCCAACGTAGCCTAACAATAAACGTAGATCCAACTTTTCTATTCAATAATAAAAAAAATCCTTCGAACCATCGTCTAAACTCACAAAGTGGGTTCGATACCCGATGCAGGTCAAGTACATTGAGAGCTACTTAACACAAGAACTGCTATACAACAACTGGAAAAAGCTGTTCCATAGCATTTTCTATTTGCAGTTTGCCTTTTTATCTCGAAAATAAACACATTTAATTTGTTTCACATAACGATTCGGGCTATCTTTTTTTATACCATGATGGTGGCAAACAAGCTTGGTATAAAAACGGCTCACGATTACCGCAGCTAGCAACAGTTGCATTACATGCGTGTTGTCGACTCGTTAATTACTGACGATTTTACAAATAATTAACGTATACTAATTTGTCTATCACGTTAATTGTTGATGATCTAATTCTGATGATAAGATCTATCCTACTAATATTATAAATGTGAAATGTTGTATGTTTTGATGTTTCTAACTCAATCACGGATTGGAATGAAATATAGTACACGGATTATTATCTGGATTAACACAAAGGATACGTTTTATACCGGAATAATGTTAGGTTCTTGTGGTATCACTACATAGTATAAAACAAAGTCGTTTTCTCTGTCCATATGTATGCTTAAATCTTTAAAACTACGCAACGGATTTTGATCCGGTTTTTTCTATAGATAGAGTGATTGAAGAGGAAGGTTTATATGTATAAAAACATTCATTAAATAGTAGAAAAAAAAATATTTTGGAGGTTTCTAATGTGATGTCGTAAATAATTTAACATTTAACGCGTGCGGGCCACGGGCAGTAATGAATAAATCAAAACTACTGTCGATTTTAATCATTTTTTCAGTGAATGACATAGGCTATATATTTTATACCCGTGCGAAGCCGGAGCGGGCCGCTAGTTATTAATAAACTTACAACAGGGTGTTTCTGTTTGCGATTTTGTGTGGATTACACAGATTTGGTTGAACACAGATATTATTACCTAACAAAAATGTTCAGTTCCCGTGGGATTATCAAAAACATCCTACAGGACACATTCAATTGAAATCAGTTTAGATGTGTCATACTGAAGATTCTTTACTTACAAAAGGTTCTCTCTAGAGCCAATTCTTAGGTCACCCCGGACGAAGACTCGGACAGATGCTAGTCTTACAAACTACACACGGCACATGCAATGTTAAAATTAATCATAAAAACAATAATATATTACACGATTCTAAGCACAATTCAATATGATTTATAGTCAGTAGTTAACGCTTGTATCGGTCCCCAAACAGCGACTTGTAACAAAACTAGCGTAAATTTCGGGCTATTAATATAAATTACCTAGATTTAAAGGACCTTTGGGGGATTAAATTGATGTAATTTCTCTTCTAGAACATCGAGAATATTAGAAATTGTAGTCAATATATATACTAATGACTATATTGATTAAATAAATAAATAATGTGTATTTTATTATAATTGTCTTCACTATAGCATGTCCTATTACTTATTGCAAGAGTCCGGTTATGCATCACCGTAGTTCTACCGTACAACAGTAGTGTGTTTTGCGGAAAACATAGCGTCTTGCAAAGTATTTTGAAGGATACTAATATAGTTAGTGAAATTACTGGGCAATAATTAGAAGCTTATAGCCTCAATAGCTCAACGATAGTGGGGCCGACTCCGCTCCGTTAACCCGAAAGTCGCAGGTTCGATCCTGAGCCTCTTGGGGTATTGTCGTACCCACTTTTAGCGAAAGCTTCGAGCTTATTTCGAAGTGCAATAGGACTATTACTAATGTCGTGAAAAAGCATTGCTTATGTTCTCTATAAAAAAGTGTTAACAACACTATGAGATCGTCTACGCCTGTTTGGTAATAAAGAGTTCTTTACTGTCCTATGCTATATTAAAGTATAGCTTTAGATTTGCAAGGTCCTATTTTTTTGGTAACGGGGATGAAATTTGCTACCAGATACCCGGCTTCCTGGGGAGGAGAACCGGGTTATGTGGGGTTCCATGACAAGATGGTAACGTCATGAGGACCCACTAAAACCTCCTCGGTGGCCGACCTCAGTGCGATTGTCAGATTACGGGAACTCTCGTAGAACTAACCAACGTGACCTGCCAAGCACTGTGCTTCGCCTAGCTGAGCTCGGTTTCGGGGGGGCGATATGGTAAGCCCCCCAGCGCTTCCTCCTCCGGGCTAGATTTGCAAGGTCCAGTGTAACATGACCGGATCCAGCGTAACAAGTTAAAATAAAAATAAGCATGCACTCTATACTCAGTTCAGTACAGTAATAGTAGAAAAACTTTATATAAAAATATGAGGTTAAACAAGAACACCTATATCAAACACCCTTTTAATAAAAGAGTCGCTGGGATGACCTCGGCGTTAGAGGGCTGAGAGCCAACGATATAAGGATTTCGTTTCATCCCGGACTTCTGAAATATGGATGCCAGCCGTTCCTTGAATCGCATCTATTTTTGAATATGAAAGCGAACTCGAGGAATACAAATACGAAAACGGAATTGTATGCTCTTTCGATGGTGATATAAGTTCATAGGTCAACATGACTGTAAGCTATTTAGGGCTGCCAATCAGGCTTTTTATTAAAAATAAAAGACACCAATTTAATGTAGGGATTACGCGTCTGTTGTTCCAATTTATTTTACCACTATTACCTTTTAAAAAACGGGTTGCAACCCTATCTAACTGATTATCGTATACTTCCCTTGGGAGCATGAAGCCCTTACGTATCGCATAGTCACAAAGGGTTCTGATATGCATCATGAGAATTAAGTTACACCCTTATCGCTTTAGCGTAAATAACGTCAATTTCTATTTCGTATTTAGGGTATGTTTTATAGATCACACTTAGGGTTATACCTAGATTTTTATGTCTTTGTTTACAAGCATATGGTCCCCGAGGCAGGTTAAAATTTAGTCATGAAAAAATGTCGCTGTCCCAGGGACTGTTAATACTTGCTCGAACAACTGATTCTACAATAACAACTAGTATTTGTTTTAGCCTAGTTTCTTTACATAAATGTATGAGCCCATAGTTCAATAGCTCAGTCGTAGAAAGGCTGACGGTAGTGCGAGTGCTGCAGTTTCGATCATGACTTCCTTGGTGCTGTGTGATCTTGCCCAACCATCTACAATTTTTTTATATGTCACAAGTTGGCAAACAAGCATACGGCCCACTTTATGGTAAGTGGTTGCCGTAACCTATGAGCGCTTGCAGCACCATTACTAGGTACCACTCACGCTTTGCCCACTTCGAGATATTAGTTCTTAAATCTTATCTGCCCAGTAATTTCATTGGCATACAGTGCCCTACAAACCGGAATACAGTAATGCCTAAGCGACAGAGCTATATTCGACATTGCGGTGGTACCTACATAACCGGCCTCTTGCAATAAAAGACCTACCACAAGTGTGACTGATTGCACTGGTGGAATAATCTCTGCTGTGACAGAGGTTATCCCAACAGCGGGCAATGGGGTCGTCACGTCCCGATGCCCATCTTAGTTAGAAATAAAAAAGGAATATTAACAATTTAAAGGCGTCGGGATGTGACGACCCCATCGCACGCTGTTGGGATAACCTCTGTCACAGCAGAGATTATTCCACCAGTGCAATCAGTCACACTGGTGGTAGGTCTTTTGTTGCAAGAGGCCGGCTAGGTAGGTACCACCGCAGTGTCCAATATTCTGCCGCCAAATAGTAGTGCTTAGGCACTACTGTGTTCCGGTTTGAAGGGCATTGTACGCTAGTGAAATTACTGGGCGAACGAGATTTAAGAACTAATATCTCGAGGTTGGCAACGCGTGAGTGGCACCTATTAATGGTGCTGCAAGCGCTCATAGGCTGCGGCAGCCACTTACCATCAGGTGGGCCGTATGCTTGTTTGCCAACTTCTAACATTAAAAAAAAAAAAATATAGCCCAGCACTACCTCAGTAATTATAAAAAAAGTAACAGCTCAGTAATCTTGACTAGAGTAATAATATCATAATATTCAGTTATATTCGGACCATCGCTTCTGGCTCTACTGGCCTTGACAGTATGAGTTAATGGGGACCGAATAGTAACATTAGGCTGTGAAAAATGGACAGCCCTCGTGATGGCTTAAGGTTGATTCCATCTTTATTGCCTCCTGTGAGACCGGACCATATCTTATGACGTCATCGGGAAATGTCTGGGAATAACAAGAGAAAATATATATAACGGATTATCTGACTGAATTAAGGACGTAAAGGCAATATTCTTTTCCCGATTATTGGGTGTTTCTTATGTTTTATGTTTACTGAAGATAAATGTAACAAAATTAGTGCACACATATTTGAAGATTAAATTTTACCTTAGCACTATCCCGTAGTGATTGTTCTAAGGTGATTTAAATAAAAAAATAATTTAAATATTATTGCCGTTGTGGGTAGTGAGTCTGCCTTTAGCCTCGACAGTTGCGAGTTCGATTCCCGCTCGGGCAGGTGTTTGTTATAAATATTTGTTTCGGTCTGCGCTTTTGTGCTTGTGGGTCTATCCACCGTGCCTCGGAGATCACGTTAAGCTCTCGGTCCCGGTTGTTATCACATAACAGTCCTTAAATCTTGATAAGTAATTAACTCTTAACCAATGACGTCAATCGTTGTAGAAGAAGAAGTTATTACTATTATTTACAAGTAAAGGCGATGATTTAGATAAGATGGCTAAATTAAATAGCCCTTTCCTTTCTTCTTATCTTCTTATCGAGTGGTTAGTGGTCAACCTAGTGTTAGAGTTGTTCAGGTCGCCCGTAGGCCTCTGACTTGACTTATCGACTGTTGTCAAATTGTCAACAGCCAGGACCGACTTTTTACGTGCCCTCCGAAGCACGGAGACGCTCGGTTGAAATACCACTTTGCGATCACCCATCTAGTGACTAAAGTTGCTTAACCTACCGATCGTTTACTGATCAGTGGGTGCACTCGGCTATGAGCGTCTCATCCTTTTCTTCATCCTTTCTTCATCAAAAATATTTGTATAATTGGTTTTTTGTTGATATTTTTATTTCTAGGTAATGCTCCTAATTTTGGTTATCATTCAGAATAACGCCGGCTCTCTGAAAATGTAAATGCCAGATATCGCAAAATAAATATAGATCTGTTTTTCTCGAAGAACGATTTTTAAAATTAGACGGCCTTTGTATATTAGTGCTATTTTTATATTTGTCCAAGGCCAAGTTTTTAATAACACAGTAAACAAAGTATTATTTTGAATTATTGGAATACTGTTTTATGTTTTGTATTTTGCGAAATTATAGTAAAATAATAATATATAATACAAAAAAAAATGAAAAATATTTAAAAGAAAATACTTTCTGGATTAATTGTTTTTATTTAACTGGCCTTTGTCCGCTAACTCACCTGAGTCGAAGGTTGTATAAAAGAAATACAACTTTTTCCTGTTCTATTGAATACATATCACAGAAGCATAAAATAAATTATTAATTGAAATTGGAATTATCAAATAGTCAGAACCGTCTCAAAAACCCACAAAACTATGATAAAAAAATTAATTTCTTTCATCAATCAATTTAGAGACTTTTTTATTATTCAATTATTGTTTACCTCAATGCGTAGGCAAATAAAATCATTTATTTCACTTCCAAAACATTCCAATTACACTAACAAAATATTTATTGGCTATTGTGTAAGCGGGTCACATTTTGACTAGCAATTCACTACGGCCCGTAGACTTTTGATAACCGTCTATTACCACAAGTCCTTCAGAAGTCCTCGTTTGACCTGACTTGGATACTTATTGTGTTTGGTTAGAATAGTACTGCCCTTATATTCCCAAAGGGTATATTGCTTGTTTCGAAGGCATTGTATTTGCAAATATTCGCTCGAAAGATAAGAGACTCTGTTTCGTTGATGAGAACACAGTCCGTCGCTAATAAATAGAACGATAATAATTGTACTTTAGAAATGTAGTTTGACGAGGGATTTTCTTTTATATAGAAAATTCTATGTGAAAATTCTATTGTGGTTTATGTTATAGAAAACTCAAAGTTTTAGTATGTCATTGTTATCACATATCACTGTTTCTTTTATGCGAATACTGTAGAAGTATGTTATTTTTGAGTGTTAGAGTGAGTATTTGTTATAAGCATAAGAAGTCGGGTAATTACTATAACTGAAGCCTATTTTTATACTTTTAAGTACTTTTACTAGTTTTATTTTTATTTTTCTTGTAACAAATATTACTGATAAATATTAATTCGTACTAATATTATAAATGCGACAGGAAGACTGTTTGCCTCTTTAAAACCAAAGCCGATGAATCAGCAAAAATATCATATTATGGAGACGGATACGCTACTTTTAGTCGAGAAAATCAAGAGGTGAAATAGGGAATGACAGTCTGTATGAGGAACCAATTATTTCAATATTGCATTCAGTGTGGCTCATTAAAAAACATTATTCAGTATACACGCGAGCGAAGGCGGGTAGAAGCTAGTCTTTAATAAAAATATGTTACAGCTATGAAACTATAACTATTATAGAATTACATTAACAATAGATGCTTGTATCTATTTCATAGTACTTTTCAAAGTTCGTATTCTTAAGGTATGTTCGATACTTCATAGCAACGGACACAATGACCCCGTTCTGCCACAAGAGGAGCTAAACTCTTAATAGAACTTCATGACATATTCTATATCTGGAACTATAATGAATAGCGACGTTTTGTGTGCATATGAAGTTCTATATTACTCTCTTAAGGAATAGATACTGCTTGATGCTAGAAGGGAGGAATGAGGATGAAACTGTTTTTAGTAGGGTCAAAAATCTATCGAGCTTATATATATATATTGGTCTTTATAGTTTTTCTATCTCACGAAAGACACAGTCGTTGTAAGTCTTTTGTTGCAAGAGGCCGGCTAGGTAGGTACCACCACAGTGTCAAATATTCTTCTACCACCAAATAGTAGTGCTTAGGCATTACTGTGCTCCGGTTTGAAGGGCACTGTAGGCTAGTGAAATTACTGGGCAAGATTCAAGCACCAATATCTCGAGATTGGCAACGCGTGAGAGGCATCTACTTATGGTGTTGCGCGCTCTCATAGGCTATGATAACCGCTTACCATCAAGTGGGCCATATGCTTTCTTGCAAACTTGTATTAAAAAAAATATCTCACAAAACAATGAGCACTAGTAGCCCGGATCAAGCTGCACACACAACTAAGACCAAACCGCCTTCGTGAGATGAAACAAATAGGGGAAAAGCCGGATACTTGCCTCGGTGGGATACATGCTCCAGTTTTTAATACACTATGTTAGGAATATAACTTTTGTTCGAGCTTTACCCCAATAAGTAGTGGCCCCCTGCAGGCCTCATTGCCGTGCTAAGCCATCAGAATAGGCACACTTGTTTTGTCTGTGGTAGCAAAAATCTTCCGTGGTGAAACTTTAACGGGCGTAATAATTATATTGGCAAGTAATCTCTTTTGATTAACCTAATGACGTTTTTTTTTTGAGGAATATCACTTAAGTCAGTAACGCACTTATGATACCTCTGTTCTGTTTGTGGTGCTAAAAGTAGAGTATTTAGGCTACGTTTCATACCAATAACCCTAAACATACACACTCAAAGACAGTCCTTCCTCCCGAAAATAGCTGTAATATTTTGTGTTAGGGGCCCAGTAACAAACACGAAAGCAAGCACAACGACGTAGGTAGAGCACATGCAAGTGCGCTACGCTTCTTCATCTTAGGATTATTCCCGGTGTTTTTATGTACCCAGGGTCTGCTTATTACTCTTATCCGGATTTGACAGGTTACTAGTTTTTACACAGAGCGATTGCCATCCGACCTCCGCAACCCTAAGGGCGAACCAGTAACTCATCGGATAAGAGCAATTTACTTATCAAGAGTTAACGATTATTATCAGATGTTGTTGATAATAACCGGGACCGACAGCTTAACGTGCTCTCCGAGGCACTGTGGGGAAACCCACACGGACAAACGTCCAGACCGAGACAGAAATTTTAACAAACATCTGCCCGAGCGGGAATCGAGCCCGCAAACGTCGAGACTAAAGCAGACTCGCTAACCACAACGCCACAACGGTGTCAAGTACGCTTGTTTGCTACATTTATAGTACTAAAAAAATATATGAAAAAATATAAAAACTTGTACATTTTTGTGTAAATATTTTATAATATATAATGTACATCTATGCTAACATTGTACTATGTCAACTCATTTGATGGCATGTATTCATCCGTGTAAAGGCGGCCTAGTTGAACCCATAATAGCCAGCTTTTCAACCCAAATCCACTTTTAGAGCTCTGAAAAGAAACCGAGAACCCAAATGATGTATACTCTCAATTTCGCCTTTGATGGTAATAATTGATATTTCAATATACGTAAATGGCTTTTTTAAATGTTTAAATCCATACTGTATAAATTGGTTGACATGTGTACCAACATTTTTAGTACACATTTCTATCACCAAAAAGTGTAGTATATTTTCAGAACTCATACAATAAATTAACTCTTTTATTTTTTTATTGGGACTTTTTGTGTTATGTATCAGTATGTAGCGTTGTTCCGGTAAGGTTATACTTGATTAAAATCGTCCTGTAGCCTCTACACTTTTATATATTATATTGTAATAATTGCTTCATTAATAATTATATAGGTATATACAAATATATAAATAACAATAATTATATATCTATTATGGAGTTAGGCCTTTTATTGCAAGAGGCCGGCTAGGAAGCTACTATCGTCAGTTATTCTACCGTAAAGTAGTATACTATGCTTCAGTTTGAAGAATACTGTACAGGTTAGTATCGCGTGAGTGACACCTACAAATGACTAGTGTTGCAAGCGCTCATAGGTTAAGACAACCGGTTACCATCAGGGTTGTATGCTTGCTTGCCAACTTAGTTACATAAAAAGAAATTATATAGTGCAAAACACTTTTATCTATAAAAGATTAGATGTTCATTATAGAAAAAAGAACAGCCAATGATTTTAAAAAATACTTAAGGCTTGTAACGTATTAAAAAATCTAAAAGCCGAATGTATCGAATGGTACAGAACTGTGACATGTAAATTAAAAAATGTTAACCTTATTTTTAAGCGAGCGAGCGCGTTCAATACGTAACTCAGTTACCTGGAATGAAGCTAACGAACTGTACTTGACCGATGGATAGCATCAATGAGTTGGAACATGGTTTTATGTTTGTTAAATACTGACACATCTCTTTTAATAATTATGTAACAAATCTGCGTGAGTTACGTCATAAAATCTATAAAAATAAATGAAACTGAAGGGTCTGTTTGTAATTATATGTTATCAGCTTAACTAAATGTATATGAAAGTGTATGTAAGTCTGTCGGCTGTTTATTCCATTTCATTCTCATTTTAAATCTCTGAAATGGCTGGACCGATTTTAGATGGCAGATAGCCCCAGATGGCAGATGCTATACAAATAATCTTAGGCTTCTAGAAAGAATAGGGTTATGTGCAATAAAGAAAAATCGTCTCACCACGCGAATGGAGCAACGGGCGCATCTAGTTATTATATACTAGCAGCCCGCTCCGGCTTCGCACGGGTATTAAATATATAGCCTATGTCATTCACTGAACAAATGATTAAAACCGATCCAGTAGTTTTGATTTATTCATTACTGCCCGTGGCCCGCACGCGTTAAATGTAATTATTTACGACATCACATTAGAAACCTCAATTTTTTTTCCACTATTTAACGGATGTTATTATACATATAAACCTTCCTCTTCAATCACTCTATCTATTAAAAAAACCGGATCAAAATCCGTTGCGTAGTTTTAAAGATTTAAGCATACATAGGGACAGAGAAAGCGACTTTGTTTTATACTATGTAGTGAAGCCTTATTATATGAGTTAAAAATAATTAAGCTTATTCATATCCCACTGATGAGCAAAGATCTTGTCTCTTAATAAGAAGAAGTTTTATCAATTTAACCTAGCGCGTAGTTAAGTAGTGGTAGAGTGGAAACGGTACTTTTGCTCCTTTCGTATCCCTTCCTTTCTATCCCACATGTTGGCCACCCACATGTGATACTTCAAGCATAACAAGCGCTCAAAGGTTGCGGTGACTGCTTACCATTAGGCGGACCGTATGCTTGTGTATCAACCATCATAATATAAAAAAAGAAAATATATTTTTTACTTTATAATACCGGCGTCGGGATGTGACGACCCCATCGCCCGCTGTTGGGATAACCTCTGTCACAGCAGAGATTATTCCACCAGTGCAATCAGTCACACTGGTGGTAGGTCTTTTGTTGCAAGAGGCCGGCTAGGTAGGTACCACCGCAGTGTCCAATATTCTGCCGCCAAATAGTAGTGCTTAGGCACTACTGTGTTCAGTTTTGAAGGGCATTGTACGCTAGTGAAATTACTGGGCGAACGAGATTTAAGAACTAATATCTCGAGGTTGGCAACGCGTGAGTGGCACCTACTAATGGTGCTGCAAGCGCTCATAGACTGCGGCAGCCACTTACCATCAGGTGGGCCGTATGCTTGTTTGCCAACTTCTAACATAAAAAAAAAAAAAAACACCAATTTCATATAAAACATGTTAAATAATCTCTAAATCACGGCGTTGCCTTCTCTGGTATTGAAAAAGCAATTAAATCTTCGCAAAAACTTCTTTACGTGTACTTTCAAGCAGGCAATATCCTTAAGCCGAATTTCATGAGCAATTTACCACACACATAGTATTGTTTCTACTAACGATCGAGAATTTTAACTCATTCTCCAACTCGTCGCTTCGTATTAAATTATCGATTAAGGTTAAATGGAATGGAAAAAGGATGCTATTTTTATCTCGAGCGAGGGACGTTCTTATACTCGATTGTGTGGGAGATGCAATTCGTTAGCAACGTAATATTATACTTATGTTTATTTTTTTTTATATATCCATACCGAGTGTCCTTTGCTGTGAAGGACACTCGGTATGGACAAAGTTTTTCATTTCATTTCATTTCCCACCATTATGTTTCACCATCATTTTTAAAAGAAACTTTCATTTCATTTGCCGGAGCATCCATTGCCTGATGACGCCCCCACAAGTGAAATTTCTCATGAGCTCAGAATATCTTTAAAAACGTATTTTTATAACACAATTATTGATCATTTGTTTCTATCGATTTGACACCGTTGTGGCGTTGTGGGTAGCGAGTCTGCCTTAAGCCTCGACGGTTGCGGGTTCGATTCCCGCTCGGAGCAGATGTTTGTATTAATCGTACAGGCATGTTTTCCGGTCTGGTTGTGTTTGTCCTTGTCATTGTGAATGTTTCCGGACCCCCGACAGAGGATATAATTATCCTAATGGGGGCCGTTGAGTGTGTAGCGTTTATTTATTTATTTATTTATTTATTTATTATCGATTCAAGCTATCGCTATATAGTAAAGAATCGATTTTTCTATTCGAAGGTTGATACATTAATACGCAGTGAAACATTATTGCATATGCCAGTAAATATCCCGATCTCTTTTCAAAGTAAAGGCTCAGTATACCTTTGCATAACAAACAATTACGTCCCTTAGCTAATATGATCGATATAATCAAAGAACAGCAGATATTTTAAAACTCTGAAAAGACAATTTAATTTGTTACATTTTCTTTTAACTTGTATATTATTCAACAAGAGTAGTTTTAAGAAGTGCATAGCTCTGCATGTCTCGTAAGCCGCGGGGGAGATTCGCTAAGGAATTAGGTAAGTAAGTCATATTCCACAAAGTTCCCCGGCAACAACAAAGAAGGCATGAGGGAATTGCGACGAAGTTGCCTCTGTAATATTAATTTATATCAACTACGCTGTAGTATATTTTACCAGCAACAATAAAAGCACTGGCACGATTCCAATACATCACCAATGTAGGACACCATGCATTATGTAGAAGCGGTTTTAGAAATGTAAGTAAATTATAAACATTTTAGAATAATGAGATTTAAAAACGTGAATGTTTTAAGTCATTAGTGTCTGTAAGTTAAAGATGTAAAAAAACTGTTTTTATATGTTGTATAAGAGCATGATGGATTTTGATGAATATTTTCGTTAATTTTAAGGGTCACGCAAAAAGCGTGTAGCAGCACCAAGAGATATTTGTGTTGAAAAATATATAACAATTTAAGTTAAAAACTGGTATATATTTTATTCCGGCTGGAGTCTGGTATATAGCAATAAAACCATATATTGTTTTTGTTCGCTATGAAAATCAATCGGTGTAATGTATGGGGTTGACTAACGAAGTTGTCATTGAAAAAGATATCCGTTCATGGGATCATCGCTCATGAGGAATGTTGTCGTGTACGGTGTGGCACTGAAGGTATCGAGTGAAACTCACGAAGACAATACAATAAATACGTTTAATTCAAATATTATTAAGATTATATAAGATTGATACATTATTATTGATTTAAACTTTTACGACCACATCACAGTCGTAAGAGATTTTAATAGATACCTTGTAATTTCATTCTCTGCATTAAGCATGGAATCAAAAAGTATCAAAAGTATCTACGCAGTTACTATGTTCGACACAAACCAAAAATAAAACCAAAGCTCATAGACTTCTGTAATGGAAAGGCCTTTTCATATAGACGTAATGTCAAAACCCGCTGGTGAATTTTGAAAAAAAAAATTCGTGAATTTAAAACCAACGAAACGGAACGAAGCTAGTCACATTGTGCACAACATAATCGAATTATAAATTAGTGTGTGATTAACATCGATCCGTCGGATTAGAATGATCTGTAAATATTATATTGCAGTCTAAAATAAGCTAGAACTTAAATATTTTTGCTCCTTAAAAATACGTCAATGTAACAAAAACAATTTTATTTAATTGAAAATTGAAGATAATAGAGACGATAGTTATATTTATATTATCATTTTTACAACGCAAATCTTTCTACTAGAGGAAGAGATAAGTTTAAAATGGGCAGTACAATTATCACTTGATAAATATAAAGTGGTGCCAACGAACTAAGTGTTATAAAGTATGAGTTATGTATATGGATAATCATAAAAAGATAAAATTACTATATAATTATGATAGAGTTTTATTCTGGAATTTAAGCTTATATACTTCATAGTTTACTAATTACTAGCATCTAATTTTACGGAATTCAAGTACAATCTCTGTCAATGTTCAATAAATTTTTAACCTTTTTTTAACAAAATTTACATTTTATTCTATACTAGCGTTTGCCTGTGACTTGCCCCGCGTGATTAATTTAAAAAAAAACAACTTTTAGTGCAATATTAAAATGATTGGTTCTTCATGCAAACCCCTTGACCTACACTCCATTCAAATTTCATTTTTGCGACACAATGTAGTCTATAACTATCTCCATTGTATTGCTTATCTAATTATCCTATTTAAACGTGAAAGCGTCACAAGCACACCAACAAACTTACTTTCTTATTTATTATTGTTACTAACGATGTTATTCAATACTAATTTTTTTATATATTAAAAAGTAGAGTAGCATTCATTAATAATCAGTAGCTTAATTCCCCACAGCATTCACAACAGAGTGGATAGCATTTATATATTAAAATTTATTTCAAGACGAGAAAGAAATTTTACTCACGATTTATCAATGCTAAACATGAAATGAAATAGACTCAGACATGTTCTGGAAATGATTCAATACTTCCAAAAATTAATAAAAAGTTGTAATAACCTTTTTCATTCTAGCTTTGGTTCTTAAGATTAAAACATTCGCTCACCTTGAGCCACTTCTCCTGTTACCTTAATAAATATGTCATTTTACATAACTATTATTCTTGGCATGCGTTGAGCTAAATATTTTTTAACCATTGAATGGGTAAAAGGAAATTAACTATCAAGAGTTACCGATTAATTATTAACAGATGTTATGTGATAGCAACCGGAAAGGACATTTAAAGGTTTCCGAGGCACGGTGGGGACAGTGACAACATTCAGACAATTTTCCTGGTTTTGCCGGCGAGCCAGCTCAGCTGAAATAGCTACCCTAAATCTTCTACTCCGTCATTCCCATTATTTTTAACAATTTCTATCTTTGAATCGGCAACGAGCGAAAGCTTGTTTTGTCTCGAAGTGAATAAGTAAGTTATATAATTTTCTTACGAAATCTTGTCGGTCAAATATACAATGATAATAGCGATAGTTGTATATTGTATTATTTGCGCTTTCGAACACTTAAATTGAAACTGCCGCTTAAGATAATGCTCGCCTTAATGTTCTTAATTGGTTACGCAGTTTTAGTAATGCTATAATGCTTTAAATAAATGAACTCGCCTTAACCTAATTAAGAGTATATTATGAGTTTTATTGAATTACTTTACTTAATTTTGGGACTAGAGCCTTGTTGGTTTCCGCATGGCTGATCCGACTCAGAATATTGACGTGTTGTAGCAGTATTTTTATTTTAATCTTATGTGCCCGTACCTCGTCATTTCTAACTCAAACTCCTGTTTCTTTACTCATTATCATATTCATACTAATTTCTTTCTATTTAAGCCTCTTTAAACCGAAACACAGTAATGCCAAAGACACTACTGCTTTGCGGTACAATATTTGACACTGCGGTGCTACCTAACTAGCCTCTTGCAACTAAAGACCTACCACCAGCTGCTTTCTGATGTCTTCTCATAGTTTCGTAATGCTTCTGTTATGTAGTCAGTCAGATAAGCTTGTAAGATCATTGTGATGAATAAAGGAACAAAATTCTTCATTCAATTTTTATATTGGTATTCAACTAATTTCATTTTGTAGCATAATTTTATTGATGGTATCTATGATTTCATACAGATAGTAATAATTAAAATGGATATTGTAACATAAGACTGAACAATTTTACGACATATTTCACGTTTCATTCCACACGCATTCAGTTATAAATCATATTTGTGATCTAAAGAAGCAATGAGCCGTATGTGCGTTATATCTTTCAAAATCGAAAACATACGCTCTCATGTAGACGTAATATCTTTTGGATTTGAACTAAATTACTTGATGTAATTTACAGTGAAGATCTGAATATAATTTTTAGTTTTATGTTTTATTTGACTGGCCCTCGAGCATAATGTTTTTCGAGTGCCTAAATGTTTTAAGTTTTTTTTATGTTAGTTAGCAAACAAGCATTCGCTCCGCTTGATGGTGAGTGCTTCGAATACTTGAAGTATTAAAAGTGCGTTGTCAACCCAAAATGCAAAAGGGATAAGTGCGAAGAGATTACATGGGCAAAAAAAGAACCCTGATGATGAGGAGATTGGGCCTCCGCCGCAATCTCACTCATCCCACGAAACGCAACAGTACTCTGTTATTTTATGCCGATTTCTGTGGGAAAGTAATACTTGCCTAGGGTAGCTATACTACTACTAGATCTATTTTTTTGAAAAGTAAATCATTTTTAGTGACAAACCACAACGGTTTTATAGATTTCTATCATAAGCTGTCATTAGATTTGTTTTAAACGTCAAAGTGAAACATGCATATAATAACAGCCTATCATTAAAAGGATGTTATTATATATCGTATGAAAAATCTCTAAGCAAACTTTTTTGAGCTACGTCTTCTTAGAATTTAAAACTGTTTATGTTACTTTTTTAACCCTACTTAATATTTTTACGTATCTTTTCAATGAAATATTTTATAATTATTTCATTTAGTCTGATTTTCAATAAATATATCTCTTCAAATACTACAAAGTTTCTTCTGCGAAAATTATTTTCGTTTATATCGAAATAAAGTAGAATTAAATTCTAAACCCGAGTTCGAATGCTTCCATTAGCGCGAATTATCCCTGCATTGAACTTGTTTCATTACTGTATTTCCACACTGACTGCTGTTAAACCGGCATTTATTACATTTCTTCAAAAGTCAGAGTTTCCGAATACATAATGAAGTTTTGTTACAGAAGAAAAACGTTTCGACGATAAAACGAACCTTTCGTTATATTTAAATTATTTATATTTATTCAGCGTCCTAGAGTTTGTATATTGCTGTTTATTTTATAAATATAAATGTAATTTTACTTATATTATTTAATTTATAATATAAAATAGTTTACAATGATAATATACTCGTAGAATAATTCCAAACATACAATTTTTTTTTTTTTTTTAGAAGTTGGCAAACAAGCATACGGCCCACCTGATGGTAAGTGGCTGCCGCAGCCTATGAGCGCTTGCAGCACCATTAGTAGGTGCCACTCGCGCGTTGCCAACCTCGAGATATTAGTTCTTAAATCTCGTTCGCCCAGTAATTTCACTAGCGTACAATGCCCTTCAAACCGGAACACAGTAGTGCCTAAGCACTACTATTTGGCGGCAGAATATTGGACACTGTGGTGGTACCTACCTAGCCGGCCTCTTGCAACAAAAGACCTACCACCAGTGTGATTGATTGCACTGGTGGAATAATCTCTGCTGTGACAGAGGTTATCCCAACAGCGGGCGATGGGGTAGTCACATCCCGACGCCGGTAATTTGATGACAGTCGATAAGTCAAGTCAGAGGCCTATACGAGCGACCTGAACAACTCTGACACTAGGTTGGCCAGTAGCCACTCGATAAGAAGATAAGAAGAAGATGTAAAAATTTTATTTGCAAAATTATTTGCATTCGTAATTATTCTTCTTCTTGTTCTTAGCATTATTCCCGGTATTATACAGGTATTTCCCCAGGGTCTGCTTATTACTCTTGTCCGGATTTGAGAGGTTACTATCATATAGGTGACCTATCATGAGTTCAGCCTTCTCCTCACAAGGTTATACTGATTGCACTGGTGGAATAATCTCTGCAGTGACAGAGGTTATCCCAACAATTAATAATAAGCCCAAAAAAAATGGTAATCACTATTTTCCATCATAGGGAAACACCACAATACTATAACTTATGGTCCCTTTTATGGATGGTCGATTTAAGATCTTGAGTTAACGGGTCTCACTGACAACTTTTTCAATTTATAGATGCTAGAAATGGCGAAAAGCTACCCTGGAGCGACTTACTATATTGGTATTAACACGGACGCTGTGCAGTATTGAGTCTCGTTTAGTAGCGACTTACTGACTGTGGGCCCGAATACCACTACTTTATAAGACTATCGAACAAATGGCCTCTTGAAAAAATGAAATCCTTTTTGCGAGCCGCAAGATTCAGTAGCCATCTACTCATCCTAAAATGTTTTGTTTCAGCGGAATAAACTATATTCTGAAACATTTCTAAGCCCTCTTGACTATCGTTGTTTAAATCGAAATATCATACGTTGTCTATTCGGACATCGATATCAGCCACGCAATATAATAGCTTGTCTGGTTCCGAGCGCTGAGGAAGCTTATGAAACCTTACGGCCTCTGCTAAAAGACAAAACAAGACTGTAAATCAAATCAAATATTTTTATTCAACGTAAAAAGTATATAACTTATTTATTGAAAGTCAAGATTCTACTACCGGCTCCAAAATTAAACCTCTTCTCGAGAAGAAACGGCGCAACAAACTCGGGGGTTATATCTTTTTTAAGATATATTTTTTAAATGTCCAAGTAATTTACATATTATGTTCACTGAAAAGCCTGAAAGGTCTGCCGAAAGACAACCGAAAGGTAACAACGCCTTCAGAATTTTCACCTTCACGAAATTTTGGCGTCCGCCATCTTAAATCTATCGCCCATATTTGAATAGCCATATAAACAAAATTAATATCATATAATAATATCCTTTATAGCATACTAAGTTGATACATGCAATTATGATAATAACAAAAAGAAACTAAATAACATTATCAACTTTGCAAAAGGTTTACAAGCTCAGCTATATGCCGCAGTGTCGCTTCACAGCTCCACATGCGCTGATTTTCAGCTTGTACCTACTTTAAGTATGCTCTGTGTAACTATTATTTTAATGCCTAACTTAAAAAAATACTATAAGTTTTATATGCTACGACTAAGAAGGAAAAATAATCAATATAAATATCATATAGTAATTTATTATTACTACGGTTGTATACAATATTCTATATTAAAGAATTCTATATTAGCAAAGAACTACTAGATGCTCTCTGAGAATTTACCCACGTGAAAGAAGGGGGTTCCTTTCCATGATCCTATTCCAAGGATATAATTTCCGACACCGATCGACACGTACATAACATTCCACCGTCGTTGATAACGTTTGACGTATGACAAAGCTTTACCGTGGAAGAATGCAAAAGCGCACATATTGATATGAGGGAAGGTGCGCGCAGAATACCGTACGATTTTAGTCGGTACGAGTCCAACATAGCTTCCTGTTGCCCCCGTAACAGAGAGGCATCCAGAAGGATTTACTGGTGGTAGGTCTTTTGTTGCAATAGGCCGGCTAGGTAGGTACCACCGCAGTGTCCAATATTCTGCCGCCAAATAGTAGTGTTTAGGCACTACTGTGTTCCGGTTTGAAGGGCATTGTACGCTAGTGAAATTACAGGGCGAACGAGATTTAAGAACTAATATCTCGAGATTGGCAACGCGTGAGTGGCACCTACTAATGGTGCTGCAAGCGCTCATAGGCTGCGGCAGCCACTTACCATCAGGTGGGCCGTATGCTTGTTTGCCAACTAATAACATAAAAAAAGGATTTCCCCACGAGAAAAAAATACCAGAGCAAAAATTAAAATCTTTCTATCTTTACGTTATCTAATATACGTTAGACAATAACAAATTATATTATAGGCTAAATAAAGACAGAGTAGACACAAGCAATAAGCTTCTATCTAAACTACATTGCTTTCACTTAACAAAGATAAAATGAGAAAATGTTTAATATTGTGAAGGTAATATATGATACAATATGATGTACATTATACAGCAATAGAGTTATATTATGCAATACAGTCTTAATTTATGAAAAACTTCTTTTTCATTTTCAGAACTAGTTTTTTTACTTAATTTGGCCTGAATGAAGCGGGTCTACCTAAATCGCTACGCAGGACTCACATGAAACTGGTTTTTGTATGACCCATACTAATACGAGTATTTTTAAACCCCAGCCTCCTAACCCTTTAAAAAAAGTACTGGACCAATAGGTTTATTATTAAATATCAAATAAGTCATTCGTTACCTTTCAATGGTATATAATTATTTTTTTAAGAATATTAAGCAATGCAAGGGGGCATTACTAATATTTTTATTGCCCCTCCAAATAAACTCGAAGCTTGCGCTAGGCGTGGGTGGCGCACGACAATAGCCCAAGGGGGTCGGGATCGAACCTGCGACTCTTGCGTTAAAGGAGCGAACACGGCCCTTCTACCGTTGAGATATGGAGGCTTTATTTTATTGTAAGTGTATTCATGAATATATTTTGGTTACAGTTACTATTATAACTACTGTTATATAAATAAAAAACCTTCATTGAATAATCTGGAGGTTTTAATACTATATATAATAAAGTAACGCTTAAATAACGTAAAAGGATTTTGACTTTAAATCAGATAAAACGTCCATAAATTCATTCCTATCTCCTCATTGTGAAAGGGGATCGCTTTAAATCATAAGCGAAAGTTCTAGAACATAGCAAATTTTTCTCTATATTATTAAAATTTAACCGTTGAAAATAGTACTGTAATAGATGAAGAAAAGGCTATGAACATTCGGAATCCGAATATTTATATCAATAGGTAGAGGGGCCGATTCCATCAACGCAAGAGTTGCAGGTTCGATCCTGATCTTTGTGCTATTTTCGTAGCCACTCTTAAAGCATGTCACAAGGGTATTTGTAGGAGGAAATAGGAATATTAGCAATGGCTTGAACAAACATGGTTAATGTTTAAAAAATATATATTTCCCAGATTTTTCGTCCCCTAAGCGTGATTGAAACCCTAGTATTATCTTCTTCCACTACTGCATGATTTTACAAGTGATCATAGTCTACAACGACTAGCAATTCCTCTTTTGATATACAAATAATCATAGCACAATCATGTACCTAAAATGTATATAAAACGTCGCGACAAAACTCGAAATTCCATCCTTAAGAAATCAATGTCTGGAAATCCACAACAGCGCGATTTAGAAGACATTTCCATCCACGCACAACCACTTTATGGAAACAACTTCTGGCGGCGGTCTTTCCAAACCGATACGATCTGGGCACCTTCAAGAGAAAAGCCTACTCCTTCCTTAAAGGTCAGCAATACACCTGCATGTCCTCTGGTATTGCAGATGTTCATGAGATGCGGTGATCGCTTAACATCAGGTGAGCCTCCTGCCCGTTTGCTCTTACATAAAAAATCTAAATGCTTATATTTTTCTCACTATAATTATTATATTTCACCAAAGAATACTTTAGCTATATTATACTTCAAATCCTTACGAAGTCGTGGTCATAATGACCCAGCGTGAGCGTTTGAATGCTTTCCGAGTCACATAAACTAATTTATTCATCAAGATGCTATCGCGTTTGTCGCAGTGTTATACGTTGGCTTACGTAAGTAATACGCTTGATAATCAACATTGCTACGGTACTTCCTTATTTTAAATTAAAATACTAAAAAGAAATTGAGTTTCTAATATACTAATTTAAATTGAGAATATTCCATATCTGGATGTTTTTATGTTAAATTTTTTTTTTAAACAGAACCTACAAAATTTTACATAAAATTTAAAAAAATATATTATTTTTTTGCTAATTACATAAACCCAACGACATTAGAGGCGTGTCGGCAGATGTTTGTATTGATCTTACAATTGTCTTTTTCGGTCTAGGCCTTTGTGGATGTCCTCGCTGTGCCTCAAAAGCACGTTAAACTGTCGGACCCGATTGTCATCACATAACATCTGATAATAATTTTTTGCTCTTATTCAATGAGTTACAGGTTCACCCTTAAGATTGCAGAGTTCAGATCGCAATCGCATTATGTAAAATTACTAACCTGTCAATTTCATATAGGAGTAATAAGCAGATCCTGGGTACAATATCGGGAATAACGCTCTAGCATTATTTCTAACGAAGAACCGTTAATACCTAAACTCAATAGCGTAACGGTAGAAGGGCCGACTCCAATGCGTTAACGCGACAGTTCTGGGTTCGATCGTAACCCCCATGGGTCACTGTCGTACCCTCTCTTAGCGCAAGTGATGCTTTGGTATTGTAAACATTAAAAAAATAGACCCACACAGAAATTCCATTACAGCGTTAATAATTCCACTAACATTTTAAATTCGTTTGAATATGAAATAAATAGTTACAGGCATTTTGTTTGGTAGAGAATAACTACATAAATATGTAAACCGGCTATTAGGGATTTAGTAAACAGAAATGAGGTTGGAGGCTTGGAGGGTAGGATATTACGTAAATTAGGTACCTCACCGCACCCGACGCCGAAATGTGAAGGTACACTGTAATCTCTTTAAACTACGCGTTTCATTTTACAATAAAACGTTGATGAAAAGGGAAATATTATAAATTGAACCAAAATTTTAAACAAAGACATCCTTTGTGAATTATACTGTTATAATACGAGTATGCTATCCACTAAAACAACTATTGTTTTATGTTAACGTGTGTTATGTTTGCTTTCACATATTAAATCAATATTTTTGTAACCGTAACTTATTCTGATTCAGAATTATATTCAAACTAGCTGTGCCCATGGTTTCACCCAGGTTTATGATTACTTTGTCGTAACGTTATATTGTACATTCAGCCCCATTAGGATAGTGATATCCAGTATCCGGTGTACGAAAACATACACAAGGACAATGACAAACACACCCAAACCGGAACACATGCCTGTATGGTCAATACAAACATCTGCTCTGAGCGGGAATCAAATGCGTAACCTGTGGCGCCATAACGTTATCATAAAGTCTATATATAACCTTTCTGAATAAATAGGCTCTATAGTGTAAAAAGAATTTTGGAAAGCAGACTGGTAGTTTCATGAGCCTGCCTTGCACATCATCAATGTGTTCGTGGTACTTGATTAAGACTATGATATATCCTAAAGTATTCGTTGAAATCAAATTATGTCAAAGCCAATTATGTTCATAATAAAATACTTTTAATGAATAACGTATTTATTTAGAAAAAGGATTAAGAACGAGACGGTTCTGAGACTAGCAATCATGATCAAACATGACCTTTATAATATTAGTATAGATTATAATATGACTGCAAAAGCCTATACTTTAGACAGTATTAGAGTGTCTGTTTGTAGTCTCAAAATAACACCTATTCACAGAATGAAAATTATTTGAATGAAATATATATATGTATTAATATATTAACATATAAAATATATGTAAATATGTAAATAATATGTACTAAAAAAAATTCTAAATGTTTGTCCTTCTGTCTCTTTGCTTAGGCTGGACTCTACGAAAAAGAAGGATCGATCGATTTCAGCAGGACTTTCATTGACAGATACTAATTTTATTTTAGAAAAAGAATTAAGTTTTTTCGCAATAAAGATTAGATAAAAACCAATAATCTATGGACCCAGCGAGCGGAGGCACTGGCAAAGCTAGTAAAATAATATAAAACGATTCCAATTTTAAAGGCAATAAAACAATTGAAAACTATAATTGTTTTTATATCTTGCATGCAAAGCTTTTTATTAATATTTTATATTCCATAGAAAAGTCGTTTATGTAAACAAGGATTTTATGGCTCTATCGTAAAATAAATTTTAAATCATGCTTAAGTTATTAAACTTAGGTATAAAGAAGCTAAAATCAACATTTGGATTTACCCAGCAGTGCAGTATTTTCTTTGTTAAACTGATACTAAAATATTAATATAACATTGATGTTATAAAAAAAAACTGGCCAGTTGCGAGTCGGATTCGCGCATGAAGGGTTCCGTACCTTTATCTATAAAAACAAGCCTCCTTAAATATTTAATTTACTCTATTTTTTATATTTATTGTTATAGCGGCAACAGGCGTACATCATCCGTGAAAATTTCAAATGTCTAAGTATCACGGTTATAATTAGCTGAACTTTAGTAATATGCATTTTATGCTTTGGGTACGGGACCCTAATAATTATAAAAAAATATACAGGATTTTCACAATTTTCCTAACATAGTATATTAAACATACATTGACGTAAATCTCTGTAATCCTTTTGTATATCCTAATCAAGATAAAATACTGTTAAGAAAACACGCCAATTTTATGGTTTACGTTCTGATATAAATAGTGTGTTTAATGCTCACGTAGGTACTAGAAATGTGCGAAATAGCTAGTAATAAATAAAGTTTTATTTGATATGTGGTGGAACACGGGCATTGTGCGAGTGTAATGGGACCCACGGGTCGTGTAAGATGTCGAGCACATTTTATTCGAGTCTACTGACCGTTGACTTACCTTAAATTATTGAAATATTATGCAGTAGTAATACCTCTCAGCACAAATGTACCTGTTCTACTGACTACCCTTTGACAGAAAATCAACGTAACGGTATAAGAAGGTACTGTTGCGTTTCGTGCGATGAGCATCGGAGGCCCAATCTCCCACCTCCTCTGTTCTCTTCCGTTTCTCCCCTATCCTTCAGACAGGTTGGCAACGCGCATGTAATACTTCAAGTTGCGAAATCATTTAGCTTACGGTAACTATCTAGTATCAGGCGGACCGTATGCTTGTTTGCCAGACATCTTAATATAATAAGGTCATTGTTATTAGTAATTTTGACACTTCACGAAAACAAATCTATTATTCGTTCCCCAATATAATAAATCTGAAAGTTTGTATGTTTAGATGTTTGTTACGACTCATATGAACCAGGATTAACACGTAGTGTGCGGTCGGAGTTTCCTTTTAATCAAAGAGTTTGCTTGTGCTGGGAAACTCCGCTCTTCTGTAATAATTATACAGACTAAAATACAAGCAGTAAGTTACATAAATGTGTATAGTGGTTAAGAAAAAAACAAAACTATTAAGGAATACAGAATGTTAATAAAAAAAAACAAAACTGAACACACCGTTGGGGCATTGTGGGTACCGAGTCTTTGGTCTCGACGGTTGCGGGTTCGATTCCCGCCCGGGCAGATGTTTGTTATAAATATCTGTTTCGGTCTGGGCGTTTGTCTTGTTTGGTGGTCTCCCCATCATGCCTTGGAGAGCATGTTAAGCTGTCGGTCCCGGTTGCTATCAAAAAACATCTGATAATAATCGTTAACCCTTGATAGGTTATTTGCTGTTATCCAATGAGTCACTGGTTTGCTCTTAGGGTTGCGAAGTTCAGATGGCAATCGTTCTGTGTAAAAACTAGTAACCTGTTAAATCCGGATAAGACTAATAACCAGACACTATGTAAAATAAAATACCGGGAGAAATGCTAGGACGAAGATAAGTGATAGTATCAAATGTGATTCAAACCGCAGTACAGTATTAGTTTGACGTTTATAACTTATAGCATCCATCCAAACGAATTTTTGTACCTAACCTCTACTAGTCAATGCAGTCCACGATATGCTTACATAAAACATTTCCAGTCCATTTCCGGCACTGCGATATCTATTCCAATTTAATTCTTTATTAGAATCGTACACGTTCGAATCGTGAGGCAGTTTGTCAGCCACCAAGGAATATGGTTTTTTTTTGTTTTATTCTCTTTTGTGTATTGTGGTCTGAACTAATAAATCTTTTGCACAATGGATGTCTTCCCCGTTCATCAAGGTTTTTATACGCCTTAGGAATCCGGGCTTACGTTGCTTTACGACGTTTCTTCTGGGATGTCGTGTGATAAATGAGTTTGTCTTCGTACTGGTGCTGAGATGGTTGTATTGATCCAACCTATAAAGGCTGTTTATGCATGCATTGCTTCTTAATGCTTTTATCATTTCATTGTTGGTATGTAATTTCGTTATATTTTATGACATCATTCTATTTGATAGAAACGAAACTTTATAGGCAGAAATAAAACAGGCGACTCAAATGGCTTTGTGCCAGTTGAAGGATTATTTATTAGTGAAATATAGACGCTTTGATACGCTTAATAAAATTATCCGTTTCAATTCGGTTGTAAGCGAAGATAATTCTATTGACTTAAAATATAACGTAAAATACAAAGTGTTTATGTAGTATTAATAATTGTTTTCGTAACGAAAACGTTTCTAACCATTGATGAAAGTGGTTATTAATTATGTAATTTTGGTTTTGATTTTTGTATTGAATAAATACTAGATATGTGAAAGTTAAAACTATATTATGTGTTTATTGCAATAAAATCCAAATTTACAGGCGTCGGGCCGTGACGACACCATCGCCTGCTGTTTGAATAGTCTCTGTCACAGCAGAGATTATTCTACCAGTGCAATCAGTCACACTGGTGTTAGGTACCACCGCAGTGGCAAATATTCTACCGCAAATCAGAAGTGCCTTCGGCGTTACTATGTTCCGGTTTGAAGGCTAGTGAAATTACTAGGCAAAGGAGGTTAAAGAACCAATACCTCGAGGTTGGCACCTATTAATGGTGTTGCAAGCGCTCATAGGCTACGGCAACCACTTACTAATAATAACATAAAAATATTACAATTTATTTTGTGAATTATTAATATAATATCGTGTTTTTAGGGTTCCGTAGCCAAATGGCAAAAATGGAACCCTTATAGTTTCGTCATGTCCGTCTGTCCGTCCGTCCATCTGTCCGTCTGTGCATCCGTCCATCTGTCCGTCTGTCCGTCTGTCCGTCCGTCTGTCCGTCTGTCCGTCCGTCTGTCCGTCCGTCCGTATGTGACAGTCATTTTACTCGGAGACCATTGACTCTATCTATACGAAATTTACTAAATAGATGTATTCTATGAACCGCACGACGATTTTGTAATGAAATCTTAAAATATATAAGAATTAAGGGTATCTGTCCATACATGTAACTGAGGATTGAAAAAAAAATTTTAACGTATGGCAACGTGTAAGATATCTTTGGATAGGTCTTTCAAAATGATAATGAGGTTTGATTTTGGCTTTTTTCATTATGTCAGTAGTTATTGAGGTATAAGCTCCTAATGTCATAAAAGTTATGTCCCCCTCTCTAACTTTTGAACTATAGGATTTAAAATAAAAAAAAAAATTGACGTTGTAGAACATCAAATGAACTTTCAACCACATTTAGTTTGAAGAAGAAAGGTCTATAAATTTATGAGATATATAAGTTTTTCCCATAACTTTGTTTTTCATATTACTTTTAATAAATACTATGAACTTACCAACTTATTTTTGCGGTCGATTTTAATTCATTATTATTTTTAAAGCCCTTTAGATTCTTCATAACCAAGCTGCGGAACCCTTTACTTTCAACTGTGCGTGGTCCGCAAAGCACTTGACTGGTAATTTTTTCTTATTTGTTGTTCTATTTATTTTTTCGAATATCTTTTATCTCGTCGAGTTATAATATTAACTATCGCTTATCTTAAAAATATAAAAAGCAGCAAAATTAGCCAACCAGCCAGCAATAATTAAAATTGGCAAAAACCCAACCGACCAATCGGAGTTTCATTTTATATTGCATACCACTATATAACACGATAAAATAAAAATAAAAATGTTACTCGTTTTTGGGGTTACTTTTTAAACCAGAAGGATTATTTCCTTACACTTTATATTGAAAACGATGTTTTAATGCTTTTGTAAGTATTGATTGACAACGGTGCATTTAACGGGCCTTATTTATTATACACGTTGAAAATATAGTCACAGAAGAGTAATGTAAACTTGTAATAAAAATCTTCCTACTATTACATTCGATGTATAGATAATATAATTGTGTATTAATTATAAAACAGTTTTATACAGATTCTACGGTTTTCCGGTACGACAAGTGCACATTCGGCATAACGGCAACCCTTGGACCTAGGAAGTGAATCTTTTCACAGGTGTTGTTTTCAAAAAGCTTACGAGCACTAAGAAAGAATTTTTGGAAAACTAACCCTTAAAGAGTGAAAAAGGGGTTAAAAGTTTGTATGGAATGTCCGTCATTTTTGAAACTAGAAAAATGAAAAATTTTTCAAAATGAAGAATCACGAATTGTAACATTTTCTAAATTCCACCACTGAAGGTTTGAAATGGGGATTCAAAGTTCATACTAAATTCATTATATACGCAGGCGAACCCACTGCCAGAAGCTAGTAAGCAATTAAGTCAACAAATATTTATAAAAAGTACCTACCACAAATTGTTCCGCATTGCTTCATTATAAATCCGGGTTAATTCCCAGCAAAATAATGAAACACGCGTATTCGAACTATGCCGATCGAATGGAATCAAATTAAAATGAAACAACTGTAAAAAACAGTCCACCGTAACGCGATCGTGTCAAATTAAGCGAAAATCAAAGTGCTTCGGATTACCCTCTATTGATTTTTGTTTTTTTTTTTTAATGAAATAAAGATCGGTCTTCCATTTCATTATGTTTAAAATCAAATAAAGCTTTAATTACACTTCTAATGTTCTTGAAGGATTAGCGTTCCACCTCTTAAATCTTTTTATTAAATTCACGTTCTATTTTAAAATCTTATCTATTAAAAAATAAATGTATTAGTATTAAAGAAGGTTTATTAATACTTATTTGGTAAACGATTGGTAGGTTAAGCAACTTTAGGCGCGGTCAGTCACTAGATGGGTGATCGTATAGTGGTATTCCAACTGAGCGTTTCCGTGCTTCGGAAGGTACGTCAAAAATCGGTCCCGGCTGTTATCAATTTGATGACAGTCGATAAGTCAAGTCAGAGGCCTATACGGGCCACTTGAACAACTCTGACACTAGGTTGTCCACTAACCACTCGATAAGAAGAATAAATTATTATTGATATTATAAACTGAAATGAAAATATTTTGGGTATTTGTACTCAATTACGTAAAAACGGCTTCAGGAAAAATATTAGATGACGAGTAAGCTGTTTAGGAAAATGTAAGGTAACTGTCGGATTGTAAAAGGAAAAGAATTCCAAGACATAATATCTAGTTTAAATTTAAAACAAATGTGTTTAATAATTTGGTCACACGTGTTTTTTTTTGATGTGACAAGTTGGCAAACAACATACGGCCCACCTGATGGTAAGTGGTTGCCGTACCTTCCAGCACCATTAGTAGGTGCCACTCACGCGTTGCCAACCTCAAGATATTAGTTCTGAAATCCCTCTGCCCAGTAATTTCACTAGTTTACAGTGCCCTTCAAACCGGAACACAGTAATGCCCAAGCACTACTATTTGAATATCGGCAGAATATTTGACACTGCGGTGGTACCTACCTAACCGGCCTCTCGCAACAAAAGACGTACCACCAGTGTGACTGATTGCACTGGTGGAATAATCTCTGCTGTGACAGAGGTTATCCCAACAGCGGGCTATGGGGTTGTCACATCCCGACGCCGAGAAAATTGTGTTTTATTTCATTTTAATTCTAAAGACAACAAAGAAGTCTCCGCTAGATACTACTATAAAAATAACCAGTTAACAAGTTTTATGGAATTATATTGCTTTCAGGACTAATCGTAACATATTGCCAAAATGTTCAGCTTCACCCGCGTTAACGATTTTAATGAGGTACCTTTACTGCAATATAGAAATAGTTGGTTTCCCAAGCAACCATTAAACCAAAAAATCTTTATGAGTCTATAGGGGTATTACACATTCATAAAGATTTTTTCAAGTACGTTACGTTATTCTTTTTTTAAGAGAAACCTAGAACCAACCTCTATGTATCTGTCCCCTAAATATACAAAAAATAATCATAATCAGTCCCGCGGTTTAGGCCTGAAGGCGTAACAAAAAAAATAAACAAACGTTGGCATTTATAATATTAGTGGAAAATTACAATTATAAAAAGTTTATTCAGAGTTTTTTTTTTTATTTTATCAACTTTACCACGACGAATAGTAACAAATTTGTTTGACGATTTGGGAAATGATTGATTTTTGGGAAGGATTGATTTGAGAAAATTATTTTAACTCGAACATTGCCCGAATTTCGAAAAGAAAAGGAGAAATCAGCCACAATGCAGTACTTCAAACGACCTGCAATTATGCAATCACCAGTAACTTGTTAGCATCGCTTGTTGTGTACAAGTTTTATTGCGTGGAGCTTATTTTTATAAAATTATAGTTAGCTAACTACCTAAGTTATTCCTTTTTACATCAGGTATTTATGTATTACCAGTTAAAGTTCTGTTAAAATCGACCCAACCTTTTCAGAGATGATCAAAATATTAAAATTAAAGAAAAATATTGTTAGAGAATGAACGCTTGTAACGTGTTTTTTTTTATTCTGACTGTGTGTTGCTGTTGGCCATACTGCGTTGACAGCGTGACTAGGCTGGGATGGCTAAGTGTTGACCCAGCCGAGAAAAAAGGACAGCCTTCCCGGACGGTCCTAGTTGATTTCGTCCGTAGGTTGCCTCCTGCAAGGCCGAACCACAGCTATGGATGACATCGGGAATGGAGGTGACGCGCCGAGCGCATTCTAATCACTGATATACATGTTTTTCACATACACATATTTTGCAATAATCACAGATTTCGGATATGACCTCTGTAATGTTAAATATATTTGTGTAACTATTTATATCTACAACTTGAAAGCGCCTGTTTTTTCAAAATTCTAATTAGCAATACAAGCAGAACTGAAATTAGTTAAAAAACGTTAAATAATTAATTTTAATTTATTTCTAATGAAAGTTTCATGACCTGTTTATACAATTACTATGGACGTGAACGGTGAATTGGATTAATGATCATTAACGCCGCCATTATGCTAATACGTATTTTACATTGTTCATTTTACTGCGATCTTTTCTTTTAAAACGTTATATTAGAAGCTGTTTAACATTCGAAACTTTTCTTCATATAGATTACATTTTTTAAAATTTATATTCGAAAATGTGCAATTAATATCATTTTACTCATCATAGCAAAATACTAATAGGTATTTTAAAGTTTTTTTTTGCACCACCAATATTTTTGTTAATATAATTTTTCTGATCATTGTTTATTTTAAATTTGAAATTAATTTATTTTGATCTACATTTTTATATTGTTTAAGTTTTATTAATTCAAGGTTGATGTATTTTTAAATCAGATTGAAATCAGATTGACTAGAGGTCTAGTGGGGTCGAGATGCCATCTTGAAAATGTCATTCGTTAAGGAGAGAAAATTTATTAAAGTTATTTTGGTAACACTTAAAACATTTTATTAGGTGATCTAGCTGAATGACTGTTAGACTGTTTGAGGTGACGTCAGATCGAGGCCGCGAACCCAGTCCTCGTATATATGTATTGTGATTCCATTATTTTGTCAATAGAAATGAATCTATAAGAAATATTGAACATTTTGTTTTGTCATTGCATTTTACCTTTTTATATCATAATAGTTGGCAAACAAGCATACAGTCCGCCTGATGGTAAGCAGTCACAGCAACCTATGAACGCTTGTGATACTTGAAGTAACACAAACGTCTTGCCAATCTAAGGAACAGGAGGAAAGGGATGAGAAGGGGAGAAAAGGAAGGGTACAGAGGGGGTGGGAGATTTGAGAAACGCAACAGTACCTACTGATACTGATATATGTCAACGTCTGTCACCGTGCGAAGTCATTGTGAAGTGCTCCCAATAAAAAACTCCTAAAAAGTGAATAAACTTTAAGTACATAAGTGTCGTTGTTAAAATCGACAACACTAATACCTATTGCAGTGCACTACACATACGGATTATCTTAAAAACGAGTGACGAGTTCTTACATTAAGGTAAAAAGTGCATAAGAATTGTTATACAAAAAAAAAAAAAAAAACAAAGTGTGAAATAATTTTTCTACTACCGACTGCTAAAATATTGACACAAAGAGATTCGTTGATTGTGTACATGAATTTTGCTATAATCAAGTATAACACGATGGCGTATTGGGCATAGCTTCTGTCTAGTAACGAAGATCCCGAGTTCAAACCTCAAGAATATCGATAAATATTTATTTATTTTTCTTTAAATAAAAAACTACAGGTAATAACTATAAGATGGGGTTCACATGCAAAATATGTTCCAATGCAATAGCAGTGACGCATAAGCGAATCAAATGTAGTCAATGTCAACAGTATTATCACTCCGACTGTGTTAATTTCAGTAAAGATTTATTGTCAACAAGAGCCCAATGGAAATGTCATTCCTGTCAGCAACAACAAAAAGCTAATCCTGCTTTAAAAACACATGCGGATTGCTATAAGAAAAAAAACACGAAAACACAATCCGAAAGTGAAATGTTTAAATCGGCATCCTCGTCAGCATCATCATCGCCTTCATGTAGTAATCAAACGGCGATAAATCAGGAAGAAGTCCATTACTCGGCTGAATTTTTAGAAAAACTTGAGACTGTTATCGAAAAAAAGATCAGACCTTTGGTTGAATCCATTTTTAATGAATTAAAAGCGACAATAATATCTGAAATAAAGAAAGAAATTTCTATAGATTTCAAAAATCTTGAAGAGGAACATGCCCGATTGCGCACAGAATATGAAAATTTAGAGGATATATATAAACTATTAGCAGCAAAGACCACGGAAAATGAAAATGAGCTTTTAGAGCTGCAAAATCAAATGAACAGTCAGCAACAATGGGCTCGAATGTCAAATATTGAGGTTGTAGGGTTACCAGAATTATCTAAAGAATCTCCTTTAGATTTAGTAACACAAATAGCTAAGCATGCAGGCGTAACCCTAAACCGTGAAGACATCGAATTTGCAACTCGAGTTCAGCCGAAGCAGAGTCAACCAGGCAGGCCAAAAACACTTGTTGCAAAATTGAGGAATCGAGACCTGAAGGATGCTATTTTATCCGGTTTAAGGAAAACTAGGGGCATAAATACGTCGGATATAGGATTAAGTGGCGACCAGCGTAAATTTTTTGTAAACGAGCATTTAACACCAAAAAACAAGCAGCTACTTAATAAGACTAAGTCCGTTGCTTCAAACAAATCTTATAAATATGTCTGGGTTAGAAACTGCTGTATTTTTTTAAGAAGAAACGAGGAATCTCCAGTTGTGTCAATAGCTTCAGAACGAGATTTGAACAAGATCTCTTAACTTACCTTTTAATATACCATTTTACTATAAGTTACTTTCAAATTTTGATGTCATTTTGCGATTTAGATTTATTATTGTTAACTAAATTTATACATGGCTGCATACAAGTACACACTTTTACCTCATTTACACTAATCAATTTAACACAAGACAAAAATTTCATACTCTCTGATTGTACAATAACTCATTTGCATACACGATACAAATTTAACATACACTGGAATAAAAATAATTATAGCATTAATCGTACTATCTCAGCAATAATAAATATAACAAGTCACCATTTTAAATACAATCTAATATTATATCTAGGTACACTTACTCTGTCTATCCATGGCTAATTCTTTAAAAATCGTATATCAAAACGTCCGTGGCTTACGCACTAAAACTGATCACCTGCGTCATAACATATTAGCCAATAATTTTGATATAGTACTTATTACAGAGACTTGGCTAACAGACGGATTTTATTCGGGAGAGTTATGCGATAACAGATATGTTGTTTTTCGTGGTGATCGTAGTAAAATGACCTCTAATAAGAACATCGGGGGAGGAGTTATGATATGTTGTAAACATTATCTCCAAGTGCAGGAAAAGGCAGATTGGAGTTGTCCAGGAGTTGAAAACGTCTGGGTAACTATACCAGCTCACACTCACCTCAATAACCGGGACATTCATATTGGTGTCTTCTATATCCCACCTGACTCATCTCGAGCTAATCGAATTGAAAGTATAAGTAACTTCCTCACCACATTAATGACACCCAGAACTGATGACTGCTTTATAATATCAGGTGATTTCAACCTACCTAATATAAATTGGACTCAATCACAATCATTGTTATGTAGTCATGGATCAGGAATTCTACAAAGTGCCACAACAAATTTAATTCATACATGTTGTCTTTTAAACTTAACACAATACAATTTTATCGCAAACACGAATGGGAAAATATTAGATTTAATATTTAGTAATATAGTACTGACGGTTCAGAAGTGTAAAGAATGTTTAGTTTCGGAAGACAAATTCCATCCCACACTTGATATAGACGTATCTGATATTTTGCTAAAAGATCTTAAAATTCCGAATGTTAACAAGTTTAATTTTAAACGAGCTGACTTTAGTACTATTAATGAGAGATTACTTGAAATAGACTGGGTGACTGTTTTGGAGGCGCCAACAATAGACCAAGTAGTTGATAAGTTTTACCAAGTAGTTAATGAAATAATCAGCCGTTACGTTCCTAATATTATAACAAAAGCTTCACGGACAAAATATCCTCCTTGGTATAACAAACCGCTTATACATATAATAAAAGATAAGTCACGTGCTCACAAGCGTTGGAAAATGTATAATAATCCAAGAGATTACGACGAATTTTCAATACTACGCAAAAGACAAAAGTATATTCAATCGAAATGCTTTAAGCAATATCAAATAAAAATGCAAGAAGATCTTAAAAGCAATCCTAAGCTCTTATGGCGATATCAAAAGTCATTACGTAATAAAAATAATGTATATCCTAGTAGTCTTAAGTTGGGTGATCGAAATTTTTCAACAATCCAAGAAATATGTTCAGGATTTAACGAATTCTTTCAAAGTGTCTTCAATACGAATGATACTAGATCTGATGGAGATGGAGATCTTATACTAGAGCCCGAACCTGATGAAAACGCCTCCAAGTTACAAATCAATGAAAATGATGTTTTTAATGTTCTTAAGAAATTGGATATAAACAAGGGGGCTGGAAGTGACAATATTCCACCAATATTTTACAGCAAATGTGCAAATAGCCTAGCGCAACCCTTAGCAATAATTTTTGATAAATCTGTGAATAAGTTTGCTTCTTTCCCTACAAAATGGAAGGAAGCATTAATAGTACCAATACACAAAAGTGGTCCAAGAACTAATATAGAGCAGTATAGACCTATATCACTTCTAAATACGGCTAGTAAAATATTCGAAAAAATAGTACACACCAAAATTGGACCCATGATTTACAAATCAATACCTCCTCAACAGCACGGATTTATGAGTAAAAGATCCACTACTAGTAACTTAGCCGTTTTTACTGATTATGTTCTAACTTCTATGGACCAAAGGTTGCAGGTTGATGTGATCTACACAGATTTTGAGAAGGCTTTTGATCGTGTAGACCACATAATCCTTATGAAAAAATTACAATATTTGGGCGTACGAGGTGATTTGTACCGATGGTTTTATTCCTATGTCATCAAAAGAATGCAAGCCGTTATAGTAGGTGGAGCAAGAAGTGACTTTATAGAAACAACATCAGGAGTTCCTCAGGGATCTATATTGGGTCCTTTGCTCTACAATGCTTACCTAAGTGATGTAGCATCTTGTTTTAAACATTGTCGCTTCCTCATGTTTGCAGACGACAAAAAAATTTATCTAGCAATTAAAAGTATCGATGACTGTAATCGCATTCAAAGTGATTTAAACAAATTATCCGAATATTACAGGAAGAACAAAATTACAGTTAATATATCAAAATGCGTACAAATTACATTTACAAGAAAAATAAAAAAAATAAACTACACATATATGATCAATAATGTACCCTTGAAGGAAGTGTGTAATGTCAAGGACTTAGGGATAACTCTTGACTCTAAGCTGTTGATGGCGGACCACATAGAAAATACTATCAACAAGGCGTATAAGCAATTAGGATACATCAAGAGAGTAAGTAGACAATTTACAAATATAGAATGTATAAAAACACTATATTTCTCTTATGTACGCTCTATACTTGAATATTCCTGTAGCATTTGGTCTCCCATGTATAAAAAATATATAATTAGCTTAGAAGCCATACAGCAGCAACTTTTAAAATTTTTGTGTTATAAGGATTATAGACATTTCGATACATATACTGAGAGATGCAGATACTATAACATAGAACTTTTAGAAACTAGACGCCGCCAATATGACATGATGTTTTTACATGGAATTTGGAATGGTGGTGTTGATTGTTCGGAATTGTTGGCATCATTGCTGCTTCGCGTGCCAAAAAGACGCTCCCGACATACTGACTTGTTTAATGCTCCCTTAGTAAATACAAACTATGCAAAAAACTCAGTTTTGTGCCGTATGGTCTACACATACAATAAATTTTATGCTGATATAGATATATTTCATTTAACAAAAAGGTCTTTCAAGCTGGCAATTAAAGCTGAAAGTAAATAAAAATCAGGAATATTAAATATATCACTCTCACATGTACACACAATTACACACACTCACACACACACACAAACACAAATATACACTTACGCCACACCTCTAAAAATCCTACACACATCTTAGTTGCAATAAACACATTCACACAATATTCACAGCCGGATTAAAGATAAATAACAATCACTCATAAATCCATTATCGTGTAACTTTATTACTATTATTATTATTATTATTATTTTTAATCTTAAGATAACTGTTGTTTCTTTTATTTCGTTACATGTTCAAACATTCTATGCATTCAAGGTGTAATCCTATTTTGGTCTTAGTATAATTATAAATATTTTCATATGTATACTAATTTGTAAAAACACTGTTGGATTACCAAATAAACAAATAAATAAATAAATAAATAAATTACTTTACGCCGATTTACTGTGAGAGGTTAGTACTTTCCCGGTCGAGCCAGCCCTTTTGTGCTGAGCAGCATCATCATCATCGTGCCCACTACACTCGTAACCACTAATGATGACGTCGATGAGAACAACCATTCATACGTACATGAAACCAGACATATATTTAACGAGTTCACTTTGATTTTAATATTTTGTAAAAGTTATGTTATAAAACTTAACTCTTTATATTATCATCGCTATGGAGTATTAAAATTTTACTACTATTTGTGAAAACTGATACTTTTGGTTAAGTTTTTGTAGTCTGTAACTATAGATAAACTTTGAACTGAAACTGTTAGTGCTTCCCCATTAACGCTCAACTGCGCTAAATGTCGCAAACTGTAACTTGAACACGTAGACGCTGTTTTCAAATGAGTTTTAAAAAGTTTTCGTAGTTAAGTATTTCTTCTGTCTGTCGCTATTCAACCAGACCATATATTATTTTATAAATTGTGACCGAGAAAGTTTATCAATGTATGAGACTTTGGCGTTACTGAAAACTCAAAATAATATCAATGTATGTAGTATCGTTGGGATAAGTGTTACATACAATTTTATAAAACTTTTTCAGCCTGTTATCTTTCAAAGCAACCATGTGCAATATTCATAGTCAGGGATCGTTTTTATCTGTATTAGGGACATAGAAAGAGATGTGGCCGAACGATGTATTCTATGACATGCCCCTCCAACATGAACAGGAGGATCCTTCAACAAGGCGGGTGATATTGCCTGGCGGCCTATCAATCCATCAATCCATCCATAAGCCCATGGACTTACGTTGGGAAGTTGTATATACTTCACTAGCGTAGAAAACTCTGATAGCGCGATTTAGGATTGTGACGATCTTGATCGCCAATATGGTTGCGTAGTATGCCATGTAGGTGTCGCTGTAGCTTGTTGCGATATTGTGACAATATTGTCTTTCTATGGCGTTACGCTGTGTTGTGTGTAAAGACGCTACAGAGTGACTTTCAGCTTTTATAAAATGATTTTTTTTAAACTATCGCGTTTCATATTTATATTAATTAATACTTTACGGGAATTTACGCGTAAAAATTATCTTTATCGGTGATTGACGTTTCGGTCCGGTTGCACTGACCGTGGTCACAAGCCGACACAGCAACCTGACCGAAACGCCAAGAACCGATAAAGGTAATTTTTACGCGTAAATTCCCGTAAAGTATTAATTAATATTTTATAAAATGAGCTCTGTATCCATATGATTTTCAGCACATTTGAATCAAATAATATTTTGTTTAAGTAAAGCTACCACCGATTGAACCAGTATAAGTAATTTGTCTTGTTGCAATGTGTGTGCTTCGAAATGGTACTAATGAGCACTGTTAGAGGTATGGTACTATTAACCCCAAAATTTTATTAAGAATAATCTGTTACAAATGTAAAGAAGGCGTTTACTAAGTATCAAAACTCACACACTATTCCAACATTATAATGATTGATGACACTGAATTATTATGTCGCAACAATTTATCATAATTTGAATAATCCAAGCCAATGAAGCTCGTTAAAGACTTGCCGTTGGTGTTCAGAAAACTTATAATTAACTCGAGGCTAGTTATGAAATTCAATCGCAATTGCTTTGAGAAATTAATCTACCAAATTTTAGTTTAATATTGGAATATTTCATTATAGAATTCAAAAATTGTTCACTAATTAATTATATGATCAATAGCTCCGTAGCTTCCGTTAACGCGAGAATTCCAGGTTTGTTCCTGACCCCTTTGGGCTATTGTCGGACGCACTCCTAGCACAAGCTATTGATTTGAAGGGGCAATAGCATCAGTAATGTCTTGAAATATTCTTGTTTTTTATCACTTTTAAGTTAAGTAATAAATAATCTTACAATTACAGCTTGAAAGTCGTCGTTCTTACAGTTTTATGCCAAACGAAAAATAAGCGATAACGTCGTATTTCTACTTTAAAATAAGGATAGGCTCCATAATAAATAAATTCATATTTAAAAAAAAAAACAAGCTTTTGAAAACAAGCTTTAATTCAAATGCTCTAAAATAGGAAAAATGTGTATATTTTAAATTTAAATAAACCCATCAAGTTAAGACTAAAATATAAAATCTTGTGATAACACAACATTAATCGTGTGGTATCACTTAGTAACAATGATCTTCAAAGAAAATTTTCTAACACAACTTCTATATTTGCTACTGGTATTCCCGTGTCCAACAAGAATAAAAATGTTAAACACTACGCGATTTACTTATTTATCTCAATTCGTAGCCGATAAATCAGTAATACCATCAAAGAAATTTCATTTAGAATATTTACATCAAATGTCAAATATTACGGAATAAATTCTGTATGGTAAAATATCTGTTTCAAATTTTATTACATCGAAGCAAACGAGTAAGTAATGTTATAGTTGAAATTGGCTCTTACTTATGAAAAAACCTTCACATTTAATAAAAATATTATAATATAAGTGTCCATAGCCGATATGATCAGTAAACGATCATCCCGGCTGTTATCAATTTGATAATAGTCGAAAAGTGAAGTCAGACCTATATGGGTGACCTAAACAGCTCAGACACTAGGTTGGCCACTAACCACTCGATAAGAACAAGAACAAGCTTTCAACTAATTAAATAGTCTATAATTAGCGCTCAATAAGTATTGGTATTTAAAACTGTAGCTTTATTCTGTGCGTAGCGCAACCTGTCGTAGCGCACTCCAGTCGCGATTGTTCTTTCGAAACAAACTATAATAATTGTTACCAATATTGCTCGAGATTACATACCCTAATGTACCGTACCGTACCGTAGCCGCACCGTAGGTAAAAATTATGTATATATATAAAAAGTAAGAAGAAGCTTTGGTTTGTAAAATGCATGAACGCAGTATGAGATGTTTTATGAACTTCGTTACGTAACACATAATTGGGAAAAACAGAGTCAACGCGATACTTTATGATTATGGTGAGCAAAGCCTTACATTGAGGCTGTTATAAAGCTGCACTTCATATGAAACCTTGTTTGTACTTTCCTAAGGTTTCATATTTATTTTGAATAAATGGTCCGGCAGAATGTTGGGGCGACTAATTTTAATTGTAATTGATATATTTAAATTTTTCGAATCTATAAATAATTAACATAAATATACGTTTTATATGAGATTTATAATTAAAATTAAAAGTGTACCAAATATATCCGATATTAAATTATTTAAGCAACGATTACACGATAATAGTAAGTTATCGGAAAATAAGACCGTTAAAATATGTAGATTGGAAACACTGTACTAGTAAATTTTGAAATAAAGGTTTTTGTAAAATCCTTATTTATAATTGTGCGTTTGTTTTTTAATTTTTAAAATATTATGCATAATTATTAATACTGATTAAGTTTTCAGATAAATTTAGCCAAATTCAGGCGAACGCTTCGTATGTGACCCATTTAATAATTATAAAGTGGCTTAATTCTATTCGTAGTTATGTAGCTCTACCTTTTTATCTGCAGAACCTGCTAGTGAGAGGAAAAAGAAAAATCAATAAATGTCACGAAATAAATAATACAGAAATCTTAAAATACAGTCCATAATTATACATAATTAAGTTTATTAAAAATAAAATTTTAATTATTTTAAAGAAAAGTTATTTTAAAAAAATTTACACGAAAATGTTTAATTAAGTTACATTGAATAGAGTTTTCTCTATAATAAAAAAATAAGTTTAATTTTCGTTGCTAATTATGTACGGATATCTTCGTTAATTAATTATAATATATAGTAATATCTATAATTAATTATTCAACTTATAATTTTTTGTACAACAATTAAAAAGAGTATTTTAAAATATAACTTATTTTATATCCTAAAATAAAATACATAAACTAAATAGCATCACTAGACTCAAATAACCAACGTACTTTGCTTAAGACGTCCACATAACTATAACCGTTAATCCCCATCGTTACCATGCCTTAGAGGACTAAGCCTTTATTTAGAGGTAATAATTCCACGTGAACGCAACTCGAAGCTCCATAATCCGTCGGTATCACGACAATGCGACTTGTTATTTGCAATTTACATTTATATAAAGAAAATACAATTCACCACTTACCGGGGATAGGTTTCACAGATTTAAAAAAAAACTCACACGCACGATATCACAACACAAGTCACAAAACCTCAATCGTTCACAAACCGGGGGTCAATTCCGAACGCATGCGGGCACAATCACGTCACAGGCACTATAATGGTTCACAGTTTTTATATAGTTTCGTAGTAACGACAAGCGTGCGCCCGTTAGTCGCAGCCTCAACTGGCTGGGGCGACGCTACCGCGCGTGTCCTTCTCCCCGCCCTCCGCGCGACTCACCTCGCACCAGCCAAATAGAAATAAAGTATGCGCTGTAAGGACAGAACGTGAAAGAAAAACCTATCTAAATACCTGTGGACCAAATTAATCGGGCAGAGCATATTGGGAAGTTAAAGCAAACTAAATTACATAAAACATGTTCTTCTTCGAATTTCAAATTTATGAAATACGTAAACGATTTCCCAGGTATTCGTGGAATTTTGCGAAGAAAATCACCGTTAAATTACTATTAAAAATTACAATGAAGTGATTATAAGAGATATTTTTAATAATTGGACTACGTAGCCTGGAGCTACGAGTGCTTTATGTGAGGAAAAATTGCATTGCTCATTACGTTGCAAAGTTAATTCTTAACAAGATTTTTAAAAAGGCCACGCTGCTCAAATAACTAGCTCCGAATACTAAGTCTCTTTAGATTTCCCTTATACTGCATAAGCGTTATGTTGAAATTGTAATAAAAGTTTTGCAAAAGTTGAATTGACTTTAAAGTAACTATGAAAGTTTTTGTATTATAAATGAATCTTTTGACTGGTATACAATGTCAGGGACAGAAAAGCATAACAACTTTTGAACTTGCTTTCAGCATATTTAAACTCATAATTACAACTGTCAAATGCTACAAATTTAACTATAATATAGTTAAGAAAATTACCAAAATTATAATGTACAAAATTTTCAAATGAACTTAAATCGATATCTATCAAGTGTATTTATTTCTTTTTCCTCTTAACCCTTTATTAAAAACTAGCTTGCATGCGGCTCCCTGAATAACATTTTTAATAGTCTTGAATGCAGTATCTAAATAATTATTTCCCTATACAAAATATCATTCACTATTTCACTCTTTCCAATGAAGCCTTCTATAGTCTCCATGGTCTCTTCTTTATCTATACCAAAATTGATCATAATCGGTTCAGTGACTTAGGCATAAAAGTATCACAAACAAAAAACAAACTTACTTTCGCATTTATAAAATTAGTTCGGAATTCCGTATTAAAGCGCCATCTTGATATTAATTATAGCTATGTACTGATCCCCTTATGAAAGATTCAATACGGTATTTCGTCGAGCGTCCAGCCTTTCCGTCACAAGGGAATATTTACCATCTTCATAGTTCTAAGACGAGGAATTTTCATTTCCGGCTAACATTATGGCGTTAGTTTTAACGTGCAATAATGGAATATTGTTCTAACTACCTAGAAAATTGGAATTAAGTGCACCTGCTATTTACATTGATATATTTATGACCAATTCGACGATTGTGGGTTCGATTCCCGCTCGGGCAGAAGTTAGCATTGATCTTGTTGGTCTCCCCACCGTAACTCGGAGAGCACGTTAAGCTGTCCTAGTTGTTATCATACAGACCTCTCCCAAAGGCGGAATAAAACTAGATACCATATTGGCTAAGGGCAGGCTCGCTACCAAAAGCCTAAAAAATAGTTATAAACTTTATAGTTAAAATATTGTAAGGCTTAAGTTATTGCTGGCTTGGGTATTATTTTAAAATCTATATTATTTCATAAAATATCGTCGATACTTAAATCAAAATCTATAATTATTTTCGAGAATCGAGTTCGACATATTTTAAGACTAAATGCAAAACCTCGACCTAGTTAAGGTACAAGAACAAGTATTCTTATTCTTATCGATTGGTTAGTGGTCAACCTAGTGTCAGAGTTGTTCAGGTCGCCCGTAGGCCTCTGACTTGACTTATCGACTGTTGTCTAATTGTCAACAGCCGGGACCGACTTTTACATGCCCTCCAAAGCACGGAGACGCTCGGTTCAAATACCACTATGCGATCACCGATCTAGTGACTGACAGCGGCTAAAGTTGCTTAACCTACAGATCGTTTACCGATCAGAGGGTGCACTCGGCTATGAGCGTCTATTAACAAGTGATTTTCTATTTGTAAAAAGCTCATAAAACCATTTTCCCCAACAATCATGTAATTTTCTTTTGAAAATTAAAAAAATCACCACTATAATTTTACCAGAAATGACGATACGACGATATTTTTACTCGATAAAAATCAATATAGCTTAAAAATCTATCCCATCCCTAATTTTATGTGTTTTTTGAATAGCAAAAGGTCAATCTTTATTACGCAAGGCACTAACCCGAGGTCATACTCTATAAATGTTCTTTAAAGATTACGTTTAAAAGTATCTAATCCATTTTAAATTTAATTAAATTTTATGAATTCTATAGCCATGATAAAGATTTCATTTATAAAATTTTTTTTAATAAATCTTATTTATATATACAATGAATAAAAGTAATATCCACCCACATACATACCCAGACAGAAAAAAATGATTGTATGGTCAATACAATAATCTGACTGAGCGAAAATGAAACCCGCGACCGTTAGCTTCGCTACCGCTGCCTTATAATGTCGTCACTATACTCAGCTATTTTATGAATACATATCAAATATGAATTCATAGAAATACCACTACACAGGTCAGACGGATAGACAAATGGCTTTATGATCCATAGAAACATCTACCTCCAGCAGGATTCGAATCCGCAATTAATGGTATTTAAAGGCTCGCTACCACTATGCCTCAACGGTCGTCTATAAACATTATATATATTAAAATTTCGGTATTAATAGAGACAAGAAAAAAACAATAGACAAAGGAAAATATTTTATTAAAAAAAATATTGAACACAATTTCATATGATATTAAGAATAAACTGCTTTATTGCGAGTAAATAAATATACTTGAATAAACATAGCGTTTTCCTTATTTACTCCGTTTTGAACATGTTGACATGTTTACATGAATTATTACGGTTTCATGAAATTTTTGTGCATCTGTTTTAGTAAAATTCCTAGGAAATTTATTATTATAAATGTAAAATTTTAATATTAATAAATGTTTATTTTCAAGTCAATATAGAAGAATTTCCATCATTTTTATCTACTATTACTATCTAGTATTGCTGTCAGCCATAATTACTTTGATGGCTACACCGGTTTTAGGAAGTGAAGGGAACTGTTACTGATTCTCGATCTTGCCTATCAATATCAACATATTAATGCTCGAAAGTAGTTGAAGAGTTACTTATTTAACAATGCCTATCACGTTGCAATTTGCTGGTATTATTTTTTTCAACCCTCAGTTACATGTCTGAACTGCTACCTTTGATTTCCATTATTTTACAGCAAAGTTATGTAGCGGAGTAGTGGACAGACGTACATGACGTCACATGTGTTTTTGATAAGTGGCTACGAAACCCTAAAAACTAAAAAAAAATACTTTACGAAAAAAAATAAAGCTTAACTCAAGTGCTACGCTTTCGTAGTACCTACTACGAACAATTAATTTTCAGAAAAACTTATTGCATCGCAGCGAAATCGTGAAACTCTTACAATTATTTTATCTATTTTATCATTTTGTTTATAGGTCGTTCCATATTTCTTTTGAATACCAAATCACGGGCTGATTTCAATTAAAATATATTTTCACTGGATACGATCATTTTATTTACTAGTTTTTAAACAGAGCGATTGGTATTTGACCTCCCCATTCCGCAACTCATTGGGTAAGAGTAAATTACCTTAAGGATTAGTAGATATAATATTAAATAATTTTTCGGTATTGTTTACATAATTACTAGACAAATTTTAACTGAAACAATAAACATACAAGTATATTGAGCAATATAATTAGGACCCGGAGTATCTAATATTTATAAGATTTATAAATTGATAAAGTTAAAGTTTTGTTAGTTAATAAACGAATATTTGGACATTGTAATCTGATTAGAAAGACCGCAAACGCCCACGCCGTATTCCCCTATATCTGTTAATTAACTTCTTCAGACCTTTGTGTACTATTAAAGCCATTAAGATTCGTGATAATTTATTACAAAATCATTACTATATAACCGGTATAATTAGACATATCGAAAAAATCCCAAAGCTTTAAAAATTTAAAAAGCTGTTGTTCCATCGCGGTTCTCTACCATCAGGTGAAGTAGAATCAATTGGCTAAAGAAAAAAAAAGTTTGGTCCTTACCAGTACAGCGGCCCCGCAACGAATTTGTACCTGAAGGAGGCTCAAAATGCTATACCTTTATGCCCTTCCCTAATCCCCTGTCATTCCTACTTCTTCGCAAAATGTATGCAGCAGCGATTATTAGCTAGCCGGTTACCATCCGGTGAGCCACTAGTGAGTGATATTACAACAATGTGATATGATCAAACCAATTTCCAAGTGAAGTTCAATCAGTATTACAGTCTCGTTATTCAAAGATATAAACTAAGCTACATGTTAATATTACTAGGTGTATTCAAAATACACATTTTTAAATCTATATTTTTGAATAAAGCGATGAAATAATAATAATAATATAGCATATTAGTCTCCTTATATTTTCTCATTCATTTCGTAAACGAATTTATAATTTTTTAAAGCAATATCAACCCTAAAATAGTACCATGGGAACAACTAAAAAGTTTTTAACGACGACAGTTAACAACTCCTCTTAACAAATTTCAAATAAATCTTTTGCAATTTCATTTGTTTTGAATAGTAATTTCGTCACGACCGAAATAGTTTAAAATTATACATAAATTAAAGTTTAAAAAGCTTAATTAATTCATTTTGCTTTTTAGTAAGTTATCTCAGTTTGGATGGATGAAGGATGGATGGATGTTTGTTATACAATCACGCCAGAAGGGCTGAACGGATCTGGATGAAATTTGGCACAGATATATATTATAGTCAGAAATAGCTCATAGAATAGTTCACGTGGTATAGATTTCTTTTAATTTTTCATAAAAAAGATCGATGTTTTTTTTTTTGCATAAGTAGTGGCATTTTAGGGGTATGAATTTGACATAGACTTATTTTTATCCGGAAAAAATGCGCGGTTCCTATGGGATAGCATACAGGAACCTTGTTTTAAGGGGTCTTGTAAAAGTTCGTGAAATAGATTTATTAGCTCATTTTTTTTTCAATAAGGCGTGATGAATTTACACAATAACAATTAAAATCCCCAGATTTAAAATAGACACTTTTTTTAAGATTCCGAAAACGTTTGTTCCTTCTGTTTAAACAGTAAGAATTTGGTTCTTATGCTTTGCCACTAGACGACGCGTTTCTTGCGAAGAATACGAATTTTTACGAAAATTCCGAACTATTCTATTATTATTTTAAGACAGACTTTCCGGAAGATATAATTAATTGATAGTTTAGATAGATAGATAGATAAAGCGAATACCTACGCTTATATTCGGATGATTACTGCAACAGTAAAGCAATTTTAAATTCCCAACGGTGCCTTCCCAGCAATCATTGCGTGCTTCGTTATCCATATTTTTATAGCAGTTGGGGAAAAACTAGTTAGCTATGTAATAACTTTAATAGGCTTTTTTATGAACTTTGACTAAATTGCTGTCTCGCGATATATGAATAGATTGTTTTATATTAACGATAGATATAATATTTCTATATTATGAACTAGCTCCGTTCGCTTAGTGTGTATATTTTCTTTAGTGCACGGGATACGAATTCTTTCCTTTAAATAAAAGTAAAAGTCTAAGTTACACTTTATAACATCAACTATATGCCAGTAAAAGTCCTGTAAAAATCAGTTTCAGAGATAATCCGGAAAAAAGGCAGACAAAAATTTTAATTAACGTAGTTCAAAGCGGTCACCATATTCAAAGAAAAGGGGAGAAAGGAGGTAGAAAAAGTATGGGGAGGAGGTCACGTCGTCAATACTGTGTGTATATTTTACTGTTTGGTAATGCTGTACTTTCCCCGTCAAATAGTTCCCCATTAACATTGACAACAACCAAAATGTAGTCTAAAAACATATTATATATTATGTATAACCGATAAAATATACATTTTTTTTTTTATGTTAGAAGTTGGCAAACAAGCATACGGCCCACCTGATGGTAAGTGGATACCGTAGCCTATGAGCGCTTGCAGCACCATTAGTAGGTGCCACTCACGCGTTGCCAACCTCAAGATATTAGTTCTTAAATCTCGTTCGCCCAGTAATTTCACTAGCGTACAATGCCCTTCAAACCGGAACACAGCAGTGCCTAAGCACTACTATTTGGCGGCAGAATATTGGACACTGCGGTGGTACCTACCTAGCCGGCCTCTTGCAACAAAAAAACCTACCACCAGTGTGACATATATACTTTATCAAAATTTTTATAATGTATATCTTACGTAATTAATAATAAGGCTTAATATAGATCTACTATCAGTTTAATAGATAAAATGAAACGAAAAGTCACTTTAGTTCTAAATAGATAAGTACATCGAACCGGCAGCGTTTCTTAACGAAATGCAAAGCAAGATTGATGTTTCCGCAAAAGGATTTTAAACTTCACGATTACGACGTTCCGTCGGCCCAAGATACAGCGAAAATTACCACAAACTATTCTTGAAGAAGACTTTTTAAAAAAATCTATAAGCTATACATTCAGCAGCCGTAATTTAATTACATGACGTGTCAGGGGTGCTTAACTATATCTATACAAATATTATAAATGTGAAAGGTTGGATGGATATTATACAACAAACTCCCCGAAGTAATTAAAACCAGTAAAAGTTTTTTATGTTTAAAAAAATCTTATTGAATATGTACAAAAAACTTAAAGTTAAAATGTAATCTTATAATTTAAAAAATATAATGTAGGTTACATTATACTCCCTTAAATAACTCGTCTTGTGATTGTTTACTAAATTTTCTATTACTACCCGCAAAATTTGTACTAACATTCTTTATATTGTATAAACTATTTGTGACACTCACGACGATATTATCTAACTCTTATCTAAATGTTGTTAACTCTCGAACTAAGTGAACTTTTGTGTTCTTTTGAGAAATAAATGTCTTTAAACCGAAAGGTTGGATGGATGGATAGATGGATGTTAGTTACTCTTTCACGCAAAAATACTGCACGGATTTGAATGAAATTTGATACACACATAGCTTATTGTCTGGATTAACACATAGAATACTTTTTATTCCAGAAAAATGTTTGGTTCCCATGGGATTATCAAAAACCATATCAAAGCGGGGCGGCGGGGCGAGCCGCGAGCACTGCTGGTAAAAGCACAAGCTGACGATGCCAGTCAGTTTAGTCAGTCTTACATTTTCTGAATTCCTTGCAACTATTGACAGACTAAGGACAGACTGTGGATAAACGTTTGCTGGTGCTTATAAGGCCCGCCTGGCTAGCTACCATGTTACGTTGGTGAAAAACTCGTGCATTGACTGCTTGTCAGCCGCGTGTCAAGGCTAGCCAGCGTATACCCAGTCATTCCCTAAAGGCCGGCTACCCATCTCCGATGACCATCCTGTGACCATCTCCGATGTGTTCTTAGGCGTGGTTTCTTTTCGTAATAGGCACCATAAAGACGGAATCCCAATTGAGCCCCCATGAGGGCTGTCACTTTTTCACGGCCGGGTCTCTCTACTCGGCCCCCCACTCGGTGACGTTATCAAGGCCGGTAGGGACAACAGCAATACACATTCCGAAAAAAAAGCATGCCCCTGGTATTGCAGATCTTAATGGGTTGTGGTGATCGCTAAACATCAGGTGAACATCTGTCTGTTTGCCCCTAGCATAAAAGAGGTGACTGTGTAAATTTTCATTTAAATGACTTATGCTATTTCATAATTTATTACAGTCAGCATATTATATATATGCACACTTCAATTTATAATTTAAATAACGCTTTGTGATACGCATTTACTTAAGTCACATCCAAAGTACTGTCCATATAGAAACGAGTCGGAAATAGAATTGAAAAAGAAAGATGGACGGTCCCACCGCTAGAAAGTTAATGTTTGAATGAAGGTCGTCTGTTTGATTTATAATCGATTGTTTTCGACAAAATGGACAATCGAATGTTCTTAATTAATGGCTCTTAATAAATTATCTTTTACTCGTCTTTATTTTATCATTTAAGTCTGATTAATATAATTAGATTATTTATTTTGAAAAGATTTGTTATTCTTCTTTTATAAATGCTTACAAAAGTTCAATTGAAAAAAAAAATGTTAGGAAATATTAAAAAATTACACATGAGTAGATTGAATAATTTTGAGGCAAATTTTATTAAATGGAAAAGTTATCACATTTTTACAACTTTGGAATGATATAGATATGGATTTATCATAAATTTTAGAAAATAATTTGGTAGTTTTTATAACTTTGAATTTTTTTATAGTGTCTAAGTCTTAGAAGCTATGAACTTCTTCTATTTTTTTATTAATTTATATATTTTTAATAGATATGATTTAAAAATGCCTATCCATTGCAATCATACGTTTTTAATCTTTTATATCAAAATATATATTCTCAAAGCTGCTGCTTGCTGAGCGAATACCTCAAGGACTGTTAAATTGTAAAAGAGTTATTTTCGTTATTAAAAATATGGTTTTTTTAAAACTTTGTATTGTATTATTTTTCTAATAAATAAATAGTAGGTTAGGTCTACCACTTTTTATGTACCTTTATTTCTCTTAAATTAATACCCAAGTCACAAATCACTAATAACTATATCTCACCCCTATTCACCCACCATAGCACGGCATCATTCGTAGATTTGTAACACTATATTTTACGAATAAAAACGCTTTTAACCATTTTTATGAGCAGTTTACTAATAAAATAAATGTACGAAAAGGTAGAATATTATACTAAGAAAATCCTTTTTGCGTAAGACAGCGGGTATGTTACCTTACGAATACTTGATTTTTCATTCAAAAGAATGGAATAGACATGTCAATATCACACCTAAGAGGGTCGCTTCGGAGCCGATTTCAGGAGATTCAAAATAAATGAAGAAAAGAGATTTTTACGATTATACCAATTCCAGATTTAGCCAATGGAACTTATAGCGATTTATTATTTTATTTTAAATTATTTTTAATATGTTCAAGACTCTTAATAATAAAACCTTTCTAAAAATATATAAAACAGTGACTATTTTTTACAAGCATGTAATATTACATACATTCATAAACTTATTATATATACTTTTTATTATTATTTACAATTCAACACTAATTATATATACAACTAATGAAAACTGTACAAATTATGTCCATGGAGAATGGTTCATAGGTTGTGTTAATAGGTTACGGTGATTGCTTACCATCAGCCGGACAGTATGCTTGTTTTCCAACCGTCATGAAATAAAAAAAAAACTTATATAATGATAATTTGCCATGCTAATGTTGCTTACCGTCTATCACATAGCACAAAAACAAACTATTGAGGTAATTTTTAATAATATACGCTGCACACTCAACGGCCCCATATCATTCACTATCCTAGTGATACCTTGTGTCGGGGGTCCGGAAACACATACAAGGACAAGGACAAATACACCCAGACCGGAAAATATACTTGCATGGTCAATACAAACATTATGCTCCGAGAGGGAATCGAACCCGCGACCAGTGGCGTTTAAGGCACGTTCGCTACCATTGCGCCACAACGTCGTCAACGTCGTCATTTTTAATTTGTATATACATCAAAAATAACGGGACAAATTGTAGATAGCGAAGCACCTAAAATTACCTCTATGTGATCCGAAACATGTGTGTCATTTCCTCAATATCCAACTAGTACTGCCTATGAAAGTCAACTAGTAAGGTCATGGTGCTAAGTAAAAAGCGGAAAGACTTAATATATTATTTGTATTGTCATAATTTTATTATTCAGTGTATTTAACAATAAAGTTTCTACAAATATATACAACGGAGTTTTATTAATAATAACCTAGTGCAAAAAAAATATTAGAAAAGCTATTAGAGTTACTGACTATGATGAGTTGAGGAATTACCTAAATATTACACATATAAAAATATTGTGACATTGTGGCGCAGCGGTAGCGAACCTGCCTTAAGCGCCACAGGTCGCGGGTTCGATTGCCGCTCGGAGCATAATATGTTTGTATTGACCATGCAAGCATATTTTCCGGTCTGGGTGTATTTGTCCTTGTCATTGTGAATGTTTCCGGACCCCCGACACAGGATATTACTATCCTAATGGGGGCCGTTGAGTGTGCAACGTTTATTTATTATTTATTTATATATTTGTATAACATTAAACATTAAAACGGCGATGAGTGACAAGAATATATTAATAATATTAATGTGTCCGTAACATTTAATAAATATTACGGACCTTATATTAAAAAAACTCTTTTTAATTTTTCTGTCTCTCTATCTGTTTGTTCCGGTTAATCTCTGAAAAGGCTGGACCGATTTCAACAGGACTGACTGGCATTTACTACTTTTATCTTAGAAAAACAATTACGATTCCGTGCCATAAAAAAAATCGGTACACAACGCGACCGGTGCCGAGGGCGCAGTTCATATTTTTTGCTACATTTCAATATGTCTAATTAAAATTTTAAATTTTATCTTATAGAAACGCTATCGCCTAACAACATGGAATAACCCTAAAATCCGTTATACAACGCTCGCGAACTAGTAGAAGACGTAATAATACCGTTGCTTTGCTCTACCGCTACAAGCTAGCGGAAATTAACAGCGTTTAGCTTGCAGTGGTGCTGAGCGGGGACGCCACCGGAACTACCAGGAGATAAATATCTTATACACAGTTTCAGTATGTGGTATATACAAGGTCAGCTGATATTACGTTAAATATTGATGAAGCTTCAAATATTAATGAATATTTAATTAAATTTGAGGTTTGAAATATCAAAGTGGTTTAATGCCTACTAATATTATAAATGAGAAAGTAACTCTAAATGTGTCTAATAATATTTTTTGATGCAAAAAAGGGTCGTAAGGGGTTGAAAGGGGGATGAAAAGTTGTTGTTGTAGTTCAATTTTGGCTTGTGCTGGATTCAGAGTTTGTATTAAAATCATTGTTCACGAGGGTGAAGCCGCTGGAAAAAGTTATATATTTCTTTTTTTCGTATGTAATATTTTAATTTTTTATCATTCGTAATATTTTATCCTATGGATTAGTTGAAATATTTTTAGTTACGAATTATAGATATATACACATATAAACATAACTATTTTAAGGGAATAACACCTGAACAATGGCTCCAAGCAGACACGACCCTTTCATGAGGTTACGACTAATAAAAAAGACGGAAGCTTAGTATTTTAGCAAGATTAACACATAATTTTAAGACTCAACTCAGTCTCTATGGAGACTCTATAATAACAACGGTCTTATATTTGTATTAAAATAGTTAATATATGCACTAAACAACATCTCAATCTTGTATTGCTAGAAGGATAGCGTACATATGTATTTAAATCGACAAAATTGGGCCGCAAATCTGTTACAGATTACAGATTAAGATTATGTTTCAGGGCTGTATTATATTCACTTACTAAGTAATCTAAGATTATCCCAAAATATGAAATTTAAACGAATTACACTACATTAAACAAACTATCCACACGTAAAATTGCCTATAAGCTAAGTCTATAATATCCCGATGCCGTGTTACGCTCAACTTCATTATCGCGAGGCAATTACTGAAGGCAGCAAGTGTTAACAGTCGACCTGGCAACGAGTAGGCAAATAATCAATGGTACTTGCTCTAAATGATACTCTGATGGAGTATTTTGAAATTATTGATGTATTTATTGATGACTAGGTAGACAAGAAAAATACTTTTTAAACAATTATTTTAATTTTAAAATATTTAATTATAATTTTTAGATAGACACGACTGTGCAAAGGTATATGATTTCGTTGAATCACCTGTTTCCTTTCTTACATTATTTTCCCAAGATATACGATGTCAAAACATGAAATCACTCAATATGACATTCCGCTGATTAGTCATTTACCTCTATTGTCTTCATGCTTTGAGCTAACATAACTGGTTCTCTCGAATACTTATCGAGTTGAAAAAACAACGCCAACGACTTTTTTATACTAAGGGTGGTTACAAGCCCACGTTCTTTCGAGCTTACGCCCAATCCGGTGGTAGCGAGTGAGATATGAACATTATTCAACAAATGTTACGCGCGTATACGAGTTTATAAGCGTGTCAACGCGCATATAAGTTGCACGTTTATTCGTTCGTATAAAATGTTGGTCTGTAACCACCCTTACATGTACAGAAATTTTGTTTATACAAAAACGTAAATAGCATGCGATTCAGCATTTATAGAAAGAACAAAAAATAACAGTACGGCTGAAATAATATAAAGTCACTTTTTAAATCAATACATATGAGTCAAAGCAAAATGAGTCAGTACAATTTTTATGTTCCTTCGTAAAACTTTCAGTCTTGACTCGTGTTATTTGTTAGTGGAATTATTTAGTTTTCATAAAGGGAACGTAGACCTTTGTGCTGTATTTATGTTACATTAAAAGTAATATATACTACAATAATAACAGATTTTACCGGCGTCGGGATCCCTTCGCCCGCTGTTGGGATAACCTCTATCACACCAGAGATTATTCCACCAGTACAATCAGTCACACTGTCACAAGACGTACCACGTCTTTTGTTGCAAGAAGGCAGGCTAGTGAAATTACTGGGCAAAGGAGATTTAAGAACCAATATCTCGAGGTTAGCAACGCGTAAGTGGGGCCTACTAATGGTGCTGCAAGCGCTCATAGGCTACGGCAACCACTTACCATCAAGTGGGCCGTATGCTTGTTTGCGAACTTGTAACATAAAAAAAAAAAACAACCATGGACGATATAGCATTTATTTTTACAATTTAAAAATACGTTAAAAAATATTATTTGAGTTCCGTTTATTTATGTTAGCGTTGATTTTTTTATTTCAGACATTTAGCTGCATTCGCAATAAAGTAGAGACGCTAACTGTATTTGAAGCGCTCTTGTAACAAGAATAGCTCTTGCCTTGTAGAAGTTCGTGGTCTGTCCGTTTTGCCAGCAGATTTTTCACGATGATTCTGTGAAAAATAAAATAGTAAAATTACTTTTTTCGTATATTTATCAACTTTAAAGCTTTTGAAACAGGGAAAATAAATTCTTCTATAACTATCTTTCTATCCATTCTATTCCACACTTTTCATAAAACATAACATAACGTCAATGCCGACAATCGTCTGTCAATGCTTGCTTTTTCTTGAAAAAATTAAAGTAACTGGCATTGTAAGTAGGTAGCCAGTTGGTTGGATGGCTATCTGGCTGACTGGCTGGCTTGCTAGCTGGCTGGCTGGCTAGCTGGCTGACAGGCTGGCTTGCTATCTAACTGTCATTACTAGCATCCTGGCATAGCTTGGCTTGGCTTGGCTAGCTAACTGGCATTGCTAGCTGCCTAGTATAGCTTGCCTTTGGTTGGCTTGGCTTGGCTAGCTTGCTGTCATTGCTAGCTGCCTGGCATGGCTTGGCTTGGCTTGGCTTGGCTAGCTACCTGACATTGCTAGCTGCCTGGCATGGCTTGGCTTGGTTTATTGGTGAGCGTAGCGTTACGCGTTACACTTACTTGAATTCCTTTACTAAGTACAAATTTCAATACTAACTCGTAACTAATAATTTGTTAGCTCTAACTAAGAAATATACATTAAAATTTAATAAAAAAAAAAATCAAGCAAGCATGATGCTGATCGATCAGGATGGGAAGACGGAGGGCAAGGCAGTGAATATAACGCAGAATTTCTATATTAAATAAAACATCCAATATTATATGGTCATTAGTCAAATTCAATTCGATTCCATTACATATTACAGACTTAAATTTCAAACGAAACTATACCTTAACAACATTGTAACAGAATCCAGTTTTCCTTGGCGTAGATCGGTCTAATCAATGTATGGTCTCTGTATGCGGCTCTCATCTGTAAATACATTATGTAAATGTAATACTCGTGGCAGGACCAGCTAGTGCAGACGGCCACTCCCTTATTATTAACTGCTGAGTAAATAAACTGTTCTTTAAATAACTTATACTGCGCTATCTCTCTCAATGTGACTAGCTAATGAAGATCTTGAAATTAATTAATATAAGACCTGGTTTCTTCTTGTTTTCCACTATAATTTAGTTAACAATGTACTCAAACGTGGCGTGTCCAATTTGAGCCTCAACGGTCGCGGGTTTGATTCCGCTCGGTGTAGATATTTGTTATATAATTATCTATTTCGATCTGGGCGTTTGTCCTAGTGGGGCGCCTCATCGTGCCTCGGAGAACACGTTAAGCTATCGGTCCTGGTTGTTATTTATTTATTGATAATAATCGTTATTTCTTGGGTTTGCGGAGGTTAGACGTCAGTCACTTTGTGTAAAAACTAGTAGCCCGTCAAATCCAGATAAGAGTATAAGCAGGTAACCAGACCTTGGGTAAATGCCGAGAATAATGCTGGCGAAGAAGAAGAATGTATTCTGACCGTGGTTCAGACACAACTTCAAATTGTACACATATAGAAAGGTTCAATTCTCAATGTAACAACAGTCAAAACATAACAAAACATATTCGAGCGTTAATAATTGACGTAAATAACCAAAAAAATATAATATACGAAAGAATTAGGTATGAATATTTTAAAATTTATTTTGTCGATTTCCCAAAAAATTGCTTTTTGAGTTACGTCGTTTTCACCCTAAAGATACGATTCTCGACTTGAGACTTTTTATCGACTCAAAAAATGTAAGGCTTATTTATTTAGCTGCTGGTTTATGTACTGGTCTTATAATTTTCGGATTTATTCAAGGATTTCCAAGATAAAATTCTGAAGTCCTTAAACTATGTATACCAATAGCCCGTGAAAATAAATAATGTTTCCAAGTTTGTACATAATATTATGGTAAGAGGTTGAAGTCTGTCTTTTTTGTGATGTCAAGTTGTCTGCTTTCTATTAAGGTCTTCTTATAATTCCAAGTTTTCTTTATCACAATTCATTCATTCACGTGGCTACAAAGAATTATTATTATTATTTTGTGTTTCATTTTATTGTGCCGATTTCTTTTTCTAATATAAAAGTAGTTTTATAGGCGTCGGGAAGTGACGACCCCATCGCCCGCTGTTGGGATAACCTCTCAACAGAGATTATTCCACCAGTGCAATCAGTCACACTGGTGGTAGGTCTTTTGTTGCAAGAGGCCGGCTAGGTATGTACCAACACAGTGTCCAATATTCCGCCGCCAAATAGTAGTGTTTAGGCACTACTGTGTTCCGGTTTGAAGGGCATTGTACGCTAGTGAAATTACTGGGCGAACGAGATTTAAGAAGTAATATCTCGAGGTTGGCAACGCGTGAGTGGCACCTACTAATGGTGCTGCACGCGCTCATAGGCTGCGGCAGCCACTTACTATCAGGTGGGCCGTATGCTTGTTTGCCAACTTCTAACATAAAAAAAGCCTTATATTAGCTATCAGCCAGTGAATTTTCTGTTAAAATCGGTACACTCATTTCCGAGATTAGACTGAACAAACATATAGACAAAAGTTTTATCAATTGGTTTTTGTTATAAGTACGTTCATAATATTATTATGCACTCAGTAAAGAAACTGCTATGCTTGCTTTACAAATAGACACTAAAATGGTATTTATTTGTATAGATTTCAGTAAACGTATTTATTTTACGTTTCAGTTCGCCTTTGAGAAATTTTACATCAAAGTTAAGCTAGTGTAAGCTTCTTTGATTACAGTCACTATAATTACTGCAAAATCAACATAGAAGTAAATGGAAATAAAGCACACTTACTAGCGTTCTAGTTTAGATAGTTTTGACATATATATAATTCTACTGTACGTGTGTATGTCACTGAACTCCTAAACGGCTGGACGGATTTTGATGAAATTTTTTGTGTCTGTTCCAGTGGATTCGAGAATGTTTTAGATTCACAATTTCGATCCAGTAGGGGGCGCTGCTATCGGGTCCCAGTTTTTTATTTTCGGGACAGGAAAATGTCTGCCGGCCTCGCTAGTTTTGTATATAATCTTTGCATATAGTAAAATTTATTCTATATTAAAAGCCACTTACAAAATTGTAGCTTACACAACTTTGTTATATTTTAAATTTATTTTTTATTTTAATTAATTATTTCTAAAAAAATTGTGTTTTTGACAAATTATAATATTACCATTTTGTGAATACCTATAATTTTTATTGTAATAAGTTGTTACAAGTTTGGATATGTACTCTAGTTGATAAGCCATGATAATTAATTAAAAATCGAGTTGAATAATTGCTGTGTGTTATATCATGAAGTAACTTATAAAATGTATACGTGATCAAAGTGAATAGCCGTTGTATACCGCCTACGATAAAGTATGAAAGTATCGATAGAGTTTATACATCAGATAGTCCAAGTTTTAATTCTTTCCTCGAGGCATTGGACCGATAAGTCGCTTTAAATTAAAAAGTTGTTGACAATTCTCAAGCACGCGGCTCAAGGAAACTTAAAGTTCCGAAGGCCCTTTTCTCCCACATAGATGAAATCCACGCAAATCATTATTTTCATCTTATCTACGCTAGGATTTAAAAGTGAAAAAGTTGATTTCGTTTTCACTTAAATTAAATTATAATAATAATCACTTTATTTCATAAAAGGTGCTGTAGTACAATTCAATTAACTATATAAGGTATAAATAAACACAAAATACACTACAGTAAAAGGTGGAGGTACTGTTCTCTTAGATAGGCTATAGAATAACCTGTAATAAAGAGTAACAGTGCCGTATCCCTATGGGTTGGACTAATTGTGTTTTTATTACATGGTTACAAGTCACAGCTATTTATTGAAAAGATGAATAAAAAAACGAGCAGTAACAACGGCTAAACGGATTAGGATGAAATTTAGCACACAGATAGCTTATTATCTGGATATCTTATGTTATAAGAGATAATTTTATACCATAAAAATGATACGTTCCTGTGGGATTATAAAGGCGTCGGGATGTGACGACCCCATCGCCCGCTGTTGGGATAACCTCTGTCACAACAGAGATTATTCCACCAGTGCAATCAGTCACACTGGTGGTAGGTCTTTAGTTGCAAGAGGCCGGCTAGGTAGGTACCACCGCAGTGTCCAATATTCTGCCGCCAAATAGTAGTGTTTAGGCACTACTGTGTTCCGGTTTGAAGGGCATTGTACGCTAGTGAAATTACTGGGCGAACGAGATTTAAGAACTAATATCTCGAGGTTGGCAACGCGTGAGTGGCACCTAGTAATGGTGCTGCAAGCGCTCATAGGCTGCGGCAGCCACTTACCATCAGGTGGGCCGTATGCTTGTTTGCCAACTTCTAACATAAAAAAAAATAAAAAAACTACTGCATGGCATATCCATTTGTAATGATGTTAGGATCTTTGTTACTCAATTGGCCATAAACGACTTAACGAATTGGGTTGAAATTGAGCACACATATAGCTTATTAAGTGGACTAACGTATAAAATCATAAACATGCTATAGAATATATTCAATTGCAATTCGGTGGAAACGTCTTATGGAACATTATTTACTAAGAAATGATTTCTCCTTGAAGCAAATTCTAAGGTCACCGCGGACGAAGTCGCGGGCAGTTACTAGTAAATAAATAAATTCTAATGGTTTTCCGAGTGTAGATAGAAAGATATACACCGCTTGCCAATTACTAGGGAATTACGTTACGCCCACGATTACTTGATTCACTACGAATTTAACTCGCTTTAGTGTTGTAGTGTGTTATTTCACTTTGATGTATATGCATTACCTTCCTGATTGGAGTAAATATCAGAAAAACGAGTATAAATATGTTTCATAATTATGAATAAGAAACTGTACTTAATTCTAAAATAAGTAGGCTGGTGCACTAAATATATTTTTATGGGTGATTCTTAAAGTTTTGTTAAAATCTTGCAGTGATATACCAAAAATTTGGTTCCTAAAGAAAATTTCTGTGGCATAATATATATTATAGTAATATAATGACTAATGCACATGCATATTTGAAATTTAACGTTTATTTTAAATAGTTAAATATTTTTTACTAAAAACTAAGACAAAGCTTTGATGAAATTTGCTCTTCATGAACGCTAATTTTTGTAGATGTTATACAATGTTATGCATATAATATTTTTTTTTTGCCGGGTCTCCTCTAAAGCTGTAGCAACTTTACATATAATAATATTTAAGACATTGTAATATCGTCAATTTAATCACTGTTCAAATCTCACAGTCTATTTTACTTTTCTTTAAAATTTAATATTTTTGTTTTCAAAGAAGTATTTTACCAAATACCGCTTCAAGCTAATGCATAAAAATAAATTATAAAAGAAACGAGATCGCTTCTGAGAATTTTAATTTGAATTACGATGCTACATAAACAAATATATCATCAAAGCGTGTCTTAGATACCCGGAGGTTAGAGGAAAATAATGTCGTGAAACTTAAGATGGGCGTAAGGAAATATTTACACTGAACCGAGTCCGGCGTCTTGTAATTAGTTGTCTGTTTACATTCGCCCCAGTAACAACCTGCGGAATAGGCTCAGACTTCGAACACAGACGTTAAAAGAAATGGTATCAGTAAGTGATATATAATAAACCAAGGTGTGCACTCAATGATTTCTTCAGGATATAGATTGTGAATCAGGATTCCAAAACTTTACGTAAGAAAAATCACAAGTGAAATGGAATGGAAGCCTCAACAGCTCAACAATAGAGGGACCGAGTTCCCTCCGTTAACCCGAGATTCGGAATATTAGCAATGCTTTTTCAAGGTATTCGTATATAAATATTCCTATTGCCCCTCCAAATAAGCTCGTAGCTTGCGCTAGGAGTGGGTGGGATAATAGCCTTAGGTGCTCAGAATTGAACCCATACCTCTCAGTGATTCGGCCCTTTAGCCGTTGAGCGATTGAGGCATCTTACAGCATATATGTTCGAATATTTTTATAATTATGAACATAAAGCTACGTTAAGAAAGGACATTTCAATAAATTTTATGCTCTAAGGACGCCATAGTTTACATAAGCGCCCTGATTTAAAGATGTATCATTATAATGTTTCATCTCGGACCCCAAGTTTTAATAGACCAGCGTTGTTTATATTCGTTAAAATAAATGATAAAATACTCTCATATACTTCTAGATTATATCATAAATATAATACTATATTTCTAGTATGTTTTGAAATATATTTTAAAACTCGGAATTTCTAACACCAAAACGAATAATCAAATGGCTAACGAGTATTTTGAAAGAAGAGGAATAAGCAATATAAAACTTTATATAAATACCTATTGTTGTAATAAATTAATGATTTGAGAGATTTCTTGTGATTCCTAGAATCATGGTATGCTCATGATATATTGTGCCGAACGACATTCTGTCACCATACGATTACAATAATTTGAAAGTGACACTTTTTGTATGTGTATTTCTCCTGACTGTTCTACCTTCACTCTCACACTGTCTGTAGATAAGAGGGGTGTGTAATACTATATTTAATAGTTTTAGAGACATTCTATAAAAAAATGAGAATTGCAAAAAGGGTCTAAATCAAAAGGAGTCGCTTCCAACCCTTGGTCGATATGTCATAGGACTTCCCATATATAATATAAAATCTGTGGAGCTTTGGAGTTCTTTAAATATAGATTATAATTATATATAATTATATAAAATATAATTCAATCTAGGAAAACGAGGTTTTAAAATAGAACGAATTATATTGTCACGATATCATTGCTCTCCAAACACAGTATAATATTTAATATTGGGTCGGCAATACATTTAAAAATATGAGTTGGATAACTGGACTAACAAAAGGTCGAATTCGTGAGGCTGTTTCTAAATTATAACGATTTACTATAATACCATTTCTGAGGGCTTAATGAACTTCGATGATTATATTTCAGAACAAATAGCGTCGCATTGTACCTGCCCTGAATAAAATTTCTCATTTCATCTTAGTATTTCGAATGGTTATAATGAGGTCTGATTACGCTTTCGCTTAAATTCTTTGGCAGCATAAGGGCATTATTTGCTCAAATTTGGCAATAGCAATCAAGGAATAAACTAGAAAACAATTTATTTAATTAAACTTTTAAAATCATCTGCCAATAAATTTATTATTGTGGCGAATTAAAAAATATTTATATTTATGTTTTTCAAAATTATTTTAAGGCCCAGTAATTTATTAATATAGTTTGTGTTAATATTTATACATAAAAATATTTTTTTACGCAATTACAACGATTGTTGTCGTTTAGGCTATAAATTTTTATCGACAATTATATATTTTTCCCGGTGGCAGCATTTGAGACCTATGTCCATCCGTGGACCATAATCATCAGAGACCTATGTCCATACGTGGACGTCTATAGGTCGATGATGATGATGATGATTATATATTTTTTACTCAAAACTAGTACGCACGCTTTGGTTAGTACGTACGATTGGTTAATAAATAAATAATAAATAAACGCTACACACTCAACGGCCCCCATTAGGATAGTGATATCCTGTGTCGGGGGTCCGGAAACATTCACAATGACAAGGACAAATACACCCAGACCGGAAAATATGCTTGCATGGTCAATACAAACATATTATGCTCCGAGCGGGAATCGAACCCGCGACCTGTGGCGTTTAAGGCAGGTTCGCTACCGCTGCGCCACAACGTCGTCGGTTTTTCATTTACATTTATTTATATAATTAAATTTAAAATATTTTAGCTGTATGTATTTTTGTATTCTCCGACTGTATCATACGGAATTAAATTTGTTTTTCATTGATACAAAATAATTATTCTAAATATATATTTCTTCACATGTATGCCATGATTATTTTCATTAGTTCTTTCTTAATGAAATATTGCAAAGTTACTAAAGGATAGCTGAAAAACAATTGAATGAGGTTCTAGAAAGTAGACGAAGTTTCGCCGAGAGGCTCGAACTCTCGTAACGATTGAGCCGTTTTCATTTTAAACTCATTAAGAGGATGCACTTTAATGAAGAAATACGATGCAACCCAGTTTTTACTTTCGTTACATAAGATTGCAATATCGCTAACGATGTATACTTTCAATTTTATCTTTAATTTATTTTTAACTACCTTCTGCCAGTGGCTTCGCCTGTATGAAGAACGATTTTAATACAAGCTCTTAACAGCCCCGCTCTCTCTTTTGGAAAATTTGAATATCATATTTATTTATAACCAATCAACACACTAAAAAATAAGTTTCAAGCATCTAGCTCTAAACATTCCATACTACTTTTATTCCCCCCTTTTTTTCGGAATCTGTATTGCTTTTGGCCCTACTGGCCTTGACTACGTCAGCGGGGTGGGTTTCTTCCCCTTATCAAGATTTTTCTTATTTAAAAGTAGGCCTGTACCCTTCTTGGGCTCTAGACTATCTGTTTACCAAATTTCGTTTAAATCGGTTCAGTCGTTCTGGAGTAAAAGTGCAACAGACAGACAGACATAGAGACAGAGTTACTTTCGCATTTATAATACTAGTAAAGATTATAATGGTGGCAAACATATAAATCGATATAATTATATAATAAAAACAACCAGTGGTAAATAGTCAATGCATGTGTTAACTTGTGCGTTTCTACTTCAGACAAAGACTGGGCGAGAAAAAGGCTAAAAAAGTCCATACATTTCTTTCTTCTCCTTTCGGTGATAGAAGCAGTTTAAGCCTTCGGTGGTATCACTCACAACAATACCTAAACTACTAGTTCAGATCCATATTCTGTATAAAGTTAATTCTTCTTTATGGTTGACATCGTAATACAATGTTCTTAAACGGAGTTTAAAAAAAATATGACGTTCTATGCGTTCTATGAAATGAAATCAAACATCAAACATCTGATAATAATCGTTAACTCTTGATAAGTAAATTGCTCTTATGCAACGAGTTATTGGTTCGCCCTTAGGGTGGCGGAGGTCATATGGCAATCGCTCTGTGTAAAAACAAGTAACCCGTCAAATCCGGATATGAGTAATAAGCAGACCCTGGGTAAAATAAAATACCGGGAATAATGCTAGGGCGAAGAAGGTATAACTGTATTAATATATTCGGTAACCACATATTAAATGTTTTGTGTTAGCTTTGTAACATTAACGATGTTAGTGAGGTCATAAATATATATATGGAAGGACGGAGTGTAAATATAAAAGTGTATTTCACTTGTGACACACCAATCTTGATTCGTTTTACTACATAGTGCTGTAAAGGAAATGTTTTAACGACACAAGACGGATTATATTTGAATTTAGAATTTCAGTATGGAGGATCAATTAATTTATCAATGTTCACTGAATAAGTGGTTTAATAATGTTATCCAGTATTATATTATAAATGTGGAAGTAATGTTTGATAAGAGTATAAGAAATGTTTTAAGAATATTAGGAATCCTCTTTTCTTCAAGACATTACTAATATTCCTATTGCCTCTCTAAATACGCTCGAAGCTTGCGCTAAGAGTGGGTACGACAATAGCCAAACGGGGTCAGGATCAAACCCGCAACTCTCGTTCGACTTGCATCCCTTCCAACTAAGCTGAAAGATTGCTTATAGGACTAGATAAAGGGTTCAAAAAAACAAAAAATAACATATAAAGTTATATATTGAACAAACAAAATAGAAAGAAGAGATCGATACGCAGCGATTAATAAGTTATTGTCAATCATGCTGTATGTAAAGTAGTGTACAATAAATTTTATTCTATTATATTCTAAAGACCTACCAATAAAAACAAGAAATCCATATATTCCACGCCTTAACACTGTCACTATCGCTAACGAGATTACCTGACCTAAATAAATGCTATTACAATTATTTGAATTTTATGCTCTTTTATGGAAATAGTCTTTTCTGCTAATGGACTGTAACAATAACTACAAATAAACAAGATATTTATATATTTCTTTTCTCCCCTCATCCTTCGCTCTCTGGCACTTTGTTGTTCATACGAAGCAGTATCACCATGCTTGGGATGCAACTTCGCTGTGACCTAAATCCCAGGGATCACATCGAAGCAGTTATTAAAACTGCTTCACGTAAACTCGCAGTACTGAACAAGGTGCGGCGTTTCTTCACGCCACAACAAGCTCCGCTAAGTACTTGCTTGATGCCCTGGATCGGTTGCAGCGACGCGCCGTCCAAATTATTGGTGATGTGCAGGTCTCTAACACTCTCGAACCTCTACAATTACGTCGCGAGATTGCCGCCCTCAGCGCTGTCTATAGACTATACCACAGCGAGTGTTCAGATGAATTATTTTCCCTTATCCCTCCCTCCCCCTTCCACTCAAGAACTACGCGTGCCGGTCTCCGATGTCACCGACTAACTGTGGCATCAATTCCATCGCGAACAAAGAAAATTGCCAACTCTTTCTTTGTCGCACGTCAAAAAATGGAATTCTTTACCGGCACACGTGTTCCCTCATTCTTACAACCTGGGGTCCTTTAAATGAGGCGTGAAGAGGCACCTTGCGGGTAGGCAGGGCGAGGATGGCTAGTACAGTTCGCCTTCTGCAACCATATTAGCCACCTTTGCGTGTGGACTCCACTTCCACTTACCATCAGGTGGAGTAGAGTCATTTGCCCCCATTTGTCCTTGCCATATAAATTTTAAGATATTTAAGAAACAAAATCTATGCAAAGAAATAAAATTTAATTGTTTTTTCAATGTCAGTGTTTGACTAAATGCAAAAGAAAGTATGTTACTATATTAAAAAAAAAAAACTAAAAATTACACATAATTTTAAATTTCGTCTTTCTGTGTCTAGGTTACTATCAGTTTGTTTGTTACGCCTAATAAAAGAAAAGTACGACCGATTTTGACGGGATTTTTACTACTGGCCCTTACTAATAAAATTATATAATTCCATAAGCATTTATGAAATATAAAAAAAACTATGCCTGAATAATTCTCTAGAACACGTGAGCGAAACGGGCACAGCTAGTAAATATAATATAATTGGTTAGATGATGTGTGAAAAAAGTAATATGCGTATGCCATTTCCTCAGTTCTACCCCAGGGTATTAGTCCAATAGAGTCTGAGAAATGGCTATGAAAAAATCCAAGATGAGTCTCAAAGGAAGCTGTTTCGTGCAAGCAATGGAAGTTATTAACTCAGCGAGTGCCATGTTTATGTGTAATAATGAGAATCTGTAAGGTTTCCTTCAATGTTTACTCAGGAGGCACAATAATAGCTGAGTGTTGGAAGCCCATTGAAAAATACTGAATATGAGAACTACATTTTCATGCCGTTTCTTTAGTGACAGATATAACTCTTCGCATTATATTTAAATTTTTTTTTTTTTTAAAAAAAAAACAAAAAGGATTTAATCTCATTTTCACAGATCTTAATATTTCTCTCTAACCTTGCTAACGTAACATTGCTCTAATCTTTGCTACCTAAGCACGACTAAAAGCAATGTAATAATTGAATTGAATCGATACTCGAAAACACCTCAAAATTATGATAATAAGAAAACAATCTGAAAGATCTATAATAAAATCTTCTTAGTCGTACACTCCTGGAGTGGTCGTGGTCATGGAAAGAAAGAAAAAAGAAAGAAAGAAAACTTTATTTTGGACACGCAAAAAAACAAAATAATAAAAATAAAAAATGAACTAATAATAAAATGTAAAACAATTTAAAAGCATGGACAATGTTAAAAAAATACAGAAAAAATTTAAGAATAAAAAAAAAAAGAAAAACAAAAAAAAAATTAAGAATGTAACCTATAGTTACGTTAGCTGCAGTCCGAAGATTTAAAAAAAACAAAATTTATTTAAAAATATAACTTTAATATTCTTTTTTATTACAATATAAACTTAATCCTAATCTACGTTATATCCTACTCGATGTAAGAAATATAATAATAAATTTTATGTTAAAAGAATATAATTCTAAAAATGCAATTCTGCATTCCTGTCCAGAATGACGTCAATGTAATTGTATCATCGCGGGACCCGCAACGTAAGCGATCCCCTTGACGCATGTTTATGTAACTCTATTGTAAACAAAAAAAAAAAAAAGAATCAATAATAACACAATATGGAAAGGCTGGTGAGTTGGTTGCGGCTTCTGCGAGGCTTCTCTATTTCTTTCTATTGATGGAACTGCTTGTAAATGCAATAAGAAAAAGATTTCGTGGAAAATTTAATATGGTCTGTCCATCTTGTGGATGATCAGCGGCGAGCACAACCTTTTACTCTTCCGTGTACCACCAATCGTTCCAAGGACCTTTCGCTACGGATGATATGTCCAAACATTATAAGGATTTGCATTTAAACAATCGACGAGTCTTTGCTTGATGCGAAGATCAATGCAAACATCTGCCCGAGCGGGAATTGAACCCGCAACCGTCGAGAGTAAAGGCAGACTTGCTACCCACAACCTCACATTGATGTCAATTTTTTTTTTTTTTTTTTTTTTTTTTTATGTTAGAAGTTGGCAAACAAGCATACGGCCCACCTGATGGTAAGTGGCTGCCGCAGCCTATGAGCGCTTGCAGCACCATTAGTAGTTACCACTCGCGCGTTGCCAACCTCGAGATATTAGTTCTTAAATCTCGTTCGCCCAGTAATTTCTCTAGCGTACAATGCCCTTCAAACCGGAACACAATAGTGCCTAAGCACTATTATTTGGTGGCAGAATATTGGACACTGTGGTGGTACCTACCTAGCCGGCCTCTTGCAACAAAAAACCTACCACCAGTATGACTGATTGCGCTGGTGGAATAATCTCTGCTGTGACAGAGGTTATCCCAACAGCGGGCGATGGGGACGTCACATCCCGACGCCTTTAATTAAATTTCTATAATAGCCGTCCATTTTCTATAATAAAATAGATTAACTGAAAATAAACACTGTAAAAAAACTATAAATTGGTATCTAAGAAAACGTAATAAAAAGGATGACTTCTACGAAAAAAAATTATAAGCCGTTGAATCTTTTTTTACGCTCATTACATTTTCTGTAGCTTTTTTCCGAATGTTGGATCGTAATTTCATGCGTGGTTTGCATTGCTGTGCGGTAACCAAATAATTTGTTATTGAATTATGTTAGTCATATTTTAGATTCACGAAATATTGCTTGCTATATTGCGTAGTAAAAATTTATGGGTACTTTGTTTCGAAAATGATACTTGGTACATTGCAATTGAATGTTCCGTTAAAACTAAGAATATTGATTTAACACTTATGTTGTCCTAGACGGATAAAATTGTATATTTTCTTATACCCCTTTTTAGATTTCCGTAGTGCACATGAAATCGGACCATCTGTTTGTTTTTTCGTTCCCCAATTTCGTTCTTGTATTGTTTTTGATAAATAAAAAGCTATCCTAAAATTCACCTGATGATAAGCGGTTATACCATAAGGCATTAGTATATTTGTAGGTGGAACTCACGCGCCGCCATTCTCGAGATATTGGTTCTTAAATCTTCTGTGCCCAGCTTTGCAGAAGAATATCTGACACTGTGGCGTTACCTGCCTAGTCAGCCTATTGCAATCAGCAGCATGCCACACTAACTATTACTGGAAAATGAATATAAAAACTAATTATTCTTGTAATTATTTTTTACGAGAACAACATTCAATTCTGAAAATCACTTTTACAAACATTTAGGGGACCCTCATCAAAAAAGCGACTGCTATCCGAAACTGTGACAATTTGTCGACGAAACAATTAATTTGTCGAGCAAAGTGCGATGGAAAAATAACTTGATTAGCATTAATGAAAATGGTGTTTTATTTATTACACGGGTCGTATGTACGGTAGATGGCAATGTCTTCCTTAATAAAGAAGAATAAATGCTATTTTCTGTACAATAATGTCGCGACCCTCGTCTAATACGTTTGCTATATGTACAAACATATTAATAATGAAATAGTATATATGTATGTGTATTCTCACAGGAGGCACCGTAAAAATGGAATAAAATTTGAGCCCCAACGAGCGGCTGTTTCTTTTTCACGGCTGGGTCTCAGAAATCGACTCCCCCAACCGGTGCAAATTCTTAAAAAAATGTGTATTATCAAATTGGTTTTATAAAAAGAAGATAACGGATAGATCACATGATTCTATCATGTGATCTATCCAGTAATATCACAGTAATATATTTCAGGTTACGTATACTTTATCAATAGCCTAGTTAGGGTTACTTAGCTAAAGCCAACGGAACCCATTTACTAAACCTTCGCTGTCCTTCCATCCATCCGTTCATCCATCAGCGGACAGTATCTACCGTAGAAGGTAGAGAGTGGAAATTTTCACAGAATGTGTATTTCTGTTGCCGGTACAACAACAAATACTAAAAATACAGTACATATTAGAAATTAAGAGCTTCTACAATAATAGATATTAAAAACGTTTAATTAAAATTTTTATTTCAAGTAACTTCATGTTACCTTCATGTGCGATTCCGATTTTCTTAAATATTATTATTTTAAATCACTCTATATATTTAATATTTTAAGTTGAATAAACACATTTTTCTGATATCAAAAAGCCGACACAAATTGCAATGGCTTTCCTTTTGTAAGCCATCAAGAGTCTGGCGCTGATTCAATGGGGAGTCGGCTTCAAACAGAAATCTAAAAATGTTTCTCCAAGCGTTTGTAGCAATCGTTTGCATTTACAATCAAGAACGGGCTATAATAAAGTATTTTATTATTTTTATTGTAGAAAAATAAAATATACAACACTATAACGATAAGTGATTAATATTTTTGGGCAGTACAGCCATAATCCTCCCAGTAGGAGGTCATCCAACCTCCTACACGTTCCGTTCCCTTCCTTCTAATGCATCAGGTTGGCAGCGCGCATGTGATACTTCAACTATCGCAAGCGTTCATACGTTGCGATAATTGCTTGTTTGCCAACCGCAAAAAAATAAAAATAAATGAGCGGTCGGAGGACCCTCTTCAAGGACGAAAATGTAACGTTTTTTCTTTATCCGAATGTAATTCGATATGAAATCTGTATTTTCAATATATATAATATATCATAAAAAGAGACAGGGACAGAGAGAGAGAAGGAGAGAGAGTTGTGCACCCGGATGCGCACTGACTCGCCCGTGAGCTCATTTGCTTGTAGACTCGATACACATACGCACATAAACAGCATACGGCATTTCGTTACGTGACGATTTCTACTAAATCGCACTACCCGTAACGCGTATGCCCGTAAGGAACTTCGTTCCAATAAAATTGTTGAAGAAATATTATTTAATTTATCATATAAGCAAATGATAAAAAAACCATTCTTTATAGGATTTTGTTTAATATTGATTTTGCTTTAATTTGACAAATTTATAATTCAAGAAATAATTAAATTTAGAGTGATATGAGAATAAACCCCGACCGCAGAAATGCAGCGGGAATCGGGTCGGTGGACCATTTTGAGTTAATGGCCCACATTGCTAATATCACCGGAAAATGCATTTTATGTCATGCATATATGTAATATTTCTATGTTAAATTACAGTGATACTTAATGTTCAGCATTGTAAAGAATTGTTTCATATAAAAGTGTATTTATCTTAACATAAAAATGTATTAAGGAAAAATAGGAAATGCATAGTTTTGTTTATGTATTTTTACTACGTGATTTTTTAGACACATAATGCCAAACCAGAACACCATTTTTTTTTGTTTGATAAGTTTTTTTCTCAATTTTTCTAATTTAAAAAAAAAATCCACAGATCTATGTAGGAGCATTTCTCGGACCAGTAAACACCGAGGATACTGCGAAGATAACGGTTGATACGGTCTACACAGACCGATGTAACGAACCGACAAAAGTTAGGCATCCTAAGCACGTCCTGCAAGACCCTGACGATATGATTACATTACAAAATGCCCCTTACAAAACACAGACACGCACACAAAACCGTCTTCGCCGGCGAGAACGAGGTCCTTTGTTTCGCACGTCGCGTCGCCCTCACACCGTCGGGTGAGTCTATCGTATACAATGCGCTCGGAGCGCTGCCTCCCTCTCAGATGACGTGCTTAGCCGTGGTTCGGCTTCGTAGGAGGCACCCTAAGGACGGAATCAAATTTGAGCCCCCGTGAGGGCTGCCCCTTTATCACGGCTGAGTCTCTGTACTCAGCGCCCCCGCTCGGTGACGCTGTCAACGTCCAACAGCAATAAACATTCCGAAAAAAAAAACGGTTGATAGCGACCTGTGGTTGATGTGAGGTGAACTTTGCGATCTTCCAAGTCCATACAGCAACACTGTTTTCACATTGGACCGGAATATCTTAAGCTTAACTCCCAGTTTCCGTGATAGCCACATGGAATGAAGCTGCGCGAATGTTGCTCTTGCCTTATATCTTTAAAAATCGATAAGAAAACAGTCTCGTAATCATAAATTATTCAAAGTAAAAACAAATATTAACACATGTACAATCTATTGGTCGTAAAATTTAATATAAGACAGTGTTTTGAAAAATATCTCAGCATGAAAATATATGTACCGCCATAAAGTTGGATGTGAGAAATAAAAGTCGTAACACTTGTAGTAAATGTTTTAAGGCATCTAAACGAAACGTAAATGCAGCGTATTTTCTGTTAAAATTTATTTTACAACTACTTTGATAGTTTTACTAAATATCACTTACGCATACAAACCAGTCTACGGTTCAATAACTTATATTATCAGTTTCAGTATCGTAATGAATTATATGTTACCATTTATATGTAAAAATCACAGCTCAATACAAAGCCACACACGATAATATGACTTACAGTAAATATATATAAACATGAATTAAGGTTTGCCCTTAGGTTTGCTAAGGTCAAATAGCAATCGCTCTGTGAAAAAACTAGTCAACCGTCAAATCAGGATAAGAGTAATAAGTACACCCTGGGAATGATACTAAGAGGAAGAAGATACATAAAAATATGTACTGTGTAAAAATAGTTAGCTGTTATGTGAAAATAAGAGTATTATAATTACTTAAAATACATGACTAATAAAGATAATAACACTCGAATCAAAAACCTAATATAAAAATGCCTAAAGCTTTAATGTTAGAATTTGGTTCTGAACTACCGTTGTGGCTTGCTGGCAGTGAGCCTGCTTTGAGCTTCGACGGTTGCAGGTTCGATAAGCGCATGTCTTGCACTCGACCGGGGAAGTACCTCCTATCTTCCACAAGATCAGCGTAAAATAACAGAGTATCGTTGCGTTTCATGCGATGAGTGAAAGAACCACTCCTTTTTCCTTTCTTATCTCTTCCCTCCTATCCCTTGGGTTGGCAACGCGTATGTGATACTTCAAGTATTGTAAGCGGTCATAGGTTGCGGTAACTGCCTACCATCAGACGGACCGTATACATGTTTGCCAACCTTCATGAAATAAAAAAAGTCAAAATAATTTTAAAAGGTTTTAATAAAATTATTGGATGCAAATGTGTGCAATACCTTTGTTTTATTCATATCATCGTTGTTAACGCGGCTATTGTCGCATCCATTGCGGTTGAAAAATAAAAGCGACGTTATGCGTTTAATAAAAAACCTTTTAAAGCATAAAATAAAAACGGTTGTAATTTTTCTATCACGACCCATTTCGTGGCGCGGATGAACAACGTGTCGTGGTTAACCACAGGAACGTTGTCTGATCGCTTTTTGAATATTGAGCGAGAATATATGAAGGAACGCTTATTTTGTGGAAAAGAGGCAAAAAAACATGAGGCCCATCTAAAAGTGATAGCGTCATTTGTAACACCGGGTGGCTTGCAGCTGCATTGCCGGCCTTTAAAAGAATACATGGGTCGGCTTCTCACCCTCTTCACCTACCAGGACTTATTTCAGGTAGCAACGTATGAGTATTTTTTTCTTTTTGCCACCAAAAAAAAAGTTTATATTTCATATAACCATTTTCATCACTTTTCCAAAAAGTCTGAAAAACAAATTTATGTCTACGGTTTCTATCCAATACAGCACAATATAATACATTTTTCAAAAAAATAAAAACTCATTTCAATATGTTTTTAGTTCTAGTAGTAAAATTTAATTACAGTACAGTAAATTTTATTGCCTCACAAACGCATATCTCGCCAAGTATTCTCATAATTTAATAAGTGGGTGTGAAACTCCTTTATAATGTTCTATGATATCTTTTACAGATATCCCACTCTTATACACATTTCTCCATCCTTTACTTTCACGTATGGCATGTGTCCTCTTTTTTAAAGTTTTTTACAGCAATGTATTGCAGCTTATCAATACGTCCATCGATGCCACTTTCTATTTAAATGGCTGTGATATTTGAAAAAACAAAAATATGAAACTATGCTGGTACTATATACCATTTTGACGCCATAACCCCAAGCGGAAATACAAAAAAAAATGGTGAAATTTGTTAGGTGAAGCGAAATTTGAGAAGCTTGAATATAAATCTATAATATTTGCCACTTGATTCATAATGTCTGCCAACAGCCTTATTTAAGCGCAATTCGTTCCACTTGCCTATAGAAAAACATAAGTACATAATATATAAAATTCTAACAATATCTTAAAGTTTTTTTTTCTATTCGTCGCATAGTTGGGAACCTTTCGCCGGCTATCTTTTCGAACAAATACGACCTGGGAACCTTCAAGAGAAGAGTCTATTCCTTCCTAAAGGTGGAAAGCGTACCTGCATGCCCTCTGGTGTTGCAGATGTTCATGGGCGGCGGTGATAGCTTAGCATGAAATGAGCCTTCTGCCCCTCTTACATAAAAAAAAAGTCTTGGCAACCTTTAGATATAAACCAACATTGATTTAAACTTTATTCAGTGGAACAAAAACAGTGATTGATCATTTCTGGTGCTTTGTCTCGCTACCAAGTCACTTTATGATATCCTTTGTGAAAGAGACATGACTCAAAACTTCTGTAACTTTGGAAGTTGCGAAGGAAATTACATCACGAAGTGTGTGAAACATTATTATGAAGATAATTTTTGATGATATTTGTATCGTAAAATCTTGCGTTTCTTATCTTTGTAAGCACGTATTACTTTCGTTAGAGCTGTTTATGAATATATCTTTTGAATGAAATACAAATATGAACTACGTTTATAAACAAACTAGTGGCCCATTCTGGCTTCGAACGGGTATAAAATATATAGCCTATGTCATTCTCTGAAAATATGATTAAAATCGATCCAGTAGTTTTGATTTATTCATTACTGCCCGTGGCCCGCACGATTATTTACGACATCACATTACCACAAACCTCAAAAATAACAGTATTTTTCCACTATTTAATGGATGTTATTATACATATAAACCTTCCTCTTCTATCACTCTATCTATTAAAAAAACCGCATCAAAATCCGTTGCGTAGTTTTAAAGATTTAAGCATACATAGGGATATAGGGACTATATTTGTACTATGTAGTGATAAAATTTTTATTCATAGTTATCTCTTTGTTATACGAAAACAGTACCTTAATAGTATTTAGCTATATCAATTTGCTTGACAAATATAAATCTAATTACATTTTTCTCTTACCATTAATCTGGAGACATGCGAATTGCATTTTTTTTTGTCGTTTTTAGAATTACGTACTGTTCAGACTAAAATTGATACAGATATAACAAACATGGAGGCTTCATTATGTTTTAGAAACGGTTATGTATTTAAGCATTGTAAGTCACACAAAAAACTAAAGTGAAATGTGTAATGACATTTTCATGTCTAGAAACTCTATTTAAGAAATTTCATCTAAGTAAGAATTTTTACCTATTAACTTTATTAATAATTAATAAAATATGTAACAGTTTCTTTTGTTTTATTACTCTCCGCATTTTATATAATAAAACTCTCTCTCTTCCTCTTATGGCGTGGTTAGTGGCCAAGCTAGTGTTAGAGTTGTTCAAGTCGCCCAAGTAGACCTCTAACTTGACTTTGTGACTATTATAAAATTAATAACAGCCGGGACAGACTTTTTACGTGCCCTCCAAAGCAGACGGTCAGTTGAAATACCACCATGCGGTCACCCGTCTATTGACTGACCGCGCCTAAAGTTCACCACAGATCGTTTACTGATCAGTGAGCCCACGCGGCTATGAGCGTAAAATTGACCCATATTAATATAATTATAATTTTACAGGATAATTTTTATTATCTATACTTATATATAAAAGGCTTTGTCCTGAATAACTGACGGATCAACGCACAGCGTAAGCCGCTGATCATAGAGACTTGAAACTTTCAGGATTTATTCTTTGTATGACGTAGGCATAATAGTCCGATAAGAAAGGATTTTCCTAAATTCTACTTCAAAGGAATTGTAAAAGGGGAAGCAATGTTTGTATCGGTTAACGCGATTCCTTGGTTCAATCTACTTCAAAGTTACCATAAAACTTTTTTAACAAAATTTATGAAAGACGAGTTTCGTATTTTCTTAAAATTCATACCCTAACTGGATTAAAAACGGGTAGAATTTTTTTTGCTTTAAAGTTTATATCAATGCTTTTGATTTAAATAACATTTTATTTTGACACAAAGAAATAATGTTTAGGAATTCTACCCATATGTAATCAAACAGGTAAAAACGATTTTGTTGACCCCTAAAACTCTTTTTTTGTCCAACAATTAAGACATGTTTTGACAATGAAGGTTCAAAGTTTGTATTAAGATCGTTATTCACGCGGGCGAAGCCGCTGGCAGAAGCTCGTCTTATGATATTCAATGATACAGCTACATAGAAGGAAATTATTTAATTCAGATATTCTAGAGTCTTAGCCAAAGTAGGCAAATATCACATTATATAAAGAAAAAAAATCTGCTTTTATGAAATATAAATGAGAATTCCACGTATTTCCATTAGCATTGAAGATTATCTAAAATAATATTTTCTTCAAAGTAAATACAGACTCAGTACTTATTTTTCTTATTTATTTTCTACTTAATTAGATATTGCGAAAAATGTGTACGTTGGAAATTTTTCTGTCATAACTTCGCCTTGTAATGTTTGTTTATTAAATACAAGTGCGTGCGTGCAGCGCGCTAAATTTTAATTATACAAAGTTTTTGTAGTATTTTGTACAGGCATGCAATATTGTACAGTACATTTACGTAATAAAATAATGGTATTTTCACAACTAAAGTGGTGACCGTAATCTATGTTCACTTTTAGCACGAGAATCTCTATGACAGAGACGATTCAATCATTCTAAAACAAACAAGACACACTGCACCGTAAGGTAGCGCATAAGCCTACAACATTATTGCACAATAAAGTGTAATAATATGTATGTCTCTTTGAAATTAAAACGCTTGCTAATATTTACATAATAAAACAAAACGCCATTATGTTATGTCAAAATTTTCATGCGCGCAATATATGTGGTGACGAAGCTTCTGCTACGGAGATATTGCACAATAAAAACTAATCTTGCACAAACTTTTATTTTATCATTGCACAATCTTTCAACACTAGCCGCAAGCATTTAATAGTCATACGAACTTAGCAAGGTGTATGGCCCCTTATAACACGAATAAAACAAAGTTTTTATTGCAAAATTTTATACAATAGACTCCAATTTTGATCGTCTAAAACCTAATAACTTTCTATATTCATATAGATGCAAATGCTTTAATAATATAAGTTTTGCGATATGGTGTCATTAGCTTGTCTCGTAAGCCTTTACGTAAGAACACTTGCAGATAAGAACCCTTCAGCTTAATGACTACGACGCTATCCCGTTGATAGCTAGTACGTTTCCGTAGATCTTGCCGATTGGATTAAACTCGACTTTGTACTAGGTTATGCCATCTAGATTAGTGTTTGTATTGAATATATCTAATTATTTATAGATATGTTTACACTGAATGCAGTGGCGGATTTACAAATTTACAAGGCTGTAAAGTTTTTGGCGCCCCTACCTCTAGTTCATAGTGGGAAGCGAGAATATAATATAAGAATAATTCACTAAAACAAGTTTAAGAAAAATCTCCGAAGAGCATAAAATACACCTATTTAATGACCTATTGCTTACCCCAACTTTAGAAATTGCAAAACAGTGGTTGGTACTACTTCAAAAACTAGGTACAAAAATTACAATTATCGTAACATTTAAAATAAAACGTAAGAGAAATTGATACAAAAAATAATAAAAAAACAGTCAATCACTCAATTTATAAAACAGCTGTATCCTAAAAAATTATATTTTGGCTACTGTATTGAACGTTTCGCAATCTGCAATACATCAATGGACGAGTGATATTTCTGGGTGATATAAATCACACGCCGTGGAAACTGCGCAATCATTTGGAATCGCAAATTCAAACAGCGCAGTGGTGACCTAAATTTGAATGGAGTAATCAGTCATCTTCATATTTGGAAAAGACTCCTTAAGACCTTTTAATGTTATTTCCAAACTTACCTGCTTAGCATATTTTTGAGATATATTTTTTTCTACAGCGACTTAAATGTTTTTTTATTTAGTCTAGAGACAGATGACTCTACTCCACCTGATTCCGTTGCAGAATGTTAACAATACCAGCCGCAATTACCCTGCCTACTGTGACGATCTCAACATTACACTTTATTTAAATCTCTAAAACAATGTATTTTCTATAATATGAACCTATTTATGGACGGTCACCCATCCATTTACTGACCGCACCCAAAGTTGCTTAACCTAAAAGTCGTTTGCCGACCACGTGACTATGTGCAACGTAATACTAAGTATGGACATACCCCGAAAATAATATTTTTACAAAATTAAAAATTTATAAAATTTTGTATGAAAATTTCCATAGAAAAAGGAAAATGTATGGAAAATCACGGAGTCAGGTGCCGAATGTGATTGCAGCTGTTTCACATATATAAGGGGTGTGGTGTCGGCGAAGGTGTCTCCGAGCGTATGCTTTGTGAGTGCCCGTCTGACGTCTCTACCCCAGCGTATATGTGGACGATTTACCAAGACGGTGCGTTCGGGCGGCCATGCTGCTAGAATGCTAGTTAAGGTTTCCGATCTTCGTATATGGTTTTTATACATATTATTAATGGTGATTGGTGATGCATGGCAAAGAATATATATAAAGTATTTATTAAAGATATATACAATAATTAATAAATAATGACGGTATGGTGGTCCGTCTATGATTACTGGCAAAGAGATCTAATATGAATAATATGATCTATACATGTTAAAGGCAAATTTATATCATTGAAATATTTTTAATATAATTTATTATTATAAATTAAATATTTAATGACGGTTTGTGGGTCCGTCAATTATGAATGTATATATGTTTGATATATATTAAGAAACGAAGTTTACTTCGTTTCTGTAATATTATGTGATATTGTAATTGTGAATATAATAGTGAAAGTAATGCTTCGGCGCAGATATTGTTTATGTTTCAGAATCTAATGGATTATTTGAAACCTAAGAAGAAGCGAATTCAATGAAGATTTAAAAGTATGCGTTGGGAAGAATTTATGCGTCATAACTAATAAATAATTATATTTCAGCTGTATACGTGTATAATGTTTTGGCGAGTTGTAGTTGACCCGATACTTGAGTTTGAGGCTCTGATGTGACCTGAGTCATGTCTATAGTGTCATTAAGCGAGGCCCGAGGATTTTTAATCTTAGTTGACCCGATGCTTAAGTATGAGGCTCCGACATGATTTTGGTTATGTCTATAGTGTCCTCGAGTGAGGTCCTTTGACTTTGCTGATGTGATGTTGACATGGGGTTGACTCTGTGGTGCGATTTATATCGATGCAGTAGTTTCCTCAGGTCCATTGCTGAAGCGGCCCCAGTGATACAGATTAGAATTGCTGCGGTGGTGCGACTTAGGTCGATGCCGTGACGTAATTCGGTTTGTTGCTGAGGCGCTGGAATATTATACATCGTTTGTAGCAAAATGACTCGTCTTCTTATTAGAGACGCCCCTTAGCTTAGCAATAGGGATTTTTATAATCGACATTGTAGCATGTCATACTATTAGGGCAACTGGTTGCTTCTCACTTCGAGATAGCTAACTAGTATTAGACAGTGTGGCCTGCTTAACTCTTATCATGCGTGTTTATCACGTCTTAAATAATGAACTGGTTTCGGATGTATGTTTGAGTATTGAGCCAAAGGGTACTTTGCGTGAGCAAGTGCTACGGTTTTATGATATAAAGCTATAGTACGAAAATGACATAAACCAAAGAATATTAGTTGTAAGACAATGCGATTACGAATACGATATAAGCCAACGAATATTAGTTATAAGACAATAGGATAATTTAAATAACAATTAGGTAGGGTTAGGTAGGACTTAGTTTTAAGGAATTGCGGTTGTGATATTATAAAGAATTGAATATTATCAATACTATATGACCCATATATAGTGATAAAAGATATATACGCTATAAATATAATTATTAATGAATTTGCCTACACTACGGTGAGGTTATTATAAATACTATATTACCCATATATAGTGATAAAAGAAATATACATTATAAATAACATTGTTGATGAAAATACCTTAACAAAGGTGAAGTTTATGATAAAAATAAACTCTATATTAACCATATATAGTGGTATGAGACATATACGTTATAAATGTTATTATTTATTATTATTGATGAATTTTACTTCACTAAGGTGAGGTTGACGATTATAGCATTGTGCTTACGGAATGCCGCCTGGCGGTTTAATGTTCGAATACATATCTGAACCAGGGATTTATTCCCTTATATATAATGACCAGGGCTTGTCCTCAATTATTATGGCGTTTAGCCTTCTCATACAAAGATGAATATAAAATATTATGTGACTTCGGTCTTGATTGATACTATTACAAAATATCAGGGCTTGATCCCTTTCTATGCTATGAAAATAATAACAATATGAAATAAATAAAGATTAGACTGATGTCTTGATAACGAAATTACTATAAATATAATTAATCAAATTGTGTGTCGCAGGCGCACTATAAATAGCCTATCCCTTACCCGGGAGGGCTCGTAGCTATGGTTGGAGCCCACAGTCGATGGCGTGTGCGGGGCCATGGACCTTCTCCCGTCCTTTATAGTTTTCCCAGAAAGGGTTAAGTATATAAGGATTGGAGGAGCGGATTACTTTCAGCTACTCGTAAGAGGTGTTGAAAGTATAGGGATATAATTATTATCTCACCATTTTGCCTTTATTGGCTTATATGAATATTTTTATTATGATAATCATATTACACTAATATAATGAAAGTATATAATAAATAAGATATTATTGTTTTCCATTGTCAAATTGAACCTGTTGCCTCTGATGCTCTAAAAGAACACGGGTTATTACGATCACAACGTAACAAGGGTCCTGGCCGCTTAGACGATACACGTGCCAATTTCGTAGTTTTATGCTATTTATTTTCGTGCATTTAATTATTATTTATTTAAATATATTTTATTTCTATATTATGTATAAAAAGTGAGGTAGGTTTAGTCACACTACCCACAAGATGCAAGTGGTTATACGCTAGCTGACCTCGAAACGCGCCTGTGACTAGTAACCTCATGAGTTTTTCACCAACGTACGGAGGTAGGTAATCAGAGGGTATTTGAACCCTACCACCTTGCAATTGAGATATTATCACTCCGGGTTAGAGTATATTATATTCCACAGAATTCCCTAAGCCTCTTTAGAACTGAAATAGGAATATATCTTTCCTTTTCTTATACGAATTATGGTTCTATTTATATTGTTCTAGTCTTTGTCTCGGGTAAAAATATAAAAAAATATGTGATTTGAAATCAGGAAAACTTAAATATATTCATATCGGTAACTATAAACCTGTGACCATATCTCGTAAATTATAATATTATGTATCCATTTTTGGTTTCGTTTTTAAGTGGACCTACGTATGTATGTCTTTTTTTCGGTACGCTATATAGTCTGTGCCTATTAATAAGATTACATTTTTACATTGCTGTTGGGATAACCTCTGTCACAACAGAGATTATTCCACCAGTGCAATCAGTCACACTGGTGGTAGGTCTTTTGTTGCAAGAGGCCGAGGCCGAGGTACCACCGCAGTGTCCAATATTATGCCGCCAAATAGTAGTGCTTAGGCACTACTGTGTTCCAGTTTGAAGGGCATTGTACGCTAGTGAAATTACTGGGCGAACGAGATTTAAGAACTAATATCTCGAGGTTGGCAACGCGTGAGTGGCACCTACTAATGGTGCTGCAAGCGCTCATAGGCTGAGGCAGCCACTTACCATCAGGTGGGCCGTATGCTTGTTTGCCAACTTCTAATATAAAAAAAAAAAACAGTGTCGATTATTATTTTGATTTTCCAATTGACTACTATAGAATACGTCAAAATTTTCATAAATATTCTTTGAAAATATAAGTCTTTGGTCATGAATCATTTGTCATCTTAGCAGCATAAAAAACTTATGATCCCAAATTCACCGTGGCGCGGACGTTTCTTCGTTATTTGTCCTTTTTCTGACCCGCTTTATGTGGTAATGTGATTCTTGACAGCACGATAAACATATTCATAGTTTTGAGATCAGTGATTTAAGAAGTATACAAGTATTTTTTATAGCTTAACCCTCTGTATTCCACAAAGATTTGAAGAAAATCTTTCATTAAAAATTAAGAAAGACGTGTTTGATGGTTTTGCTATGTGTAGAATGCTTACGTTGGTTGGTGGTTCTTGTGTTTTGATCATTGATTTTTAGAATTTGGATATTACCTTTGGAATAGTATGCTCCTCCCAGCACAAATGAACCGGCTTGACCGGTGAAGTACTACCCTCTCAATTAAAATCGGCATAAAGTGACAGTACTGTTGCGTATTGTGTGATGGGTGAGAGCGCCGGAGGCCCGATCACTCACCCTCTATGTTCCCTTCGTTTTTTTCCGTTGACATCCCAAGAGACAATTGGAAGCTATCCTAGGTGAGTTTCAAAAAATATGTAAATATACATAACCTTTAATGATAATACACTTTATTATGATTTTTTTAAAGATAAATAGTTTATCCATTTAGGCACTGCCCATAACATTTATATGCCACGGATATCTCATAAAATATGCTGACCAAACTTTATTGGACTACAGACTTTATTCCGTTGTTTTAAGGTAAATGATATTTCGTTATGAAAATCCGCCTAAAATTGCCGAAAAGGCGCATTATCCCGCGTCATTTGTCACACCTCACACCGTAGTGTCACACTCAGAGGAAGCTAGCTCCTTTAGATAATGATGTCATTAAAGGACAGTTGATATAATTAATGAGGGCTCTTATGGTCATTATAGTGTTGTTTCTAGTACTCTCCCATTTTTATTTCTTCTTTACAATATACACCATATTGTGACACCGTTGTGGCGTTGTGGGTAGCGAGTCTACCTTTAGTCTCGACGGTTGCGGGTTCGATTCCCGCTCGGCCAGATGTTTGTTAAAATTTCTGTCTCGGTCTGGGCGTTTGTCCGTGTGGGTCTCCCCACCGTGCCTCGGAGAGCACGTTAAGCTGTCGGTCCCGGTTATTATCAATAACATCTGATCATAATCGTTAACTCTTGATAAGTAATTTGCTCTTATCCAATGAGTTACTGGTTCGCCCTTAGGGTTGCGGAGGTCAGATGGCAATTGCTCTGTGTAAAACTAGTAACCTGTCAAATCCGGATAAGAGTAATAAGCAGACCCTGGGTACATAAAGAATACCGGGAATAATGCTAGGATGAAGAAAAATATACGCCATATTGTATAATTGTTACTGATTTACTTTTCTTACAATATTTTCGTCACACATGAATTAAGCTTTATTTCTATTTATACGTAAATAAGTAAGCGTGTGACTGTGTCAGCTCCGCTCGCGACACTCGACTGATTTTAATCCGAAAATACGATTTTCTTTGAATATACTATAGCAAAGAAAATATAAAATACACGAATATAGAAACCTAATAAAAAATAAATAAACAACGTAAAGTTGGCTGAGTTAATCTCTTTCATAACACTCGTAAAATTTCTAGACTAGGACAGGGACATTGTATGAAAATGAATTCTTAATTTTAAATGTGGGTTAAAATGGCGCTGACATTCCTAAGCTTTCATCAGAAATACTGATATTTGTTATAGAAAAGAGAAATAGAGTTAAAATCTATTTCCGTGCATATAATCAAAACATTTAAATAGTTTTCTATACTTTCTTAAACGGAAAGAAACGCCTTCATTGCGGAAAGAAATTGAAGTTTGAATCGAATTCTGAACTACATTCAAGTGTAACACGGAACGAAGTTGGTGTTAAGAAGTCTGAAAGTGTTGCATCTCAACTTTAAAGCAAAGAATTCTTAATATAGCCACCGCAATCTGCATACGCCTACATATTGAACACGAGAAAACATTTCCAATAATGGAACCTTCTCTTGAATTTACTTTAAGAGTTGTTGAATCTTGAATAAAAAACACAATATATTTAAAGTTAAAGTATATGTCAGCAGTTCCTTGTAAAGTAGTTTTTCTTTACAAAAAAGTTCTTGATCCAATAATAGGCCATTAATTGAGCGAGGCCGGCTATGTAGTTACCACCGCAGTTAGTCACCGTCAGTTATTGTACAGTAAAAAAGTACTACTATGATACTGTGTTTCGATTTGACGCTACGCTATAGCTAATGAAATTACTTGGCAAAGGAGATTTACGAACGAATATCTCGAGGTTGACAATGCGTGAGTAATACCTACAAATATATGATGTTGCAAGCCCTCATAGGCTACTTCAGCCGCTTACAATCAGGTGGGTAGCTTGCTTGCCAACTTAGTCACATAATAAAATAAAACACAATCAAGTCAACTTGACAATTCCCTATTGTTCTAAACACATCATATCAAAAATATATTTATAAAATAAAATATTGACTATCATATTTCCTTCTTTCTTATTTCTATGAAGAAAATTAAAGTATAATCGTTAATGCAAGAAAACATTTTATAAAAGCACAATCTGCGATAAATATAATTCTTAATTTTTATAAATTTAAATGGTCATTCACGTGTTATCTGAGCAATTTAAACGTGAACGATCTTAGCAAGGAGTTATAAATGGTATTTCAGAGCAATTAAGCGTTCACCAAGAAATTAACGTTTTACCGTTTTACAAGGGAGGCATTGTGTCGGTAACTAACAGTGTTTGCTCAGTTCTATTCAAATAGAAACAATGGACGCGAGTCCTGAATAAAAGACCTAAATACACAACTCTTTACAGGCAATGTTTAGTTTTAAGTGGACAGTTCCGACTATTTATTTTCGTTTGTTAAGTGTTTAAGCTTATGAGGAAAACTATCTTAATTTCCTACTAACCGAAACATATTATTTAATATTAGCTGCTCGCGTGGTGTACCTTTGAGACGTGCAACTTTAGGCGCGGTCAGTCACTAGATGGGTGATCGCATAGTGGTATTACAACCGAGCGCCTCCGTGTTTCGGAGGGCACGTAAAAAGTTGGTCCCCGCTGTTGACAAATTGACAACAGTCGATAAGTCAAGTCAGAGGCCTTCGGGCGACCTGAACAACTCTGACACTAGATTGGCCACTAACCACTCGATAAGTAACTAAGCATGGTGTACCGATTTTTCTTTCACGGAACCTTTTTTTTCTAAAAATAAAAGCAGCCTAAGCTCCTTATAACATCAGTGACATGGGAAGTAGAAATAAAAATGCTTTCAGACTAGCATTATATGGCGTTCAATGATAAGATAGTAGTGGGGATCCACTAAAACCTGGTGGTGGTCAAGCTTAATTCTAATCGGTCCATCCGTTTCAAACAGATTTTAGATTTTATTTATTTGTATGTATACCATAAAATTCATAATACTTATTCAATTGTTAAATTTTTGACAGTTCACTTCAAATATTAGTGCGAGGATTGTACTTCCCCTAAAAAAAGAGCGAAGTTATACAAACGTGGCGGCCCTTTTGCCATCGTGAAATTACTGGGCAAAGGAGATTTAAGAACCAATATCTCGAGGTTGGCAACGCGTGAGTGGCACCCACTAATGATGTTGCGAGCGCTCATAGGCTACGGCAACCGCTTACCATCAGGTGGGCCGTATGCTTGTTTGCCAACTTAGTAACAAACAACATGATTGATAAAATGCGAACATATAGACACTTTTAGTATTAACACATCCGAGGCTTAAATTTAATTATTTTGATAGCGAAGCTTTTAACTGATTAAAATAAATATGCAATTGGGAAATTTTGAGAGCAAAGAACACATTATAGGATTAATCTCGTTGTACGGTTTGTCGCGTCAACATTATTCATAACAGCATCATATTTTATTCTCTCGCTAATTAAATATTAAAGTGATATATTGTAAATTTTAAATATCCATGATTATAATTTACAATTTGTAAACGTGTAGTCAATTTCTGTTCATGCTGGTAATTTCGGTTTGAAATATAATTATATAAATTCTATAAAACAAAGTCGCTTTCTCTGTCCCTATGTATGCTTAAATCTTTAAAACTACATAATGGATTTTGATGCGGTTTTTTAGATTTGGATAGATAGAGTGATTGAAGTGGAAGGTGTATATGTAACATCCATTAAATAGTGGAGAACAAAAAAAAAACTGTTATTTTTGAGGTTTCTAATGTGATGTCGTAAATAATTACATTTACCGCGTGCGGGTCACGGGCAGTAATGAATAAATCAAAACTACTGGATCGATTTTAATCATTTTTTCAGTGCAAATTATTGTTTTTTTTGTTACATGTTAATAATTAAGACGTTGTGGCGCAGCGGTAGCCAACCTGCCTTAAACGAAAGGTCGCGGTTTCGATTCCCGCTCGGAGCATATTATTATATTCATAATAATGTTTGTATTGACCATGCAAGCATATATTCCGGTCTGGGTGTATTTGTCCTTGTCCTTGTATATGTTACCGGACCCCCGACACAAGATCTGGGGGCACGGCAGTGCCCCGCCAAGTTGAGCAAAAAAGCGGCACGGTTGTACTATCCTTTTCTCGAAGCACTTCAGGCCATCGACGCTCTATAACTTCGTTGTGGATAAAGCTATAAGCCTGAATTTTCAGTAACCGAGCAGGCATTGTATAAACACGGTATATTTCAAATTTCATTTAATTTTAACCAATAGTTTTAGAATTATATCTTGTCAAATTTCTTAGTTTTGTCACTCTCTGACTGACCGATCATCAAAACTCTAAGGCACTTCTAGCAGACATGGAAGCTTCAAGTTTAGAATATAATTAGTGTTTAGTGTATAAATAAAGGAAAAATTAAAATATTTTGTAATTTCGGTCCAGGTTACTAGATACACCAACTGTATAAAATAACAAAGTTACATTTACAGTTAATCAATCAGTGTACCTGTATAGTATACGCATAATATAATAGAATAATAGGTGTAGTTGGGTAATATACGGTACCTAGATAATATACGATTAAATTCAAGAAGTGGGTAGAAAAAAGTAGGACGTTCTACAAAAAAATATGAGATCCCATTAAAAACATAAAATGTAAAAAATTTCCCAAGTCTCGCAAAGCACTTCTTCTACTACAAAAAGTGGTGAGATCTCATGTATAATTATGACTGAAACTTGGTAGCTGTAAGGCAGCATATTCTACAAATTTCGTACTACCGCCAGTGCCGAGTAATTTAGAGATGTGCTTTAAAAGTGCTTCATCAATGTTCATATTTTTATTAATTTGTCTCTTCTGCGATCCACTAAATATTGATTGGATCTGAGCAATTAGTGAAGAATGCTTGCGAATATGTACCGTCCATTTTGTTAAATGGCACAAAGAGGATGCTATTACCGATGCATTCGTTAAATGCTTTCGAATTTACACGTATAGTACGTATTCATTTACTCTTTAAATTAAGGCCGATCATTTCTGAAGTGTAGATTATTCTTTATACATTATATAAATACACGATATGTAATGTATAAAGTCGTAAGTCTCAAAAGGATTTTTTGTGGTATATCAGACAATCAAACCTATAAATTCAATTTTTAATCTTATATTTTTCTTCGTCATGATACATCAGACACTGACATATTACTTATATGTACTTACTTTTATCATACTAGCTGTGCTCGCTGCTCCGCTTGCATTATGTAGTTATTTAATGATCCTACGGCAGCGCACCATTTTCCGGGATAAAAAAGTATTCTATATGTTTATCCAGATAATAAGCTATGTGTGTACAAAAATTAATACAAATCTGATGAGTAGTTTTTGCGTAAAAGAGTAACAAATATTTATAATATTAGTTGGATAGATTTCTATTGAAGATTGATTAGAATTAAGTATACCATACATTGGTGTCACTCACACGTTGTCAACTTCGAGATATTGGTTCTTAAATCTCTTTTTTTTTTATATCAGAGGGGTCAAATGTGGAGGAAGCTAGTAGGGCATGCAGGTACATTGCCGACTCTTAAGAAAGGAATAGGCTCTACTCTTGAAGGTTAACAAGTCGTATCGGTTCGGAAAGACCGCTGGCGGAAGCTGATTCCACAGAGTGGTTCTTTGCTTAGTAATTTCATTAGCTATTGTGTCCTTCGAACTGAAACAGTACGCATGAATAATAATAATAAATAAACGCTGCACACTCAACGGCCCCCATTAGGATAGTAATACCCTGTGTCGGGGGTCCGGAAACATTCACAATGACAAAGACAAATACACCCAGACCGGAAAATATGCTTGCATGGTCAATACAAACATGTTATGCTCCGAGCGGGAATCGAACCCGCAACCTGTGGCGTTTAAGGCAGGTTCGCTACGTCAACGTCGTCAATGCATTTAGTTTGTATTTTTGTTTCTGTAAATTTAATTTGAATATAATAGAACTCATAAAATTTTAATCTTTGATAATTACTAGAACAATGTATACAATTATCCATAATACCATTAAAAAATTTTTGATCGTCATATAAATAAAAATGAAAATGAAAAAATAGAATTCCTATTCAATATTTTTCGAACATAATCCAAACATTAAAATCACAACACAAAGCTTGTGTAATTTTGGGAAAATGTTAAAACAAAATTACGATACCCGAAACAATTCTTGAAAGCCCAAAGAATGTAGGTCATAGATAACTTTATCTGTGAATTCGGTGAGTCGCGACCCTGTACTCGTAATTTAAGTGAAATTGTATTGTCTTGCTGAAATAATATTTGAAAACGTTTCATATTTTTAGCATTATTTTATGTACTAATTCGGTACTAAAAACGCTTTTTTTTTTAAGAATATTAGCAATGCTTTTGTACAAGGCATTACTAATATTCCTATTGCCCCTCAAAATAAGCTCGAGGCTTGCGCTAGGGTGGTACGACAATGGCCCAAGGGGGTCAGGATCGAACCCTCGACTCTCGCATTAACGGAGTGAAGTCGGCCCATCTACCGTCAAGCTATTGAGGCGTTTTGTCAGCTGTCTCTTTGTTGTATGTTGTAACTTTTAATATACTGGTAAGTAGGTGGGTACCACCGCGGTGTCAGATATTCTACCGCAAAGTTTGAAAGACACTGTAGCTATTGAAATTATTTGGCAAAGGAGATTTAAGAATCAATATCTCGAGGTTGGCAACGCGTGAGTGACACCTTGAAAAGAATGGTGTAGCAAGCGTGACGCGCATAGACCACGGCAATCGCTTATCATCAGTTATAGTCTGTTAAATGTAAGGTGAACCATGCGCAGTAACACGTTTTTGGGCCTCAACCATATGCGGTATAAAGGAGGCCGCGTTTAGTAAACTCGCTCACGGTTGTTTTAGTTCTATAAAAATAAATTATTAAAAATTAAATTAAAATATAAATTATTTTTGTCAAGTGTGTGAACATTTATTTCGAGATAATGCCTCGACTACAACCAATTTTAAGGAGACGAGAGAGAAGGATGGTATTTGACGTTTATAGTTGTACGACATCTACACGCAACATGACGTAACGCAATAGAAAAGACAAGATTGTCACAATGTCGCATCAAGCTACAACGACACCTACAGGGCATGCTACGCAACGATATGGACGATCAACGAACGTCACGATCCTAAATCGCGCTATCAAAAGTTTCCTACGCTATTGAGATATATATACAACGTAAGTCGTTGGGCTTCGGCCCAGGGCTTCGACCCGCCAGGCAATATCACCGGCCTGGTGTTGAGACACATTTCCCACATCGTCAGTCATTTCCCTCAGTTACATGTATGGACTGCTACCCTTAATTCATATATAGGTCAAGACTTTATTACAAAATCGTTGTGCGATTTATGGAATACACCTATTCAGTAAATTTCGTATAGATAGAGTCAATGGTCTCCGAGTAAGATGACTGACAGACGGACAGACGGACAGACGGACAGACGGACAGACGGACAGACGGACAGACGGACAGACGGACAGACGGACAGACGGACAGACGGACAGACGGACAGACGGACAGACGGACAGACGGACAGACGGACAGACGGACAGACGGACAGACGGACAGACGGACAGACGGACAGACGGACAGACGGACAGACGGACAGACGGACAGACGGACAGACGGACAGACGGACAGACGGACAGACGGACAGACGGACAGACGGACAGACGGACAGACGGACAGACGGACAGACGGACAGACGGACAGACGGACAGACGGACAGACGGACAGACGGACAGACGGACAGACGGACAGACGGACAGACGGACAGACGGACAGACGGACAGACGGACAGACGGACAGACGGACAGACGGACAGACGGACAGACGGACAGACGGACAGACGGACAGACGGACAGACGGACAGACGGACAGACGGACAGACGGACAGACGGACAGACGGACAGACGGACGAACGGACAGACGGACAGACGGACAGACGGACAGACGGACAGACGGACAGACGGACAGACGGACAGACGGACAGACGGACAGACGGACAGACGGACAGACGGACAGACGGACAGACGGACAGACGGACGGACGGACGGACGGACGGACGAACAGACGGACATGACGAAACTATAAGGGTTCCGTTTTTGCCATTTGCCTACGGAACCCTAAAAAATTATATAACTATAAAAATATTACATTTATATGTCTTATTTATGTTAAAATACTCATGTGAAAACCAAATTTTCTCTCCGTCGTCATTAATTATGCGTCTAGACGGTGTATATCATCTTGCGGTTAAAGAAAGTACATATAACCAAATTGTTGGAAATCTACAAAAGATACACAAAGGGTTAATAATACTCCATCCATAAGATTGATTAAGTAAAATGTAAACTCTGTATTTTAAATACATCGTGTAGTTAAATTGATAAAATTCCAAAAATTATTAACAATTGCGTCAAAAATAAAAAATAACCCATTGTGTAACTCGACAATTAAACCATCAAGAACCATGAACAAGATGCGGAACAGATGTTTGTATTAACCATACAGACACGTTTTCAGGTCTGGGTGTGTTTGTCCTTGTTTTTGTTTTCGAACCCCCGACACAGGATATAGCTATCCTAGTGGGGGCCGTTGAGTGTGTAGCGTTTATTTTATCATTATATCTGCGACCCCCTTGAGGTTGTAAATGTCCATGGGTGATAGTGGCCGCTTACGATCAGGTGGAACTATCCACTCGTTTGCTCCCTTATAAAGGTAAAAAATACATGAAATATTACGGTACAACGCAGGTAGACGTATTCTTATGAGATTGGTTAATCCGTGATTAACGTAAACATAGGCTTGTGATGAGGGTCTCGTGACAGTGCGATAATTGTGATATTATATCACAGCAAGAAATACCCATAGCTAATGAAAACACCCTGAAATGCTATTTTATATATCAGCATAATCTTATAAAGCTACTAAAAATAGAAGGATATTATAAAATTGAAGCCTCAATAGCTTAATGGTAGAAGGGCAGATTCCACTACGTTAGCTCCAGAATCGTAAGTTTGATCGTGACGCAAGTTAAATAGGAAATTTGTTACGTTTTTATAAATACTACACTTTTGATAAAAGACGATGTTGACCATCTTAGTAATATAATAAATGTGAAACTTTGTATGTTTTTTAATAAATAGCACATAAATGGCTTAATGAATTAGGATAAAATTCGGCACAGTCATGTTTTTTGCTTGGAATAACACATGTGATACTTTTTATCCCAGAAAAATGTTACCGTCCTGTGATATTAACAAATGAAACAGAAGGTGGTTCAGGAAAGCGAAAGAAGTTTACTATCAAAAATCTTTATTCAACGCGCAGAGTAACCTCACGACTCAACTGTTACAATAAATATGAAAGTTTGTTTTGAATGCATCCCTATTTATACAAAAGTCAAATCATGCTAATGTAGGTAGTTATAAAAATCACCTTACAAAATCAAACAAACAAACAATTGTATAATACTATTGTATAGTAATATATTTATTTATTTTATATATGCATTGAATTTAACACAAGAAACGACTAGCTCGCGTATCCACTTACTGAGATTCGCGCGATGCTAGCAGTGAATAAAACTAAAAATAATAAGGAAAGAATAAACACAGAATGTGTGAAATTTGTTGAAAATTCAATTACACGATATACATGTACAATTGTACACATAAATACTACTAGGATAATGCGATTGCTATGATAATTCCCCTTCACTTGGTACAGCCAAGCAGAAACGTCGCTTACTTGAATAATTCAAAAATTCACAACCGACTGTCGGCTAAACAAGAAAAGCAAACTGCGTACAGTTCTGTGAAAATACAACGGATATGAGAGAGGAACGATATGAGTTGGTTTTATCTTTACGAGTGTACTTCGTTCCCTGCAACAATGGTCGGGGCTTGAAATGATAGGATTATTTATTAAAAGAAGAGATTGAAGTCTTTCACTGCTTATTTCTTTTAAATATACCATATAATCATAATTATAATAAGTAAAACTACAACACTGACTAAAAGTCAATAAATAATTAGTTAATACAAATGTGAAAAAAAAACGTTTGTCTTAATTTAAGAAGTTAATAAATTATAATAAGACTCATTGTTAACATTCTTAAAATCAAATTTAAAAAAAGTTTATATAATCACAGAGGTTAAAATTTGTTTTTATTTATGCGATTAAAATTACAGAGCAAAAATTTTAGTAATAATTCAATTATTATTAAACACATACATTTAATAAATGATTATAATAACTACAAAAACTTTAATTGATGAAAAACATTTTATAATATTTTATACAAAACCAGATAGCAGGAGTTCGTAATATGGCAATAACATAAATTACCAGGATTTATTTCGGTAAAAACGCAAAAGCGTCATTTACTTAGTGATTACGTACAACTAGTCAGTTATATAATAACTGGCTGCTTTTTTGAAACAAACTTTAACTTAGCAATCAAGTCTAAGGCTATCTTTAACTTAGCAATAAACACTTCGAAGGCTCAGCCAGATGATGTACGGAGTTTTGTTCTCTCTCTCTTCAAAAATTTTGATGAAATGAAAGTATGTAAAAACTTCAATATCAATCAAAATTCCGCATCAAAAATACAAAAATAAAACATTTACCAGACTATGAAACACTATCCTTTTTTCGACTACTGTCGGGTAAAAACAATACGCTCAAATACACAAAATAAATAATATCGCTTACGTCAATATTGACCTATCTGGGACAAGACTTATAGCTCACAAAATATTATACGATCAATAGTTATACAGAGCATTTTTGTAAGGTGACAGGATTATTCGAGAACGGTTGAGCCGACGTGAAATATTCAAGGGTCACGTCAACCGGTTGTCCCCTGAAGAGATTTTCCCTTCAGATGATTTATTTTAAAGGTCGAGGCCGAGAGTCCTTTGTTTGGAGAGAGATAACGTTTGTTTTATAACGAAAACATTTTAAGTCGTTTTACTGATGAGTTATTACAGTATAACTATTGAATACCATTTTTTGGTAACAATTATATTAGCTATTATCAATTTAATTTGGATAAATGTAAACGCTAAACGCTTATATCCCATGTCGGGGGTCCGGAAACATACACAACTATAAGGATAAATACATCCTGAGCACATGCCTGTATGGTCAATATAAACATCTGCTCCGAGCGGGAATCAAACCCGTGCCCTGTGGCGCTTAAGGCAGGTTCGCTACCGCTGCGCTACAATGTCGTCAAATCTGCAGTGATAATTAAGAATGCAGTAATTGACATTTTTGGGATTTTCAGTTTTTACCAGGAAAGGCATCAAATAGGGTTCATATACAAGGCAAATAAATATTTTCATAAAAATTTTCACTGGAAGAATGTTTTCTAACTAAAAAATTCGCAGTACTTATTTATGTACTTTTTAAATCGTTTTTTCTCTAAATCTTCATTTTGCAAATACGGCATGCTTATTTAAAGTGAGAAATATAATTTGATACTTCCAAAATTAAATATTTGTGATTGAACCAAAAACCCCACAACCAAAGTGGTTTTGTTAATTTAAATACTCCTATTTATATTATTATATTAAATAAAAATATTTCAATAACATTTATAAATATCAATTTTAAATGGAAATTGAACCCGAAATCTGTTTTAAAGTCAAGCTTACTACAATCGCCTCAGATAAGGAATTGTGCACCTAATTTTTTATAGTATTTTATGAGAATGAAATTATCATTTAAATTTTATGAATGAAAATAAAAATATTTAGGGTACATATAACGAATCTTATATGCTCTTAAGATGACTTACTATTTAATGCTACTAAAAGCTTTTGACACGTGACACTTTTGTAATACAGCGTTGGGGTTACCCAAAAATATATTATGAAATTTCAAAATTTTATTTCGTTTCAAGATTACGTCTTTTGACGACATTGTGGCGCAGCGGTAACAAACCTGCCTTAAACGCCACAGGTCGCGGTTCGATTTCCGTTCGGATGTTTGTATTGACCATGCAAGCATATTTTCCGGTCTGGGTTTATTTGTCCTTGTCCTTGTATGCGTTTCCGGACCCCTGACACAGGATATCACTATTCTATTGGGGGCCGTTGAGTGTGCAGCGCTTAAGCTTAAGAGTGACATCCCTATTTTAAGAGATTCTTCAAATATTTAATATTACCGTCAAAACCTACTTAATAATGGCTTTAAAACATCCTTGCACTGTTTTTAAGATCAGAACACAATATATTTCAACTACCAAGTTAATCTTATTTGGCGATATTATGGAGAACTCTTGGGGCCGAGTCGAGCGAAATAATCCTTCAGCTTACAGCGAAAGAGCGGTCGAGCAGATGTAATGCTTCTTATTACTCTTTATTTGGTCTTCTGTAAGCAGAAAACCTATTTACTATTCTTGTATAAATATTTGTCATTACTCATCACTGATCGTATAGTATACTAATAAGATTTAAGCTTAAGCTTAAATCAACAGACACGTCGTCTAATTACCCAAGATTTATTACATTTCCTTTTCGGATTGCGTAGCCAAAGGAAAAAAAAAGCACAAATATATTTGTCATTACTCACCACTTAGATAATCTAATATAGAAATAATAATAATAATAATAATAATAAACGCTACACACTCAACGGCCCCCATTAGGATAATTATATCCTGTGTCGGGGTCCGGAAACATTCACAATGACAAGGACAAACACAACCAGACCGGAAAACATGCCTGTACGAATAATACAAACATCTGCTCAGAGCGGGAATCGAACCCGCAACCGTCGAGGCTTAAGGCAGACTCGCTACCCACAACGCCACCACGGTGTCTGATATAAATAAATAAGACTTAAACTTAAGCCTAAATCAACAGAAACTTCGTCTAATTACTCAAGATGTTATTGCATTTCTTTGTAGGGTTCCGTAGCCAAATGAAAAAACCCTTGTAATTTTATCATGTCACATTTCACAGTTACTTACTCAGAAGCAATTACTCTGAGGAATTCTGAATGACTACAAAATTTTGGAGTGGAATATTAAAATATATTAAGGGATGTGGTCCCAGGGTTGAAAAAAAAATCAACCTATGGTAACGGGTATCTGTGGATAGATTATTTTTAGGATTCCTAATCATCGAACGGAACCCTTTAGTTTCCACCGTGCATGGTCCACCACATACTTGACCAGTAATTATTTCTTATAAATATAAGCGGTGCTTTTGAAAATGATTACTGATTTCTCATTCTGGTCTAATTGCTTGTGCTAAAACTGGATACGATAATATATATGGGCTCAGGATTGAACTTACTGAGGCCGATTTTCAACCTTTCTACCGTTGAGCTATTTTACTGTGGCGTTGCATATTATATAGGCATTTAAGCAGGTAGGCAATGCCTGTCTCATAAAAGTCCAAATACGGTATCCGACGCTACCGAAATATTATATAGTAATTTTCTATATTAAGGAATTACATATATTTATTATTTATATAATAAAATTTTGTTATTTGTATTTGAATTTTTGCAACGTAGGCATTGTTTAAATGCTAAATTGGAATGCATGCTACTGCAATTTAAATAAACACTACACACTCAACGGCCCTCTATAGGATAGTAATATCCTGTATCGGAGGTTCGGCAACATTCACAATGACAAGGACATACACACCCAGACCGGAAAACATACCTGTATGGTCAATACAAACATCTGCTCCGAGCGGGAAAAGAATCCGCGATCTGTGACGCTATAGGCAGGGTCGCTACCGCTGCGTGAAAACGGACGCTGCGGACAAGTATAATTAATTTATTTTAAAAGTTTTGTTGTAAAAGTTAAAACAAATTAAATTCATAGATTTGTACTCTGTAAACCTTTTAAATGTTCACTTCTGATAATTTAATACTACTATTCCTTTCCTGAGTCTGGAATTGAAATATAATTCTATGAAAATTCTTGGAATTCTTGGTTTTCAGAGATTGTCAACAATGACGGTAAATTAATATTTTTTTGTAAAATTTGTAAGAGGCACTAAATTCCTTCTAAGACAGAAAATGATTCTAAATATAATAATGCTTTTTACGTATTACTAAAAGTTAAGGTCGGTTTATAAATAAAACGGGAGTCTAAATACACTTGAAGTAGAGTAATTTAAAACATTGATTATCTACTGGATTGAAAACTGGAAGGCCTACTTTTTTGTTTGATTATAGTTATAAAGTTTTTAAGCGAAGAGGTCATCCGGCCAACGTTCGCCCGAGGCTTGGTCGGCTCCGTGAATTAGTTCATGTATTATGTATCCTTCTCGAATGAGGCACACTTTGACCCAAGGGCGGTGGTGCGTGAGGCTAACTTAAAGGCTTTAATTTGCTAACTTAGTTGGTGGTGTATTAGTTATTGGGTATACATGACCCGAACATCACACGGATTAGTAGTTATCATAATGGTATGTTTTTTTTTTTCTTAGAAATCCGCAGGCAAATGCATACTAAAAACCGTTACAGCTGTTAAAGCTTCCGGCGAGTCACTCGATATTATCATTTCCGCAATTCTATTAACAGAAAGTTGTAAGTGGCCAGTGGGGAACCTAAAGAACTTTTTCGACTACCACAGACGAGAACTTAGATGAATTCGAGGCACAAAAAAGTTAATTTTTCTTAATCCTAAACTACTAACTTTTTATAATATAAAGCTTAGTAAAATTTAAATAATTTATTTACTAACTTACTAGAAAGGTTTTGTTCACGTAAGAACTGTTTCGTTAACTTTGTAATAACTCATTAGTTAATGTTTATTTAGGGGTTTTGGTATAGAATTCTACTGCGATTCAATTCAGTTCAGGTCATGTTCATGTAGTAAGCGCGTAACTTAGAGTTCTAAAGTAAAATGAACGTATTTGTCCGTATCTTCCCATTAAATTAATAATTATATTGACTAATAATGAATCGCTAGTAGGATATCATCAGTTAAGATCGTTATTTCATTCGCAATACGGGTTCATGGTAGACCCCCTTGTCCTGGTCATCAAAAAGTTTTCATTATCTTCAAAGCAAATCCCATTTAATAACAAAAGTAAAAAAAAGCTGAAAATACCACATAATATACAAGAATAAAACAAAAAAAAAACAAACGAATTCATAGCTTTTCCATTTTTATAATCAGTTAAAAAAAACATGTATTTTACCTAAGGATTACAATTTATGAACATTGAAAAACCTTACCAACATTTATTATACGGGAATACAAATTATTGACAACACAAGCCAAAACATATCGCATTGTGACAGATCGAAACCCATAAATTCCACAAATGGCTGGATTTAGTGACGTAAATTTAGGGACTCGCTTGAAGCAAATTCTATATATGGACGCAAGTAAGCATTACCATGTTAACCCACACGAATGTCATTTCGAGAAAAACGAGTTTTAAAATTTTAAAGAACTTGCTTTATTAGATTTTTTTAAATTTATTGCTCAAGTTTTTGGCAATTTCACATTTATGTAAGTTATTTTACTTATTTTCACAAAAATAAGTATACAAACTGCATATTTCGTATATAATATAACCCAAAACATTTAAAAATACATAAAATGCGTGTTTGAAAAAATGGCTTTTTTAGAAGTTTCAAAGCTTAAAATCCTACAAATATTAAAGAAAAATGTTCTTCGGCCATTTACGAACACTTCTGCATATATAACTCAATTTTTTCAATTGTGTGGGTTGACATGGTATTGCTTATTTACATCCAAATATGAGTGATAGCGACAATACATTAATACTTCGGTATTAAATGTATAATTACAAATATTAAGACGTGCTATTTCAAACACTAAAAATCCAATACACATACTTTATAAGCCTATAATATAGGTATAAATTAAAGGATTAGATTGTCTAGACTTCCCTAAATTGACAGTCAGAGCAAAACTTGGGTTAAGTAATGTAAAGATTTTTTTGTAAAAAAAAAAACAGGACAAGTCTGTGTCGCAGAATTAAAATGTCAAATCACTTTATTTTTGAATTGTATTTTATTTTTAGTATATGTTGTTGTAACAGATTCAATGTGAAAAGAATATATTTTATGTGTATTTTTATTGAGAAATATACATTCTGTGAAAATTTCAACTCTCTACCTATTATGGCACGTGATATAGACATCGTATACAAGGACAGACATCGGAGGCTAGGGATCCGTTGGCATACTTTAGATATGGAACTATAAAAACTAAGAATTGCCCAATGGGTGATGGTAAGAAAGTTGATAGGATGTATACTCTACTGTATTGGATTGTAGTTATAGAAAAAAACTCATGGCTTGAAAAAAAGCGATGTTTTTGAATTTGTAGGTCGAAATCTGTAAAAGCGAGGCACGTTGTAAAACGCTTCTAGATATAGTCCTTGGGGACACAAATGTTTCAGTGGAAAGACTACAAATGTAGTGAAAAGATGATGTTTGGCAGGTACGGGGATGGCTGGATAATATTGACGGCTCGTAATAGAACAATGTAAAACTTTTCTTTCTCAATAGAATAAATATAAAATACTACTTGAATTCATTGATTATTATTGGTATATATTTTATTTAATGAAACTTTGAGAAACCCAAATCGCTGTATGCAGTGCGTTTTTAGAGAAATATCTGAGGACTGTATGAAGTTCTTCAATAGACGATTAAAAGGTTTTTAAAGGTTGTCAACACGCTTATATGTGATTAAGTTGGCAAGCATACGACCAACCTATTGTCGATGGTAAGCGGTTGTCGTAGTCTATGCGCGCTTGCAACACGATACATTTATAAGTGTCACTCACGCGTTGTCAATCTTGATAAATTGGTTTTTAAATCTTCACTACCCAGTAATTCCATTGGTTACAGTGTTCCGCAAACCAAAACATAGTATAGGTGCTGCTTCACGATGGCATAATTGTCACTGCGGTGGTACCTACTTGGCTGGTCTCACGCAGTAAGAGGGATATAATATAAAGTGGTAGCTTTTCATCACGGGGCCCACATAATTGGATTTTACTATCACTGTATAAAAAAAATGAAAGATTTATTATCAGTAGAACTATATTTATTAACAAGAACGTCTTTTGAATACACGACAGGTAGATATTGAGAAATATAATAAATTACTTTTTAATTTGAAATAAATTTTACGGAATGAAATTGATAGAAGGTTCTTTGATGAATGAAACAGTCAAAGAGAAAAACGAATATAACTGTTTTATGAACATTATGACAGACCAATTTAGGCGATCTTTTGTGATCGTGATTTCAAAAATTACGTTGATTCTTGACAGTTCTGGCCAAGAACTTAAGCATAGAAAGTTAGCTTGAACATCATCAAGCTAAATCGTCGAGATACTTTACGAAATGACAACGATTATCTGAGAAGTAATTTCTACAAACTTAAGCTGAGCCCTAAGTTTCAATGATTGTCTTTCAAAATGAAAGAGACCTGCAGTTTACCTGATCTGAATTAAACTGCATATTATTTTTCAAATCATATTAATTATCAGTTTTTTTTTTGTACATCGGATAATATACTTAGATACGAATTAGATGCCATGATAAAGGGTTCTTAATAATAGTTTTTCTCACAAAAGAACGACCTTGAAAAGAAAGAGAAAGCATTATCGGACTGGAGACATGTGGACTCGAACCGGCAAAAATACTGATAAGTAACATTTTCTAAATATGAATCCTAGCCAGATCGAATTATCACCAAGCATTCCAGATTTCATGAAAATCGTTGAAGCTGTTTGTAGGTAAATTAGTATATTTATGTTTATTATATATTAAATATTTATTACACTACATATAATATTTTATTTAATAATTATTTACGTAGTAATATTATATACATTACACATTCAATTACACACTACACTTCATACATACACATAATAATATAATACAAAACAAGAAAATATTATTTATATTTAATTCACGCGCATACTCGGGTGAAACCCGTAGTATGCGACGGAATACCTGTCGGGACGAATAACAATATAAAATTATTTCACACGTACCGACATTAGTCGCATAAAAATATCTAGTCAGTCGGCCTTAACCTCTCGGTGCGATACGCAAGTTAATTACTTCTCTGTCCTAGTATATTGTCTTATTACGTGTGTGTTTCGTGTGTCCTATCTTCTATTTTCTTGTATCTTCTTGTCTAATCTTCTGACTGTACTTTTGTTCGTGTGTTGTGTTAAATACAAACTATCTCTAAACTCAGTGTGGACTTTCTTTTCCCATTCCTGCTATACGGTAAAGACTTACAACACTACACTGTTTCCGAGATTCTGATTATATATTTATATATAATATACAAGAATTGCTCGTTTAAAGGTATTAGATAATTTCATGAGAAAGTTGATTGTTTCTTACTCAATCACGCAAAAACGGATGAACTCATGGGGATGAAATTCGACACACAGTTTATTACGTAAATTAATACAAAGGGTACATACATAAAGGGAAAAAGTTATATTCCTCAAAAAGCCAACTACATGATTTATTTACTTGGAATTAAGTTTCGATGTCTCTGATAGAATAAAAAAATTAATTCTAGATAGTCGTCCGATATAGCAACATTAATGTGAGTGAAGCCGCGAGGATTGCTAATACTTAATGTTATAAAAAGGACTTAATAATTTTAACATATTCACAGTCCTAACAGTAGACATAATAAATAAATAAATAGTTGCTGTGAATCTCGTAATTGCGGTCACGGGACTGTAAACGTTTTATGTACATTGTACATGCTATTATTTATACAGAAAAATGGAAATATTACTGGTTTCCACAGAGCGATTCCATCTGACCTCTGTAACCCTAAGGGCGAACCAGAAACTTATTATTATCAGATCCTATATGATAACAATCGGGACCAACAGTTTAACATGCTCTTCAAGGCACGGTCGGAAGACTCACAAGGACAAACGCCCAGACCGAAACAGATAATTATTAGTAAGATCAATGCAAACGAGTGGGAATCGAACCCGCAACCATCGAGGCTAAACGTAGACAGGCTACAGACAACAAAACGGTGTCAAGCTATATAACATAGCTTTCAAAAGAAAAAGTACAATTAAAAGCACCTAAAAGCATGTCAAAGCACGACGCCGAGCCGACCCTCACTAACCACTTTGTGACTCTTATTATATTCGTTTTTTCATGGTTGCATTTTTGTGTACAACCATAAATCAAAATAGTTCAATATTTTCGTCATTTTATTTACATAAAAATAAATACATATCCTACATTTATACAAAATATACATATGTTGTGAATAAATAAATGTACATAAAAATGAAAATAAATAAACACTACATACTCAACGGCCGCCATTAGGATTGTTATACTCTGTGTGGAAGATCCAGAAACGTACACAATAACAAGGACAAGCACACCCAGACCTGAAAACATGTTTCTAAGACCAATAAAAACACCTGCTCCGAACGGGAATCAAACCCTCAACCTGTGGCGCTTTAGGCAGGTTCGCTACCGCTACGCCCTAATTTCGTCAAAACACAAAAGGGGTAGTTTTGTGTTAAGACGTATAGATTATTATCTGCAAAGTAAAATGAATATCTCATAGCCATCAAAACCATTTAAAAATATTAAAATTTATTTTTGGGCATAAAACGATTGTTTATTCATAAGATCGTGCGGAAGCTTTGGAGAGGATTGGATCAATTTTTCAGCATGCAAGCGCCAAGCTCTAAAAGTTAATAATTCATAAGGCATAGAGTACATTCATCTTTGAGAAAAACTATACATAACTTATTTTGTGCTCATTATTATTAGATCAAGTGGTGGAAGTAAATATTTAAGAACAAGATAGATAGATAGATAGATAGATAGATAGATAGATAGATAGAAAGAGACAGACAGACAGACAGACAGACAGATATAGACAGACAGACAGATATAGATAGATAGAATAGTCTTTATTGTACACCATTAAAAACGAGTTACATTCAAAAACATAAAAGCTATATATACATGTACATGGAGGCGGTCTTATCGCTAATTAGCGATTTCTTCCTGAGTTACAAGCTTATAGAGTTCCTTATGTTAAATATAATATATACATACATCCACAAAATTGCTTTCAATAATTATTTTTTTTCGCTTTTACAAATTAAATAAAATTCAAAAATAATAATATTTATTTAACTTAGACAGAGTTTGCATAAGGTGCTATTAATAATGCTCTTAAGATTATGTTAGTAGACCTTTCACTAATATAAAATGAAAAATAATTAAAATCAATGGAGGACAACTTTGAGCTCACTTCTAGCAAATTTCTAGAAGTGTTATGTAGGCTAGCTGTTTAGAGTTCCATGATATTTCTAGCGAACAAAATCTACGGATAAAATTACTGACATGCAGTATGTTACCTGTGTAATGCGTATCTTACATGGTCTTACATACATCTTACAAAAATATCGCATTTAGGTAGGCTATTACATTCCTTTTATGTACACTGCAACACACCTGCATGCCATCCGGTATTGCCAATGTTCATGGATGTCGCTTCAGATGAGCCTCCTGTCTCTTTGCCATTAAAAAAGAGTACTTCTTGAAAAAGTCCTGCAACTACATAAATTAATATATTATGAAATATGATTATAAGTATAACTACACTTTTAAACATAGTAAAATGCTGCTGCTAACTTCAAACGTATTTTCAAACATAGTCTGTTTGTAAAACACAAACGAGTCATATTTATAAAGAAACCTCTAGACCTTACAAACAAACTAAACTGAAAGTGCTTGACCACATTTCTGTCTTTGTCCACCATCCTTTATGTTACCGCATCACTCCCTGTTCTCTTTGTTTTCTTCTAACAAAAGACACACCTTTGAAAAGGAAATCCAGTGAGCGTGTTATGTAAATTAGAAACAGAACCAGACTCCTCAACATTTGGATGCATAATTGTATGTTACTGTTTTCTTTTATATTAATTTAACATTTTACTATATTTGAAAATGATCGAGTTACATAAATTGTTATTATACATTTTAGAATAATAAAATTCATGAATAAAAAGCAGCCAATTAGAATTGTAATTTTATCGTAGCGGTCGTCATGAAACAAAACCCCTTTTTCGAATTTTCGAACAATTCCAAACAAACAAGCTTTCGGTCAACCTGATGGTAACCACAACCTTTGAACGCTTACGATAATTTAAGTATCACATGCGCGTTGCTAACTCAAGGGCTAGGAGTGAAGGGTTGAGATGGAAAAAAATAGACAAAACAAGTGGGGTGGGAGATTGGGCCCCCAGAGCTCTCACTCATCAATTATTTATGCGGATTTTCTGTGAGAGAGTAATACTGCCCCGGTCGAGATAGGCTTTTGTTTGAGGAGTAGTACCATACTAGTACTAAAAAATATAATATCTTGAAGCCCTATAGGTACAAAATAAAATAATAAACTTCTACACATTTACATACCAAACAGCAACCCGTGTGTGCATAACAAAGTATTCGGTTTTATGGCTGTAATATACGCGAGCACTCAATTCCGAGTCTTCGTGCCCTGGAGGGGCTTAATGAAATTTTTCTGATTACACTGCCTATTTGTGAGAGGACTTGTTATATTGTGCCCTTTTATGAAACTGTATACTAGAATAATGAATACAATTGAGTTCTTAAAAAGAAAAATAATATCTTACTTTCCTTAAAATTATAATTTACATTACTATTTATAAGGTCAAAGACCTTCAAATAACATCTGATAATAATCGTTAACTTTGAGAAGTAAATTGCTCTTATCCAATGAGTTACTGGTTCGTCCTTAGGGTTGCGGAGGTTTTTTTTTTTTTTTTTTTATGTTAGTAGTTGGCAAACAAGCATACGGCCCACCTGATGGTAAGTGGCTGCCGCAGCCTATGAGCGCTTGCAGCACCATTAGTAGGTGCCACTCACGCGTTGCCAACCTCGAGATATTAGTTCTTAAATCTCGTTCGCTCAGTAATTTCACTAGCGTACAATGCCCTTCAAACCGGAACACAGTAGTGCCTAAACACTACTATTTGGCGGCAGAATATTGGACACTGCGGTGGTACCTACCTAGCCGGCCTCTTGCAACAAAAGACCTACCACCAGTGTGACTGATTGCACTGGTGGAATAATCTCTGCTGTGACAGAGGTTATCCCAACAGCGGGCGATGGGGTCGTCACATCCCGACGCCTTTAAAATGGCAATAATGTCAGATGGCAATCGCTCTGTGTAAGAACTAGTAACCTGCCAAATCCGGACAAGAGTAATACTGGAAAAAAACTCGTATAGTACCGGGAATAATGGTATTTATTTATAAGAATAGAAATAAAGCTTATTTTATTTGTCCATTCATGAAAACTGATGTTAAATATAATTCATTAAAAGATATTTATTAAAGAGTCCTTTCAAGATAATCTTTTGAAAAGTTTTCTTTCTTTGTAAATGAAATCAAACTGAGACGAATGCCGAAGAACAAATTTTATAAAGAAGTATTCTTGGACAATGCAAAACCTATTTAGGCTAAGTATAAGAACGACTCTAGGGTCCCGAATTTCGGATCAAACTTTCAAAGTTCAGGCGTTTTATTTTAGTCACGTATTCAAATGAGAAAAATTTTGTTACTTAAAGCCTTCGTCTGTAATATTTTTTCGTGATGTTTTTGCCAAGGGTTATGAATGAATGATTTATCCATAGATGTTATTGTAAATGCTACAAGTAAAACGCTACACACTCAACGGCCTCATTGGGATATTTATATCCTGTGTCGGGGGTCCGGAATTATTCACAATGAAAAGAACAAATACACCCAGAAATGAAAACATGACTGTATGATAAATAAAAACATCTGCTCCACAGGTATCGGACCCACGACCTGCGGCGCTTAAGACAGGTTTGCTACCACTGCGCCATGACCTCAGCAATTACACGTACAGTATTACAAGAATTGCCTGCGACTTCATTTGCGGTTACATTCGAATTGGCTCCAGAGATAAATGAATCATTTGTAAGTAAATGAGCCATATATGTACCGAATTTCATTTAAATACCCATTCATTTAAGTCCTGTAGCATGCATTTAATAATCCCACAGGAACCAAAAATTTTTCGGGATAAAAAGTATCCCATTTCTTTTTTTTTAATTTAAAAATGGGTAGGGTCTTGACGATCGATATCGAAGGTGTGATCGTGGAGCGAGCTTAGTCATAAGAAGCCTGTGTACTTGTACCTTGAAAAGTACGTTTTTTAATGCAGGAAACAGTCTATATCTTTGCAAATTTTCAACCAATTCCGTGTACCTGTTTCGCGTGATTGAGTAAAAAACATCTAAACATATTAACTTTCAAATTTATTACATTATTATTTTGTATTTATTACATTATTATATTATATTTTGTTTTCCCGGCGTCGGGATGTGACGACTCCATCGCCCGCGGTTGGGATAACCGCTGTCACAGCCGAGATTATTCCACCAGTGCAATCAGTCACACTGGTGGTAGGTCTTTTATTGCAAGAGACCGGCTAGGTAAGTACCACCGCAGTGTTCTGCCGCCAAATAGTAGTGCTTAGGCATGAATATGGTTCGGTTTGAAGGGCACTGTAGGCTAGTGAAATTACTGGGCCACAGTGGAACCTACTAATGGTGCTGCAAGCGCTCATAGGCTACGGCAACCACTTACCATCAGTTGGGCCGTATGCTTGTTTGCCAAGTTGTAACATAAAAAAAAATTATAATAATAATTTTAAAACAATGCTATAGTCTGCATTTATCTATATTAATTTTGCTATATCACTAAGTACAAGGTAGTAGAACCTAATTGTTTTGCTATGAATGGAAAGGTATATTAGCCAATTATGTATAGTTACGGTATGTCTGAAGCCAAAAGTTTCATGTACTATGTCTTTTCTGCTTTTACTAAAAGTATTAGCTCGCTAAACTCGCTAGCCCTAAATACTACTTAGGTAACACCTAAGTAGTATTAGGTTAGGCTACTTAGGGGGACTGAACTTATTACCCTCACTTCTTTTATCACATCTTAGTATAATAAAAACTAATAAAAAAAAAATTGTAAAAGGGTTGTTGTATGTCAGTTTAGGAGTACTAATCTTTGTAGAGGAAGAAAACCTCTTTAAAAAATAACGGCGGTCGGTCGTAGAGGGAAACAACCTCATAAAAAAGTTAGTCTCGGCGGGGGAGCCCTAGGACCCAGGGCTCCCTTGGTTGGGTTTGCCGGGGCCTTGTGGTCCCGGTCGGTGGGGCGCGAAAGCGCCGTGGTGTATCGTATTTATGTATTTTATGTATTAGTATGTATTTATGGCGGCAGTAGGTTGCCGCCCCAGACGGAGGCTGACGGCCTGGGTGCGTTCGCGCAACAAGGTGTATATATATATTTTATTTATGTATGGTATGTATTATTATGTATGTATGGCGGCAGTAGGTTGCCGCCACCGGTGGGCCCCTCGGGGCAAGCGCCGGGGCGTCGCGGTGGTATGCTTCGGCGATCCCGCGACGTCCTACTATGGCGCTAGATGGGACCTTGGAGTTTTAGTGGGTAGGGGGGCTCGGCTCCGAGTACACACACCTCCTACGCCATTGCACCCGTCCCGGCGCTCGAGTGCGTAACTGCATTTCTCCAAGTAAAAAAAGGAGTACTAATCTATACATATATGTATACAAAAGGAAGAAGACCAGACTGAAACTAGAAGTACTAAAAGAACTGAAAGCTAGTTTTTTCACATGTGTTTTTTTTTATTTGTTAAAGAAAACTAAGAACGAATATTGCGAAATTCAACCCTTATAAAGGCAATGAAACAAGGGTTAAAAGTTAGTATACAAATCCGTCATGTTTGAAACTAGATGCATGAAACTTTGTTTATTGGCAAGCAATTAAAGATAAAGAAATATGTGTCTAAGATTGTCTAAACCCCCACCCCTGAAGGGATGGAATGGAAAACCCCAAAGATGGTAAATATCCTGTAACCTACACAACAAAAATCAAATAAAAAAAATGATAGCCGTCTTTTCTTCAAAGTCACCTTAAAATAAATACGATTTTTGATTTTAATTTTACTCAATTTTACATGCTATTTTTACATGTTTAATTTTAAAGTCACATTCATATTAATAATTAATATCACTATTGTTGTAACCCTACAAAAACAAATCCATTTTTAATATCGAATATGAATATTGCATAGTATTCTATTTCAGGAATAAAACATTTTCAGTACCGCTAAAGTTCAACATCACTTTAAAATATTCCCCAGTTCTATACTCCTGAAACCTGGATTAAATTTAAATAATATGAATTGTAAAGTGTATCAAAATATAGACAGTTCGAGTTTTGCGTCGAGGTAACGGTTAGTGCATATTAAATTATAGAGCCGTTAAAATTTTACATTTTTATTTCAGACTTACTTCTGCCGGCGGCTTCTCCCGCTTGAATAATGATTTTTAATGCGGCATGTATAATGCAATATGCAAATAATTATGTTGAAACCTCAATAGTTCAACGGTAGAAGGGTCAACTTCGCTTCGTTAACGCGAGAGTCGAGGTTTCGATCCGGACCCCTTGACCTATTGTCGTACCCACTCCTAGGGAATAGGAGCATTGCTAATATTCTTTAAAAAAATTACTTCCTGAAACAATCTTTCATCCTCTATTTCAAACCCTTCAAATGTTGTTTTCGCGACAAAAAGTCTTGCCTGTAAAGGCCTACATAATCCCCCCTATATCTGTATAAAAAATCATCATAATGGATTCAGCGGCTTAGGCGTAAGAGCGTCACAAACAAAATTACAAATAAACTGAATTTCAATTCGATGAATCCCTATAATATAAAGTATCAATACATTGTAAAACTCAAAGGCTCTCTTTCCGCGCTTATAATACTATCCTTTCGCAAATGAACACGCTTATCCTAAGCTTTGTATACTAGTAAAGATTAAGCAAAGGTGAGGGCAAAGAAAAAAAAAGAATGTAGAGGGTATAATATATATAAATAAAAAATATATATATTTATAGCAAAACTTAATAAATGCTACACTATACACTCAACGGCCCCCATTAGGATATTAGTATCCTGTGTCGGGGTTCCAGAAACACACACACAAGGACAAGGAAAAACACACCCAGACCAGAACACATGCCTGTATGGTCCATACAAACATCTGTCCTGAAAATGGAATCGAACCCGCGACCTTTGGCGCTTAAATCCAGCTCGTTACCACTTCGCCACAACGTCGCCAATAAAACTTTAATCCGTTTGTCAAGATTATGTGATATGCTCGTATAACCTTCGGATAATTGTTGGTAGCCTGAAGCCTCAAATGCTAGACGGTAGAAAGGCCGGCTCTGATAATGCGAGAGTTAGAGGTTCGATCTTGACTCCCTTAACCTATTTCTGTACCCACTCCCAGTACAAGCTATATGCTTAGTTGGAGGGCGAATTGGAATATTATAACTTGAAAAAGCAATATTCTTTAAAAACCAAATTATATTATACTAAACTACAATATAGTAAAACTATTTAAGATAAAAATTGTTTTGTAAGATTTGACTTGAGGATAATGGAAACATTCACCACCAAGAAATACCTTAGTGCAGTAATTCCGGAACTTTGAAGAGTGTTTTGGGTGTTTTGCATACGAAACATCTTGCGTTGAGGAGTTGTATAGTACAATACCTCTTGCATTGTTCTGTTATCTAATATACAGGTGCTAATATTACGTGAGCAGAAAATTTGCATACTTATAAAAAAGATTCTGTTTTTCATTTTTGTAAGCCCGTTACAAATAGGCTGTAGTGCGTGGTGGACCATGAACAGTGGAAGCTAAAGTTCCGTAACTTGATGAGAAAGAACCTTTAGGACTTTATATATTAATGAAAATTGACCCCAAAAATAATATGATAATTTCATAGCAATTACTAAAAATAATATTTGTAAAAAAAATTAAGTTAGGGAAAAACTTCTACTAAGTTAGGAGAAAACTAAGAATCTCTAAAATTACTCAAAGTAATTATTTTCTGGGAAAAAACTAAGGGAAGATTTATTTTGATATTCCGACTTGAATTTTGCGGAATTTAAATAGCTAGATGGGCACAATTTCTATGAAAAGTATTTTTCAAAGTTGTGGCGCAGCGATAGCGAACCTGCCTTAAACGCCACATGTCGCGGGTTCGATTCCCGCTCGGAGCCTAATATGTTTGTATAGACCATGCAAGCATATTTTCCGGTCTGGGTGTATTTGTCCTTGTCATTGTGTATGTTTCCGGACCCCGACACATGATATTACTATCCTAATGGGGGCCGTTGAGTGTGCAACGTTTATTTATTTATTTATTTTTTGAAGAATATTCGCAATGATTTTTCAAGGCAATACTATTTCTATTGCCCTCCAAATAAGCTCGAAGCTTACGGTAGGAGTGAATACGACAACTGCCCAAGGGGGTCAGGATCGAACCCGCGACACTCGCGTTAACGGAGCGAAGTCGGCCCTTTCACCATTGAGCTATTGAGGCTTTAAAGTATGTATGTAATATATAAAAACCTTAAACATTTTACAAATACATCTAGAAAGTTTTATGACTGTTAGACTCCTCAAATCGTTTGATAAGACAGATACTATACTATATTGTTTTACTGACAATACGACTATTAATAAAATGTTATTTTAACCTGAGAAAAGCTATAAAATTAAATGGCTAATGCTTCTTAGTCGTGTGATATCAAAATGATCTCAAACGTGTGTAATGAAGCGACATGAAATACGCTGTAGGAGTAATCGTGCAAGCTTGGAGACGGTCTGCTGTTTGCGTTCAAGAAACACAGCTGCAGTGTAGGTTTTATGACAACGTCTCATCATGTGTTCAGTACTTAGCATAGTAAACATTATTTTGATCCAAATGAATCTCAAACAACAAGTCTTGCTGGATTTAATCTTAAGTTTATATAAAATAACATTTCATTTTCATTTTCTTCTTCGTAGCATCATTATCGGTACTATACGAGTATTTACCCCGGGCCTACTTTTGTCTGGTTACTAGTTTTTACACTGAGTGATTGTCATCTGATCTTCGAACCATAAGACCGAACCAGTAACTCATTGGCTGATACCAAATTAACTATCATGATTGAACGATTATTAATGTTTTGATAGCAACCGGGACCGACTACTTAACGTGCTCTCCGAGGCACGGTAGGGAGACCCACAAGGACAAACGCCCAAACTGAAACAGATATTTATAACAAAAATCTGTTCCGAGCGGGAATCGAACCCGTGGCTCAAAGCAGGCTCACTACCAGCACGCCACAACGGTTAGCAAAAAAGTACATCGAATAATAGAGAAAATAAAAACCCCACAAACTTGAATGAAAACTCTGAAGTTAAATTCATCCAGCTATTTTTATCGCAATCAGATGTTTCGTTTCGTAAGTTTTTGTAGTTTACACCCTCGAAGTGAGTCGACAGAGACGTTTTTATTGAGAAACTCTCGCAAATCTAAATGACAATTGCTTGTGAAATGTTTTTACATCGAACTAAAGTTCTGCTTTAATATTCGTAGATCTTTTTCATTGACAACAAAGAGGTTTAAATCGTAGAATGAGAATTCCACATACAAAAATTATTTAGTGGAATAAATAAATAAAGGCTACACACTCAACGGCCACCATTAAGATAGTGTCATCCTGTGTCCGGGGTCCAGAACATACACATTGAGGAGTGTTCTGAGGAATTGTTTGGATTGATCCCGCCGGTAGAATTTCACCTTCGGACATTGCGACAAAACACTAAATTCCATCCATACCACCTCGATGTTTGGAAATCCACAACAGCGCGATTTAGAAGACATTTTCTTCCTCGCACAACCACTCTGTGGAATCAACTTCCGCCGGCGGTATTCCCAACCGATACGACTTGGGAACCTTCAAGAGAAGAGCGTATTCTTCCCTTAAAGGTCGGCAACGCGCCTGCATGCCTTCTGGTGTTGCAGATGTTCATGGGCGGCGGTGATCGCTTAACATCAGGTGAGCCTCCTGCCCGTTTGCCCCTTCATACATAAAAAAAAACACAGGGACAAAGACAAGCACACCGAGAACCAAACATGCCTGTAAAGTCAATACAAACATCTATTCCAAGAGTGAATTGAAACCGCGACCTGTGGCGATTATGGCAGATCCGCTACTGATGCATCACAACGGCGTCGAATAATAACATTACATGACTTCTAAAGGATTAATATATTTTGAAGTTTCTTTTTTTTTTTTTTTTTATGTTACAAGTTGGCAAACAAGCATACGGCCCACCTGATGGTAAGTGGCTGCCGCAGCCTATGAGCGCTTGCAGCACCAGTAGTAGGTACCACTCGCGCGTTGCCAACCTCGAGATATTAGTTCTTAAATCTCGTTCGCCCAGTAATTTCACTAGCGTACAATGCCCTTCAAACTGGAACACAGTAGTGCCTAAGCACTACTATTTGGCGGCAGAATATTAGACACTGCGGTGGTACCTACCTAGCCGGCCTCTTGCAACAAAAGACCTACCACCAGTGTGACTGATTGCACTGGTGGAATAATCTCTGCTGTGACAGAGGTTATCCCAACAGCGGGCGATGGGGTCGTCACATCCCGACGCCGTTAAAAGAAAGAAGAATTTCAGTTTGATAATGTATTTTTTACGAAAGCGTAAGTTAATATAAGTAAGTGAGAAGAGTGACTATTCATCTCAAACATAATAATTTATCATTACCTTTTTTCAATCATTTTATCTCGTAATGTTTTTTGTTTTATGCATATAATTCGTGCCTAGCTTATTTATGAATTTATGTTATGTTGCTCTTCTTCTTCATCGTAGCATTATTCCCGGTATTTTATGAACCCAGGGTCTGCTTATTACTTTTATCCGGATTTGACAGGTTACTAGTTTTTACACAGAGCGATTGCCATCTGAACTCCGCAACCCTAAGGGCGAACCAGTAACTCATTGAGTTAACGATTATTATCAGATGTTATTGATAATAACCGGGACCGACAGCTTAACGTGCTCTCCGAGGCAGAGTAGGCAGACCCACACGGACAAACGTCCAGGCCGAGACAGAAATTTTATAACAAACATCTGCCCGAACGGGAATCGAACCCGCAACCGTCGCCACAACACCACAACGGTGTCTATATGTATGCATATTATATTCGTGCCTAGCTTATTTATGAATTTATGTTATGTTGCTCGTGATTATTTTATTCTTCGTTTCTCTTTACAATTTCTAATTTGAAAAAATCATTTAAATTTCAAATGTCGGTCAAATCAGTTCAACATGACGCTTTCGCCGATAAAGTGTATAAATTATACTGATAAGGGCCATAAATAAATTGATTGACTCATCATAAATTGGATAAGACAATAAAATACTAAGTCAGTGCATGTTTCGTGCATGTCGCTAATTTAAAATTAATTAAACATATAAATTGAAAATTTAAAAAAAAAATAATTTAAAACAAAATAATAAAAAAATGACAAAAATTATCTATTATTACTAAATTTTATTTAAAACAAATTCATTTTTAGTAATATTCAAAAATTCGTCTAGAAAGCTGGAAAATATATAAGTTTAAGTTTTTACGAGAGATAGAAGTTTTTTTTCATATCTCAGGATTTTCACTTAGCTTCGCTTGCTTAATATGCAGTCGAGGTAAAGTTTTCCGCCAACTTAAAAGATTCTAAAGAATTAACGTTGTATGGCAACGAAGTTTTCAACTAGAATTATGAATTCTTCGTCTTTAATTGTCTCCATTGTAGACTCAGTTCATTTAAAATTAGTCTTCTCTGATAAAGATTTAATCATAGGCAAATTTCTAAGCTAAGTTAAAGAATGAAGTTCATTTGGATGTAAGAAAAGTTTTTGATTCATTTGAATCGTCAAACATACGCTTGTGTTATATTTTACCCCGCGAATGTGAATGTACCAGTGAGTTTATAATAATAAAACAAACAATGCAGTGTTTAAGGTAGTAGAGCCATGCTCCTCCCAGCACAAATGGGCTCGACTGGAAAGGTACCCTCTAACAGAAAATCGGTGGCAAAAAAAGTCAGTATCAATAGGTAATGTTGCGTTTCGTGCGAGGTTCAATTCCCCACCCCCTCTGTTCCCTTCCTTTTTATAATACTTCAAGCATCGTAAGCATTTATAGATTGCTGTGACTGCTTACCATCAGGCTGGCCGTATGCTTGTTTGCCAACCGTCATGCAATAAAAAAAACATAGCTTACATTCTTAAAATGCAACGAATTGAAGAAAAGGTTTTTCAAAAGTGATACATATTTTGAAAAGTACCTAAAAGTTCAATGAACCACATGCCATACATGCTGCTGTAATCAATGCTATTTTTTAATAATTTATTTCACGTTCACAAATAATCCTACTACAATATAATAAATGTGAAAGTTTGTAGGTTTGGATGTTTAGATGTTTATTACTCAATCACGTAAAAACGGCTGAACGGATTTGGATGAAATTAAGCAAGAACATAGATTGTTACCTGGATTAACAATTAGGATACTTTTATCCCGGAAAAGGTTAAGTCCCCTTGGGATTGTTAAAAAACGAACTACAAGATTTGGATTTCGAAATGAAATAGGGGATGGCAGTGGAAAGTAGTAGTAGTGGTAGAAAGAAAGGAATATAAAAATAGCTCATCAAATAAAATCCAACGAATCACTGAAACATAAATTGCCCGAAGAAATAGGCATTCAGACCTAAATGTACGATCGGAAAACATAATCTAGAATAAGATATATGTAATGCGAGACAAACAAAACACAATCATCAGAAGTTCGTATCAAAAATACCAATTGCCTTGACCTTTGGAGTTATCTAAAATTTGGCTCATGAAACCGTGTATGTTTTGTTCAAACAATGTCGGTCTGTGTTAGTTAAATGTCATAATTTTCTTGAGGCAAATTACAGGGGAGCTGCCAACCTTTGAATTTACGTTGCCTATGTCGATACACTTACATTTAATAATGTGACGAATTACTTGCGGCAGAAGATTCAATACCGCTTGGCGAGAATTTAATGATATATATTTATACGACTTTGGTTGGTTTGTACAAAGTTTCCGTAACTCTTCATCGTGGGATACATATCACGTAAGCTGATATATTTTGTGACTTATGTTTTAGTGTCTTTAATGTTAGCTCATTAGAAAGTACTGGATGTAAATAAGTTTTAGTATAGTAGTCTAAATTTTACGAAAACAATAAATAATTTTGGAATTGGAATAATCTTTACTAGCAAGAGAGACCGAAAATTCTGAGTAAAATAAGTCCTTCCTTTGAAACATTGTATAAAAATCTGGAATAAAATCTGATCCAAGTGTTAGAAGCGGCAGAAACGTTCTAACATTTTGTGACTGACGTCATACGAGATCGGATAGCCAGCAGACGTGAGAATAATATTATGAAAAGACTTACAATTCTAATAATATCAGAAAGTATTCAATGCAAAAATACGAATTTTATGTAACATTCAATATTTCATATTGCTCAATATTACATTATAATTTGATACCGATTTTACTGACATAAACAAAACTTTATTTCTTGAAGTGGATATGAACGTGACTCAGGCGGGATCTTGAGGCGTAATGGGCTACAAAATTATGATTCTAACGCGAGATGCCTTTCAGAAGATTCGAGCGTTTATTTTTATTTTATCCTAACTCTTACTAGTAAAATATAATATTACTGCTTATAATTTGTAGTGTAATGTATATTATATAAATAAGCCTCAATCGTTCAACGGTAGAAGGTCTGACTTTGTTGAAGCAAGAGTTGCAGGATCTTAAGATACCTAAATAATCGATTAATTCTTTTGATCAATGTATCGAAGACTACTTTTATAATAAGTCTGAGAGAGAATGAGTCTTTTTTGACCTACTACAAACAGAGAGAAAAAGTATTTGAAATTCTAATGAAAATACATAAGTGCTACTATTATTAATTAGTCAAATGCACCTACCTAGTATAACTGTAATATTTAATCATTACTTAACTAAAATATTTTTATAATAAATAGATTCCAAAATTTACTGAATAGGTTACCAGGTCAGTATATTGCTTACGACAATAGTTTGAGAGATATTTTAAGTCATAAATATGTTTAATTTTAAAATTTTCAAAAAATAATCTAGTAGAATTTAAATTTACAATATTTAATAACATAATTTGGTCGCAAACATACTTTTTTTTTCTAATTTTTACGAATAGTTTTACTTTTTATTAAACTATGTTATAAAGTATACATCTGATGGATGGACATAGATATTAGGATATTAACTTTCTTGATAGCTTAGACTGTTACATCAATTGTAATACTATACCTAACAACAACAAGTGAACATCTTGGCAAATCACAAGGAACTACAATTTTGAATGGATAAACTTCTTTTTCATATTTTTCACTCGGAATATTTTGATATATTATTCTGAATGTTTGTTGTAACTTAGTTGGGTCCTCTTTTTCTTTATATAATTAATTATTCTTGTATGAGTATGTTTGTGATCGTACACCTTTTAAACGCATCGTTGATCATTATGCTAAGATTCGATAGGGGGCATTACGCTTTCGCCTAAGGGTTCTTAGTGTATTGAGTATTTTTGGAATGAAGTACCTTAACGGGGCTTACGGGTAGTGCGATTTAGTAAAAATCGTCACATAACGGAATGCCGTATGCTGTGTGTGTATCGACCCTATTACAAGCAAATGAGAACACGAGTGAGTGCGCAGCCGAGTGCGCAACTCTCTCTTTCTCAGTCCCTGTCTCTTTTTATCATATAATCTATTGAAATATACCGATTTCATTTTGAATTACATTCCATTAGGGCTTAAGAAAAAAGGCGACTGCACAATTGTTTATTTTATAAACTTATATATAAGTAAACATATCCAAATTTCCAAATTCTATGTCCTTCGATGAAACATCTATAATATAAATCCAGAGATAGGGGAGTGAGACATCCAATTTTCTCCAAAGCTGGAGTCCACTCGAGCTCTTTGTCGTTATGAATAGAATGTTTAGGAAATAAATCCGTTTTACGAGTTTTTCCGTTTCTCTCATGGTGACCTTTGTAGGCTTTTGTTTATTGAAATATTTTTCAATGTTATTCAATACTGAGATGAATGTTCTTTTTATTTACATTAAATATATTACTTAACGCAATTAATTTTTAGGCTCTTAGTTAATTTTAACATTGATTGGTCTTATTTTAAGAATCAAAAGTCCAGTAAAGATTACGAATTTAATATATGTATACACAGTTGTTTGATTTAAAAGCGGTACTGCCACAGGCATCTTAGTATTAAAGTGATAGAAGTGTTAAAGTGATTTATTACTTGCACAATTTATAAGCTGTCACTACTACATATCCAGAGCACCACGGTATCGAAAGTTTCACATTACATTGGTACGTTCGCTTGGATCGCTTCGCATATTGAATAACATATACAGCAATGGTAAGCAAAGTGAAAAAAGACACTAATGAACGTTATCATCGTTCATGGCTCATAAGTCATAATTGCAGTGCCAAGGTCACGTCGATTTACTAAGTTTTACACGTAAATTTATATATGTTTATATATTTATTTTTTATTTCACTAAGATTTCTATACCGGTACCGCTAATTGTACTAGTCACAGATCAACAAATAATATATTTGTTTCTGACTGGCGCTTTTTAGTCAAATATATTTTCAGAACAGTATATAATTCTAACGAAAACTATCGCTTGGTTACTGCTTTTGAAATGTGTTTATATTAATTATAACTAATATAAATAAATAAATAAATAAACGCTACACACTCAACGGCCCCCATTAGGATAATTATATCCTGTGTCGGGGTCCGGAAACATTCACAGTGACAAGGACAAACACACCCAGACCGGAAAACATGCCTGTACGATTAATACATCTGCTCCGAGCGGGAATCGAACCCGCAACCGTCGAGGCTAAAGGCAGACTCGCTACCCACAACGCCACGACGGTGTCAAATATGATTTCATTGTTGCTGTTTGACTGCGACTATATTTCTATAAGTTCAGACTAATAATATTACGCTTTATGAGAAATAACGATTTTCCATGTACGCTGGTATATAATTTAAGAAAATATTTTCTACAGGAAAAATATATATAGGCAAATTCAGTCTAATATCCGTTGTGTAAACACATATTAGGGAAGATAAATTCGAGTCAGTCCAGTCCAAAGAGTTATAAATATTGTAAAGGTGTATTATAAATATTTTATACAAAAAAAAAACAGTATTTTAATAAATGATATTTTCAAAATTTAAATTTTAAATTGTTTACTACATGCCATATATGTTGTATATACTTGAGGGATGATAAATTTAATTTTTTTCTGTGCAAGTAACAAAATCTTAACTCTAAGTAAACAAAAATATGTCAATGCATTAGTTGCGATACATATCTCCGAAGTCCTTGATCAGATCATCAAAAAATTATACATAGATACTTACTTAAAAAGCAATACTATTTCCTATCCAACGAAAAATAACAGGATAGGTTCTGTCTCTGATATACCAACCAATATTCATTACTGCTTTATTATGACTACTACTAAGATTTTCCTCAAACATTTTCGTATTACGACATAAAATTTATTTAACCTTTCATAAGGTACGTTTTCTATATACAAGATTAATGGATTTCCAATTCGGAAAGATCTTTTTTCGGTTCAGTTTACATGTATAAAAATTTACTTATTACAAAAACGGTTCCTACATTTAATTCTTATATCTTCAGACAGGCGGAAATGACGAGCAAGGCAAAGGGTCACGACGTCCATACATCACTGTGAAACTAACTTATACTAAGTTTAAAGGATTTTCGTACCGATATATCATATATAATGATGTTGGGTCTATTAGTAGACGGATGCCACTTTTTTTACCAGTCAACAACTGTATAGTAACCACCGCAAAGTCAGATATTCTACTATAAAGAAGTATTATGTTTTGTATTACTGTGTTTTGGTTTGAAGGACATTGTTGCTATTGATAAAAATTACTGGGCAAAGAAGGACAAATAACCATTATCTCAAACTTGCCATCGCTTGAGTGACACCTATAAAGAAAGCGCTTATAGGTTACGATAACCCACTTAGTCGCATAAAAATCGTATTGTTCAAATGAGTGGTTAGCGTAGTCTATGGACGCTCGCAACATCAAAGGTGCTATAACAATTTTTTCTGATACAGACAAAAAAAAGGTGGAATTTTGGGCCTCCGCTATTTAGACTTAAGGAAACGTAACAGTATTGCTTCCTCAAAATAATGTCACAAATTTTTTTTATATCATAGTATAATATATTGTAGACGACCACGTATACGATCCGCCTCATGGTAAGCAGTCACTGCAACCTATGAATACTTGCGATACTTGAAGTATCACATGCACGTTGCCAACCCAAAGGATAGGATGGAAGGATGAGAAAGAAAAAAACGAAGAGAAAACAGGATGTGAGGGCATCCGGCGCTCTCACTCTTAGCACGAAACGCAACGGTATTGTTGATTTACGCCGATTTTCTGTGCGAGGGTAATGCTTCCCTGTCAAGCCGGATCAAATGTGCTGGGAGAAGCAATGCGCTACTACTGCTAAAAATCTATTTATTTTTACTTGATTAGAAACTTTGAGTGATTAGAATTTAAAAGCATGTTACGTGTAAATGTTAGGTTTTAAATGCGAAATACCTTCACGTGAGTCAACTGAGCACGATTTTCGTATGTCAACGTAAAATGACCGTACAGCTAGCGTACAATAGCAGTGGACGAAATTCCCAGCCAAAATACTCTATGACCACCTCTATAAAAGTTAAAAGCTTTTGTCGAAAAAAATCATGCAGTTTTAAGAGCGAGTTGCAAATGCAAGCGCATTCCAGCTACCAGTTTTCACATCCCAGGAGAGTACCGGCCAGAAATGTTTACAGGTATGGCTCTATTTTGAGCGTACTTTTATAGTGTAATTAATGGTATATAAGACTTTTTAAATATATTTTTCAGTAAATAACGTTTAACGTTTAGGTACAATAGGAAACGAGTACAATTTTATTAATTTATGAATTTTGATATGATTTTATAAATATCACTATGTTTGCTTTCCATAATATTACATTCTAATATAGAAAAATATTTTTAAACAGTACATAGAATATAAAATATTTCTCATCGTGTAATAGAATTGAATGAAAACAGTAAAAAGGATGCAGTTTTATACGGGAAAAAGATAGTGGCTTTATCCTCTATGATAAGACTCGATAATCTGATTGGGCTCTTTCAAAAGGTATCATTTTATACAAAAGTCTTTGGTGTATCTATTGATTTATATAAAAAGAAATAATACATTTATAAACAATCTTTTATAAAATAATAATAAACGACAGACTTATGGGGTTCCTTTAAGATAGTAATATCCTGTGTCAGGGGTCCGGAAATATATACAGAGGAGCACAAGCACCCAGACGAACCGCTGTATGGTCAATACAAACATCTGGGAAACATCTTTCCGAGTGGGAATCAAACCAATGGCCCTTAAAGCGTGTTCGCTATCGCTACGCAACTACGATCCTCTAAATTGACTCATGTAATGAAACACTATGTAATCTTGAAAGACTTAAAGTAGAATAATAATATAGTCTTTGTATAAAATTTTAAGTACTAGACCGTTTGCACTTTTATACCAAAAAATGAACGCCTAAAATCCTTTAGTCTAGACGTAGATAGTTCATAATCTGGCTCCATGCCAAGTGATTTTTAGCTAAATCACATGAAGTTGTTTAAACATACATATTCCGTAAATGCAAACCAAATACAGTGAATGTTTAAGAATATGTTTTTAAAATAGAATGTTTGTTAGAATATCAAGTATTATATGCTTTAAGCCTCGACGGTTGCGGGTTCGATTCCCGCTCGGAGCAGATGTTTGTATTAATCGTACAGGCATGTTTTCCGGTCTGGTTGTGTTTGTCCTTGTCATTGTGAATGTTTCCGGACCCCCGACACAGGATATAATTATCCTAATGGGGGCCGTTGAGTGTGTAGCGTTTATTTATTTATTTATTATTATTATATTCTTTATATTCTTTTCGTATATCACAAATTGTTGTACATAGGGACAGCTTTATAATACTACGAAAGAGTTCAGTTATATTTTTACACCGTTGTGGCGTTGTGGGTAGCGTGTCTGCCTTTAGTCTCGACGGTTGCGGGTTCGATTCCCGCTCGGGCAGATGTTTGTTACATTTCTGTCTCGGTCTGGGCGTTTGTCTGTGGGTCTCCCCACCGTGCCTCGGAGAGCACGTTAAGCTGTCGGTCCCGGTTGTTATCAATAACATCTGATAATAATCGTTAACTCTTGATAAGTAAATTGCTCTTATCCAATGAGTTACTGGTTCGCCCTTAGGGTTGCAGAGGTCAGATGGCAATCGCTCCGTGTAAAAACTAGTAACCTGTCAAATCCGGATAAGAGTAATAAGCAGACCTTGGGTAAAATAAAATACCGGGAATAATGCTAGGATGAAGAAGAAGTTCAGTTATATTTTTAATTTTTTTAAAGAAATATATTCCTCTCTCCTCGCTTCGGTTTCCTCAATGCTGAGGGCCGTGATCACCTGCGCGCAGCATGAGTTTATCACGGATTACTCGACGCCATCTATTCCTGTCTGCAGCCGAGTGTAGAGCATCGTATACTGTGGTGTCGGGAGTCGTAAGGCTCTGGTCCATCCGGCGTGTCGGGCTTCTACCTCGTGGTCTTTTGCCATCTATTATTCCAGTTATCATCAACATTTCAAGTTTGCCGTCTTTTTTTGGCAACGTGGCCAAAGTATTCAAGGATTCCACGGAGCAGATGGTAGACAGCCTTGTCTGTATCTTCAGTTCTTGCAAGATTGAAACGTTTTTCTATGTGCTATCCAGGGAATCCCCAGCATCTTTCGCCAGCACCACATCTCGAATGCATCAATTCAAATATATTACCTATAGCTATTGAGACGCTCATAGCCGAGTGCACCCACTGATCGGTAAACGATCGTCGCGGTCAGTCACTAGATGGGTGATGTCATAGTCGTTTTTCAACTGAGCACGGAGGCCCGTGAAAAGTCGGTCCCGGCTGTTGACAGTTTGACAACAGTCGAAAAGTCATGTCACCCGACCTGAACAACTCGGACACTAGGTTGGCCACTAACCACTCGATAAGTAAGTAAGTACCTATAGCTAAATTTAGTTCTAAAAAAGTGTGTGTGTACTTATGTACACGCGTATTATATATATGGTATTTAATACATTGAAAGTTTTATTATAACGCATTATCTAGTTAAATAAAGTTTATTTAAATATTACAAATAATCTGTAAAAATGATCTGTCAGTGTCAAAATAAACGTCACTTTCACAAAAAATGTTGACTATAGCTAACTTCAGGGTGTCGGTTTTTTGTGACAGTGTGCGCGCACATCGTAAAAATTTACTCTCATCATTTTTCCCTAATGCGCCAAAAGAAGTATAACTTCAAATATCTGTAATATTTTTTGCTCAGCTCAAAAAATATTACAGATTTTTTAAATTCAAATCACAAACGACATTCGTATCAAACTGTCAATACTTTCACCGGAACGAAATAAAATGCTCGAGTAATTTTGGCAGATAACAAAGGCAGATTTGTCCGCTGGAAATCGAGTTAATCCGTGATTAATCCGACCACACATGCGCTTGATGAGGGTCAGTGTGACAGTGTGATAATTGCGATAATATGATATCGTGTTAGGACGTGGAGACGCGGATATAAATACGGAGAATTGTATTAAATGTGTAATGGTTTTACTAGTCTGTTTACATTTTAAGACTGTTTTTTGATTAATATTATTATATTAATAAGTACAGCTAGTCATGCTCATTGCTAGCACGAAAGTATGTTACTATTGAACAATATTTAACACACTTATACGCGATAATCGACCGTCGTTTGATCGTCGTTTGTGTAAGCATAAACATTAATATTTGAGCAATTTTCATTTCATTCATATAAATTGATTCGAAGATGAAGCCAATAAATAAAGAGAGCTTAAGGAAGGTATTTGTAACTAAAACAATTAACAGTGTGGTTTTATGAAACCACGAAGTAAGTGAACATTTTTTAGGTATTTAACTGAAAAGTTTCGGAAAATTATTTGATTTAGGGCATTAAGCTTGCGTTTTAAATCTTAAAAAAATAAAAGAAAAAGACATAATTATTCATATTATTATATAGTATAGCAACGGTCAAAATATAAATCATATTAAATACCATTTAGTTTTGTCACGGAACCGAATGATCGGTAAAGATTTCACGAACAGACTATTTTATAAAAGCATGTGACATGAAACTGCAAAACGTCTATTGAGCGTGCAACAGCGGCTGACAAAATTTACCGTCTAAATTTTGCGTCACAGGCCATATGTAAAAGTTAAAGCCTTCGGTGTGAATACCTACAACTTCACTAAAATAGAGTTTGGATACATTAATTTAAATGTTTACAGTACTTATAAAAGTTTTATAACTTCAAATAAATAATGAAAGAATTGCTTACGAACTTAAAAACTAAGGGTTCTATATTTTAAAACAGCATGTTTGTAATTTTGGTTGGTAACTTTTTTTTTATTTAAAGACGTTCGGCAAACAAATATACGCTCCGCCCGATGGTAAGGAGTTACCGCAACCTATGAACGCTTTTGATTCTTGAAGTATCACATGCGCGTTGCCAATTTAGTGAAAACGAATTAAGGGAAGGGAAAAAAGGGTACCTTGGGCGTGGGAGATTTGGCCTCCTGCGCTCTCACTCATCGAGTCTAATAGGTATTTTATTTTATATTAATTTACTAAGTCATTATCATGGTACTTCATGATTTCGACTATTATCTAATTACATATAACAGCCGGGACTTTTTACGTCCGGGAAGCACGGAGGCGCTCAGTTGAAATACCACTATGCGATCATCTTCTGACTGACCGCGCCTGGAGATGCTTAACCCGCCGATCGTTTGCAGATCAGTTAGTGCACCCGGCTATGAACATATCTGTAGAATACTAATAATTGTGTATATATAAAACATCGTATAGATGTAATTTTTGCCACCATTGTGGCGTTGTGGGTAGCAAGTCTGCCTATAATCTCGACGGTTGCGGGTTCGATTCCCGCTCGAGCAGATGTTTGTTAAAATTTCTGTTTCGGCCTGGGCGTTTGTCCGTGTGGGTCTCCACACCGTGTCCTGTCCCAATTCTTATCACATAACATCTCATAATAATCCTTTTCATAAGTAAATTGCTTATCCAATAACTTACTGGTTCGCCCTTAGGGTTATGGAGGTCAGACGGCAATCGCTCCGTGTATAAACTAATAACCTATCAAATCCTGCTAACAGTAACAAACAGAGCCTGGGTAAATAAAATACCGGGAATAATGCTAGAACGAATAAGAATGGAATAATTTTGGCTAAAAACTTTGAAATAAAATCAAAAAGTAAGTTTTAATTAAGCTGAAAACATTTTTGAATCTAGAAAGTTTTCATTCTACTTTTCGTTTGTACCTTTCATATTCGTGTCCTATAATGAAGGTGCGGATGCGAGTACCTTTGTTAGGCTACCCTGATTGTGAGCGAAACATGTTTTGTATTTAGCCGGATGTAAACTTCCCTTGTTGCTTTGTGACCTTGTTGTGTGTTCGCTTCGTTATTCAACTGACCCATGCTTCTATATTGGTACTATTGTTAAGTAACTAAGTTAATTTAACAAGGATATTTTTATTACAATGACTCGACAACATTCTGTTTTATTTATAAGTTCTTTCTAAATGTATATGTATAGTAAAGTTACGTTAATCTATATTTAATAGTAGTAAAGTCACGCTCCTCCCAGTACAAATGGGCCGGCTCGATCGGGGAAGCCTACCCCCTCACAAAAAACCTACTCCCTGTGTTCCCTTCCTTTTTTCCCTCCTCGTTCCGGCCCCTTATTCCTTAGGTAGACAACGCCCATGCGTTAATTCCAGTATCGTGCGCGTCCATAGGTTGCGGTAACAGCTTGCAGGCGGACCGTGTGCTTCTTTGCAAACCGTCATAAAATAAAAGAATGGTATTGAAAAAAGTCATATACGATTTGACTTTAATTGATTTATTCACCACCGCCACGTAGCGTATAGATTAGCCATTTGTCACCAGTAGCTGCGTTGGGAACGCATGCTTCCGACAAGAGGTAGTTCGTAAATAAATATTTGTATGTCAAACATTGTATCCAATATGGTATGCAGTGAAATATTAAGTCTACTTATTCCTAGCACTATCCAGGTATTTTGCCTACGGGTCTGCTTATTTTTCTTATCCGGATTTGACAGGTTACTAGTTTTTACACATAGCGATTGCCATCTGACCTAAAAGCGAAACAGTATCTCATTGGATAAGACCAAATTACCTATCGGGAGTAAAAGATTATCAGCAAACCTATATGTATCTAATTATTATGATATGAATGTAGTATATAATTTTATACTCGGACTTTTATCTTGGTGATTGCCTAGCTAACTCAGTGGCCCCCATTAGAATAGTGATATCCTGTGTCGGGGGTCCGGAAACACATACAAGGACAAGGACAAATTTACCCAGACTGAAAAATATGTCTGTATGGTCAATACAAACATATGCTCCGAGCGGCAATCGAACCCGCGACCTGTGGCGTTTAAGGCAGGCTCGCTACCGCTGCACCACAACGTCCTCAATGTATTATTTTAATTGATTTTACTTAAACTATAAATCTCATCATACTACTTCATGGTATATTTATGAAGCCGAAAAAAGAAGTGGCTTCTATCTGAAAAATATTTATCATAACAAAATATTTGGTCATCATAAAGTTAAAATTATTATTACATATATATTTTTTTTATGTGGCAAACAAGCATACGGCCCACCTGATGGTAAGTGGCTGCCGTAGCCTATGAGCGCTTGCAGCACCATTAGTAGGTGCCACTCACGCGTTGCCAACCTCGAGATATTGGTTCTTAAATCTCCCCTGCCCAGTAATTTCACTAGCATACAGTGCCCTTTAAACCGGAACACAGTAATGCCTAAGCACTACTATTTGGCGGCAGAATATTTGACACTGCGGTGGTACCTACCTAGCCGGCCTCTTGCAACAAACGACCTACCACCAGTGTCGACTGGGTCATTCACTGCTGGAATAATCTCTGCTGTGACAGAGGTTATCCCAACAGCGGGCGATGGGGTCGTCACATCCCGACGCCGATATTCTCCTTTTTGCTATTAACAACATTAATATATATGAGTAATCCTTTTTAAGCCCAGTCAAATATATATTGCCAATATTATTTTGATAAAGAAATATTTAATTATCGTATCAACTCGTCACAGATTTTTTATTATAAAAGCGATTTTCTACCAATTTATTGGAAGGGTCGCGAGCGACGCTATGCTAAGGACATTTATGTAGAGCGCACAAATTTATTGAGTTACATAAAATCCAGTTTTTACTCTTACATGCTACCTGACGCAGATGTAAAAACCAAAAAGTAGACAGAGTTGAAAATTAAAGTTAAATGAAGTTAGTTATTAGTGTATAACTATCATCATTATACTAGTTTTTGGAATAAAGGTTTGATTAATGATACTTAAATTAATATATTAATAAAGTTATATATATATATATATATATATATATAATTAATAATATAATAAATATATAAAAAAATTCACTACCCAATACATTCGACATTGATACGGTTGTCAATTGCCATCCGATATATGGGATTGCAACGATTCTTTTTACCACAGAAAAGGTGCTTTTACAAGACATTTAGAATGTTGGATAGCATTTTTTGACACGAAAACATTTTTTTTTATTTAGTAACATGTGAACTAAATTAAATAAAGGTATAAAGGTCGCGGGACTCCGCTGGATGCAGGTGGCGCAGCACCGGTCATTGTGGCACTCTTTGGGGGAGACCTATGTCCAGCAGTGGACGTCTTTCGGCTGACATGATGATGATGATGATGAACTAAATTGCTGTGTGGTAAAACCTTAACGTTTAAAAAACGTTATCATCGTAGACTGAACGAAAAATAACGAAAACGAAAAGTAACTATCTAATTAGCTACGTAATACGTATATATACGTAATACTGTAACTGAATAAAACAACTCTATTACACGAATAATAAAATATGTCTGTGTCATTCTGTGTTTTGCCTATTTTTCGTGTACGCGCATATTTTGTTCCGTAAATGAACTTTTTTAGTAAATAAAACTCAATAATAACTCCATTTCAAAGTGTTATACTAATATTTTTTATGTTGACTTTATTAGTATTAGATGCATAGTAACAAAATAGTATTGTTTCAAAATAAGGCTTGAATTACATTTATCAGAATCGACCAGCATTTACCTGGTTAATATTGGACACACTTATGAGCATCGTATGCTTAAACATTCCAAATCACGCTTAAGCATGCGTAAGCATGCGTACGCATCCGTAAGCATGCGTACGCATCCTTCAGCAACTTTGACGGCTGCTCGTACAGTAACGTGTTACATCAAGTGTTACACTTATACGCATGCTTCAGCATGCATACGCATTCTTCAGCACAATTTGACGGCTGCTTAGTGCTATAACGTGTCATATCAAGTGTTACACGTAAAGTATTTAAAAAAGAAAAATGAGAAAAGCGAATCGATGCTGAAATGAGAATTGATGCGTAGGCATCTTCATACAAAATTGCTATTTTGTGTAGGGAGGATGCTTGTTCTGATGTTCTGATGCTAATTCTGATATATGTAATTCAGGCGAATATGCGATTTTTGTTATAACCTACGAAATACTTTAATAGAGTTCTTTAAAAATAGAGCTTATCACATTAAAAGTCAATTTAAATTTTGAATTATTTTAAGGCACCAAGTTAACGCATATATTAGGCCAGTAAGTTTGCGATAACTTTGATAGTTGTAATAGATTTTGATCAAACTTTGTACATGACTTTGGCGGGCTAATATCTGGGCCAAGTTCAGAGCAATATCGAGCAAGGCAATCGTTGACTGAGTTATTATAACTTTAAAATGAATCTTCATTTCTAATTTTCATTGTTTTAATACTGAACTGATACTTACTTATTTACCAATATTGACATCGACAATGACTTTTTACAGTGATATTTTAAGATGTTACAAACGACGAGATCCGGAAAACACCCAACAAAACATCAGATCTTGGTGATGAAACTGAAGTGGAATTGGTCCACTTGGCGAGTTATGGTGATAGCAGGTGGAGAAAGGCACTGACAGAGCGGTGGCCGAGAATTGGCAAGCGCAGCGTAGGACGTGTAACGTCGGATGGGTAGACGATACCCTGGATGATAATAATATCATCATAATGTAAATTCAATTAATTTGATAACCTGATATACATATTAGAAAGAAAATATGTATCGATTACTAGCTTGTGGCCGTGGCTTCCCCTCCTGAATAACGGTTTCTAATGAGACAAATTTATTGCAATAGGTACATAAATACGTACAATCTTTCATCCCATATTTAAACCCCTTCAAGTTTTGTTTTCGTAACAAAAGACCTATAACTATATCCATGTTCCCATATCAGGTCCCATATTGGTTCAGCGGTTTTGGCGTTAAAGCGTCATGAACAAACACAGAAAACACTCACTTTCACATTTATAATATTACTTAGGATTTACTCTTTTAACCAAGTTAATCACATTACCAATTTAATTATAGAATAGAATAGAATAATCTTTATTGTACACCACTACATATCAATACAGCATGAGTTACAATAACTTATTATAATTACGATGTACAGGTAGGCGGTCTTATCGCTATGTAGCGATCTCTTCCAGACAACCTGGCTTCAGATGAAATGAGCAAAGAGAGGGTAGGTGGTGCTACTTCACACAGATAAAAATATAAATACATTACTAATACCATGCTACATATATACATAAAACTAACAAGATACATAGAACTATAATATACTAAATTTAATATATACATATACTATTTATAATACATATAAATATATAAATACATACATATATAAATATATATATAATACATACACATGTCATATTTATTTATTTATCGTCTTTCATTCCTTACCACGATAAAAATCTTTCACAAGAACTTTAAAGGTGGCCAAACTTGGAGCTTTCCTTATATTAATTGGCAAGGCGTTCCACAGTTTCACTGCCTGCACAGTAAAAGAGCCTTTATAAAATTTAGTGTTGTGCACTGGCAGCTTCAGCGTTAAGTTTTCACTGGACCTTAAGACCTTGCTAAGAGGTCCAATGAATGTAAATCTCTCCTTCAGATACATAGGAGCTTTTTCATCACAAAGAACACAGTACAGAAGACAAAGCACGTGTAGGTTCCGGCGAAAACGGATTGGTAACCACTTGAGTTTTGATCGAAATTCTGAGACGTGATCATATTTACGTAAGCCGAATATGAATCGAATGGCAATATTCTGGAGACGCTCAAGTTTATTTAATTGGTCTTCGGATAAATTGAGATAGCTTGCATCCGCATAGTCGAGAATAGATAGGAGAAGAGATTGTGCTAGCATAATCTTGGTAGGGATAGGGAGAAAATAACTCAAGCGTCGCAATGATTTAAAAGCTGTAAAGGTTTTCCTACTTAATTCCTTGATATAATAGTTCCATGATAGAGTATTATCAAAGTAAACACCAAGATTCTTAACATAAGAGCTAAATGGTATTACCGTTTCATTTACCTTGATAGGAGGAACTAAATTCAAATCAACTCTTGAAATCAGGTTTTGGCTGCCAATAATGATTGTCTGCGATTTGGATGGATTAATTGTCAATCCATGGGACTTACTCCAATCACAGATTACGGCCAGATCACGATTGACTACCGATATTGCAGAAGCCAGATTTTCAAGAGTTGATTGGTGATAAATTTGGATATCGTCTGCATACATGTGGTAGAGAGAAGTAATATTGAGAGTTATACTATTAATAAATAGTGAAAAGAGTAAAGGTGACAACACGCCGCCTTGAGGAACTCCCGATCTTACGTCACTCCACGATGAGACAACTTCATCAATACGAATACGTTGTCGGCGAATTAATTATCCTAATTGATTAATGAATACGAAATAATGGCCACATTAGCCATATCACATAAGTATAGAATTCAGCCTGTTCCGCAATAATACTTCTTATACAATATACAGTAATAAATAATATAATAAAGTATAGGTCCATACACGGACCTAATAATACAGAACAATAAGACGCTTGTTTGCTCGATCGCTTGTTCGCTATAAGCTTAAGGATTATTTTACTTGATACGACCCACCAACAGCTCTAAATTCTTTCCCTAAATAAGATTGGCTCGCTTCTTAAAATTTATTGTTGACTGATCTTCAAGAAACAGTGCAAGTTTGGTAGTTTAAACGGTTTAAAGGCTTTCACATTTAGTAGCAAATATATAAACACTGTTCTATACAGGATCTTGAAGAGATTGAAAATTCTTCTTATTTTTCTTAGATTTAGAAACTTAGGAATACAGGGAACTACAAACACTAGGAAACTTTCCTTTTGAACAATAACATTAGGAATATTAAGCAAATTTTTTTTTTATGTTAAAAGTTGGCAAACAAGCATACGGCCCACCTGAAGGTAAGTGGTTGCCGTAGCCTATGAGCGCTTGCAGCACCTTTAGTAGGTGCCACTCACGCGTTGCCAACCTCGAAATATTGGTTCATAAATCTCCTCTGCCCAGTAATCACTAGTACAGTAAATACGTAAATCACTGGCGTACAGTGCCCTTCAAACCGGAACACAGTAATGCTAAAGTACTACTATTTGGCGGCAGAATATTTGACACTGCGGTGGTACCTAGCTAGCCGGCCTCTTCCAACAAAAGACCTACCACCAGCGTGAATGACTGCACTGGTGGAATAATCTCTGCTGTGACAGAGGTTATCCCAACAGTGGGTGATGGGGTCGTCACATCCCGACGCCGGAAAAACTTTCTTCTGTCTCATCCCATCCCTTGGGTTGTTAACGCTTATGTGATACTTCAAGTAACTATTTACCATCAGACGGACCGCATGCTTGTTTGCCTACCGTCATAACATAAAATATCATACCTGTATATATAGCAATAATTTAAGTAATGTATGTCGATATTTTTAAGCAAAATTCAGCCACAGCAAAATGATATCGCTTGCAAAGCATTATCCATGCTTGGCGTGATGCCAAACAATAGTTTGAGTAAATTCTTAGCTGTGGTTTTGATATGTGGTTTTATTTTACTTAATAACTTAAGTCACGTATTTACATGTTATGAAAATAAATTAATACAAAGATAATTCACAGACAATCAGGCAAATATAAAAGTTTCGTCGGAATATATACATTTTTATTAGTGTTTAACCAATACAAAGCTCCGAAGTGGTGGGACCGATAGCGTGACTTTGACTATCAGGTAGCTTCGTCTTCTTCTTTTCGAGTGGTTAGTGGCTAACCTAGTGTCAGAGTTGTTTAGGTCACCCTTATAGGCCTCTGACTTGACTTTTCACTGTTATCAAATTGAACAGCCGGGACCCAATTTTTTGGGCTCTCCAAAGGAAGGAAATGCTAAGTTGAAATACCACTATGCGATCACCCATCGGGTGACTGACGGTGCCTAAAGTTGCTTAACCTACTGAACGTTTACAGATTAGTTAGCACACCCGGCTATGAGCGTCATATGAGCATGGGTAGCTGATTATAAGGAACAAGTTAGGCTTTTATTTTATAAAATAATTACGCTAAAAATATAAAACAATTTTGTATAACGCAAGTGCAACCGCGGAGACAGCTAGTATAAAATATAATCCTTCGCAGCAACGAAAATTATGTTGTAAACATACATTTTCGCATATTATTATTTCACGAAGACAATACAATTTGCTAAACTAGGGACAACACGCGACCAAAATATATGGGAACAGGGTCACAACTCGGCGAATTCACTGATAAAGTTATCTACGACCGACATTCTTTGAGCCTAAAGGAATTTTTGCGGCTCTTTACTTTTGTTAAAATAATTTTTCCAAAATTAGAGGAAATTTACTTGATATTTTAACTTTACTACCCAAATATAGATAGATCTGCTTAGAGCAGTTTATTATTTTGTTTTGATATCCAATATTTTTTTTATCAATCCAATACTATAAGGGATGTCAAGATATACAAATGTAAGATTTTTTAAACTAGATTTTTACATTTCCTGACAACCCAGTACGATATTATACCTTAATTATTTTAGAAGCTAATTTGATGCACTTATTAACATTGATTGATTTTTTTTTATTTCATGACGGTTGGCAAACAAGCAAATGGTCCGCTTGATAGTAAGCAGTCACCGCAAACTTTATTCGCTTGAGATACTTATAGTATCACATGCGCGTTTTCAACCCAAGGAACAGGAGGGAAGGGATGAGAAGGGGGAAAGGAAGGGAACAGGAGTGGGAGATTAGGCCTCCGGCACTGTCACTTATCGCACGAAACGCAACAGTTACTTACGCTGATTTTCTTTGAGAAGGTAGTACTTCCCCGGTCGAACCGGCCCATTTGTGCTGGGAGTACCGTGGAATAATATGGTACTGACACTTTGCTACCACCGGTACGAGGGTACACATTGGAATAAGCCCGTGTACGCCCGTTCAGCTTTTTTAAACACGCGTGTAAGTGCGTATGTCGAAAAGATTGCATACGCTCGAAAAAAACGGTGTTCTAAAACCGTCCTCAAAAACGTTCGCGCAAACAAAAATTAATAAAATATATAAACCAACATATATAATAACTATACTAATTTTACTATTGAGCTGCATTAAAATTGAAGAAAACAATTGCACAAATAACGAATGATAAATTAAACAATTTGTAAATATATCATACGTGTAAATTGGAAAACATTCAATTTCACGAGTGCTCCGATAATAGCATCCTCTTTGAGCCATTCTACAAAATGGACGGTAGATATTCGCAAGCATTCCTCACTAATTGCTCAGACCCGCTCAATATGCTATGGCACGCAAAAAGAGACAAATTAATAAAAGTATGAATATTGATGAAACACTTTTTAGACCACTTCACTACATCTCTCGTTTAAGAGAATTTTATGTAAAGTGAATTATTTTTATTCAGAGAAATATGGCAGTGGAAAATTAAGCCCTTGTCGTGTTGGCTTTTCGATCGTTGTACTTAACCATTTTTTTTTTATTTTTCACCATTTGTAATAACAACGTAAAGATTATAAATTTATGTCCCCGGATTACCATACTATTTTGATTTGCTTATCAAATTATCGGGGTTTTCAAGGGAAAAATACAAAAATAATTCGCATCTGTCAATTTATTTAAATACACTACACTACACTACACTTGGAGAGTATACAAGTTTTAAGTTGATGTCTGACGTTTGGACGTTTTTTTTATGTTACAAATTGGTAAACAAGCATACGGCCCACCTGATGGTAAGTAGTTGCCGTAGCCTATGAGCGCTTGCAACACCATTAGTAGGTGCCACTCACGCGTTGCCAACCGTACCGTATAGTGCTCTTCAAACCGAAACACAGTAATACCTAAGCACTACTATTTGGCTGCAGAATATTTGACACTGCGGTGGTACCTACCTAGCCCGCCTCTTGCAACAAAGGACCTAACAGTGTGACTGATTGCACTGGTGCAATAATCTCTGCTGCGACAGAGGTTATTTCAACAGCGGGCGATGGGGTCGTCACGTGCCGACGCCGACGACGTTTGTGTGTTTGGATATTTAGATGGAAGTTTGTTACTCAATCATGCATGAATGGATTTGAATGTAGCTTAGAAAATTATATATTTTAAATACTCAGATTAACATGGATACTTTTGTGGAGGAAATATGTTTGGCTTCCTTGACGTATTCACTTGCAATTTGGTATAGATATTTCTTTTGTAACATTATCTACTTACAAATGTCATTTCTCTTTGGAGTCTTTTTAGGGTCATCGTAGACAAAACTAGTATCAAAAACCTATTGAATAATTTTCATTAGAAGTTAGATAGTAACGGTAAATGCTTTTCATTAAGCATGCTATGCCCGTATTTTGCCATTTGAATCGTTGAATAAATAAATAAATAAATGCTACACACTCAACGGCCCCCATTAAGATAGTGATATTTTGTGCTCAGCGACAAGGACAAGCACACCCAGACCGGAATACATACCTGTATGGTTAATACAAACATATTATGCTCCGAGCGGGAACCGAACACGTGACATGTGGTGCTTAAGGCAGGATAGCTACCGTCACAACGTCGTTAATTCAAAATAATTCTATGTAAAAACTAAAGAATATTCCAATAAATCAATTCAACATTTTTTTCAATATCATCCCTTAGGCTCCATATATCCTAAGACTGCAGTGATGTTTGATGTTGAGACGGGTTATGATATAGCATTCTCTAGGGCTTACCCGCGATGAGGGTTAAGTAATAACACGAGTATTATATATAATACTTGCTTTAATGGAAACTGGAAACTTGATAATGTAAAGAAACTATGCTCATGTTTTTCTGGGATGGCGAATGAGGAAAAATATTCTGAAATCTGTATTCAATTTTCGTAACCCATTAACTTATTCGATTTCGTGAAAGAGCCTTGATATTTTCAGCAATAACGGGCTGGCTCGACCGGGAAAGAATATCGACCTGGAGTAACAGTATCCGTACTGTTGCGTCACGTCGTCGGGATGTGACGACCCCATCGCCCGCTGTTGGGATAACCTCTGTCACAACAGAGATTATTCCACCAGTGCAATCAGTCACACTGGTGGTAGGTCTTTTGTGTCAAGAGGCCGGCTAGGTAGGTACCACTGCAGTGTCCAATATTCTGCCGCCAAATAGTAGTGCTTAGGCACTACTGTGGTCCGGTTTGAAGGGCATTGTACGCTAGTGAAATTACTGGGCGAACGAGATTTAAGAACTAATATCTCGAGGTTGGCAACGCGCGAGTGGCACCTACTAATGGTGCTGCAAGCGCTCATAGGCTGCGGCAGCCACTTACCATCAGGTGGGCCTTATGCTTGTTTGCCAACTTCTAACATAAAAAAAAAACGTGCATAGTGTGGAAACACCGTAAGCCCCAAAAGATTTTTATGTTACTAAGTTGGCATGCAACTTTAAATTCCATCTTTACCACCTCGATGTCTGGAAATCCACAACAGCGCGATTTAGAAGACATGTTCTTCCTCGCACAATTACTTTGCAGAATCAACCGCCTTTGGTCTTCTCAAGCCGATACGACCTGGGAACCTTTAAAAGAAGAGCGTATTCTTTCCTTAAAGTTTGGCAACGCACTTGCATGCCCTCTGGTGTTACAGATGTTCATGGGCGGTGATCGCTTAACATCAGGTGAGCGTACTACCCGTTTTTCCCCCTCTTACATAAAAAAAAATGCAAGCATACGACCAACCTGAGATGGTAAGCGGTTGTCGTGCTCTATGAGTGCTTGCAACACCATTCATTTGTAGGTTTCACGTGTTGCCAACAGCAGTTAACGGAAGTCGACAATATTTTTTGCAAAGTTTGAAGTAACTAGAAATCAACATAGTAACAAAGTAGACAAACAGTTTGAATTGTATTTTTTTACCATTTTTCTCTCATTGTGTATGTTTCCGGACCCCACACACATGATATCACTATCTTAATAGGGGCGTTAACTGTGTAGCGCTTATTTATAATAATTATTATTAATTATATCCACTAAGCAAGTTTGCTTGCTTATGATCTGTGATTTAAAGATGTAAAATACTTAATTTAGGTTGATTAAATTGTTTAAGGTTTTAATACTTTTAAATTATTAATTCTATCCTGTCTGTATAAAACTGTTAATATTGTTGGAAAAAATACAATTTAAGAATTATTCAAAGAAGAAAAACTTTCGTTACGAAACAAGAGACGACCCTTTAAACAATTTTTTCAGACCACTGAACTGTTTAATTATAAAAAGTAACGGCGTGGCCTTAGTCAGCTTTTTAGGAAGGTCATCTAGCAAACATTTTTTTTTTACAAAATACTAGGTCAGTCACGCAATGATTATGATATTTATATTAATATAATACTGATGCTATATTGACACCGTTGTGGCGTTGTGGGTAGCGAGTCTGCCTTTGGTCTCGACGGTTGCGGGTTCGATTCCCGCTCGGGCAGATGTTTGCGGGTTCGATTCCCGCTCGGGCAGATGTTTGTCAAAATTTGTGTCTCGGTCTGGGCGATTGTCCGTGTGGGTCTCCCCACCGTGCCCCGGAGAGCACGTTAAGCTGTCGGTCCCGGTTATTATCAATAACATCTGATAATAATCGTTAAATCTTGATAAGTAAATTGCTCTTATCCAATGAGTTACTGGTTCGCCCTTAGGGTTGCGGAGGTCAGATGGCAATCGCTCCGTGTAAAAACTAGTAACCTGTCAAATCCGGATACGAGTAATAAGCAGACCCTGGGTACATAAAATACCGGGAATAATGCTAGGATGAAGAATACTGATGCTATATTGTTTGTCTTTAATCAGCAAGATATAATTGGATGTAATGTAGAAGTTCTTGATTCTGAACTTTCCGAACCTTGGTAAATCGATTTAAAATGACATAACAGAACTGTAAATTTGACGATTTAGACCTATTTTAGATTTCTACTAAATTTTATATTGTTTAATTTTTTAGCGAGCCAAATTTGTAGAAAACCGAGAGAAGTTGGCACTGTAAGCCGAATCACAGGGTATCCTAGTTTGGTTCCTAGTAGTAGGGGAGCCCACGATGCTAAATGGGGATTTACTCGAGCGTTGTAGAGACCTATTGGGATGCAAAGCTTAGATGATAAGAAGAAAAAATGTTATATGATATATACCTTTACATCGGTGGGGGAAGCGGCTATAGATTTTTAAATATGTAAAAAAAACTGTTGCATGGACATCCTCGAGCGCGTCAGATATTGATAGCATCAATGCCCTACGTATTTTTAATAATGTACGTATGTTAATCTGATCGTTTGCATGATGCGGGCGGTTGTATTTAAGGGTTGAAAATGAAAAAAAAAAAATTAATCGAGCGCGTCAGATTTTCTAAGTGAGTGTTAAGTGCACCAAAAAAAAGCTCTCATTCACTAATCTGACGATTTCGATGGGACACAAACTCGCGGTCATTTTCATAATGTGCAAAAAAATTCGCCATTTTGAAATACTCAAGCGCGTCAGATTAAGATATATGTGGTTCATTCTTATGTTCTAAACATACTGTCTCATAATCTGACGATTATCTAGAGGGATTCGCCTGATCTGACAAAAAAATTAGAAAAACGGTTCACCTTAAAGGCCATTCCTGCAACTTCCCGCAAATTCCATTCCTGGGCGCTTAAAATTGTACTTATGATATTTTTGAGCTCAAAATATAATTTATGTGATATTTTGAGCTCGCTGAGTTCAAAGAACTAATATTAAAATTTTTAATTTTTCTTAGCGGGAAGTCAAAAATTTTTTTTCTATTCTTTTAAATCATAATAATAATATTTTTTAATCTTACTCGTCTGTCGATGTACCAGCAACCTCGGTAGACAAAGAATAAACAGTACCATGTGCTTTGGAACACTCTCCAGAATCAGGAGCATGTGCTTCCGGTGTATTGTCATGTTCCACTACACTTTGATCTTGTGAATACTGAAAGTCTTGCGGTATTTTAATCGCAGTAAATAATTTATAGCACTGTGCGTGATATAAATCATTTAATGATGATTCCATCGACAATTCGAGGTTTTCATATGTTCCTCGAGACTTTCGGATAACCGGCTTGCTCCGACGATATTCCAAAATATTTACACATTTTTTTAATGTTTCTACCGAAAATTTAATTGTTTTTTGTAAAGTACTTTCACCACAAAATACACATTTCAAATTAATATCACTCATATTAAATATTTATAAACTTGAATTCACACAAATAATATCAAAATAGCAAAACGTTGTAAACAGTATACCACGAGTCTTTATGATCAGCTGTGATGGCGTCATGGCAGCAGAAACCAGAGTGGGGACGGAGTGAGAGAGTAATAGATAGAGAAAGAGTGAGAGAGAAATAGAAACGCGGAGAAGGAAATGTAGGCATCACGCAACTGCACGCATTAAATTTATCGACGAATTTTTGTTATTTCGGCTTGCGGAAATCGTCAGATTATATATTTTTCATTATTCTTGAATTATTTCTTTCAAAACAAAAAAAAATTTAGCTACGCTCGAGAATGTCGAGATGACGTTTTTACAACTTTTGCCCTCCCCTTTTTTACGTCACTCTCAAATTGTCAGATTAGTGGAATATACACTTTTAGGATGTAATTAACTCACCCTACCTTAATCTGACGCGCTCGAGAATTTCTGATGGTCAATTTTTTTACTAATCTGATCCTGTATCCTTTACGGGCGGCCTTATATATGGGCCTCATGTTTTGTGGAGGTAAAAGATTTATTGGCCAATAGACTATTATTACTATCTAATACCTTTAAACGAGGGATTCTTGTATATATATATATATATAATTGGGATCTCAGAAACGGCTGCACCGATTATCATGAAATTTAGTATGCATGGGTTTTCGGGGACGATAAATAGATCTAGCTAGGATTTATTTTTAGAAAATGTGGCTTTGTCCGTGTTTTCAGGCCGTTGTCGACACGCCATCTATTATCAACAAAATAAATTAAAAATGTCAAAATATATAAATAAATTCACAGCGCACTTGAGCGACCACGCGTTGCTATGGCAACAAAGATTTATTGAATTGAATCGAATGACAAACATTTCTACAATGACAGTTGACGTTTTCTTTAATTTTTATGTCAATGACTGACTGCGATGCGTCCATTAGAATTTAACAAAATACTCAACAATCCCAATTTTTGCGGATATAACTTGTTGTCGAAATCATTATTTTATTATCCAGGTAAGGTTTCAATCGAGTCTACCGTACCCTTCACGACTTTCGATTTACCAAAAACAAAAAAAACGAGCATAGCTCGGTCAACCAGGTACTTACTATTTGAATGAAGAACATTTTGAGTTTTATTGGACACGCTTTTCTATTAAAAGTTAAAATGTAACTTCTGACCCACAGGTTAAGGGTTCTACCGCTAGGATAAACCAAAAAGCTTAAAAATCATAGTTGATAGCATTTATAACTAGTTTTTGATATTACTTTTATTGTGAAAAACAAGCGTAACTGAAAAGTTACACAATATTTTATTAAACTTAGTAATTCTGTATTGCGATGTACAGCTTATATTGCTTATTTCCTAGCAATGGTCGGCACCAACAACTCAACTGTTTTCTGTCTTTGCCTAGTAGATTAGTAATTGAATGATAGACGTGTTTTCGACATTGGTAATATGAATACCTGTAATAAGCTTTATGCGTTTTGTGCACTTCCTAAAAGAAGTACAAAAATTCTCTTCGCACATTAATATATAAATATTCGTATAAAATAAACTACGTTTGATCTTTCTTAGTGTCATTATAACTTGAAATCGAAAAACCTCTAGACCCTATTTCGTTTGAAGGGTTTCCATGACTCATAATAAATTAGTAAGCGGTTTAAATATCAATTAATGGCAATATGGTATTGTGATACTATAAATGAGGACAGTTATAACCAGCTGGAAGCGAGCCGGCTTTAACCTCGACGGTCACCTGTTCGATTCCTGCACGGGGCGGATATTATCTCACAAATTTATATTTTGGTCTGGGCTTTTTCCCTTTTTGGTTAATTTAGTCTTGTTCTATTAGTTACTGACTCGCCCTTAACGTTGCGGAGACCAGATGGCAATCGCTCTGTGTACAAACTAGTAACCTCTCAATCCGGATAAGAATGCTAGGACGAAGAAAACGAAAGATTATATAAACCCGTTAATATTTACGTAACGAAAATAATTACAAATAAATAAGAGATTTAAAACTCTTAAAATGTTTGACTGTCGCAAATAACAATTTCATTCGGTTTCAAAATAGTAAACTTTTCGATTGATATGGAAACAACAATAGTAGAGCTTACAAAATTCTGTTGATTTAAGCGTTAAATCGTATTGAAGAGCGCTTTGAATTTATTTTATTTTTAAAATGCTTTTCATGTTTTGTTCAATTGCCTCTATTTATTATGTTTTACTGTTATATTATAGTACGTCTGTATCTGATGAATTTTTATAGGTAGAATTGGTATTATCCCATAAAACACATAAGACGACGTTGTGGCGCAGCGGTAGTGAACCTGCCTTAGGCGCCACAGGTCACGGGTTCGATTCCCGCTCGGAGCATAATATGTTTGTATTGACCATGCAAGCATGTTTTCCGGTCTGGGTGTATTTGTCCTTGTCATTGTGCATGTTTCCGGACCCCCGACACAGGATATAACTATCCCAATGGGGGCCGTTTAGTGTGAAAATAAAAAAATTAAAAAAAAATGATAAAAGAAACAATTATTTTATTATTGTGTAAAATTATATTGCGTCTGTTTCCGAACCCCGACACAGGATATTACTATCCTAATGAGGGCCGTTGAGCGTGTAGCGTTTATTTATTTAATGATTGTAAAGAAAAAAATGACGACGATGGAGTAAAGACATTAAAATTTTTCATAAAAAGAAATTTAAATATAGTTATTTATTGTTTTAGGTTCTTTGCGTCGAAAAGACTGATTTGCCCAGTAATTACAGTAGCTACAGTATCCTACAAACCGAAACACGTCATTATACCGCTTTACTTTACAATAATCCACAACAGCGCGATTTAGAAAACATTTTCTTCATCTTACAACTACAGTGTGGAATCTATTTCCGCCGGCGATCTTTCCGAACCAATAGGACTTGGGAACCTTCAAGAGAAGAGCGTATTCTTTCCTTAAAGGCCGGCAACGCGCCTGCATGCCTTCTGGTGTTGCAGATGTTTATGGGCGGCGGTGATCGCTTAACATCAGGTGAGCCTCCTGCCCATTTGCCACCTTTCACATAAAAAAAACTGACACTACCGTGGTTCCTACCTAGCCGGCTTCTTGCAATTAAGGTCTACTAATTAATATAATACCTAATCAAATATAACAGCTATCTGATCATAAGAAAGGGACGAAAATGAATGTTTCGTTGGTTATAATTACTATCTTTTCAAACAAATGAAGCCTCAATAGCTCAACGGTAGAAGGGCTGACTTTGCTTCGTTAACGCGAGAGTCTAGGGTTCGATACTGATCGCCTTGGCCTATTGTCGTACCCACTCCTAGCGCAAGCTTCGAGCTTATTTGGAGGGCAATAGGAATATTAGTAATGCCTTGAAAAAGCATTGCTAATATTCTTTAAAAAAAAAAAACTTTAGTGCAGGCTGGAATCGAATAAAAACTTGTGAATCCAGAAATACAATACATTTCACAATCGGATATTTTAATAACAGGAATTTATATAATAGCAACAATAAATCACTTCTATTCAATAAATCACTTCAATAATTAATTAGAGAGAGAATCAGATTGAAATCGAAAATTTAAATTAATAATGAAATTAACTATAAATAAGTGACAAATCCAATCGCAATTAATACAACAATTAAATTGGTTGCACTGAAACTATAACCATTAAGGGGATGTATCCTCTTATGATTTAAATGTACGCATATTAAATTATATATAACATATAAGAAAATATAAATATAAAATCAGATCAGAATAAGAACTAATACAAGAAAGGCCTGAAAATGCCCGTCACTTATTTTATGTGAAAACTAAGTATAATAACTTACATACATCTTGAAGTTATATAAAAAAAAACATATAAAGCAAGTTGTTAAAAATTTTCAAATGTGTATTGCTGTTGGCCCTACTGGCCTTGACAGCGTCACCGGGCAGGTGACATGTGTCCATGTCAAAGCTAAGAGATGGCTATTTATTCATTATTTCAAATAATATAAATCCTATGGATAAAGGTGTATTCAGTTCAATTCTTGCACTTCCATACTCTCCAGAAACAATACATTTGTATAAAATAGCATGTTTAATAATAATTATTATTATTCTTACTTTCATTATTGTCAGAGGTTATGTTACAGTTATTTATTTTAATTCTAATGGTTTTCTCGTTTTTTTTTTCTTAGATATAGGTACGTTATACTTTATTTAAATGTTAAATGTTGTTATTAGTATATTTATTTAGCTTAACAAGTGATCTTACAGTCAAACCAATTGTCTGGTTTTGTGAGACTATAATATTAAAGAAATTGTGAAAATTATATTGACTAATAAATAATAAATATGTTATAACTTTCGTGTTATGCATATCTATGTAACAATAGGTGACATTTTCAATTTGTGAATAAAGCCTCCTTAAAAAAAAAAAAAGGCCCCGGTTGAGTTGGCATCAAAAGTTTGCGCAACACTAAGATGATAAATCACTTAATTTTGAACATGGACTTACATTTACAAAGAAAAATGATGCTTTGATGTATAGCAGGTGAGGACAGCGTGTCTTCTTAATTTATTGAATCACTGGAATGGGATCGAAAATTTAATCATGTTACATGAACAAAAAAGCATACGGTCCGCCTGATGTTAATCAGTCATCGCAATCTATGAACGATTGCGATACCCAAAGTATCACATGCGCGTTGCCAACCCAGGAAATAAGAGGAAAGGGATAAGAGGGTAAAGAAGGAAGGGTACAGAGGTGAGGGCGGGGGTGGAGATTGAGCCTTTGGCGGTCTCACTTATCTCACGCAACGCAATAGTATCTACTGATACTGTTACTTTACGCCGATTTCAATCATTTTGATTCAATGACGACGTTGTGTATTTGTCTTTGTCTTTGTATGTATCAGGACCCCCAACACAGGATATCACTATCCTAATGGGGGCCGTTGAGTATGCAGCGTTCATTTATTTTTTATTTTTTTAAAATATCAATTCAATATATAAAAAACAAAGAAGGGCATCGTTTATTTTCAAACAAAGATTTGTAGAGTATATATATATAGAATTCATATGTACATATATACAAAATTTCAAGTGTATACGTATTGTTGTATGTTTTTTACATTATATACATTTATAAATCCAGAGTATCAAACATCTAAACTCGATATTTATGTGAGCAAGAAAAACATTATAAATTCGTATTACGACCGTAAAAATATCAGATAAAATGAAACACTAGTTCAGATTTGAATTGATAAAAGTTAAGCTCGTCGAGTACTTCTAGGTATAAGTTGTTGTACTTGATGAAATAATGGAGAAACATTGTTTTCGCCTTTAAAAGAACAAACAAACTGTACTGAACTCTATTTGAGAACAAAGGGAAAACTAAATTAACCGAGAAAACTTAGCACCCAGTTTTATTTAAATAAAGTCGGAACATATTTTCTTACGAAGCTCAATAAAATAGCAATGACTATTTTAATAGTAACAACAACGTTTAATTATTTTTAATTTAAGAAAGTTACGATTTTTTTGTCTACTAAATTTTAATGAGACAAGAAAAAAAAATTGAAAATTTTTGGAATTTTAAAAAGTTGTAGGCGAGCTTTAAAAATCTTCCTAAAATATAGTAGATTTTTTGTGCGAAATAAAAAATAGTAGATTTTTTGTGCCACCTTACTGTTTGTTATTTTAGATTTTTATATATTACTAGCGGCCCGCTCCGGCTTCGCACGGGTAAAAATATATAGCCTATGTCATTCACTGAAAAAATGATTAAAATCGATCCAGTAGTTTTGATTTATTCATTACTGCCCGTGGCCCTTTTCTGCGTTAAATGTAATTATTTACGACATCACATTAGAAACCTCAAAAATATTTTTTTTCCACTATTTAATGGATGTTATTATACATATAAACCTTCCTCTTCAATCACTCAATCTATTAAAAAAACCGCATCAAAATCCGTTGCGTAGTTTTAAAGATTTAAGCATACATAGGGACAGGGAAAGTGACTGTTTTATACTATGTAGTGATGAGCTAGACCGCAGAAAATTTTTTTTATTTCTTGGCGGTTGGCTACCGCTTGATGGTAAGCAGTCACCGCAACCTATGAAAGCTTGCGATACTTCAAGTATCACATGCTCTTTGCCAACCCAAAGAACATGATGGAAGGAATGAGAAAGGAAAAAAAGGAAGGAAACAGAGGGTATGGGAGATTGGACCTCTGGCGCTCTTGCTCATCGCACGAAAGGCAGCAGTACCCACAGTTACTTTACACCGATTTAAATAAAGCTACATTAACAATATCCTTACAATTACATTTATTCGAAACAATTTCATTTATTGGAAATGACATTTATTTAAAAATTTACGATATAGATAAACGACGATAAAGATAACGAATGGAGCATTTAATACCAAAATACGTAACTAATGACTTTCTAGCTACAATTTACTACCGTCCAAAAGCGCTTCAAAAGTTGCACAAGCGGTAATTACACGCTTGTAAAGCATTTAAATATTCCACTAACCATTACTGTGGCTACAATTTAAATGTGTAAGGACTTAAGGAGTTGGACGTTAACAAACTATTTATAGTTGAAGATAAGACAACGTCTTTTGTTTATGGCATTTAGGAAGCTTTAAGCGGATGTTAAGTGTTGGTAGTGTGGGGAGAATATCGTTACTCGACATCATATTATTTCGGACATACGACCATATTCTTTAGCAAGCATTGCAATATTTCGGTCGGTATTTAGATAGAATAGCAATAGAAATCTTAACCACATGACCTTGTTGCCGCAATTGTGACTTTTAAGCCAGGAACGGTTCGAGCATGTATTAGTGTAGTTTAATGACTTTGCTTCCCATTGCTATACAAGCTATTTGATATCCGGATTGGTACAATTATATGAAGCAATGTAATTTAAAACTGCCGATATCTTCACGCTCTGCGTATGACGTAGTGACAGCTTGTGTTTCACTCAATGTTGCGTCGTAGATGAAAATCTTCAGCCCTCTTATGATATCTCCGCTATATTCTCTTCTACTATTTGTATCCAATAAATGCATAGCACTGTTTTTAAGCATACATACATTACAATAATTACTATTCATCACACAGAACATACGCTTCGCTGCCCAATCCTTGTCCAACCCATACATTTTATGGACATAACACACCTCTGTATCAGGATCAGTCCAGTATAATAGAAATAATAATAGTGGCGGTGGTAGGTCTTTTGTTGCAAGAGGCCGGCTAAGTAGGAACCACAGTAGTGTCAAATATTCTACCGCCAAATAGTAGTGCATGCATTACTGTGTTCCGGTTTGAAGGGCACTGTAGGCTAGTGAAATTACTGGGCAAAGGAGATTCAAGAACCAATATCTTGAGGTTGGCAACGTGTGAGTGGCATCTGCTAATGGTGTTGCGAGCGCTGATCGGCTGCGGCAACCGCTGTCATCAGCTGGACCATATGCTTTTTTTTTTTATGTAAGAGGGGGCAAACGGGCAGGAGGCTCACCTAATGTTAAGTGATCACCGCCGCCCATGAACATCTGCAACACCAGAAGGCATGCAGGCGCGTTGCCGACCTTTAAGGAAAGAATACGCTCTTCTCTTGAAGGTTCCCAAGTTGTATCGGTTCGGAATGACCGCCGGCGGAAGCTGATTCCACAGAGTGGTTGTGCGAGGAAGAAAATGTCTTCTAAATCGCGCTGCTGTGGATTTCCAGACATCGAGGTGGTATGGATGGAATTTAGAGTTTTGTCGCAATGTCCGATGTTGAAATTCTATTGGCGGGATCAATCCAAACAATTCCTCAGAACACTCCCCGTGATATATGCGATAGAAGATGCAGAGTGTCCGACATCTCTACGCAATGCCAAAGGATCAAGCCGATCGGAAAGGACTTGATCGTCGACAATTCGAGCCGCTTGCTTGCCAACTTGTAACATAAAAAATATATATTTAAGCAAAAATCATATACTTACCTAATATTATATTGTTTGGCTGTATGTAGTCCGTTTACATGAACTGACCAAAGGAAGGAAAATCTTTGACAACAAAGCAGGCTAACTTCGTTCTGATAACAGTTTGACCGCAGAGCTTAACGGACAAGGATTATGTTATAATTTCGCACCGCTTCGCTTGCTTCAACTGAGATATTATTAAACAAACATTACAAAGTTTTGGTCTCTCTCTTGTACCAGATAAAAAGTACCCGTACTTTTTATATGCAACATAAATTTTCATTTTCGCTGCATATAATTTGGATGAATTATAAATAAGCAATACCCACTTAACAGCCCCCATTAGGATAGTTATATCCTGTGTCGGCGGTCCAGAAACATACACAACGATAAGGACAAACACACTCAGACCGGAACAGAAGCCTGTATGGTCAATACAAACATCTGCTCTGAGCGGGAATCGAACCCGCGATTAACAAAGAACTTAAAAAAGCAAATAATACTTCCACAATTATATACAAAATTGCATTACTTATTATGAGTATTACAAGAGAATGTCTCTTACGGATAGAATATTTTCTATGTAATATTGTGGAAATGAAAAATATTTTTGCAGTGTCAAAAAATTATTGTGCCTTTAAAACAGCTACATATATCATGTAATAAATAGAAAATTCCATATTTATTAAGAACTTTGATAAGTTGCCATAAAATTCTAATAAAAATGACTTCTATTCATAGTGACGTGAACAAGCTACTCTTAAAATCATAACAACTAATTTTATTAATACAATTGACTAAACTACTCTTTAGTTATATTTACTGTTATCATACTTTCGTAATGGTAATCATTAGCAGTGTTATCAACATTTCTTAAATAAAATACGCTTTGCAGAAGTTTTATCACGCGAATATAATAAATATACATAACATTTTAGATGGTACTTAAAAACGCTTGCCTCAGCTTAGTAGGATGCTTGGGATCGTGCAATATTATGCATGCGAAATGGATTCAAGAAAATATGACCTCAGAGTGTAGCGCTCAAGATAATTGCTGTTAGCTCGTCCCAATGAGGATTTTATGTGACGTTATGTAGCACAATTGTAGCTGATTATAATATGTATGAAAGTTTATAATATTTAGTACTCAATCACGCTAAAAACGGCTTAAAACGTTTTGTTGAGATTGTTACCTAGACTAACATATTGGATACTTTTTAATTTACAGTTCCCGTGGGATAAACTAAAAGAGAACTACAAGGTTTGAATTTTTATATAGATTGGTTTTATGGAATCCAGGTTAATATTATTATTCAATATAATATTGTAAAAAGGGTTGAACTTTAGAGACTAACGTAAAGCATTATTTGTCGCGAAAAAAAACGTGAAGAGTTGGTGGATGAAGTTAGTATCGGGAACCATTTGGTTGTGTGGCTTTAAGGGTGCCACCTTACAAAAACGTTATTCACGCGTGAATAAATTGTTACGCATAATTTTGGACTTACAATTTGATTACAACTAAAATCTTGTATGATAGATAGTATTATGTTCATTTTTTATAAATGATACCATTTTAATGTGCATTTTGATATTTTGGATAAACATTAAATAAATAATAAATTAATATAATGGGCCAATAGATCTAAGAATCTTAGATATCTTGAAAAGCAAAAGTGTTTAAGAGAGAGAGAGAGAGCTTTCAGCTAAAAAAAAAAAAAGAGTCTATCTAGTCTAATTTCAGTACTATCAAAGCATCTAGGCTCAGTAATTTAATACTTAACCTAAATACGCATCCGCAATATTAAATAATAATTATTCAAAAACGCTATATACTCAACGGCCTCATTAGGATATATCCTCTGTCGGTGATCCGGAAACATACACAATGACAAGCACAAACACACCGAGCCCCGAAAATATGCCCGTATCTTCAATACAAACATATGCTCCTAGCGGGAATCGAACCCGCGACCTGTGGCGCTTAAGGCAAGCTCGCTATCGCTGCGCCACAACGTCGTCAATATTAATCCCAAGTTTAAAAAAAAAACAAGCGTCTTCGTCTATAAAACTAGTTATAGCCTTATTTAATTCAAAAGAATAATCCCAAACAGATCAGGCAAGAGTCATAACACGCGCCAGCGAAAAATAAACAGCTTACAAAATTTTACGACCAAAACATCATAAAAAATTATCCTCGTAATAATGTCTCACACACTTCGTGATGTAATTTTCCTTTACAACTTCTGAAGTTACGGAATTTTGGGAGTCACGTCTCTTTCACAAAGGATATCGTAAATTGACACTCCATGGCGAGACTTAGCTTCAGAAAACGATCAATCACTTTTTGTATGTATTTCACCAATAAAAGTTCAAGTCAAAGTTGATCTAATTTCCAAATTTAGCCCAGACGACGTGATAAAATATTAAAGTGTACAGAAAAAGTTATTACAGAATATTTCATAAAACTTTTATTAATGTAAATATGCCTTGGCATTCTTCTTTTATATAATTAAAAGTTCTGACTTTGTATAATATATAAAAGAATTTTTTTTCAATGTCTGTGAAATATTGTCGTCACTATAGCTCCAATGAGATGAATGTTTGCGGTTTTTAGTATGAATTAGCTACCCTGACCGGTATAGTACTATCCTCACACAGAACATCTTCTAGAAGTATTGTCATTCTCACGAAAGCGAGTAAGCTATGTTTGTAGCTGTGATGTGTATCAAGGCGCGTCAAATTTCAACCCAAAACAATGAGCACTTGCTGCCTTAGGGTCTACAATGAATTTTTAAATAACTATTCTATTGCGATCCAATTCAATTCACGTAGTAAAATGATTCAGATTTCATATGAGCATGATGTATAAAAATATACTTCAGTTTAGATTGTCATTTGAATCGCAATAAGATATCAAGGTAGGCCCCCGACCAGCGGCTGGAGTGCTCAGAGCGCTCCTAAGCTACATAGAAGGAAGCCTTCTTGATATGAAATATAGCAGTATTCGTACTGTTCATTTCAAACTAAACGCGTTTGATGAATGAAAGTGTCGAAAGCCTACAGTGTAACCTACTTAGCTATTTCTTTTCACCTTATTCTATTTCTTCAACACTTTAATTCAACTGATATCCTTCTAGCGTAGCCAGTGAATATAACGTAATATATCTGCTTTCTATCATTCATTATTTAGTTGTGTACCTTATTTTTTTTTGCCACACCGAATCATACTGTAATTGATAGCTACTCTACCTCTTATTGCCGTTTTATACATAACAAACGATCAATCATACTTCACAATAAATTTAAAATAGTCTTCTAAAACCATACCTTCAAAGTCTCGCAACATATACCATTATTTAGCCACCATTTTGAGCTCTATATTGCATATATAAAAACCAGTGTATATTGAAGTTTCGATGTTCAATATTCATAAAACGATCAGACAACGCTCATGTGGTCAACCACAATACTTTGTTCGTTCGTACAACGAAACGATTCGCGATAGAAAAGTTACAACCCCTTTTATTTTAGGCTTTAAAAGGTTTTTTATTAAGCGTGTAGCGTTAGGTTTTTTTTCAGCAGTGCACTCGACAATAGCCGCGTTAAAAATGAAACTGTCCATCATATAGAGAAAGATTTTTCTAATAGAGCAACATATCGGTTTAAGTAAAGTAGAAAGATATATTTGTTAAATCTTAATAATCAGACTGCCATATTATTGATACGCTATCTACAAGTGACTTATAATAAGCATGAAGAATTGTACGGGTCAAATGATTACTTTTCCTAAGATCGCTAAGACGCTCTTTTCTGATTATACTTTTGGCCTTAAAAGCAGCACCAAGCGGGGCCAAATATACCATATACAAATATACCTTTCCATCAAAAGACCGACCACATATATGTTTCAAAACTAAGTTTTAAATGCAAATATTAGCTTATGAAAAAATTGGCATAGAAGAAATGTATTCATAATAATATATTAACCTACATATTTTGGCTGTACTGCCGTATGGGCGAGTACGTATTACGTAGTTACTAAAAATAGTCAACGGCTGGTCAACTCTGCATCACTGCAGCGGAGACATATTCTGATATCACTCGAAATTTGTGCGTCGATTTATTCTCTTACGAGCACAAGATAAAAATATCATATTTCTCTCTGAAAATAAGGCCTCCTTAATTATTACAAAAGTTCTGATCTACTTTGATATTTCATTATCAGGAAGTTATCGATTTTCGGTAGCATATCTGACATTGCGTTGGTACTACTACCTGGTTGCTACCTACTACCTGATAAGTGTATTGTTTTTTTTATTGAGTGTCAACAATTCAACAAATTACGTTATATAAGACATTTATTTTTTAACTTTTCATGTATGAATAGAAGATTAATGTACATTAAAAGATCAGTCCGTCGGAAAATGCAGACGTTAAATTATTTTCTTATCATACAATAATTATTTATTTTCATTTATATATTACTATTTGTTTTTTCTGTTTTTATTATTTCAACATTAAAACCGTTCATAAAAGTGATGTTTTCATTAGGTAATTGAGCGTTATATGTTACAACTGCAAACATTTTTTTTTTTTTTTAAAGTTATCGGGTTAGTAAAAATATAGAATACTCGAAGAATAGCGTAACAATATTCGAGCGAAAATGCTGACAGTGTATATGTTACCTGAAATATTATTCAATTCAGCTCGACTCACGTTTTACAAAATTTTTATTATTTACACTTCTATTTCTATAGCTAAAATATTTTACCAAGCCATCCTTAATTATGGTTGTCTGTATTTTAATCGTTGTGCAATACAAACACGCTGCATCGTGCCTACGTCACTTACTTTTAATAATTAAGTTCAGTGTGATGCTATTTTCTGTAACAAACTAGAAGTATAATTTTTTTATGTAAAAAGTCATTTAAGAATTTAATAGTCTTCTTCATCCTAGCATTATTCCCGGTATTTTATTTTACCCAGGGTCTGCTTATTGCTCTTATCCGGATTTGACGGGTTACTAGTTTTTACACAGAGCGATTGCCATCTGACCTCCGCAACCCTAAGGGCGAACCAGTAACTCATTGGATAAGAGCAATTTACTTATCAAGAGTTAACGATTATTATAATATATGAGATTATTATAACATAAGATGTTATGTGATAACAACCGGGACCGACAGCTTAACGTGCTCTCCGAGGCACGGTGGGGAGACCCACAGACAAACGCCCAGACCGAGACAGAAATTTTAACAAACATCTGCCCGAGCGGGAATCGAACCCGCAACCGTCGAGACTTAAGGCAGACACGCTACCCACAACGCCACAACGGTGTCCTAAGAATTTAATAGTCTATAGGTATGATAGTAAAAATAGAACTTATGTCCAATGAACGTCTTATAAAGTAAAAAAACTATTTGTAAAATAGAAATAAATACGATACTGTAATATTGAATTCCATGTAATAAGTTTATAAAAAATTATGTTCCTTATATATTAAAAACTTGACTTAATAAATTGAATAAAAACATGGAAGTTTATGTACAAGCTGAAATCAACCTTACGCGGTGCGATAAAGTTTCACGATAGGCTGAAACTGTAAAGAAATTGATATAAATACATGTTCACAATTTTACGAGAAACCTGAATTTACGGCCAAAAAATATTGGACCCGTTCCAACAATACTCTATTAACAACAATATTTGTTTTCAATATTTTTCAGCTCAGACCTTTTTCCTTATTTAGGTATTTTATTCTTGACGATAAATAACAAAATATTGAATCTTTTTATTATTTTATTTACATAAAAATAATTGTAAGATATTCATTTTAACATGCACAAAACACTATAATTATAAGCTATATGTGTACCAAATATCACCCAAAACTGTCAAGATTTGCATAAATGACAAAGAAACATCCATCCATCCATTCATACAAACTTTCACATTTATTATATTACTTAGATTAAATGAACACCAGCGTAAAGAGCATATATAGTCCATCACATCGCTTTTTCCCAAAAACGTTTTTTTAAATACTTTAAACGTAAAAGGAAAATAAACTAAGATATTTTAATTAAAAAATAACGGTCAAGGAAATTAATTAAACGTAACCTATAATATTTCATTTTAAGCAAAACAAAATCGGCTTAATTTATATCTCAGGCATATTTTCAAGGATCTCATTATTTCCATGTTGCGCGTCTGCAGAATCATTTTCGAATTCATTTTTTAATTAATGAGAGCGTTGATATAAGACGAAAGCTTCTTAGGAGACTTTCATGTATCTGAAAGATTTTTTGTAGGCTGAAAAGATGGCATTTAATTTACGTCCATGTATAAAAATATAGTTCATCTTTTAAAACTAACTCCTACAGATTAACTTAGATCTAGAGCATAAAAACTTTTCATTTTCATTTAGTAAGTAAACTAAATGAAACTGAAAAGTTCTTCTTTTAGGTTTCATACCTCAAAAGGTATAAGGAACCCTTAGAAGATCGCTCTCTTGCCAGTCTGTCCATCTGTCCACGTGTCACCACCGATTTCCTCAGGAAATCGATAGACCTAGCAAGTTGACATTTATACCAGATACTGAGGTCTATATTCCTTATAAGGTGTATAAAAATCAAGGTCCTGAGTCAACACGAAAAAAGATATGGGTAAATTTAGATTTTCGCCAACTTGCACTTACTAAAATTTGCCTTAATTTTCAACTTTTTTATTTTTTGGAATTTAGGTACCCTATAGGTTTCGGTTCGAAAACATATATGGTAGTTCGCGTTCACTTAGTTATAGATAATGGTACGGAATCCTGATCGTGTTTTTAAACAACAAAAGTGATAAAGATGCATACGCACAGTCTAACGGTAAACGGTTACATATAGGCGTTTACAATATTAGCGAAACATTTGGGTGCTCAGAAGCAGGAAGGAAAGAGAAGAATGATAAAAGAAAAAGTAATAAAAAGGGGATGAAGTTTTAAACCTCCAACGCTCTTAACTCAATAATACATATATTACACTTTACTTCGATAATATAGTATAAGGTAGTACTTACCTAGCCGAGCGGATCCATTAATCCCAAAAATAATAAGGTTTTACTACCTCAATAGCTGTTATACAATGGTGGGATGAATATTAAATCATTAATATTCAAGCGTCAAAGTCCCTATGACTATTTACAAGGCAATTTATCAAGCCATAATTTCCCGTATCTAAAATATTACTGACATAATTTTACATTGATATATTCGTTCATAAACAGCAATGACGCTTCGAATACGGATATTTGAAAAAATGTAACAAAAACAGAATGAGAAATAGATTTATTGAATCAGTTTTTACGGTCAGTCTTATGAATATTTCTTGTGGTCAATCGTGTATTAAAGCGTAGTGTTTTTTTTTAAACCGAATTCAAAAAGGAGGTTATCAATTCGACCTTATGTTTATTCGATCACTCGAAGACGGCTGGACCATTTTGGATTTTTGCTTTTTGTTGTTGTTGCTTGAAGGGTGTATAGGGTAGGTGTTGAAAGCAGAGGCTTTCACGCCGTTCATATAAGCCATGTGTTTTATTGACGCAAATAAGCAATATGTCGTCAACCCACAAAATTGAAAAAACTATGTTATATATGCAGAAGTGTTGGTAAATGGCTGAAGAACATTTTTTCTTTAATATTTGTAGGGTTTTAAGCTTTAAAACTTCTAAAAAGCCATTTTTAATAATGCAATTTATGTATTATGTTAAACGTTTTGGGTTATATTATATACGAAATATGCAGTTTGTATATATTTTTGTGAAAATAAGTAAAATAACTTACATAAATCTGAAATTTCCAAAAACTTGACCAATACATAAAAAAAATTCATATAAAGCAAGTGCTTCAAAATTGTCAAACACGTTTTTCTCGAAATGACATTCATGTGAGTTGAAATGGTATTGCTTATTTGCGTCCTTATATAGGTTTAGATGTTGCTAGTTTTAAGTGGGAAATGAGTTTACTAAGTTTGTTATTCGTAATTGCAGTTTCGAGCAGTTGTTCTTATCTCGAAGGCTAATGGACAGAAGGCGGTAAGACGAAACTTGGAAAAGGTTAATTTTCGAACAGACCTTTTCATTTACTTTTTTCTTAGTTTTTGCTAGTAAATTGTTTCCTGGTAAGCTTTATTACGTAAAATATTTTCAATGTTCGTTTTCCCTCTTAACATGATATTATGAATATAAGACTACTTATTTTTATATTATATGTTTACAAACTAATAAAAGATTGTATATACTTTACTTTCGTGTAGCGTTTGTCTTGCAAACAGAATTAATATATTATACACATTGGAAACCAGGATATTTCATGGTGTTGTTTCATGGTTTTGTTTATGTTAAAAGTTGGCAAACAAGCATACGGCCCACCTGATGGTAAGTGGTTGCCGCAGCCTATGAGCGCTTGCAGCACCATTAGTAGGTGCCACTCACGGGTTGCCAACCTCGAGATATTAGTTCTTAAATCTCGTTCGCCCAGTAAATTCACTAGCGTACAATGCCCTTCAAACCGGAACACAGTAGTGCCTAAGCACTACTATTTGGCGGCAGAATATTTGACACTGCGGTAGTACCTACGTAGCTGGCTTCTTGCAACAAAAGACCTACCAACAGTGTAACTGACTGCACTGGTGGAATAATCTCTGCTGTGATAGGGGTTATCCCAACAGTGGGCGATGGGGTCATATCCCGACGCCGGTAAACGGTTTATCAACCGTTGTGGCGTTCTTGTAGCGAGTCTGCTTTGAGCCTCGACTGTCACTGGTCCGTTTACGCTCCTAACAGATGTATTTATCTGTTTCGGTCTGAGCGTTCGTCAAAACATTATTATGTTTTTGAACATAAATAGTATGAAAAATAAATTTATTTTTGCTGCCGATAAAATTAATGTTGTATATCATGCGTAAATATTTTATTGTGTACTTTGAATTTAAATTTTAACCCAAAAGCTCTTCCTGATACCGGAACGCTCTGCTATGTGTGATCAGATACGCACTCGGTCGGCTGTTATTTTGTAAATATTTTCTTTTGGTATTCATCCAGTCGAACACGAAAATTTATATAAAACAATTTATTAGTCCGACAATAATTTGTATTGAAGAAAAATAAAATTATTTCACCTGTAATTATTCTGCCACGAAATTAATAAAATACAAGAAAGGCTTTTCTCTTATTAATATCGATTAGTAAAAAAATTATAAAAAATAGTTGCAATATCTACTAGGTGTGATAATTTCAACAAAAAGAGATTTTTTTAATCTGAGAAGTCGACGTCGTGTTTGAGAACCATTAATAAAGAAACGTAGAGACTTCAATAATTAATTTAATGGTTCATTTTAGAGTCTAACAAGTTAAAAATAAAATCGGTAAAAATTTTGAAATGTGAGAAGTAAAACATTGCCACATTTGGCACCGACTTCTGTTGTAGAAAATATTTAAAAAATTAAAAATAAATAAATAAACGCTACACACTCAACGATCCCCATTAGGATATATCCTGTGTAGGGGTCCGGAAACATACACAAGGAAAAAGACAAACCCACGCAGACCGAAACATATACCTATATGGTCAATACAAATACCTGCTCCAAGCGGCAATCGAACACGCGACCTGTGGCGCTTAAGGCAGAATCACTACCACTGGACCACAACGTCGTCATTAAAATACACATTAATATATTATACCTTACTTTAAAAAAACCCTTGGTAATTCTAGGAAATATTTTCCTTATGTTTGGATTTAATAACTTTTACCGCGAGAGGATCGATCATAAGAAAAAAGTACCAAAGATTATGTTACATGGTTGTTTTTGCCTTTACTTTGAAAAACCATCCTTTGTTAAGCTTGTCTATATCCTGACAACATTATTTGGACCGATCTTGTACACCCGTCAACTTATCAGATGCTAAGCAACTCTCCTGTAGCTCTTAATGCTATAGACATAAATCCTATTATGTTATTTTAAGGCTTTCTTTTTGGTCGCCTGTTGTACAGTCCCTAAGCTTAGGAACAATGATTTATCGACTACTTGGGACGCATTTACTTCACAATTTCTAAAGTTTGCCGCATATCCTTTGGAAAAACGTTGAACGAGCATATTAAATTTTATGGATGATGTTTTGTATAACTAACTTAACTCACCACAATAGAAACATTTATAAAGTTTCTTATAAAACTTATGATTATTTACTTGTATAAACTTCTGAACATTGTATTTGTTTTCTGGTTTTTATTTCATGTAATATTTTTTTTTTATGTTAGTAGTTGGCAAACAAGCATACGGCCCACCTGATGGTAAGTGGCTGCCGCAGCCTATCAGCGCTTGCAGCACCATTAGTAGGTGCCACTCACGCGTTGCCAACCTCGAGATATTAGTTCTTAAATCTCGTTCTCCCAGTAATTTCACTAGCGTACAATGCCCTTCAAACTGGAACACAGTAGTGCCTAAGCACTACTATTTGGCGGCAGAATATTGGACACTGCGGTGGTACCTACCTAGCCGGCCTCTTGCAACAAAGACCTACCACCAGTGTGACTGATTGCACTGGTGGAATAATCTCTGTTGTGACAGAGGTTATCCCAACAGCGGGCGATGGGGTCGTCACATCCCGACGCCTTTAATAAGCAAGACACTTTTTGTGCTACTAATTTGGCAAGCAAACATACGGTCCACCTGATGGTCAGCGGTTGTCGTAGCCTATGAGCGCTTGCAACAGCATTCAATTTGTAGGTGTCACTGACGCGTTGCAAACCTCAAGATATTGATTCTTACATCTGTTTTGCCCAGTTATTTCACTAACTACTTCAATCCAAAACTGTCATTACGGTGGTACCTACTTAGCCAGCCTCTTGCAATAAAATGCATACTATCAGTAACTTAAATAGATCAATAAATATAATATTTTATATTTTATGTTTTAATAATCAAGATTGAATACTAACTAAAATATATAGTATCATCTTGCCATAACAAGTCCTCAGGAATGCAGACAATCATTTTCACTAAGAACAATACTGATATGTAAGAAAGAAAATATTATATCTAAAACTAAATAATAATATCCAATGAATAGGTGTTTGTCTAAGAAATTACTCGAATTAATTCAACAAGCGGAATGACTAGTCGGAACTGTCCATTTAAAACTAAACATTGGCATTATAGATTTGTGTATTTAGGTTTTGCGTCCATTGTTTCTTTATGAATAGGACTGAACAAACACAGTTACGGACACAATGACTCCCTTTTAATACATTAAAACATTAATTTCTTGGTATATATTATGAACGCCTGTTTTTGTTTTGCATAACCATGTATACCCGGGTAGGAGGACCGAACCCGTTAACATGAGAGTTGTGGGTCCGATCCTGATCCCCTTGGGTTATTGTCGTACCCACTCCTACCGCAAGTTACGAGCTTATTGGAGCTATAGAAATACTACTAATGACTTGAAAAAATATGATATCCCAGTGTATGCATATTACTCTTTCCCGGATTTTAAAGGTAACTAGTGTTTTCTCAGAGTAATTGCAATCTGAGATCTTTAATACTAAGGGCCAACCAGTAACCTATATAAAGTTAACGATTAATATCAGATGTTATGTTATTACAACAAGAATAGCTTACAGTTTAAAGTGGATATCGCCGACCGAAACAAATAATAATGGTAAGATCAATTGCCCCAATATTTTTAATTTTTTTATATTGATTCTAACTACCGTCCGTCAAGTCCGTCTGATTCGACCGTCAAGGCTAAAGGCAGGCTCGCTACAACACGCCACAACGGTTGTGATTATTCCCGTTTGTAATAATGAAAATGAAAGAAAACCTTATTGGAAATACTTTTTCTCGTTTAATATTCAGGCGTACCCAGATATTGCGGTAGTTGTATTTAAAATTTCTACCTTGAGACGCAGCACTTTTCAGACTTCATAAATTCTAACTTTTGTTCCTCTTTACGCTTGGATGTAGCTTAGAGTTTGGTTCAAACTTCAATTTTGTTCCGGATTGGAGGTGTTTTTCTACCCTTTATGAAAATTTAAACGTTGTTACTAATTATTAATAATTCAATATTATAGTTTTTTTTAAGCTGTGTGTATTAAGTTTGATACTTTTTGATAACTGTATTTTTTTTAAGAATATTAGCAATGCTTTTTCAAGACCTATTACTAATATCCTTATTGCCCCATCAAATAAGCTCGAGGCTTGCACTATTAGTAGGTACAACAGTGGCAAGGGGGTCAGTATCGAACCCGTGACTGTCGTGTTAACGGAGCGGAGTCAACCCTTCTACCGTTGAAATATATATTATGAGGCATACATTTTTAGAATATGTATCTAAATTTTTTTCTGTTATAGCAGTACATTACTACTGCTCTTTGTTTCTTCTCTTTGCTATATATTTTGTCAAATATTTTTATTCTTCGAAAGCCTTAAGGGTACGAGTAAATGAATAACTGAGGAAACCGTTAATTTTAATATTACAAATTCCTGAATTTGGAAATTTCTTTGTTAAATATGGGTAAAATAACGTGTCTTTAGGATTTGTGTCTCAATACTATTACGGAATAGATTTGTTATGTACTCGTAGTTTTAAGACATTTTAATGATAATTTAGAATTGATGTAAATTGAAAAATTGTAAATTTCCTTAGTTTTCATTTAAAATAGATTAAAGCAGTGAATATTTCAACGTTTACGTTTTTATTAATTACTTAAATACTTAATTATTTTCTTAGAACTGACTACAAGTTCATCTACTGGGCCGCTATTTATTAAAAGGGATTATCGTAGAGTGATCTGTTATTGAAATGGAATTCTAAATACCGTGGAAACTAATTTTATTTCTCATATTTTAATTTTATTAAAAAAAATATTACATACATAAATATTTTTATACAAAAATTTCCATTATTATTTCACATTTAAACCAACGAAAATAATAGGATATAAACCAAATTAAATAGCCGAAGAATACTGGGAACTCACGAATGGCCCCAAAAACTTCCATTACGTTTTTCTTCTGTCTCTTAATGACGTCATTATCTATAGGAACCTGTATCCCTCTGACGTTGACGCTGTGTGAGGTGATGACAAATGACGACAGACAATGCGCCATTTTAACTGTGACTTTTATATTTATGTGAACAAAATATCGCCTTTAATATAACGCAGTAAAGTCTACATTACAATCAAAAGTTTTTGTGTAATATTGATGGAGTCATTAAGCAATATAATATGTACAAATTCATACTTCTTATATTTATTTTGAAACCTAAAACATAATGTAGTAATAGAGCCATGCTCATGCCAGCATAAATTGGCCAGCTCGACCGGAAGTACCCTGTACAGAAAATCCACATAAAGTAACAGTATCGTTGCGTTTCATGCGATGAGTGAGAGCATCGGAGGCTCAATCTCCTACCCTCTCTGTGCTCTTTCTTTTATCACTCCTTAAATATTCCCTCCTATCCCTTGGGTTGGCAGCGAGCATGTGTTACTTTAAGTATCGCAAGCGTTCATAGGTTACGGTGGCTGGTTACCATCGGACGGACCGAAGGCTTGTGTGCCGTAATAAAATAAAAAAAAAACCATTTTATTATTTTACATATAGATACTGCATACTCGAATACTTTTATTTAGCAACATTATATATCTATCTCTTATGGTTTTTGCAGGTGGTAGGGCTTAAAAAGGTCCGCCTGGTCAGCTACCATCGTACGTTGGTGAAAAACTCGTGAAGTGACTTCTCATCAGCCGTGTTTCGAGGTCAATCAACGTATAACCAGTTGTATCCTAAAAAAGCCGTCAATGCATCTGCATGCTCTCTGGTGTAGTAGATGTAGTTCATAGGAGGCGGGAAACGCTTAACATAAGGTGAGCCTCCTGACCATTTGTCCCCTCTGACATAAAAAAATCAATTGACTAAAAACTGACTAAAACCATATTACTGCAAGAAAACCGAAAAGGACGAATACGGGGAAAGGCAATGGTTGAGCTAACTCCGAAAGTTTTTATGGCGCTAAGATGACAAATGGTTCCATCCTGGTCACGGACTTATATTTGCAAAGAATAATGATAGTGCTCTGACGTGTGACAGGTGAGGAATGCGCTTGTCCCCTACTAAAAGAATTGCTATGAAATGGTGCTCAAAATAACTAGAGATAAAATAAATAGTATTAAAGAACTTTTGCCACAACTTATGCTATCTACTTATGCTACTTATGTTATCACTGGTGGTAGGTCTTTTGTTGCAAGAGGCCGGCTAGGCAGGTACCACCGCAGTGTCCAATATTCTGCCGCCAAATAGTAGTGTTCAGGCACTACTGTGTTCCGGTTTGAAGGGCATTGTACGCTAGTGAAATTACTGGGCGAACGAGATTTAAGAACCAATATCTCGAGGTTGGCAACGTGAGTGGCACCTACTAATGGTGCTGCAAGCGCTCATAGGCTGCGGCAGCCACTTACCATCAGGTGGGCCGCATGCTTGTTTGCCAACTTCTAACATAAAAAAATCTTATGACACCGTTGTGGCGTTGTGGGTAGCAAGTCTGTTTTAAGTCTCGACGGTTGCGGGTTCGATTCCCGCTCGGAGCAGATGCTTGTATTAATCGTACAGGCATGTCTTCCAGTCTGGTTGTGTTTGTCCTTGTCATTGTGAATGTTTCCGGACTCCCGACACAGGATATAATTATCCTAATGGGGGCCGTTGAGTGTGTAGCGTTTATTTTATTATTTATTATTTATATTATAAAGCTGAAGGGTTTATTTGTTTCGTACAACGCCCTAATCTGGCTTCAATTGAATAATGATTTTTGTTTTGAACTGTCCATTTATTAAGGAAGGCTATAGGCTATATAAATCACCCTATGACCTAGAGGATGTTGTGGCGCAGCGGCAGTGAACTTGCAATAAACGCCACAGGTTGCGGCTTCGATTCCCGCTTGGAGCATACTATGTTTGTATTGACCATGCAAGCATATTTTCCGGTCTGGGTGTATTTTTCCTTGTCTTTGTATGTGTTTCCGGACCCCCGATACAAGATATCACTATCCTAATAGGGGCCGTTGAGTGTGCAGCGTTTATTTATTTATTTGTTAAAAGAGGAGAGAAAATCGCATTTTAAGAGCTCTTGTCCCTTGGGCTGCGTAAACAGTTAAAGTGATGATGAAAATGTGATGAAAATGATGTATAATGTTGTTCCCGTTTAAAAAAGTCTACGATAGCATCTACATATCTTTTAAGGTTAACTCACTACAATATTTTTTATGATAATCAAATTTAATTAAATTTATAACATGATGCTACGACACAGTGACGATAAACGTGGTTGAAACCGCGGCCACAGCTAGATTTATATATTAACAGCCCTCCTGATGGTAAGAGGTTGTCATAGCCTATCATGAAATAAATACCATTTATTTGTTAATACCACTTGCTCATTGCCAATCTCGAGATATTGGTTCTTAAATCTCATATGCCCATTCATTTCACTAGCTTGCAGCAAAGCAGTGTTCTTCAAACCAAAACACAGTAATGCAAATTACATTACCGATCTACGGTATATCTGACACTGTGGCACCTCTTCCAATAAAGAGCCTACCACCAGTCGAAAAATTAATAATAAGTATAAAAAGGAAGCTGTTTTTGTCTTAAATTTCTGAAACTACATAATTACAATTTGCTTCTATGAAAGCGCTTTCAAAATTACACAAGTGATAATTACACAATAAAACATTTAAATATCCCACTAACCATTAGTGAGACTACAATTTAAATGTGCAAGTTGGATGTTAACAAACTATTTACAGTAGAAGATAAGAGAACGACACATGTTAATGACATTGGGATGTCTTTAGCGGATGCAAAGGATGGGACGTAGTGAGAGAATTTCGTCATACGAGATCATATAACAATACCCTATTTTCTTTAGTAAGCACTTTTAATGCTGTGTTTTGATATTTTTATTTTTTACGTGTAGTGTGTAGTGTTTAAGCACTTTTCTTCATTTTGAAAAAAATACATGTTCATAATAATAATTTTTACGTTTGTTTTAGGTTCAATAATAAATTATTGAACCAAAAACATTTTACGCTAGCGATACTTGAGGTATCACATGCGCGTTGCTAACCCATGAAAAAAAGGAAGGAATTAGAAGGAAAAAAGGAAGAGAATAGAGGAGTGGGAGATTGTGCCTCCGGGGCTCTTACTCATCGCACGAAACGCAAGCTTACAGTTACTTGGCTCTACTACTACTGCAGCAATATAAAATATACTGTAAAAAATAGTTTAATTCTGCTCACTTTCATGAATAATTAATAATCCAGTTGATATATTAGAAAAAACAGCCTTCTGAACAGTAAAATATGAATATGGAGAACTGGTTTTTCTTGTGTCCAGTTACACAGATTGAAATATATCTTTGAACGTCCAAGATAAACTAATCTAATCTAAATCTATCCTGAGTGAGAATATTGTCTTCAGCGCCAGTCACTAAAATAATAGAATGACGGTCGTCAAGTATAACATTTACTTTACAATAGTTGACAACCATAATGGCGTGTTGGTAGCGAACCCGCCTTTAGAACGAAAACGACGTAACGTAAAAAGCTCGACGAGGAAATAATACCCTCTCACAGAAAATCGGCGTAAAATAACAGAATACTGTTAATGTTACATTTCAAGCGATTAGTAAGAGCGTAGAGCCCAAATCCCCTTCTGCGCCCTTCTTTTTTTCCCTTTTATCCCCTTTATCCTATGGCAACGTGCATGTGATAACTCCAGTATCACAAGCATTCAAAGATTGCGGTGACTGCTTACCATCAGACGTACTTGTTTGCCAACCGTCATGACATAAAATAAATCTTTTTTCCAAACACATTTTTCCTGTATCTTTTATTATCATATTTGAATATATCTATGACCTCAATGACACCAGCGGTCGACTACAAAGCACGCGCGACGGTTTTTAATTAAAATGAAGTAAAAGGTTTCTATATAATACAATTAGCTTACCCCACGGCTCTACTCGTAGGGCGTACGATTTTTCTTTACTGCACGGAACCCCCGGATTCTAAAATAAAAGTTCCTACGCCTAAGTTACTCTTTATCACATCATCTATCTGCCAGTGAAAGTCCCGTTACAATCAGTTCAGCCGATTGAGAGATTAGCCCAAACAGAATGATAGACAGATAGATATACCGACACACAAATATTTAAATAATTGATATTTTTATGTAAGTATCTCTATACTTTCATATGCATTTAGTGCTGTTAATTTAAATGGCAAACGGACACTTTAATTTATTTATTTGTATGGATGGACATAGTAATTAAATTTATGTATACATTTTACTGAGGGAATAAATAACTTATTAAGAAGAATTCAATTTTTGACACGTAAACTTGATATTTATGAGAACATATACAAAATTCTACGTTTCAAGTCCTCCATAAATCCGGAGATGTTGAAGTGAGACATCCAATTTTCTCAAAAGCTTGAGTCCACTTAAGATCTCTTTCCTGAGTAATATAAAGTTATGTGAAAATATATTTTTACGAGTCAATGACTCGAGGTTAGAAGAATAACCTAAATTTTCAATATTCTAAAAGTACTTGTAACTCAAATTTAAAACTTTTCGTATTCTAGTACGCTTTATTAACAATGTTATAAATCAAGCTATCAATAACTGCTTAGAACATAAGTTTTTTTGTTCACGTCATAGCCTATGAGCGGTTGTCGTAGCTTATGAGCGCTTGTAACACCATACATTTGTCGGTGTCTCTCACGCTTTGCCAACCTCGAGATCTTAGTTCGTAAATCTCCTCTGCCTACAATAATGCCTAAGCACTACTAATTGGATCAGAATATTTGACACTGCGGTGGTACCTACCTAGCCGGCCTCTTGTAACAAAAGACCTAACACCAGTGTGACTGATTGCACTGGTGGAATAATATTTGCTGTGACAGAGGTTATCCCAGCAGCGGGCGATGGGGTCGTCACATCCCGACGCCTAAAAATGTTATTAATAAAGCTATCAATAACAGCTTAGAACATAAGTTTTTTTGTTTATGTCGATAAGTTGGCAAGCAAACGTACGATCCACTTAATGGTTCTTAAATCTCCTTTGCCCAGTAATTTCAATAGTTATTAATAAATTATGGTATAATAACTGACCCTGTGGTGGTACGTACGTAGCCGGCCTTTTGCAATAAAAAGCCTACAACCAGTAAGTTTTCCTTTAACAAATGCATAAGCAAAGCTAAGGATTAAATTATTTTTGGTCACCACATACTAAATTCAAGGCTAACAGTCTGTCATTTTGTGAGTGAAATAGTATTATAGTGAGCGTTTCTTGATTCAGTGTTAAATTAAAAGTCAATACTTAAATTTAGTGTAATGAAAACGTGCCTAGTTCACGAGTGCTAAGATATACGCGCGCTGCAGTAATCAAGGAACTTTGAAGACTGTTTTGGAAATTTGCATGCGAGATATTCTGGCATTAAGACATTAAGACTACATCTCTTCCTGTTTTATACTACCCTGGTACCTATTCAGGTGTTGTATAGATTAAAAGAAATAAATAAATTCTTTTTTTTTTTATGTTACTAGTTGGCAAACAAGCATACGGCCCACCTGATGGTAAGTGGTTGCCGTAGCCTATGAGCGCTTGCAGCACCATTAGTAGGCGCCACTCACGCGTTGCTAACCTCGAGATATTAGTTCTTAAATCTCCTCTGCCCAGTAATTTCACTAGCGTGCAGTGACCTTCAAACCGGAACACAGTAATGCCTAAGCACTACTATTTGGCGGCAGAATATTGGACACTGCGGTGGTACCTACCTAGCCGGCCTCTTGCAACAAAAGACCTACCACCAGTGTGACTGATTGCACTGGTGGAATAATCTCTGCTGTGACAGAGGTTATCCCAACAGCATTTGCATTCATTGATTGCATTCATGCATACTTTTTTTTTTTGTTTTGTTAAATTAATTTATAATTAATAATAAACAAATAAATAAACGCTTCACACTCAAAGTCCCCTATTAGGATAGTAATGTACAGGATATTGTATCCTATGTCGGGGGTCTGGAAACATACACAATGAAAAGGACATATACACTCAGACCGTAAAACATGCCTGTATGGTCAATACAAAATATTTGCTCCGAGCGGGAATAGAACCCGCAACCAGTGGCAGGTTCGTCCACCTTCGCCACCACGTCATTTATTATGTTCAAGTTTGGTTCCATAATTATAATTAAATAAATGGTGTTGCTGTTCATGATTTAATGTACTGCGTGCATGCGGATTGATATTATTGTAGACGACAGCTTAAACATGGCTACACTAAAATATTACCTAAATATTAACATGAATGAATAATATGAAACGTTTAATGAAAACTGTCTTTGCTGTATACATTGTTAAGAAAGATTGTATACCTGCTTTGGTATGAGATAATTGACGTCTACATGTTATGACCGCGTAATGTACCTGGTCCATATAATAGTAAACATTAGTCTAATTCAGTTACTCACACTTTGAATTGTTTTAGATTTCTGATTGCACTCTAATATTAAATTAACAAATCTTGGTACATTTGATTGAAATACGATTTAATATGTACGTTTTTACAAAATAAATAATGAGTAAAATTAATTATTTATCGTCTCTAAATAGGTTATTGTTCAATTAAACGTTAGCTAATCGCTTTACAGACGCAATAATTGTCTATTGTGTTGTCTCTCGCCAACCTTAATCTGAATACCGTAATATACTAAAATAAAATATTATAGCACAAATAGATAAGTAAGGCTAATGCTATATTTCACACATCATTGGCATATACTCTGGTTATCAAATACATACACACAGACATTAGAATTAAAAAATATACATATACATTTTTATCTGCACCCTTGGCTCCGCTTGCGTGGTGTAGCGATTTTTCTTTGATGCACAGAACCCTAATTATTTTTCTAATATAAAAGCTGCCTAAGCAACTCCCTATAACATCATCTATCTCCCAGTGGAATCCCGTTAAAATCGGTCAAGCCGTTTCAAAGATTAGCCGAAACAAACAGACAGATAGATAAAAAATTTCAAAATTGATTTTTTAATGTAATTAGCGTATATACTTTTATATGCATTTAATGAAATGCTTTGAATTTTGAATTGTCTAGAAAATATGCCAAATTCAATAAGGAACTGTTATTTCCAACGCAAAGTCTCAATAACGCTTTAGATTGTTTCGAAAACTAATTTTGCATTTCAATTTTACCGGACTGTGTTTAATTAAAAAGTTGGAGGGAAACCGCAAAGTCTCGAAGAATAGTTGATGCAGTTAATGTAACTACATTGCAACATTTAGTGTTTGAAATCTAATATTCTTTTTAAAATATTGGTATTTAAAATAGCCAAATTAATTATATTTTAGGAATCAGGAGTGCTTTTTAAAAATTACAATTTAATAGATTTTCTTTACAAATAATGGAAATACACATAAATCGATGAACGGTTTAAATTACTGGCCTTTTTAACACATAACATTAACACTATTCACCAGATTCCATAATAAATTTAAATAATTTATATTAAATACGTTAAATCGCGATTGGAGCCACCGGTACAGCTAGTATGGTTATAATATTAATAACAAAAATACTTTAATGGCATTACGTTGGTTGAAGATTGTGACGATCTCAACATTACACTTTATTTAAATCTCTAAAACAATGTATTTTATATAATATGAACCTATTTATGGACGGTCCATCCATCATTTACTGACCGCACCCAAAGTTGCTTAACCTAAAAGTCGTTTGCCGACCACGTGACTATGTGCAACGTAATACTGAGTATAGACATACCCCGAAAATAATATTTTTACAAAATCAAAAATTTATAAAATTTTGTATGAAAATTTCCATGGAAAAAGGAAAATGTATGGAAATTCACGGATTCAGGTGCCGAATGTCATTGCAGCTGTTTCACATATATAAGGGGTGTGGTGTCGGCGAAGGTGTCTCCGAGCGTATGCTTGGTGAGTGCCCGTCTGACGTCTCTACCCCCGCGTATATGTGGACGGTTTACCAAGGCGGTGCGTTCGGGCGGCCATGCTGCTAGAATGCTAGTTAAGGTTTCCGATCTTCGTATATGGTTTTTATACATATTATTAATGGTGATTGGTGATGCATGGCAAAGAATATATATAAAGTATATATTAAATATATATACAATAATTAATAAATAATGACGGTATGGTGGTCCGTCTATGATTACTGGCAAAGAGATCTAATATGAAAAATATGATCTATACATGTTAAAGGCAAATTTATATCGTTGAAATATATTGAATATAATTTATTATTATAAATTAAATATTTAATGACGGTTTGTGGGTCCGTCAATTATGAATGTATATATGTTTGATACATATTATGAAACGAAGTTTACTTTGTTTCTGTAATATTATGTGATATTGTAATTGTGAATATAATAGTGAAAGTAATGCTTCGGCGCAGATATTGTTTATGTTTCAGAATCTAGTGGATTTATTGAAACCTAAGAAGAAGCGAATTCAATGAAGATTTAAAAGTATGCGTTGGGAAGAATTTATGCGTCATAACTAATAAATAATTATATTTCAGCTGTATACGTGTATAATGTTTTGGCGAGTTGTAGTTGACCCGATACTTGAGTTTGAGGCTCTGATGTGACCTGAGTCATGTCTATAGTGTCCTTAAGCGAGGCCCGAGGATTTTTAATCTTAGTTGACCCGATGCTTAAGTATGAGGCTCCGACATGATTTTGGTTATGTCTATAGTGTCCTCGAGTGAGGTCCTTTGACTTTGCTGATGTGATGTTGACATGGGGTTGACTCTGCGGTGCGATTTATATCGATGCAGTAGTTTCCTCAGGTCCATTGCTGAAGCGGCCCCAGTGATACAGATTAGAACTGCTGCGGTGGTGCGACTTAGGTCGATGCCGTGATGTAGTTCGGTTTGTTGCTGAGGCGCTGGAATGTTATATATCGTTTGTAGCAAAATGACTCGTCTTCTTATTAGAGACGCCCCCTTAGCTTAGCAATAGGGATTTTTATAATTGACATTGTAGCATGTCATACTATTAGGGCAACTGGTTGCTTCTCACTTCGAGATAGCTAACCAGTATTAGACAGTGTGGCCTGCTTAACTCTTGTCATGCGTGTTGATCACGTCTTAAATAATGAACTGGATTCGGATGTATGTTTGAGTATTGAGCCAAAGGGTACTTTGCGTGAGCAAGTGCTATGGTTTTTATGATATAAAGTTATAATACGAAAATGACATAAACCAAAGAATATTAGTTGTAAGACAATGCGATTACGAATACGATATAAGCCCACGAATATTAATTATAAGAAAAAGATTATTTAAATACCAATTAGGTAGGGTTAGGTAGGACTTAGTTTTAAGGAATTGCGGTTGTGATATTATAAAAAATTGAATATTATCAATACTATATGACCCATTTATAGTGATAATAGAAATATACGTTATAAATATAATTATTAATGAATTTGCCTACACTACGGTGAGGTTATTATAAATACTATATTACACATATATAGTGATAAAAGAAATATACGCTATAAATAGCATTATTGATGAAAATACCTTAACAAAGGTGAAGTTTATGTTAAATATGAACTCTATATTAACCACATATAGTGGTATGACAAATATACGTTATAAATGATATTATTTATTATTATTGATGAACTTTACTTCACTAAGGTGAGGTTGACGATTATAGCATTGTGCTTACGGAATGCCGCCTGGCGGTTTAATGTTCGAATACATATCTGAACCAGGGATTTATTCCCTTATATATAATGACCAGGGCTTGTCCTCATTTATTATGGCGTTTTGCCTTCTCATACAAAGATGAATAAGAAATATAATGCGACTTCGGTCTTAATCGATACTATTACTAAATATCAGGGCTTGATCCCTTTCTATGCTATGAAAATAACAATAATATAAAAGAATAAATCTTGCGTCCCGATAACGAAATCACTATAAATATAAATTACCAGGACTATGTCCTTTTACGTTATAACAATCAAATTGTGTGTCGCAGGCGCACTATAAATAGCCTATCCCTTACCCGGGAGGGCTCGTATCTATGGTTGGAGCCCACAGTCGGTGGCGTGTGCGGGGCCATCGATCTCCCCTCTTCTTTATATTTTTACTATAGAATTTAAGTATATAAGAATTGGAGGAGCGGACTACTTTCAGCTACTCGTAAGAGGTGTTGAAAGTATAGGGATATATTTATTATCTCACCATTTTGCCTTTGTTGGCTTATATAAATAATTTTATTATGATAATCATATTACACTAATATAATTAAACTATATAATAAATAAGATATTATTGTTTTCCATTGTCAAGTTGAACCTGTTGCCTCTGATGCTCTAAAAGAACACGGGTTATTACGATCACAACGTAACAAGGGTCTTGACCGCTAGACGATACACGTGCCAATTTCGTAGTTTTATGCTAGTTATTTTCGTGCATTTTAATTATTATTTACTTAAATATATCTTATTTATATATTATATATATAAAGCAAGGTAGGTTTAGTCACAAGATGAATCAATACAGAAAAACAGAAACACCGCTGAGAGCTCGAAGGTTCGTTTCCGAGCTTCCTAGCAATTTTTATAGCTGTGAAATGTTTCTTTTATTTCTTTTTTATGATTTACACTCTCGGAGACCGCTGACAAAGATGTTTTATGAGAAAACTATTGCAGTGTTAAATGACAAGTGTTAAAGAAACTTCCTTTTACGGGAAACCAATACATAGGCTAAATTTAAAAAAAAAATCTTTTTTTTTTTTTTTGGATGACTCAATTTCCCAAAATCTTTTACCATTTTTAATAGCATATGTTTACTTTTTTTTTTTAACTTATTTTATATCTTTTGTTTTTTTTTTGTTCATTTTTATTATTATTTGTTTTTTTTATATTTGTATTTTTTTTGTTTTAATTGTACTCAGCTGTGCTTCCAATAAACTTGTTCTTTCTTTCTTTCTTTTTACGCTCTATGATAACGTTCAAGTTATTTAAACTACATGCTAAATATTTGGAATCTATATAAAAATAAAAATTCTTTACAAAAGTTGAACAGCATATTTCAAAACCCTAATAATATTATATGTCCTGTATCAAAAGGTTGTCTGACAGAAACCGCTGCCCTATTGATAAGACCGCCTTTTTATACTACAATTCTTCGATTGCTGTGTTTTGTTGTTTAATTTCCTGTGTTTGGTATAGTAAATTATACATTTATATTAATAAGTATTTATTACTTATTCATCCAAGCATTATTCCAGGTATTTTTATGTACCCAGGGTCTGCTTATTACTCTTATCCGGATTTGACAGGTTACTACTAGTTTTTACACGGAGCGATTGCCATCTGACCTCCGCAACCCTAAGGGCGAACCAGTAACTCGTTGGATAAGAGCAATTTACTTATCAAGAGTTAACGGTTATTATTAGATGTTATTGATAATAACCGGGACCGACAGCTTAACGCGCTCTCCGAGGCACGGTGGGGAGACCCACAGACAAACGCCCAGACCGAGATAGAAATTTTAACAAACATCTGCCCGAGTGGGAATCGAACCCGCAACCGTCGAGACTAAAGGCAGACTCGCTACCCACAACGCCACAACGGTGTCTAAGTAAGTAAGTAAGTATTTATTACTATATTATATTAATTATTTATAGTCAATTGTGGCAAGAATATTAACAAAATCTCGGCACAAATGTTTAATTTAGATTAAGTGATAAAAGATATAAATAAACATTTCTTCATTTTTATAATTATAAATATAAATCGTAGGTGTCATTCTCAAAATAAGTGTATAAAGATATTTCTGATATTTATTTTAGGTTCACACTTCAAATACAGTCACTATTCTTTAAACGGAAATAAAAAGAGAAATGTGACACTCTTTTCACATCACTTTTTATTAAAAGAATAAAGGCTCGCAGCTGCGGCCAATTGCTATCCACTGCTTGGTTGGATTTCATGCACTACGAGACAATGCACTTCTTTTTGTTAGTGAGAGGGCAGTTAGGAGTGAACTTATGTCAGTCTTGGTACCTAGTTAAGATATTTCACTCTTCGTACAGTAAGTCTATGTCCTCTGAAAAGTTTTCTTACTAAATTATTACAAAATTTATTTTATCAGCGTTCCATTATTAATTTTATTATATGCTCTATATTGTACAATTTTTAGGTAATGACTGATTTTATGATTATATTTTTTATCTTTTAGTTAAATTTGATTGTTAGATGCCCGATTTTTGTTATCATAGAGACGCTTGCTTAGGTCAGTGTGTTTGTGACATCACCGACACAGATTATGACTAAATAAAACCATACTATAGAGATGAGAGTTCTTATGTATGATCGTTTTTATGTATATTTTTTATTAACAGTACAAGACTTAAAGCAATGCATATTTCATTTGTTTCTTTTTCAGAATATTAGCAATGCTTTTTCAAGACATTACTAATATTGCTATTGACCTTCCAAATAAGCCAGAAGCTTGCTCTAAGAGTGGGTAAGACAATAGACCGAGAGGGTCAGAATCGAAACAGCGACTGATTTTTTTTTTTTTTTTTAGAAGTTGGCAAACAAGCATACGGCCCACATGATGGTAAGTGGCTGCCGCAGCCTATGAACGCTTGCAGCACCATTAGTAGGTGCCACTCGCGCGTTGCCAACCTCGAGATATTAATTCTTAAATCTCGTTCGCCCAGTAATTTCACTAGCGTACAATGCCCTTCAAACCGGAACACAGTAGTGCCTAAGCACTACTATTTGGCAGCAGAATATTGGACACTGCGGTGGCACCTACCTAGCCGGCCTCTTGCAACAAAAGACCTACCACCAGTGTGACTGATTGCACTGGTGGAATAATCTCTGTTGTGACAGAGGTTATCCCAACAATGATGCCCTAATGGAGCGGACTCGCCCCTTCTACAGTTAGGCTATCTAATATTTTCATTCTCAATTTTTAAATATTTTTAACTCTGAAAAGATTCCTAAAATGAATAGAAGCAATAATATAATTACTTCAATCTCTCAACAAAAATAAAAATGTAAAGAACTAGTTATATTATGCTGAAATTTTCTAAATATTCTGTATATTTCAGCCGGTCCGTTATCTACGTAGGTGACAACACTATGTCCGGAATGCGACCCTTAGTGACGTCAGAGATAAAGTGTACCCGCTTAGCTATTTCTCTATGTTATTTATGGGTTTTCTTTAAAAGGAACACGGTGCTTTTACTATTAGCATTTGTTTGAGCGTGCTTGGATTTATTATGTTATAATGTTGTATATTATGCTTGTAAAAATAGCTACTATTCCATTTTTTAATGAAAAATAGGGGATAAAGTTTGAATTAATGGATGTTTATTGTTTATTTACATTTATATTTCATTTAAAACCACCAATCCTGTACCACCTTAATAAATATGTACTAATATAGTTCTCCGATACGAAAATCGATTCTTAAGGAATAAACTCCAAAATAGACGATCTCAAAAAGTCAAATGTGGTATTATAAATTGCAAAGTTCTTAAAAATCATCTTAAAATGAAAATACCCTCTACCCAAAAAAAGTATAACTAAAGAGCTATTTTCATTTTACTAAATTGTCAGGCAAGCTTACGGCCCACGTGATGGTAAGCGGTTGCCTATGAGCGCTCTCAACACCATTAGTAGGTGCCACTCACGCTTTGCCAACCTTGAAATATTGGTTCTTAAATCTCTTTTGCCCAGTAATTTCACTAACGTACAGTGCTCTTTAAACCGGCACACATTTATGTCAAAGACACTACTGCTTTGCGGTAGAATAGTCGACACTGCGATGGTACCTACCTAGCTAGCCTCTTTCAAAAGACCTACCACCAGTTAAGTTTTTTAGCGAAATAATAGCAGTGAATATAAAATCCCGGACAAAGTATTGAATAAGGATCCATGTTAAATTGTTCGGGTGTCATCGAAAAGCCCATCTCTTATTCAATATGTAGAGCTGACTTGCTTTATTGTCTATCAGAAAACATATTTTTATTTAGAACAATCCTTTTTTTGCCCGTGACACCATTCGTTTGGTTTTTATACAGAGAAATGACATTATATCCATTGATATTAATTTAACATGGTCTAGTATAATATTATTATATCTTGAAATATTAAGATAATCTTTATTAAAATGTCAAGTATTATTTCGACGAAGTCGTAAATTAGAATAATATATAATCTAAAAGTTGTAAATTTCAAAACAAATTCGCGAGAAGCTGCGTGTACAGCTAGTATCAAATATATTTAATATAAATAATAATAATAAATAAACACTACACACTCAATAGGCCCTATTAGGATAGTTATATCCTGTGTCGTGTCGCCTGTGGGTTCTGAAACATAATTATCTAAAGACAAGGACAAACACACCCAGTTAATATAAACATCCGCTCTGAGCGAGAATCGAAAAAACTTAATATCTTGCGCAATATAGGCAAAATATTTTTTCTTTTTAAATTGTAACATACATAAAGCAAGATTGGAGCTACACAAATAAAATAAACTTTTATATTTATAGTCTATCTTTCTATATGTGTATTTATGACCTCACTCACGTCGTTAACGTTACAAAGTTGACACAAAACCATATTACTACCTGTTTAGGTTAAAGTTAGAATATAACTAGTAATGTTTAATTTTAGAAGAATGTTGATTCTCTAAAAACAAATAGAAAAACTTTAAATGGAGGCAAATAAGCAATACCATGTCAACCCACACGAATGTCATTTCGAGAAAAACGCGTATGAAAATTTTGAACAACTTTGCTTTATATGTTATTTTTTAATGTATTGATCAAGTTTGTGGCAATTTCAGATTTATGTAACTTATTTTACTTATTTTCACAAATAATAAGTATAGAAACTGCATATTTCGTACATAATATAACCAAAAACGTTTAACATAATACATAAATTAAATGATTAAAAATAGCTTTTTAGAAGTTTTAAAGCTTAAAACGCTACAAATGTTAAAGAAAAATGTTCTTCAGCCATTTACACACCGATTTTTGACACCGTTGTGGCGTTGTGGGTAGCGAGTCTGCCTTTAGCCTCGACGGTTGCGGGTTCGATTCCCGCTCGGAGCAGATGTTTGTATTAGTTGTACAGGCATGTTTTCCGGTCTGGGTGTGTTTGTCCTTGTCATTGTGAATGTTTCCGGACCCCCGACACGGGATATAATTATTCTAATGGGGGCCGTTGAGTGTGTTGCGTTTGTTATATTATATACGAAATAGGCAGTTTGTATACTTAATTTTTGTGAAAATAAGTAAAATAACTTACATAAATCTGAAATAGCCAAAAACTTGACCAATACATAAAAAAATCATATAAAAGCAAGTTTTTCTCGAAATGACATTCGTGTGGGCTGACATGGTACCTATTGCTTATTTGCGTCAAGATATTAGTTCTTAAAACACCGCTGCCTAGTAATTTCACTGATTACAGCGTTCAATCCGAAACACTGTAATGCTTACACTGCTTTGTAATGAAATAAGTGGTACCTACCTCGCTGGCCTCTTGAAATGAAAAGCCTACCACCAGTCATATATCATATATTATGCCTGTTATGTTTTTGGGTAAGTTACTTATACAAGTTACACTTAATGCCGTAAAATTATTATAAATTATTATCATGAAAACTTTGACGGGCAGCGGTAGCGACTTGCCTTGAGTTCCACAGGTCGCGGCTTCGCTTACCGCTCGGGACAAATGTTTGTATTGATCATACAGGCATGTTTTTCGGTCTGGGTGTGTTTGTCCTTGTCATTGTGTATGTTTCTCGACCCCGACACAGGATATAACTATCCTAATGGGGGCCTTTCAGTGATGTAATATTATTGTTACCAGTGTAAATGTTATTTTCATAACAACATAAGATATTGAACATTATCAGTTAAATTAAAGCAAGGGTTGTTAAGAAACATATGCAAATTAAAATAAAAAAGCAATATCGTATACATCACATCTATACATTGTCACTATCGCTAACGAGATTGCCTGACCTAAATAAATGCTTTTAAAGTAATTTGAATTTTATGCTCTTTTATATAAAAAAAAGTATTTTTGCTAATGGACCTTACAATATTTTTACGAGTGAAAAGCATTTGTAGACAAAATAATAATCACAACAAGTTAAAACAAATCGAGGTCGCTATTAGAACGAAATAACCTTAATTAATATTTGACGTGACACAACAGGGTTTTGATTGTAAGAAATCTAATTCAAAGATTTGTGACAGTTATAGGGTTCCGTAGCCAGATGGCAAAAACGGAACCTTTGTAATTTCGTCATTTCGCTCGTACGTACGTCGGTACGTTCGTATGTCACAATCATTTTACTAGGAGCATATCGGCGCTATGTATACGAAATTTAGTAAATAGGTATTCTATGAACCGCACCACGATTTTGTATTGAAATCCTAAAATATATAAAAATTAACTAAGAATTAAAAAAAACAACTTATGGCAACGAGTGAGATATCTTTGGACAGGTCTTTCAAAATGATAAAGAAGTTTGATTTTGCCTTTTTTCATTAAGTCAGTAGTTGTTGAGATATAAGCTACTAAAGTCATAAAAATTGTTTACCTCCTCCCGCCCCTCTAACTTTTGAACTATGGGATTTAAAATTGTAGGAAAATTTAAGGCTGTAGAACATCAAATGAAGTTCCAACCCCATTTGGTTTGAAGAATATAGGTCTATAAATGTATGATATGAGTTTTTCCCATGACTTTGTTTTCCATATTACTTTTATTAATAACTATGCAATTACCAACTTATTTTGCGGTCACTTTTAATTCGTTATTTTTAAAGTCCTTAGATTCTTCATAATAAAGCCGAGGAATTTAGTATCGACTGTGTGACTGTGTGATTTGACTGATAATTATTTATATTTCAACGATTACTATTTTAACCGACTTCAAAAAAAGAGGAGGTTCTCAATTCGTCTGTATTTTTTTATGTTTGTTACCTCATAACTTTCGACTGGCTGAACCGATTTTGATGATTCTTTTTTATTTGAAAGCTGGTGCTTCCCGTGTGGTCCCATTTTGTGTGTGTTGTGGTCCAATTTGGTTCAGTTCTGACAATGGCATCCATGAGAAAACCATATAAGTTTTAAATATGCACGAATCTTGAGCACATCATTCGTAACTTAAAATGAAATAAAATGTCTATAATAATATAATAAATGTTTTACTTAGCACCGACTTATGTTTTAGAAAATATTTACTTTTTCCCCATTTTAGTTTTGACGTCGGTATTTTTGTTCTAAATTTTTTTATTAATTTCATTATATTAATTATGAATAAAAAGTAAGCTTATATACATACACTTAAACAATAGCACCCTCATGGGGTAGCTCAATAAAAATGTAAAAAAATGTTCCATGGACCTTTTTTCTTTAATAAATGAAAATTCATGGTATCGTCGCGTACAAAATAGCCCTTATATTAGAAATAAGCTCTCCGCTCAAAAATATTGAAAACAAATATTGTTGTTAATCGTCCATGCTTGGAACGGAGCCAATATTTTTTGGCTGTAAATTCAGTTTCTCGTATGATTGTAAACATATATTAATTTTCTTACAATTTTATTCTATCGTGAAATTTCATAGCCTATAAGGTCGGTTGCAGTTTGTCGATTAATTTCTTTTTTTAACAATAAATTCAATATTTTTTTTTACCACTACTATGGTTTTATCAGTATTCATTTTGAATCAAACTAAGCTAAGGATAGCCTTGAGCCTTTATCAATTTCATCCAAGTGTTCCTTTATCAAGTCCATCAAATTTCATACAAAATATCATAAAAATTACCTCCGACTTTCCATGATATTTTGTATTTAATATAACTCACATAATACATTTTTTTTTTTCATTTAGCTACTGATCATTATCCGAAGTTCTAGCATGTGCATCTCTTTCGAGAGGCTTAAATAAACTATACTGTAATGATTTGGTATGGAATATTAGTTTTATTTAGACATTTTATTGAATATATATATTACTAGCGGCCCGCTCCGGCTTCGCACGGGTATGAAATATATAATAAATGTAATTATTTACGACATCACATTAGAAACCTCAAAAATAAGAGTATTTCTCCACTATTTAATGGATGTTATTATACATATAAACCTTCCTCTTTAATCACTCTATCTATTAAAAAAACCACATCAAAATCCGTTGCGTAGTTTTAAAGATTAAAGCGAACATAGGGATATGAGGACAGAAAAAGCGACTTTATTTTATACTATGTAGTGATGATAATAACATATGTATTTTGTTGAATATAAACTGCAAGATAAAATATTGTAGTATATGACCAGGATGCGTTTCAAGCATTTTAAATATTCTGCTGCGGTACGCGATGTGGTGAATTTTTAGACAAAGAATCAATGCCCGATAGAATACCAATACTATAGGCAAAAGTTCAATAACTATCCTTTTTATACCTAGAATCGTCAGTCAGAAATATAAATAGAATTATTAAATGTTATAAGATTTTCTATGTAAATAACATTTGTTATACTTTAAATGGACTTTCACCATTGGACATCGCGACAAAATTCAAAATTCCACTTTTACCATTACGATGTCTGGAAATCCACAACAACGTGATTTAGAAGGCATTTGCGAATTGTGTCGGGGTCCAGAAACATACACAATGACAAGGACAAACACACCCAGACCGGAAAACATGCTTGTATGCTCAAAACAAACATCTACTCCGAGCGGAAATCGAACCGGCGATCTGTGGCAGTTTAAGGCACGTTCGCTACCGCTGTGCCACAACGACGTCGTAAAAAAATTAAACATTGAAACGAGTAAGTATCAACAAATCATGGCAAATATGGGGGCTAGAGAGAAATTACTATATAATAAGGTAGCACTGCGCATATGAAGTCGCTCACAATCCTCATTAGGACGAGTTTGCAGCAATTATCTTGAGCGCTGCACTCCGAGGTCATATTTTCTTGAATCCATTTTGCATGCATAATCTTGCACGTTCTTAAGGAGGAGCTAAGCAGAGACGAGAGTTTTTAAGTACCATCTAGACCGTTAGTTTGTGAATTTATTATTTTTAGGTAATGAGACTTCAGCAAGCTTTGCAAATATGTATTAAAATACAGTCATGATACTTTAAGAAAAATATTTCTTGTGCTCCAATACATACAAATCTAAAAAGTTGCCCTGACTCCTGAACCCTAGTCTTCTGACACTGTTTCAGGAGTCGGTTCCTTCCCATTAATTTTTTTCAAAGTATCATAAAGTAAGTTATCTTATATTAATAATTATTAAGGCTAATCCAAACCGTGTGTTTACGCGTGTGTGCGTATATGTGTGTGCTTATGTATGTATGTATTTTTGTGTGTTGGTGTGTGTATGCTAATGTGTATGCTTTATTTTTAGTTAGTATGGTGCGGATGTTAATTTATAATTATTATTATTTATTAGTTGGTTTAACTTTTAGATTTGAAATTGGAAGGTGCTTATATTTGTGTAAGAAACTTATATTTTTATTTGTTTTTCTTGTATTTTGCAGAGCTTATATCTTCACGGAAAGGGTATGGCACAACATTTTCCGTTCGAAAAAAAATATTTTGTCTATTAAACGGCTAAAAAGCTGAGCGGAAAAGAACGAGGTTGTCAAGTCGTCAGGTTTTTATTTGTATATTACGCTTTATTTTCATTGTTTGTAAATCTTTTTGGATGGATATATGTTTTTCGGATGATCATATTATAAATATCTATATTTCGCGGTGATCCCAAACCCAATAAGGTATTAATTCACTTTATAAAGTGAATAAAAGTAAACTACAAAGAATTATAAAAATAAGTACATTTCTAATAAAATAAATTTATTAAGATTTTAAATTGGAAGCAAATAAGCAATACCATATCAACCCACATAATTGAAAAAACTGAGTTATATATGCAGAAGTGTTGGTAAATGGCTTAAGAACATTTTTCTTTAATATTTGTAAGGTTTTAAGCTTTAAAACTTCTAAAAAGCCATTTTTTAATCATGCAATTTATGTATTATTTTAAACGTTTTGGGTTATATTATATACGAAATATGCAGTTTGTATAATTATTTATTGTGAAAATAAGTAAAATAACTTACATACATCTTGAAATTGCCGAAAACTTGACCAATACATAAAAAAATCATATAAAGCAAGTTGTTCAAAATTTTGAAACGCGTTTTTCTCGAAATGATATTCGTGTGGGTTGATATGGTATTGCTTATTTGCGTCCAATTATAGGTAAAAAAATACCATAGTTAAATGTTTTTTATTGTAAAGAAAGCGTGGGGTTCTTTTTATATAATTTTTTTTTCTTATTTACACTATTCAAAATTTTTTAAGTACTATTATTTACTCCGTAGTTGTATTTTCTATAAAAGCGGATTTTTAATTTTTTTTAACTATTATTTGTTTTTCATTTGTTGTTGGATTTTTCAAAATTATTGAATAATTGTCATCGATCCTTGATAATTATGCAAAATTTTGATTTAATCCGTCATTATGAAGTACTTAGGTCAAATTCATTTGCAAATGTACGATGGCTGTAATGTTTTTGCAAAACTTTGTAACTTACATCACAAACCTCAAGGAAATCTGTATAAGACCGCTTTAAGCGATACACAAACAAGTTTTATATACATAACTGTAAAATGACAGCCGACGTGATAACCGAGACTCGGGAAAGATTTAACTAAACTCTACCCAAACCACCTCACAATATTATTTATCCACATTATAAAATTAATGCTATGCGATATAGAATCTTTTACTTATATAAATTAGTATCATTATGATACGCAAGCGTTTTTAGAATGTGTAAACTTAAGTTTGTAGATCGGCAACACCTTTGCCCTTTACGCGAATTACGATCAACGTACACAGGTTGAAATTGTACTTTAATATAATATTCACTTTGGATAAAAAAAAATATATAAGCAAAATTAATACTAAAAGAGAACTCTCTGTCTCGCGTTAACAAAATCATCAGTATTGAACAGGCAATTCAATGAATGGTATTCTAAAAATATCTACCTCCCAAATACTTGATGAGGTAGAATCTATAGAACTTTAAATATTAACAAATTAAAATCAACCGCAAAAAGAATGTCCGTAATTTGCCAGTCCGAGTCCGTTCCGATTTCGTTTGGTACACTAGTAAATTTTATTCCATTGATCTCTATACACCAAAAATTATCAGTTGAATAAGAAAACTAGAAGCCTTGAATTTATGTAACAAAGAAGTCAGTCAAGACAATTCAATTAAAATCCTCACTATATTCTTATGAAAGCTATATACCAAGAGAGACATGACATCACTTCCGACTGCCTTCTCACTTACAAAGGTTAATGCATCCAAGTAAACAACGACCAAGCAGTGCATAACAATTATCCGCAGTTGTGAGTCTAACTTTTTATCGAAGTTAAGAGAAAGAAAAGTAAGTGATTCGGATGCCTTTTTAATTTTACTTTTGCAATGAGACCTGCAAGTTATACTTTTTAATTTTTTATTTTAATGTTTAACAGACGCGAAGAAAACAAATAAAAATATTGAATTTTAATTATAGATCTAATGCCAAATTAGAGACAGCGTAGTTTTTTCATAAATTTGTTTATTTATTTGACTAAAAAATATAAATTACAACTTAAATAGCTACCTTACCAGATACCTTAAAGTGATCATCCATCTTACGGGTCACGTTATAGTATGGAATCAAAAATATGCGAATTTTGAATTCTAAAGTAATCCACGCCCTAGACCTGTAACTTGAATAAAAAATTATTAAAATTAAAAACAAAATGGACTTCATCCATATTAATTATGTAAGTGCGAAACTATGAATTATTAAATACTAGCGGCCCGCTTTGGCTTCGCACGGGTATAAAATATATAGCCTATGTCATTCACTGAAAATATAATTAAAATCGATCCAGTAGTTTTGCTTTATTTATTACTGCCCGTGTCCCGCACGCGTTAAATGTAATTATTTACGACATTACATTAGAAACCTCAATTTTTTTTTTCTCCACTATTTAATGGATGCTATTATACATATAAACCTTCCTCTTCAATCACTCTATTTATTAAAAAAAACCGCATCACAATCCGTTGCATAGTTTTAAAGATTTAAGCATACATAGGACAGAGAACGACTTTGTTTTATACTATGTAGTGAAGGATAGGCTTGTAACCTTCAGGTTGAAAAGCAAACTTTCATTAATGTCCAAACAAACATACTAAATAACATGATAATTTTCTCTCAATGATTTTATCAGACTTAGAGTTTAAGATAGTAGTTAAAGCTATCTAACTGTAGGCGTTAGTTACAAACTTAAATGTTAACAGATTTAGATAGATTCGAAGCACGTTGTGGAAGCGCTGGAGAAATTTAATTTAGCTAATTAGTTTCACCTTGCAACTACATTTTGCACAAAAATTACTATTTCATGCGATATTAGACTTTATTGCGCTACTAAGAAAGGTGTTGAGTAATAAAATGGGTCATCACTTAGAATGCCAATCACGTTTTAGGTAACTTTTTTATCCCACCTTAATTTATAAGGGATAATGTTTGAGAAGAAATTAGGCAAAGGCACTTGACTCAAAGAGTATATTTTTAAACAAAAAAGTTTCGTAGACAACAACGCTTTATTTGTACAAAATCATAGTAAATCTTTTGGAATAAGACAATACTTTTAAGAATCAGAAGTGAGTACAGTTTTTAAAAATAACAATTTTAATAGATCTTCTTCACAAATGATCGAAATACACATAAATTTATGAGCTGTTTAAATTACCGGCCTTTCTAACACATAACATTAACACAATCAATTTCAACACTTTTACATAATAACTTTAAGCAAAGTATTAAATATACATACGTCCGCTAAGCACGAGGTTTACAAACGCGAAGAGCTCTTAGAACTCGGCGCACGGTGTTCTATACTTTCGTTTCTTCTTTTTTTGTCTACCGCCAACATTATTCCTAACAATACATATTTTAAATCAAACAGAAGACTCCAAGAGCAATTGTCATTTAGTATTGCTGGTGTTTTATAATAAAAATCTTTGTCAACTGCGATCGAGTGTGTAAACCAGAAAAAAGTTATAAAACAAAACACTTCGATGTGATAAAAATTCTTAGCGAGCTCGGAAACATTTAACTTTGTAGTTTTCAGTGGAGCTTGTGGTTCTTTTTTCTTCCTGCGGAATTCACTCGACTACACTGTATGTATTATAGACTGCAATTAAGGTTTTAAAGCCACATAATAATGGAAACATAGTTCTTATTTATAATCCATACTTTAGTTAGTTATTAATAAGAACATTATTCTATGAATTGGAAATTATGAACATAATTATAAGCAAAAAGCAGTACGCACTCAATTGTGACGAAAGTTGGGACACACCAATAAAAACAAGCACAACTACCCAGACCGGAACACACACATGCATACAAAATTAGCACATTTACTATATATAAAGTTTAATAATTGAAGTGTACCAGAACAGTCGTAAAATCGTTATAAATCGTCGTAAAAGGTATGTCTCTTATAATATTTTATGTTTGATTTTACAGTTATGAAAAGATGAGTAGTGACTGAGGAACATAGGAACAATGAAAATTAAGAAAAAATAATAATCAATATATTTTTATCGACTGTTTGTAATAACAAATGGGTATATAAATCGACTGTTTTTAATAATTGTATATTATGTTGTTTTTTTTTTTTTATGTTAGAAGTTGGCAAACAAGCATACGGCCCACCTGATGGTAAGTGGCTGCCGCAGCCTATGAGCGCTTGCAGCACCATTAGTAGGTGCCACTCACGCGTTGCCAACCTCGAGATATTAGTTCTTAAATCTCGTTAGCCCAGTAATTTCACTAGCGTACAATGCCCTTCAAACCGGAACACAGTAGTGCCTAAGCATTACTATTTGGCGGCAGAATATTGGACACTGCGGTGGTACGTACCTAACCGGCCTCTTGCAACAAAAGACCTCTACCACCAGTGTGACTGATTGCACTGGTGGAATAATCTCTGTTGTGACAGAGGTTATCCCAACAGCGGACGATGGGGTCGTCACATCCCGACGCGACGCGGGGTATGCACTATACCAACATAATATACAATTATTAAAATGAGAACAGGACTGGACTCGTGACTAACTTCACACTGACAACTAAGTGAAAGTAGCATTAGTATAAATGCGAAAACATATATAATTATTATGCTCTAACAAATAGAGCAATTTATGAAAATATATTCGTACAAAATCTGTTTGTTTGTAAATGTTTGACTTCTAGGAATATCTAATCTCAATTTAACCGGAATAAGATTCAGGCATTCATTTTTTTTTAGCTGTACTGACAAAATGGGAAGCTGTTGGCAAACCCGGTTCCTTGTGGCGGATTATGCACTGCAATGCTTATTTGAAACACATTATATGTTGGTGTACGGTATGGAATTACATATTCGAAGGTAATCGCTCCGTTGACAATTCGTAACCGGCCAAATCTACATAACACAACAAAAGGCAAGAAAAAAGAGACGCAGCGAACAAAAAGAATATATACTGCGGTTTAATTTAAACATCTCAAACCATATATTTTATACCGAGCTATTTACATTTTAGTTTTTATCATGTCTTCCCATTAAAATGAACTCGTATTTAGTTTTTTATTTACTTTTCTTTTCCAACGAGTCGGAACCTACGTCGAGACAAAAGGACCTGGATAATTGAGTTTTCGTAGAGAGCTTTTCGGCGCGTGTGTGAATTATTCGTGCCTGTTTTCACCTACGAATACAAACATACTGTTTTGTCTATTTTCTCCTGGTCTTATTCAAAAAGCGAAATAGGACAAACAACATATTTAAGAATTCTTATTATAAAAGTATTTTAATGCTTCTAAAAATTTTGAAATAAAACGCTAACGTTTGCACCAAATATCTTTATTATTTGTTATAAACTTATTGTATTACTCGGATATTGAATCCTAGACAGCAGTACAATAAACCAAAAAATCATATCTGCTGGTGCATGACGAAGTTTGGAACCTATTTAAAACGATGCATAAGAAAGAAAATATTTGAAAATTTGTCATTCTAATAAAACGTCACATTGATAGTTGCTTCAATATTTCACCATGCAAATTTTTATTGTCGTACCGAATAGAAGGACGAATCGTTGAAATCCGACGTAGCAGTTACAGTGCTGTGCAATTTATTTCGTTATCTAGTAAAGGGATTAAAGCATTGTTGGTTATAATAAGTTGTTCATAATGTTAACCCACTTGGATAAAGATAAAGACTCAAGGCTATCCTTAGCTTAGTTTGATACAAAATTAATAGTAACCACGCCTGTGGTTTTATATCCATTTTAAAAGACAGTTGCACAATATTATGCGCTGCCATAGACTATTACGGTTGTTACTTGCATTTCGGGAACTTCAAAACTTTTTTGATGTCAGAAGAGGCAACCGGGCAGGAGGCTCACTTGATGTTAAGCGATTACCTCCGTCCATTGACATCTGCAGCACCAGAGGGCATGCAATGCCTTGCCACCCTTTAGGATGCAACTGGTTATATTATTAGCATAGTTGTTGTGTCAATATTTATCTTTTTCCTCTTTATCCTATCAGAAATGAAGTCTTCACTGTTTTATTTTTCAACAGATAATTTCACCACAAACTCATAAATAAAAAATAGGAGAATAAATTATGATTCTGTTAAATATTTTCGTTCATATGCTCTTTGTAATCTAATAGCATTTACGCTTTAATAAATTTGTACAAATTTGTTATCGTGGGCTAACAATTTACGGTGCAATTATGTTTTAAACTACAAAAACATGATAAATTTAAACTGTGAGCTAAAATTTTTATGATAACAAAAAACTTACAGCCGTAAAATAACGATCAACGACATTGTGGCGCAGCGGTAGCGTTTGAACCTGGACGGTCGTGGGTTAGATTCCCGCTCGGAGCAGATGTTTGTTATAAATATCTATTACGGTCTGTGCGTTGTCCTTATGAGTCTCCCCACCTTGCCTCTGAGAGCACGGTAAGCTGTCGATCCTATTTGTTATCATAACATGTGATATTATTCGTTAACTCTTTTAAAGTAATTTGCTCTTATCCAATGAGTTACTGGTTCGCCCCTAGGGTTGCGGAGGTCAGATGGCAATCGCTCTGTGTAAAAATAGTATCCCGTCATCATCGTCATCATTTGGGTAAGGGTAAGACAATGAGGGTTCCACTGAGTCCCACACTACCACTGCCTAGTGTAGTTGACACGTACACTACCTGCAATGGTGTGCGTAAATGAATTTCTCAGCGAAAAAACAGGATAAGATTATAAGCAGACCCTGGGTAAAATTACGGGAATAATACTAAGTAGAATAAGTAATATAATAATCTTTACAATTTCTGTCTGGTGTACATCATAAATCATAATTGTAAGCTTAAAATATAGCGGTGTATTACATATCGAGTATTTGGTTAAACATTATAAATTGTTCCAAAATGAACTGTTTAGTTTTGTTAATTTAAGTTATTATTTTCACAATGTATTGGATTTTCATCTTCTATATTTAGCAGTTAATTAACTCCATCGGCTGCTGCTCTCAGGCTCTGTGGTTTTGCTTTCGATATTTTAATTATTTTCGCTTCATTAAAAAGTGAAATTCAAAATTAGTTATAGCAGAGATTTAATTGATAAAATAGGAACAATAGGAGTAAATAAAATTATTTGCTCATTTGTATTTCCAAGAGCTATATTATATGCAGCAGCTATGTTCGTAACTGTGACATAATAATCCCTATGATAAGTGGAGCCTTTAAAAATATTAATTTAGTATATTATAATAAGATTAGAGCTCCGTACAGGGTATCAATGGAACCCTATTATTAAGCCTCCGTCCGTCTGTCGACCGGCTGTAACTTGCGAACCGTAATAGGATATGTAATTCTGTAGCTACAACAATAAATACTAAAAATAAAATAAATGGGGTCTCCTTACAAAAGAGTTGATATTTTTATTCTACTGTGGTACAGAACCCTTTATGTTCGAGACCGACACACACATGGCCAGTTTTTTAGACACACACACACACATGGCCAAAATGTCAATACCAATTGATGGAGTCTATGGATGCCATTTTAAGTATTGACTAAACCTCGCAGTATGGCGACAAAATACTAGAAAACAATGTTAGAACTGAACCAGTAATGAACATAATATTATGATTGTTAACATTCCCAGCAATGTTTATTTACGTATTAAAGTAAGATTTGTTGGTATAATACTCACGCTTAATGAGATTAAATTTTCAACAACTCATAGTCTGGGATGCATTTGGATCAAAATTATGTTTGCGACGCTAAGTGCATGCGACGAGACGCAGTTATAGCACCTAGAAGCAAGCTATTTCAAAGGCAAACATCAAACAATCTTCTATTTTGTATGATTCCTACTCCCACGTTTCAGCTAAGATAGTTTACCTTAATATCGTCTTGCATTTAAAGTAAATAAAAACAGTTTAAAATGTTAATGAAAACACGTAATACGATGTAAAAAAGCGTTACTAATATAAAATGTAAAAGACGATGTATGACGCTCATATCCGGGTGCGCTCACTGATCGGTAAACGATCGGTGGGTAAAGCAACTTTAGGCGCGGTCAGTCACTAGATGGGTGATCGCATAATGGTACTTCAACTGAGCGTCTCCGTGCTTCGAAGGGCACGTAGAAAGTCGGTCCCGGCTTTTATCAATTTGATGACAGTCGATAAGTCAAGTCAGAGGCCTATACGAGCGACCTGAACAACTCTGACACTAGGTTGGCCACTAACCACTCGATAAGAAGATAAGAAGAAGATGTAAAAATTTTGCATTCGTAATTATTCTTCTTATTCTTCCTAGCATTATTCCCGGTATTATACAGGTATTTCCCCAGGGTCTGCTTATTACTCTTGTCCGGATTTGAGAGGTTACTATCATATAGGTGACCTATCATGAGTTCAGCCTTCTCCTCACAAGGTTATACATATTATGATACTATTGGGTATAAAATTCACTTCTTCTTCTGCCATTATTCCCGATATTTACAAGGGTCTGCTTATTACTCTTACTGGGATTTGACAGGTTACTAGTTTTTACACAGAGCGATTGCCATCTGACCTCCGCAAACCTAAGGGCGAACCAGTAACTCATTGGATAAGAGCAATTTACTTATAAAGAGTTAACGATTGTTATCAGATGTTATGTGATTACAATCAGGACCGACAGTTTACGTGGTCTCCGAGGCACGGTGGGGACACCAACAAGGACAAACGCCCAGACCGAAACAGATATTTTTAAGATCAATGCAAACATCTGCCCGAGCAGGAGTCGAACCCGCAACCGTCGAGGCTAAATGCAACTACCCACAATGCCACAACGGTGTCAATTTATTGCAGTCATAATTATTAAAATTTAATCTTTAAAATGTTACTTATTGTGTATCGTAGACGGCATTTAAGAGTTTTGCCTTTCTGGGTCTTTACTAATATAACATAACGGTACGGATAGTGCTATTTCACGTCAATAACATATGACCTGGCGCTGAACAATAGTTGAAAAACAGTAAAAATTAGGAGTGAAACAGAAAACATGGACACCAATGTGAAAACAGCAAATCTACAATATAAATATTAGTTAATTTTAGTTATAATATTACAGGCGGGGACACGCAAATCATTAAATCGTTAAATGGTGACGACGGTGTGGCGCAGCGGTAGCGAACCAGCCTTAAACGCCACAGTTCGCGGGTTTGATTCCCGCACGGAGCATAATATGTTTGTATTTACCATGCACGCATATTTTCCGGTCTGGGTGTATTTGTCCTTGTCCTTGTATGTTTCCGGACCCCCAACACATGATATATCTATCCTAATGGGGGCCGTTGAGTGTGTAGTATTTATTTCTTTTATTTATTTAAATGGCTGTTGGGATAACCTCTGTCACAGCAGAGATTATTGCACCAGTGCAATCAGTCACACTGGTAGGTGGTGGCTGGTGGTAGGTCTTTTGTTGCAAGAGGCCGGCTAGGTAGGTACCACCGCAGTGTCCAATATTCTGCCGCCAAATAGTAGTGTTTAGGCACTACTGTGTTCCGGTTTGAAGGGCACTGTACGCTAGTGAAATTACTGGGCGAACGAGATTTAAGAACTAATATCTCGAGGTTGGCAACGCGTGAGTGGCACCTACTAATGGTGCTGCATGCGCTCATAGGCTGAGGCAGCCACTTACCATCAGGTGGGCCGTATGCTTGTTTGCCAACTTCTAACATAAAAAAAAACATTTAAATCATGAAGAAATTGTTATAATGTTTTCTTTCTTTGCTTGTTTCCCATGAATATTGGCACAAAGAATAAGGTTTACATGCATACAAGGCAGTCGGGTAAAAAACTAACAGTACTAATTTGGTTTGTGTAACCCGCCTTCGCAAGCCAGCACACGTCTATATTTTGATTCACTTTACAAAACACAGTATTTAAATTTAAACCAGTTTTCAGGAGTACAGAGCAGCTGAATATTTTAACGTGATGTTGAACTTTAGCCATACTGAAAACGTTTTATTCCTGGAATGAATTCCTATGTTATATTCATATCAGATGCTAAAAATGGATATGTGTTATTGATAGAGCGAAGCGAGAACTGAGTTTATTTGAATTTTGAACATTCTGGCCTTTGTTTACTTGTCTGTTTGTATGTATTTATGTATATTTAATAATACTGTAATATATTATTGTATAATAATATATACATACATACGTATTGCTTCAAAAGTTCTAATCTTTTCTATATGTCTATCTCGTTTTTATATTGTATTTTTGATTATTATTTATAATCTTACTTACATAATTGTGGCTACATCTCAATCATTGTATTTTCTTTCGAAACCCACGATAAAGGCTACCTAGAGTGGCGTCCATTGATCATTTTACATCAATGTAGGTTAAGTTAATTATTGAAACGTAGAAATGAATGCTGGTGTGTGTGCGTGTGTGTATCGAGCGTACTGCAAGAAACGAGCACACGAGCAAGTGAGTGCACCGGGTGCGCAACTCTCTCTCTGTCTCTTTTTATCATATAACCTATTGAAATATACAGATTTTATTTCGAAATCTTTTCGGAGTTAAAAAAAAAAAACGTAAGGAGCTTCGTTCCTGATGGGAGTCGACAAGCCCCCGACAGCACAATTTTAATTAAAAATTAAATTATGTTATATACATTTGTTCGACGATACACGTAAATGGCTAAACAAAGATACAATTCCTTGTGTTTAAATTTCCTTAATACTTTTTCTTGTTCATATTTCATATATATTCTTTTCTAATCATAAATTAATGTTACGGGTTTAATAATTTATTTTGCATAAAGCTAGCAAAGAGGCTTACTTATGGCCCACCTAATTTTAACTAGTCATTATTACCTTGCTACTTTCAACACTATTACAAACATAAGCCTGTTACGTTTATATTAGAGAAATGGTTGTTACGGCTTCAAATCATCAAACAAAACACAATAGAATTTCATGTCAATATTTTATCTACGACTAGCTGCGCCCGTGAAACCACTCGCGAAGTGTACCAATTTTTCTATACTGCATGGAACCCTAATTCTTTTTAAAAATGAAAGTAGCCTAACCCGAACCGTAGCCGAACCCTGTTAAAATTGGTCCAGTTGACTCATAGATTGGCAGTAACAAAAAGAAAGACAGACAGACAAAAATTTAAACAAAATAGTTTTATGTCAGTACAGCAGGTATATACTTTCAAAGGCATTTAATGAGAAGCTATTAATATAGAATTACAAACATACTCTTAAATTTTATTTATATAGATCTTTCATGCAAAAAATACACAAATAACATAATACAAAAAATCGAATGTCACGATATATTAAATCTTTTCCGAAGGATTTTAATTTTACTAATAGAAAATCCCTAAAAGCGTCAAGGCTTATCTCAAAGGTTAGTGATAGCTCTATTGAAAAACCGTGTCCAACTCCGGATTTAGTTTCCCGCCGGGATCTATAGACTGATATTTTCGTCGAGAAAATTTGTAAGTATACATTTCGTTAAGTACAAAAAGAAAGTTGTATGTAAATATAATATTTTTTACGTTTTTATTGAATATTTTTTGGCAATAATTTTGACATAATATATAGCTTTTTAGGTTTGGGTTGGACAAAATAATGACATGATGCTAACTTTGAACGATTTTATCTACACTATGTGTTGTCACGGTAGAGCCATGCTTCTCTCAGCACAAATGAGTCGGTTTGACCTCTCACAGAAAATAGGCGTAAAGTAACTGTTGTGTTTCGTGTGATGAGTGAGAGCGCTGGAGGCCTAATCTTTTTTTTTAATGCAAAATAGGCTTACGTTTGACCTCAATCTCGCTTGGTGGAAGGCGAAGATGAGGTCTAAGATGGAGCACGTATGCCTAGAAGGTGTCTGTTCACTCTGGCCTTAAAGGTGTCCAGGTTATAGCATTCTGGAAAAACTGACCGCGGCAAAGAGTTCCACTCCTTAGCCGTCCTCACTCTCACTCCTTTGTTCCCTACCTTCTTCTTCCTTGTGTTGACAATATAATTTGGGCCGTTAAGTGTGTAGCGTTTAAATAATTAGCGGTTAGTAAAAAAAACCGGCGTCGGGATGTGACGACCCCAACGCCCGCTGTTGGGATAACCTCTGTCATAGCAGAGATTATTCCACAGGTCTTTTGTTGCAAGAGGCCGGCTAGGTAGGTACCACCGCAGTATCAAATATTCTGCCGCCAAATAGTAATGCTTAGAGGCATTACTGTGTTCCGGTTTGAAGGGCACTGTACGCTAATGAAATTACTGCGCAAAAGACATTTACGATCCAATATCTCGAGGTTGGCAACGCGTGAGTGGCACCCACTAATGGTGCTACAAACGCTCATAGGCTACGGCAACATAAAAACTTGTAACATAAAAAAAAACATGACATAAAGCAGTCAGATAAAGTTTTTGTTGTATATTTGCGCTACTCGTTTACAACCAATTTCTTTTAAAAAAGCTGACGATTACGGCCAGTGTATAAGAAATTTAAAGCAATTATAAAATTTTGATTAGTTGGATGCTTACGGTTGAAAATGGAATGCCTAGAACAACAATTTATGGGTTTTGTGATGTTTTAGAAAAGGCTTATCAGATTTTGCTGATAACCAACCTTCGGCCGAACATCCTCTTTGAGGATAATAAATATAAATATAGCATACAAATGTCCTAGAGCAAAATTGCTATTACTTTTAATTATGTAACATAAATTATTTTTACCTTCGATATTTAATTAATTGGCTAGGACACGGTGAGTAATATTAATTAATTATGAAAAGATAAAACAGCATGACTAATTTTGAAGTTGATTAATAATTAGATAATGACTTTAAGTTGACCATTATTTGTTTTTCTGAAAAGAAAAATATTTTGGACGTGATAGCCGTAATTTTTTTATCATCAATTACGAATCGTATCCAAAAATTAGGTTGGAAAATGTTTGAGTCTGTTTTTCAAATATATCTACCACCTTATAGGCCGAAACTTCCTCCGTCTCTGTCCTTTTCCATTTCTCTCTTCTTCTCTCCTAGACCAACAATACCAAGCCCCGGATTCCCAAACCGCAACTTAAAGCCACTGCATGTAGATTAGGTGCTTTTGTTAACATATGTTTTCCCATTCCCATAACTTTGTTTTTCATATTATCTTGAATTATTAATATGAAATTACTTAAGTAAATAATAAATAAACGCTGCACGCTCAACGGCCTCAATTAGGATAGTAATATCCTGTGTCGGGGTCCGAAACATTCACAATGACAAGGACAAATACACTCAGACCGGAAAATATGCTTGCATGGTCAATACAAACATATTATAATATCTCTCGTTGGCAACGCGTGAGTGGCACCTACTAATGGTGCTGCAAGCGCTCATAGGCTACGGCATCCACTTACCATCAGGTGGACCGTATGCTTGTTTGCCAACTTGAAACATTAAAAAAAAAAAAAAAAATTAAAATTGACTTAAAACATTCGATTATATTCACATTTATCTCAAATAAACAGCTCAATAGAAAAAAAAACTAACTTTAAAAACCTAAAATATACAAAAGACTTTGTTTTCAGACTTCATACTATAAGTTTTCAATTTAAAGCTGAACATATTAAATTACTACAAAGACTAAAGCTAGAAAGTATAGTGAAAATTCCTTCTCACTAATAATAGCTCAAAGTGACTCTACCTTTAAATTAACAGGCAATTACTGACGACTTTAAAATGGCGTCCGAGAGTAAAACTAACCATTTTCTTTTCGTAACTTAATATTTTAATAACCGATTTCTTACTCTGATTCTCGCATTTCCAATATTAAATCTCTTACAAATTTCCTAATATACATTTTTATTGGATTTTATACCTAATCTGATAGTAATCGTTAACTCTTAATGGGAAATTTGGTCTTATCTAAAGAATTACTGATTGGTCCTTAGAGTTGAAGAGGTCAGATGGCAATCGCTCTGGGTAAAAACTAGTAACCTGTCAAACCCGGGTAAGAGTAATAAGCAGATCCTGGATAAATATCAGGAATAATGGCAGAAGAAGAAGTGTATATAAATACACCTGATGGTATCATAGTGTTGTTTTATTTGACGACGTTGTGGCGCAGCGGTAGCGAACCTGCCTTAAACGCCACTGGTCGCGGGTTCGATTCCCGCTCGGAGCATAATATGTTTGTATTGACCATGCAAGCATATTTTCCGGTCTGGGTGTATTTGTCCTTGTCATTGTGAATGTTTCCGGACCCCCGACACAGGATATTACTATCCTAATGGGGGCCGTTGAGTGTGCAGTGTTTATTAATTTATTGATTTTATGTAACATTCAACTTAATTATAATAACTGTATTAAAACCAAAAACATTAAGAACGACTTGTGGCGACGTTTTGTTGTGTACGTTGTTGCGCAGCGGTAGCGAACCTACCTCAAGCGGTACAGGCTCGCGGGTTCGATTCTCACTTGGAGCAGATGTTTTATTAATCGCGCTTAATGGCATGAGTTCCGCTTTGGTTGTGTCTGTCTTTGTCGGTGTGTGTGTATCGAGACCCCGAGACAGATTGTCACTACCCTAAAGGGAACCGTTGAGTGTCTAGCGTTTATTTATTAACTCAAATTATATGTATCGTGTAAAATGAAATATATTTTCCATTTATGAATTAACCTTAGTATCTCGAGTCATCGACCATGAGCGGAGTGGACTAAAAACAATGGATAATTACCATTTATAATGACTTATATTAATTACCTCGAAACAGGTTGTAAGTAAATATATATTTTAACTGGTTATTCTCATAAAACAACAAGTACCTAATATGTTATGCTCTGTAAAAAATATGATCATTTTAGCATAGAGTTACTTCATTACAGTTATTGTAAATAAAAAATTACGGTATTTTACTCAGATTTTTTATTTCGTCTGAAAATGAAATCGACTTTTACTATAAGAGACCTTGAAAAAAATTTTCAAAAATACCTGAATACAAGCATCAACTAATTTGTAAGTCATAAAATTAATTTTGTCAGTAAATCTAACAGTACAGATTATATAAAAACCTAAAAAAACCTTATCGTTACATGAACAACAGGCATAAGTTGCAGTAATAACATTTATGATTATTTTATTAATATTAGATAACAATAAGCATTAAGGAGAAACCTTTGTGCTTTAATGCTTTGTTATAATATTTCCACTTTAATGAAAATATTGTACTTGGTTAAATAAATAAATAATAAATTAATTTATGCAGATCTTTCATACCTAGCTACTATAGTATTTACATAAAAAAAATACGTGTATCGATAGTCGTACCAACATTCAAAATATTTCGTGTTACACACACATACGTAAACTGTGTTTATATCGCTGTAACATTGATATAGTACTTTAACGATACATGTTAACCTTGCATGACGTACACGATAGTTGATAAAACTCAGTCCATTACAACAACTCGGCGAATAAAGACGCGTTTAAAAATGACAGAAAACGAAACGACTTTAACGTTTTGGGACGAATTAACTAGTCCCATAAATTTAATTTTAGTGTTTTTCATATTGTACCTTCTGTATAAGATCTTAAAGTCCCATTTGGAGACTTCGGAACCTCCGTCGCCTCCACCGCCGCCGATGCCCAAACTAAGAAAGGATATGACGGTAGCTGAATTGAAGAAATATGATGGTACTGATGCAGAAGGAAGAGTGCTGCTGGCCGTGAACAGTATTATCTTCGACGTGACGAGAGGGAAACGTTTTTATGGACCAGGTATGTTGAATTTTATTACATACAGTAGAATTCTTACCTAAATATCGTCGTTCAATTTTAAATTGCGTCGTGTGCATGATAATTACAACGACAATTTGAATTTTTATTTCCACGTTCACGATAAGATTTAATAGTTAAGTCTTATTACGAACCATGTTTCTAAACACCGTAGAAATAAAGGCTACATTGCAATAACCATAAACGTTGTTACTGAGGCCGCTATACAACGCCTTGACGGTGGTCGTGCATTCATTACATTAAAAATAGTAATATCAATGTCAACCTCACATATTTTAATTACATTTATCAATACAAAAATTCTCGAACAACTATATTATAGTATACAAATCAACAATTTTAATACATAGCAAGTACAATAAAAATAAGTATTCACGATTGATAAATTTAAACCTCGCTCCCAATATGTATGTCAAATCAAATCTAAGCTAACTTAAGTATCGCTTATCTCACCGTTATCAAGCCATATTATCTACACAGAATGTTCTCTATACGCTTGGGACTTGTAGATGAAATAAACACACATACTAATACGACGACGTACGACGTTGTGGCGCAGTGGTAACGAACCTGCCTTAAGCGCCACAGGTCGCGGGTTCGATTCCCGCTAGGAGCATATGTTTGTATAGACCATACGGGTATGTTTTCTGGTCTGGGTGTGTTTTTAGGTAGTAGGACAGATGACTCTACTCCACCTGATGGTAAATGGAAATAAAGTCCAAATGCGAAGGCGGCTAATAGAGTTGCGGAATGCAACCGCGTTTTTGTCCTTATCATTGTGTATGTTTCCGGACACAGGATATAACTATCCTAATGGAGACCGTTGAGCGTGAAGCGTTTATTATTTACTAGCCTCTAGTATATAATATACTGTGTACAGTCAAGTTATTAATCTGTTTTTATGTAATCATCGTATAGTACAATTATTTTTTTAAATTTCTAATGTGAATTCACACGTGGTAGGAGTCAAACTTTGTATTCTGGTTCATTTGTAAGAGAATGAGATAAACATACTGTGGAGCTGGTGAATAGAAACAAAGACACACAGAGAGAGAAAGACAGATAAATATTTATTTATTTATTTTTATTTATTTTATTTTAGGAAGACAATCGGTCACAAATATGATAAAGTAACAACAATAGCAAACATTGTAAGCCATTAATATGTCTCCACATGTAGTATCATACTAATACCTTTTACAGTTATATACTTAACTTAACTTAACTTATATAGTTACAATGTTGCATCACTGCGCCAAAAAAAAAAAATAGTTACTTAATTACAAAAAAAATAATTGACTCAATTTTTATACATGTATAGTTGTCTCTTTTTCGCTACAACTTTTCGTTACTAAAAATGCAATTCACATACGAAAAGACCTTCTACACACTTACTTTTTACGAAAGAGTCAATATTTATGTAACGATAACTTCATATACTTAAAAAAGAATGTTGCAGAAGAATTCTTAAATCTGGGATTTCGTCATGAGGTTTTAGAAGATTTATGACCACTTCTGTATAAAACACAATCGCTAAGTCACCATTAAAAGAGACACAAGCATTGTTACGTGTTTCACTGAAATAGTTATTATGAAAATCATATTATCGACTGTTTGTTGCGTTTCCTTGAATTTCAAACTGTAACTGACTGAAATCCGATTAAATATACAAACGGTACCAGTGTTTGTGGATAGCTGTTTGGAATACAAATTTTTACTTTGAATTTGTCTCTGATTCCGTTACTATGTTAAAATGAATCTTTATTGATAGACATCCGCGTTACTTGCTTATCTTTCAATGTTATCATTAAACTTAAAAAATAAATAAACGCTACACACTCAACTGCCCCCATTAAGATCATTATATCCTGTATGACAAACACACCCAGACCGGAAAACATGCCTGTACGATTAATACAAACATCTGCTCCAAGCGGAAATCGAACCCGCAACCGTCAAGGCTAAAGGCAGACTCGCTACCCACAACGCCACAACGGTGTCTAAATAGACTTACAATTACATGATTTTAAATGGTAGACATCGTTGTGGTATTTTGTTAACTAGTCTACATTTAGCCTCAACGATTGCGGGTTCTTTTCGGACACCGTTGTGGCGTTGTGGGGCACGATGGGGAGACCCGTGTGGGTCTCCCCACCGTTCCTCGGAGAGCACGTTAAGCTGTCGGTCCCGGTTATTATCAATAACATCTGATAATAATCGTTAACTCTTGATAAGTAAATTGCTCTTATCCAATGAGTTACTGGTTCACCCTTAGGGTTGCGGAGGTCAGATGGCAATCGCTCCGTGTAAAAACTAGTAACCTGTCAAATCCGGATAAGAGTAATAAGCAGACCCTGGGTACATTAAAATACCGGGAATAATGCTAGGATGAAGAAGAAGAAGATTGCGGGTTCTTTTCTCACTCGGACAGGTTTATTGATCAAATATCTGTTTCAGTCTTGTCATTTGTCAAGCACGTCAAGCTGCCAGTCCCGATTGCTATCACATAATCTCTGATAAAAATCGTTAACTTTTAAGGTGGTTTGATTGAAAACGCTCTGTGTAAAAACTAGTAACCTGTCAAAACCGGGTACGAATAATAAACAGAATTTTAAAATTTAATGATAAATTATTTGATAAAATATGCGTCATGAACCTTAGTAGATAAAGAACTGAAATTTTCATTTTCAAAAAATATGTAGTTTCTTTGCCGCTACAAAAACAGACATTAAAAATCATTGGTCCCTAAACTTAGACAATAAGAATCTTGTCAAATATTGACGGCGATACGAAACGCTTCATTTGGAGTCCAACACATATTATTATTTTCTTTATAATAAGTCAAAACAATGCACGTGTTACAATACTCAACAGCACGATGAGTAAGGCAATTTAAATGAGCTTGACCTTGGCACTCATTTTTTTGTGCACGAGACTGCTGCGTATTCTCAGTAACATCATCTATAATATTAACAATGTTTCACGTGCCTGCACAGTTCAGATTTTTATGAATATATTTTTTTTTTGACGGTTGGCAAATAAGCATACGGTCCGCCTGATGGTAAGCAGTCACCGCAACCTATGAACCCTTTCAATACTTGAAGTATAAGCGCATTGCCAACCCAAGGAACGGGAAAGACGGGATGAGAAGGGAAAAGGAAGGGAACCGAAGCGGTGGGAGATTGGGTCTCCAGCGCTCTCACTCATCGCACGAAACGCAACAGTACCTAATGATACTGTTATTTGACGCCGATTTTCTGTGAGAGGGTAGTACTTCCCCGGTCCAGCCGGCCCTTTTGTGGTCTACCACCGTAAAATAATATATTGCATATGACTAAATATAAGTCATTAATAATTTTTTTATCATTTTTAGAAATGTCTGCCTGTTTGAACTGTAGGTTTCATGGAAGATATCGCTTGTAAGCGATAACATTGCCTTTTGTGCATTATTTGTGTTTCTTATGTTTTCATGTCTGTATGTTTTTGCGTGTGGGGTGCAATAAAGTATATTATTATTATTTGTACACGCGTCACGGCACACTGTACACAAAAGTCAGCAAGAAAATTATTAAGTATATTCTCGAGTTTAGTTTTTGTTTCGGACATGGATGAAATTTTGCACACAGATAGCTTATTGGTCGGATTAACATGTAGGACACTTTTTTCCTGGATATTTATCGAGGATTTTAGGTTAGGTTCCCATGGTATAAGCAAAAAACATACAGTAAAACACAGGCACATTATTAACTTGTAGGATTTTTTTTTTATGTAAGAGTTTGCCCCAAACGGGCAGGAGGCTCACCAGATGTTAAGTGATCACTGCCGCCCATGAACATCTGCAACACCAGAAGGCATGCAGGCGCGTTGCCGACCTTTAAGGAAAGAATAGGCTCTTCTCTTGAAGGTTCCCAAGTCGTATCGATAGAAGTATTTCTTTTATTTTCCATAGATCTTATATTATATAATTTCAAACACATCCCGGTGATCCAGATCTGGCTCAGTTCAATAGCTTAAATATTGTTAGATACATTATATAATTAACTAGCGGCCCGCTCCGACTTCGCACGGGTATAAAATATATAGCCTATGTCATTCACTGAAAAAATGATTAAAATCGATCCAGTAGTTTTGATTTATTCATTACTGCCCGTGGCCCGCACCCAAATGTAATTATTTACGGCATCACATTAGAAACCTCAAAAAAAAAATTTCGCCATTATTTAATGGATTATTATACATATAAACCTTCCTCTTCAATCACTCTATCTATAAAAAAAACCGCATTAAAATCCGTTGCGTAGTTTTAAAGATTTAAGCATACATAGGGACAAAGAAAGCGACTTTGTTTTATACTATGTAGTAATACGTTAAACAGCGACTGTCAAGACAATAACTGTCTCGACTGTGAATAGGTTAAATATAAGTAATAAAGCAATTTTTTTGTCAAAATAAAAATGTTTTGTATTGATATATAGTACTAAACCATATATGGAATCACAACTTATATCTAGTTGAATTATAGAGTCTTAGGTACAATTATTAAAAACAACTTGATTACAATGTTTAGACATATTAAAAATATTGTTGCAAAAATAGTTTTAGATGCCAATATCAACTTGCTTATAATAATTAGGCGTGGTAATCATCATTATACCCAACTTATTTATGCTGAATCATTGCTGATATAATTATCACATAATTAGAAAATTTAACAATATATTCACAACAACTAATTACCAACTAAAACAATTTGAACAAGACTTTGTAAAACGTTTATAAACCAGTAGCTTAACGGTTGAAGGGCCGACTTGACTACGTTAACGCGAGAGTTGCGAGTTCGATCCTGGCTATTGTCGTAACCATTCCTTTTTTTTTTTTTTTGGAATGTGTATTGCTGTTGGCCCTACTGGCCTTGACAGCGTCACCGGGCGGGGGCCGAGTACTGAGACTCATCCGTGATAAAGGGACAGCCCTCATGGAGGCTCAAATTTGATTCCGTCCTTAGGGTGCCTCCTGCGAAGCCGAACCACGGCTAAGGACGTCATCGGAGATGGAGGCAGCGCTCCGAGCGCATTCTATACGATAGACTCACCCGACGGTGTGAGCGCGACGCGACGTGCGAAACAAAGGACCTCGTCCTCGCCGGCGAGGACGGTGTTGTGTGCGTGTCTGTGCTGTGTAAGGGGCATTTTCTAATGTAATCCTATCGTCAGAGTCTTGCAGGACGTGCTTAGGACGCCTTACTTTTGTCGGTTGGTTACATCGGTCTGTGTAGATACAAGCATGTCTAATCAAAGGATTTGGATGGAAAGTAGTTTGATCGAAATAGTTTTGCGATAAGCGCATCCATTCCTACCACAAGCTTCAAGCAAGAGGGGCAATAGGAGTGTTAGTAATAACTTGTAAAAGCATTGCTAATATTCTTTAAAAAGATATACCTCCTCCTTTTAGGTTCCGTAGCCAAATGGAAAAAACGGAACTCTTATAGTTTCGTCATGTCCGTCTATTCATCCGTTCGTCTGTCCGTCTGTCCGTCCGTCCGTCCGTATGTCACAGTCATTTTACTCGGAGACCATTGGCTCTCTCTATGCGAAATGTACTAAATAGATGTATGGACACCGTTGTGGCGTTGTGGGTAGCGAGTCTGCCTTAAGCCTCGACGGTTGCGGGTTCGATTCCCGCTCGGAGCAGATGTTTGTATTAATCGTACAGGCATGTTTTCCGGTCTGGTTGTGTTTGTCCTTGTCATTGTGAATGTTTCCGGACCCCCGACACAGGATATCATTATCCTAATGGGGGCCGTTGAGTGTGTAGCGTTTATTATTATTATTGTTTATTCTATGAACCACACAACGATTCTGTAATGAAATCTTAAAATATAAATGAATTAAGGGAAGCAGGCCATACATGTAACTGAGTGTTGGAAAAAAAAATTCAACGTGTGAGATATCTTTGGATAGATCTTTCGAAATTATAAGGAGGTTTGACTTTGACTTTTTTCATTAAGTCAGTAGTTGTTGAGATATTAGCTTCTAAAATCATAAAAATTGTGTCCCCCCACTCTAACTTTTGAACTATGAAATTTAAAATTCTGGAAAAATTTGAGCTTATATGAAATCAAATAAAATTTCAACCACATTTGGTTTGAAGAAGATAGGTCTACAAATTTAAGAGATATACAAGTTTTTCCCATAACTTTGTTTTTCATATTATTTTTAATAATTACTATGAAATTACCAACTTCTTTTTGCGGTCGTATTAATTCCTTATATTTTGAAAGCCCTTAAGATTCTTCATAATCAAGCTGCGGAACCCTTTAATTTCAACTGTGCGTAGTCCACAACGCATTTGACTGCTTATTAATCTTATTTATATTTCTAAAACTACAAACAAGAAGTAGATAGTATATGTATGGAATAACACATCTAGCCATGACCTTCATGGCCCCATCAAATTCTTTTGTCGTAATTTCCATGAGAATTTACAATTCATAAATATGGCTGAATTTCGTTGATGTAACCTTGAATCTCATCGAGTAAAAAGAAAATACAATGGTGCTTAATCACAGCCATGATATATAAGGATTCTTAACGGTGGTAGAGCCATGCTTCTACTAGCACGAATGGGCCGGCTCGATTGGGGAAGTACTACCACTACAGGTGCCACTGACGATATTGGTTCTTATAATTTCCTTTGACCAGTAATTTCACTAGCCTACAGTGCCCTTTAAACCGGAAACAGTAATTCCTAACTACTGTTTGGCAGTAGAATATTTGACACTGCAGTGGTACCTACCTAGCTGGCCTCTTACAACAAAAGACCTACAACCAGTGTGACTGATTACATTGGTGGAATAATCTCTGCTGTGACAGAGATTATTATCCCTACAGCGGGCGATGGGGTCGTCACGTCCCAACGCCGAAAAAAAAATATAGAAATAATAACAACAAATTAAATTTCCAAATAATAATTCGTCTTATTTTTTTGTGTGTTTGTTTTGTTTATCGCGATAAAATCCGCGTCTGTGAACACGATATTAAAGATTATTTTCTGTCGGATAAGATATGCGGAAATAATATTATGAATTTTGTTATGATCTAATCAAAAACTCTCGAGATAAATAACGTAACTTATCATGCTATAAAAGATCACTGCATCCATTCTTTTTATTTTATGTATTTTTCACAGCAATTTTTTTTTTTTTTTCTTTTCTTCATGTGTTTGCTGTTGGCCCTACTGGCCTTGACAGCGTCACCGGGCGGGGGCCGAGTACAGAGACTCAGCCGTGATAAAGGGCAGCCCTCACGAGGGCTCCAATTTGATTCCGTCCTTAGGGTGCCTCCTGCGAAGCCGAACCACGGCTAAGGACGACATCGGAGATGATAAATAAATCTTTTTAACCCCGACGTGATTTGAACACGCAACCCTCTGATCTGGAGTCAGACGCGCTACCGTTGCGCCACGGAGTCGGTTGTAGCAATTTTCACCTACAGGCTAGTTCGGTGAAGTTTGTTCATTACATTTTTAAGACAGTTGAATTATTAGTAATAAGTATATTATTACCTTTTATTATTTAATAATAATAATAATAATAATAAACATTATTGATCACTATTTACACTGCTAACAATAAGAGAACAAAAAAAAACAGAAAACATACCAAAAAGAAACAAAAAAACTGAAATAACAAAATAAAAATATAAAAAAATCCTTGTAATAATCCTAAAACTAAAAAGCAAAATAATATAAAATATATATTTCTCAATGTTATATTTTAAACATTTAAATATTTCTATAAAATAATAATAATAATAAACGTTGCACACTCAACGGCCCCCATTAGGATAGTGATATCCTGTGTCGGGGTCCGGAAACATTCACAATGACAAGTACAAATACACCCAGACAGGAAAATATGCTTGCATGGTCAATACAAACATATTATGCTCCGAGCGGGAATCGAACCCGCGACCTGTGGCGTTTAAGGCAGGTTCGCTACCGCTGCGCCACAACGTCGTCATAAAATATATTATAAACCTAATAAAGTCCCATTATATGGGAGGCAAGGTCCATGCTACTAGGGGTCAATGCTCAAAGCGAAAAGCCCTGATCGCTGAACCTCGAGAGTTTATTCATGGTTATACTTATAGTAAATTTATTATCACACAGTATTTGGTTACTTGATTATGTACAAGCAAATACTTTGTTGAGGAGTATGAGAAAAACATGACACCGTGGTGAGTAACGAATCTGACTTTAGTCTCGACGGTAATGGGTTCGATTCCCGCTCGAGCAGATGTTTATTAAAAAATACCTGTTTCGGTCTGGGCATTTGTCCTCTCCACCATGCCTCGGACAGCACGTTAGAGTGTCGGTCCCGTTAGTTATGACATAACATCTGCTAATAATCGTTCACTTTTGATAAGTAATTTGCTCTTATCCAATGAGTTAACGGTTCGCTCTTAGGGTTGCGGAGGTGAGATGGCAATCGCTCTGTGTAACATGTCAAATCCGGATAAGAGTAATAAGCAGACTCTGGGTAAATAAAACACCGGGAATAATGCTCGGACGAAGGAGAAGTAGGATGAGACAAACCTAAAACCATATATTTCAAGGATTATACAGGTCGATGACACGCCCAACAGCTGATAATATCAGTAGTATGTTTCCACTAGTTATTCGTCTAATATATATATTTTTTTTTTATGTAAGAGGGGGCAAACGGGCAGGAGGCTCACCTGATGTTAAGTGATCACCGCCGCCCATGAACATCTGCAACACCAGAAGGCATGCAGGCGCGTTGCCGACCTTTAAGGAAAGAATATGCTCTTCTCTTGAAGGTTCCCAAGTCGTATCGGTTCGGAAAGCCCGCCGGCGGAAGTTGATTCCACAGAGTGGTTGTGCGAGGAAGAAAATATCTTCTAAATCGCGCTGTTGTGGATTTCCAGACATCGAGGTGGTATGGATGGAACTTAGAGTTTTGTCGCGATGTCCGATGGTGAAATTCTACCGGCGGGATCAATCCAAACAATTCCTCAGAACACTCTCCGTGATATAGGCGATAGAAGATGCATATAGCGCTGGACTGTTATCGTTCGTGATGTAGGCCGACAATGTGAGGATACAGCCATAGGTGAAGCCTGTCTCTTCACTCTTGGTTTGAAGATACCCATAATGTAGGTGGTAGGGAAAGGTTGGAAGAGTATTCCAGACCTTGACGTATCAAGAACGAGGAATCATATTGTAGCGGGAAGCATATTTTAAAAAGCCCAGATGGCACAATGGATCGAAAACGGAGACTTTAACCGAAGGTTGCGGGATCACATCCGGGCAAGCACCTCTGAGTTAATTTGTGTTTTAAATTTATCTCGTGCTTAATGATGAAAGAAAACATCGTGAGGAAGCCTGCATTTCGTGGAAGAAATTCTAAGACATGTATATGCTGGTGGTAAGGTTTGCCTGGTTAGCTACCAGTAACGGTGGTGAAAAATACGTGACATGTGCTCAGCCGCGTTTCGAGGTCACCCAGCGTATAACCAGTTGAATCCTAAAAAAGGTCGGCAACGCATCTGCATGCCCTCTGGTATTGCAGATGTTCATGGACAACGGTTTTCGCTTCACATCAGGTGAGCCTCCTGCCCGTTAGTTCCTCGGACATTAAAAAAATATTGTGTACCAAAACACAGAGCTGATTAAATGTACACCCGAACCAATTAATACCTTGTAAAATCGCCCACGCAGCTTCTTGCCCTCTTCATTATGTAACAGTCATCAAGAATGCTTAGTACAAACCCAATTTACAGCTACAGGTTATAGTTGGAAACTCATACAAGTGACTTAGATCCCAACTAGTCATTTGATAACTTTAATTATATTCCACGAAATATTATTTAAAATGGGATACCATACTATTTTAGACGATAACATTTTTAATATAATATCAAATTTAAAAACGAATATAAAATTAACGCTTTTGCTTCTGAGAATTAATTAAAAGTCTTCATTATACAATGTATATTGTTTCTATCAACAGTTTTTATTACGTTTATTGTATTTTCAATTTTTGATAAGATCAGTTAATGGAAACCATTGTTCGGAATTCTAATTTAATTTATATTTATTTATGAATATATTTTAATGAGCAATTGTATTTTTAATAAGTTACTTTATTCTGTGAAATGATGCGTATCGGATTCCTAAAATGTTTTAAGCGCGATGAGTTGTAATCAATATTGTTGTATTTATTACTAGTCTGTTACTCGCGACTTCGTCTACATGTGATTTATACAGAAAAAAATGTGATGTAGTACAGAAAAGTTATATTAGTATCTCCGCTATATACAACATATTTGAATTAGACATTGCTTAGTATTTTCGTGAACCTAAATCTATGAAATAGTGAACCGTCCATTTTTATGCGATCCGATACAGAATTTTTAGTAATATTATTATTATTTTATTTTACTTTTATTTGCTACGTATTATTGATACTTTTTGTCAAAGCACTGTAATAATGTATATTCTACTAGTATTTAAAAAACATGAGTTTTGATATAATTACTGTAACTTAACTTTTACGTTTTTACTGTTATTTTTATTTGCATGCGGTGTTTACCTTTAACTTATCATTTTAGTCTAAGTACTTTGTAAACTTAAATTGTTTTATTGTTGTTGTGAATGATATAGTTGTTGGTAAACCTAATAAATCAAAAAAAAATTATTAATTAAAATATAAAATTAGCAAGACCTTCCTATCGGTAAGCGACTACTTTAGCCTATAGTAACTTGCAAGTAACTATATATCTGTGCTAGCCTGATGCCAAGTGGGAGGAAAATGGGGACTGAAAGAAGAATGAGGAAAAGAAAGGGGAAAAGTCATATAATGAGGAAAAAACGTCAATGTTTATTATGGAGGTAGTACCCTGCCTGAACTGCTATATTCGTGAAAAAAAATAGGATTCAGTTAAATTTAATTTTAAAATATTATGAGGAAACATTATATTTTTATATGTTATTGTAAGTTTATTATTAATTGACGTAAGTGTTAATACGTAAAATTAATTTTATGGCATTAATTATTTTGTTCAAAGCGTTTTAAGTTAACCTTGTAGAATATAAAAATTTGTAATAAGAAATAATACACCAATGTTAACGTAAATAATGTTATTTGTGAATCATAAATTAATATCATTTTAAACTGGTTACGAAATTAGGACAGTAGTATCATGTTTTTAGGGTCCGAAAAATCACAAGGAAGACCCACACCGAGATACATACGTCTATAGTCAATACACATCTGCCCGAGCGTAATTCGAAACCGCAACCTGAGGGGCTTAAGGTGGATTCGCTAGCACTGCGCCACAATGGTCGTCATAAATTGACCTCGTCTTCTTGTGAACTCTCTAAATAAAACTATGGAATAAGCCATTCGAGCGAGTTGAACAGTGTTCGATGTTTGTAAATTAATCTAAATATGATATACTGTTACGGAGAACCTTATTACTAGATAAATAAGGTTCGTAATCACCCTCTATTGTATCGTGTCTTCCGTTCGTACGAACGTTCTAGAAAGTTGTATTCTCAAAAAAATCTCGTATCATATAATAAATATAATTACGCGGGTGGAACTTTCTCGAACCCTCGACTGGCGAGTTGACTGGCTCAGTAATGACAGACTAAAATAATTACAAATTATTAACAAAAAACCATAACAATAAATATTATTCAGAGTTTCTCACGAAATTTAATATGAACAATTACCATTTTCATTTGAAATGAGGAAGTTACTACATGTCATAATATAGTAACGATGTAGGCCACACCGAATATTAGGCAAATGTGCAGCCAAACCACAATCAAGCTGACCTAATCGTGATTTAGAACCTATTACACTATTGCTGTGGTCAGCAGGACTGCGCTTATTAACCGAGTTTCTGACTCAAGCTATAAGCTTAATACATACTATATAATAAATTTGTGTATAATCTACTACTACTACGTGTATACTTTAATACACCATTGGATCTAATCGGTTTTGGTTTTCATTTTTGAAACCTCTGTTTCACCAGTTTATGTAATATCGTGTGTCGGGAATCCGGAACATAGACAAACACCTAGATAAACTGGCACAGCACTGCACAGCTTTTATAATATCACTTAAGGCAGGTTCGCTACCGCTGCAAAACAACTGCCATCCATTTTTTTTAATGATAACTTCAAAGATACAAAACGAGACTATTTGAAGTAGAATAATCGTTATCTAAAAAAAATATTTCAATTTGTCAGTTAAAAATTCTTGGGAATTAGACTTTAATTAAAATATCGCATAATAAATATAATAGAGAAAAAGTTAATAATATAATATAGTTATATTATTAAATTCATTAGGTTTTAAATTTATTATTAATTCAAATATGTTTAATTGCTTAAATAAATTTGATTCACTGTCATAAATTCAATTTACTGAATCATTTTAATTTTATAACGTTCCAGTAACAATCTTTATGAGCGCAATTATATAATATGAAAATGCATTAAAATATTATTTTACCAAACATTAAAAAATTATTTAAATAATTTCAGGAGGACCATACGCTGCATTCGCTGGTAAAGACGCAACACGAGGCTTAGCGACAGGACAAGTAGCCGCCTCTGATAAGGAATACGATGATGTTAGTGACCTCAGCCCTGATGAAGTTGCATCAGCCAAAGAGTGGGAAGAACAATTCAAAGGTGAGCAAATATAAATTGATCGTACAGTAATAGCTTGAAGGGTTGCGATGCTGAAGTTGCAATAGGCGGGGCAAATAAAAACGTCAGCTGATAACTGACGGTAGACTGCCGCTATAGAGAGAGTCGGTGGGAGCCGCTGGATGCAAGTAGCGCAGAGTCCTTTCTGTTGGTATAATTTAGGAGAGGAAATATCCAGCAGTAGACATAGATAGGTTGACTACGACGTTGACAATAAACAGGAAGTGAAACTGGCGTTAAAATTTGCTTGTTTCCTTGTGCACAAAAAATTATCGAAACCTGGCTACGCCCATGGTGACTATGAAAAGTAACGGCCTGTTAATGTCCCACTACTGAGCAAGAGCCTCTTTTCCTATTAAGGACAAAGATTTAGATCTTAATTAGAATGTAGGTTTCCTCACGATGTTTTCCTGCACCGTTAAGCACAAGATAAGTTCGAAACACAAATGAAGCACTTGAAAACTTAGAGGTGCTTGCCCGGATTTGAACCCGTCACTATCGGTTAAAGTCTACATTTTCTATCCACTGGGCCGTCTTGGCTACTTATATTGCTATTCTTAGTAATATAGTATAAATGATGTTGATGAACAATCTAAGAGTTGATATGACCCGAAACAGGGTCACCATAAACGTACAATTATCTTGTCTCCCAGCTACGAGTGTGTGAGTGTAGTTGCTCCAAGCCATTTAATGTAGTACATCTGTCACCATCATCCGTTGTAGCTGTGTTTATAACACACACTACAAACTGTTCCACATTGAATAATTGTAGTAACATTGTAACTAGGAATAGAAATGAAGAGATAAATAAACATAACATTACACTCGATGACCATTGAGGCGTGCTGGTACCGAGCTTGCATTGAGTCTCGAATGGTTCGATTCCCGTTTGACGCAGATGTTTGTTATGAATATCTCGTCCCTGGCTGGGAGAGCACGTTAAGCTGTAGGCCTCGGTTGTTATCATAACATTTGATAAAATCGTAAAAACATGAATAAGTAATTTGCTATGATCCGGTGAGTTACTGTTTCGCCCTTAGGGTTGCGGAGGTCAGATGGAAATCGCTCTGCATAAAAACTAGTAACCCGTCAAATCCGGTTAAGAGTATATGCAGACCCTGGGTAAATACCAGGAATAATGCTAAGAAGAAGAATCAATATAACACACTCAACAGTTTCCGTTAGGATAGTAAAATTCTGTATAGAAAACACACAGAAAAACATCTGTTCCAAGTAACGAATTCAGCGTTATCAGCGTTTATGACTACTATTAGTGTCATACAGCCAATTAGAAGCTAAATTTTTCCTAATTATATCGTTCTTATAACACAATACGTTGTTGGTATCACATAGTCTTAATATTTCTCAAGGCCGAGGGTCAAAGTAACATTGCGACAGACGTTACGACAATAAAAGCCCTTATTTTGAGTTTTGCACTTATTTTTCATATATTCATTACCTCCGAAACTGAATATTTATTTATTTTGGTATTTTTGATTTTATTTAATGTTGATGTAAAGACATGAAAATGAAAACATGCAACGTTTAAACTATGATTTCAAAACTTCTTTATCTGTGAAGTAACTGTTTTACAGACACAACAGTTTTTTATCTCTATCATGAGTTAAATCTTTGTAATCAAAATAACGTTTCCAAGGTCAGACAACTGACGCACCGGAGTCAATCATTAACGTATGCCTTGATCATCAGTTACATGTGTTGAGTGGACGTTATTATAGAAGCCGAAGTTCAGTTACTTTAATACAGTTGCTTTAGTACATGGAATTATTTATATGTTATATCTAATTATGATTATTACAAGCTGATATATTTTATGCCTAAAATTTTAATTAAATAAATAAAAAAATACTATTAATATTATAAATGTGAAAGTTTGTGTTTGAATGTTTGTTACTGAATAATGTAGAAATATCTTAATGGAATTGAATGAAATTTTGACCAACAAATAGATTGTTACCTGGATTATTACATAGGGTGCATATTCCCGTGGGAATTACAAAAAGTAATTACAATCTTGAATTTCAGTATAAATGCATCTTGTGATTAAAGACTAATAAATACTTTTCTGACAATTATTATATATGTGTGTGAAAATAGCTTTGACTGACTGTTCACACTCCACCCATTAAACTGATCTTGAAGTTTTAACCGCGAAGAATTGAAATGTGAGGGAATGATAGTGTGTATAAGGAGCCATCTATTTAAATTGCAATAAACATAATTAAAAGTTGAATTAACACGGGCATAACCACGGGTAAAAGCTAGTGTACGATAAAAATTTACAAAAATATAAAATTTTTCTGACATAAACAAAAGGTTTCTACTAAGACAGTTATGGATGGATGATTCCTTAAATATAAATCAGATGCTTTCATCAAAGCCTATTCAATGGTCCTTAAACAATAGATTCTTGATTGATTAACTCGTGATCAACATAATAAGAGAATTCCCTGAATCGAATTTAAGGGAAAAGTTTTAATTTCCCTTCGATCAAATTCACTGGAAATCATTGAATATTTATTCATCGCGAGAATAAATTATAATATATTAGTAATTTTCGTACCAATTGCAGTTATTCTTTACAACATTTTTCGTATCATTCGCTTATTTTTCGATTAAAATGAACTACACAATATAAATCTCCCGCTGTTGGGACAACCTCTGTCACAACAGAGATTATTCCACCAGTGCAATCAGTCACACTGGTGGTAGGTCTTTATTGCAAGAGGCCGGCTAGGTAGGTACCACCGCAGTGTCCATTATTCTGCCGCCAAATAGTAGTGCCTAGGCACTACTGTGTTCCGGTTTGAAGGGCACTGTACGCTAGTGAAATTACTGGGTGAACGAGATTTAAGAACTAATATCTCGAGGTTGGCAACGCGCGAGTGGCACCTACTAATGGTGCTGCAAGCGCTCATAGGCTGCGGCAGCCACTTACCATCAGGTGGGCCGTATGCTTGTTTGCCAACTTCTAACATTAAAAAAATCTTATCTCTCTCTCCTTTCCGGCTATGTATGCCACATGGCAGTTAGGTCAGCCTTTCTTATTTGTTCCCTCCACTTCGCCCAAATCTTATCTATACTAATATATGAAATATAATATGAAAGTTTAGATGCATGGATGTTTGTTAGTCTTTCACACAAAAACTACTGCACGGATTTGGATTTTTTCTGAATGTGCATTACTGTTTGCTCTACTGGCCATGACAGTGTCACTGGGATGTATTTGGATGTATGGCATTGATATAGATTGATTGATCTGAATTAAGAAAAAATATTCGGAGCCTGTGGGATTATCAAAATCTTGCTACGGGACGTATTTAATTGAAATTCGTTATAAAAGAGTCCTATTTACTTACAAATGATTTATTTTGTTCAGGAGCCAGTTCGAAGGTCGCGGCCAGATGCTATTAATAATACTTAATAAAAAATAACTTTTAATTATGACACTAAATCGTCATATTAAATACTATCGGCCTGCTCCGGCTTCGCACAGGTATAAAATATATAGCCTGTGTCATTCACTGATAAAATGATTAAAATCGATCCAGTACTTTTGATTTATTCATTACTGCCCGTGGCCCGCACGCGTTAAATGTAATTATTTACGACATCACATTAGAAACCTCAAAAATAACAGTATTTCTCCACTATTTAATGGATGTTATTATACATATAAACCTTCTTCTTCAATCACTCTATCTATTAAGAACCGCATCAAAATCCGTTACGCAGCTTTAAAGACTCAAGCATACAAAGGTATATGGGGACAGAGAAAGCGGCTCTGTTTTATACTATGTAGTGAAGGTTAAATTGAGGTTGAATTGATAAAGGTAATAGATTGAGCATTCAGAGCAAATATTGTACGTATGGTCCGTCCAAAAAATCTATTTATGCTTATATTTTCGTCTATTACATAATATTTTATTTTAAATACATCTATGTAATAACGATGCTATTGTATTAACGTTATTTTAATAATTCACTGAATACTTTCAGAAAAATATGACACCGTGGGAAAACTCCTTAAGCCAGGAGAAACACCGACCAAATACGAAGAAGAAATAACCGAAGATAAGAAGGACCAGTAGATATAAGCTAAATACATTGTGATATATTGTAGGATAAGATTTGTTGGGTTATATTATATAATAATATAGATTTTATAACGGTATTATTTGATAGTTTTATTACAATTAGTTCCACGAAAATCATATATGAAAAACATTGAAACTGTTTCTTTATGTTAGGAACCAAGCATGGGGGAGGCTCATCTGATGTTAACCAATTACAGCCGGCTATGATTGTGCAAAACCAGACTACATGCAGGTGCTTTGTCGACCTATACGATGCAACTGGTTTTACGCTCGAAGCTCGGCTGACGAGCAGTCACTTCACGAGTTTTTCACCAACACTGGATGGTAGCTAACCACTTGGGCGTTTAAGCTCTCCCACCAACAGAAATTTAATGACGCTATTCAATAATGATGATAGTGACAAAAAAATCAATATAATAAACGCGCAGACTCAATTGTAAATAGCCTCCAACCATTTACATATCCACATTCTAAAATGCTTTAAAATAAAACAGTAATCGCGAAAACGAACAATAAAATCGCGCATTTAAAATAGAAGCAAAGTTGGGCAATACTGGTAATTTGTAACCAACCGCAAAATGGGCATACGCTAACTGCCTGACGTCAAACGAAAAGTTGCATTTCGCAAGTTTAAATGGCACAACCAACTCGACAGTCAGTTTTCGCTAAGCTCCATTGTGTACTGAGTTGGCCAAATGTTTTAATATAGGTACTGAATAGGAAAATGGTTTCAGAAAGTGGACCATGTTTTTAAATAAAGTTCGTATAATTTTGTTCTTGCTTAATGTCTGTGCAAACTTGTAACGTTACCATTATCAAATGTCAAATTTGAAATACCAAATTATTATGTGATTTATTTCCAGTCTCATACTAATGTACAAATGTATATCTTGCCCATATTTATTATCCTTACTGCTCAAGTGCTCAATAACAATTTCCAAAAATAAAATTCTAACTTCTCTTTAATACGAGGGCAAGAATCTTCCATGACAACGGTATTGACACAAATAATTGAAATGTTATATATATATATATATATATATATATATATATATATATATATATATATATATATAAATAAAATTCTAACTTCTCCTTATCATGAGGGCAAGAATCTTCCATGACAACCGTATTGACACAAATAATTTAAAATTTATGTATATATAATATTTGTGTGTATTTATATATAAATTTTAAATTATTTGTGTCAATACGGTTGTCATGGAAGATTCTTGCCCTCATGATAAGGAGAAGTTAGAATTTTATTTTTGAAAATTGTTATTGAGCACTTGAGCAGTAAGGATAGTAAATATATAAGCACTAAGACTAAGACAAACATAATGAAATACCGCTTTATATGAAAATCGATTTTTAAGGAGTGAGCTCCAAAAAATTTAAAGCCAACTAACTTTTAGACAAAAGATAACAGTAACCCTTTTCAATATTCAAATATTCTTACAAAAAAAACAATAGCCTTTTATTCTGCCTCTGTATACAGTCATTAATGTACAATTGACCGAAGTTTAATGTCTCAACCTTTTTACGGTTTAACCTGACCGGCTGACCTCTATCTCTCTTACGTTGACCTAAACCAACATGATTAAAAGAATCAGGTCTATTTTATATACATTTATCTAGCTTAAGTTCAGAAGAAATAGCCTTCGAATAAATTATCAAACCTTGTATTAATGGTTTTACGAACCTTCTGAGAAATTGGAATAATATTATATAATATATAAATATAAAATATAGTGTAATTAAAATAATAATTATTAATTTAGTTTAAAATTATTCAAATATACAATCGACCACAAACTTAATTATTAATATTTTTTTACTTTATTAACTTTAATTTTTTTTACTTAATAACTTTTTGGAAGTACTTTGTTTGATTAATAGTTATGGCAGTAAAACAAGGACGGTCCATTTTTATAACACTTCAAAAAAATAAATTACGAAACTAAAGCGTTCACGTATAGTTGTAATAATTTTATAGAAACTCACATTTTCCTTGAAGCAATAGTGCTAAATTGCGTACGACCTTATCTTTTCAAATTCTTATTTGTTTTTTTCTTTGATGATAAATAGAAATGACGTTGATCTGGGCAAGATGTGGTGTAAATGGAATGGCGCGACATGCCATACGGCGACTGCAACCATTGACTTACTAAAATCAAAATTTGGCGTTAAGTTAATTTCGAGAAATGGTACTGTCAATCGGCCTCCTAGGTCATGTGATTTAACACCTCTTGATTATTCCCTGTGAATGCACTAATTTATGCTGATAAACCAGCAATTATTGAAGCCCTAGAAGCCAACATTAATCGTGTTAATCGTGACAAACGACCAGCAGTGGTCCCAAAATTGGAAAACAAGAATGCACTTTATCCAGAATGTGCTTTGTCAAGAACTGCTGAGGTAGCCATATGTCCGAAATCATCTTTAAATGTTAATGCTAAATATTGATCTATAGAATATTTAATATTACGTGTTATTTTTTAAAATAAAAGTTCTATCTCACAGACATAATTTCATAAATACTCAATAGAATTATTTCATATTCCAAGTATAAGTAGAATTCATAATAGGTTCTACGTTGCATTCACACAGATATTAATAGCATTCATATCTAAGATTCCTGCAGCTGGAGTACAAGTGCTAGGCAATTTCCTCGTGATTTCCCCTGTCCGGGACGCGCGATAAAAGGACTAATCTTTGGAAGGAACTCGATTTTACGCTTCATTTCATGAAAGCGTTTTGTTCGGGCCTCTTTACGTAGCCACTTGTTGTACTCTTCCCGTGTAATTGAATTAATTGTTCAGAATTGTAGTCGATTAATTTCTTTTCTTTTATATAAAATTTCAAAGAATTGAAATTTTACTGTTAAATTTTATAAAACAGTTCTATCCAAACATTGACTTTACGATCTCGGATGGCTTTTATAAGCAACTTTTGATATAAAATTTATATTACTTCTATGAACCAATCAATAATAAAGAAGTATAACTAAACAAAGGCGTTCTCGTACGCAATACTGCTCTACACAATATATAATCGCTAGAATTCTAATATATTATAATATAAATATATATAACAGGTAAAATTATTTTTTTATGCAAATTGGTTGGCATACAAGCATATAGCCCACCTGATGGCAAGCGGTTGTCGTATCGTCTGTCAACACTATTGTCATTCAAGAGTTGCCAACCTTGGTTCTTAAATCTCTTTTGTCCAATAATTGCACTAGATGTGGTTTCTTTTACACAGAAACACAATAATGCGAAACACATACAATAAAATGCCTACCACATAGTATATAATATGCCCAGCATTTCTAATTAACTCTCTTAAGAAACGAAATCATTCATTGAACATAAGTATGTGGGGTTAGTAGGTGATTTTTACATCCATATATTTTTATAAAGATTATCCGGGTTGTGATTCAGACCCATAGAAACCTATTGCCTGGAAATGTTAGGTTTTAACAGTACATTGTGACGTCACAGAATCTCTTCGTGAATGCTAAAGTTGCGTAAAAGTTGGAACACAAGCCAATATATTCCTATAAGAGTATTCGGTAACAGCAGTAAGTCTTCATTGCTGTGATAGCCTTCGACCCGCACTTTACTAGTACCCGTAATATCGGAAAAGCAACTTTGAAGTTATGGACTAAATCATTCTTATGAATATGGATGTATCCGTTTGTCAAGTAAGATCATATTTTATGTTATCGTTTCTCAGTGCAATAGCTTATCGTTATTACAACTGCACTTACAAGATTTCTAGGTTTTTATAAAAATATATCTAATACTATAAATGTGAAAATTTGTATGCTTAGTATGCATTATTAGCATGTATGATGTTGGGATGTATGGATGATTGTTGCTATCACATATAAATGGGTTAATGTATACGGATGAAATTTTGAACACAGATAGATTTTGACCTGAATTTACACAAAGTATACTACGGATACTTTTCTGACATCGCTGTGAAGTTGTGGCGCAGTGATAGTAAACCTGCCTGTAGCCTCGACAATTTTAGGTTGGAGTCCCGCTCGAGCATTTGTAGGTTGTCTCCTCACCGTGCCTCGGAGAACACTGTAAGCTGTCGGTCCGGGTTTGTATTATAATATGACATGTGATAATAATCGTTAACTCTTGTTAAGTAAATTGCTCTTATCCCATGAGTTACTGGTTCGCCCTTAGGTTTGCGGAGGCATGTCAAATGGCAATCGCTCTGTGTAAAAACTAATAATAGTTTTACACAACAGATACTATCAGATAATAATACTAGATAATACTTTTTTACTGAATCAATCTATAATAAATAATCAAGGCTAGTTGTTGAATAAAAACCGGAACACAAACCTTGATTGTTGGATAGAAAATCAAGTCAGTTCTAAGCCTCGCAAACTACGTTGTGCTTTGAAATCCAATTCCACAAGCAATTTGCTTCGACACCGTTCTATTGTTCGATTAACGTTTAAAGGAACTATAACAAGGACGTTCGTTTCATTAAAATTTAGTGAGAAATAGCTTGGATCGTTAGAAATGAAAATATTTATTTAAAACTTAAAATATTATACTAATTAAAAACACAAGTTAAAATAATATCTGTGATATTTTGAACTACTTGATTTGTATTTTTAATTTACTTAATGATCAGTGGTTATAAAAATATCTACATGTCAGGGTAAGAAATTCGGCGACACACTGGTATATTGGCAGAAGAACAACGCCATGAATACAATACAAGAAGTCCAATATTATACTCAATTTAAATACCAAAATCAGGTTTGCCTAATTGCTGTCATTCTTCTTCCTAGCATTATTCCCGGTATTATACTAGTATTTACCCAGGTTCCGCTTATTGCTCTTGTCCGAATTCGACAGGTTACTAGTTTTTACACAGAGCGATTGCCATCTGACCACCGTAACCCTAAGGGCAAACTAGTAACTCATCAGATAAGAGCAGTTTAGTTATTTAGAGTTAACGATTATTATCAGATATTATGTGATAACAACCGGCACCGACAGCTTAACGTGCTCTCCGCGGCAAGGTGGGGAGACCCACAAGGACAAACGCGATACCGTCCGTCGAGGCTAAAGGCAGATTCGCTACCCATAACGCCCCAACGGTGTCTGCCTCATTACGGTCTTTATGATTTTATATTATGGAAACAGAGAACACCTCAATTCCATAATGCACAGAATAAGAAAATTCCTTTGTTTTGTGTTTTAGAACTGATTTGACATGAATTCCGTTTTAAAATTTTAAGAAAAACGAAATAGTAACTAGAAAAAAAAGCTTTTTAATAATTAAATTTTGCTTTACAATTGGTGAGCCCCTTGAGTTTCTCTTCAGACACAATCAGATATGCTTTTATTTTATTTCAATTGTCAACCTTTTTCATAAATCAACCTTTATCAAATAAATAAATTTTAACACGATCCCTGTCGTCGCGTGTTGTATCTGTCTGCATTTTTACTATTATGTCTGGACTGTAAGGGTTAATTAGTTGTGATTTTAAATGAAAATCACATTGGCCTGACTTATGACTTAAAATATTTTTATATGCTAAATGAACCTGAAATTGTTTGCTAAATAAAAATACACAATATATATCATCAATATATTATATCAATATAATATTATAATGGACAAAATTTGTCCAATTTCTTATATGTGAAGAAACCTTATTTTTATTTTATTTTTCAATATTTTTTGTTGTAGCGGCAACAAAAATAGACATTTATACTCTCCATGTATCACAATTCGTTAGATGCAAGCATGGACGTATAACGGAGGCTTAGTAATAGGGATCCATTACTACGTTTTGAGTACAGAACCCTAAAAAATTTTCGCTACACAACTTATATTTTATTCAAAAAAACTAGTACAATAATACAAAACTAAGCAATTTCGTTAGCGTAGGAGGCTCTTACCGTGGAGTGAAAAGCAAATGGACTGTTACAATTTCTTTTTTTTTTACAGAAAGAAAGTATTAATCAGACGGATTTTCTTAGGCAAGGACGAGGCCTATTCTTTGTTCCGTAATCCGTCTCTATCAGATAGGGTTGGATTTGTCGACCTAAATTGGACTTTTCTGGAACTGACGAGCGTTTCCGTTTATGTTTTCGTGATAATTCGTTTCCATACAATAAAACTCGATTGCGACATTCGTTTCTTTGAAATGGATATTTTACGGTACTCAGTTTTCTTATAATCTAATAAATAATAAATAAATAAACGCTGCACACTCAACGGCCCCCATTAGGATAGTAATATCCTGTGTCGGGGTCCGGAAACATTCACAATGACAAGGACAAATACACCCAGACTGGAAAATATGCTTGCATGGTCAATACAAACATATTATGATCCGAGCGGGAATCGAACCCGCGACCTGTAATCTATATCTATAATTCAAATATTTGAACTATAAGAAACGCACTCTCATGCTTTGAGGAGTTTTGTTCTCTATAATTAGAGTCTCATCAGATATCATTAAAATAAACATTATCTATACAAATAAAAAAAAGTGTCTGTTTGAATTTCTAAATTAAAAGATTTTCACCAAATGCATATTAAAGTACATACTATGTTTAAAAAAAACAAAATTAAAATTTTTGTCTGTCTGTTTGTTCCGACCAATGTCCAAAACCGTTATACCGATTTTGAATAGGGTGCACCTCGCGAACGGAGAAACTAGTACTTTATATGTGTAGAAGCACGACAGAAAGCATGGTTAAAAATATTTAACCATCGATCGGTTCAAAATAGTTTAGCTACAAGAAAATTAGACAAATTGATGACCTTATTAGAAGTTTTTAAAAAATTTAATGCAATAGGACTAATTAAACAGCATTATGCTGTTACATACGGACCCCGGTAAAATTGGTAACTATCTTTTTAACTTAAATAGTACTTTTTATGAATGGAATCCCTAAGGGAGGTTCCCTTAGGCACCGATGAACTCGACGCGACTGCTTACAATGTGCTAGAATGGACGGTGAAATAAATGGTAAATACGAGGTGTGCTTTCTGTATAGTCCATAAACTATGTCCTTTAATTCGTATTTTTCTAGTTCCGTTTGGCACGCAAGCAGTAGAAACGGCAATTTATTACTACACTACGGTACTGCAACCTAGGTATATTTAATATCGTTTTTCTCTTCAATATTTTCTCCTATTTTTTACACCATGAAGCTTGCAAACAAGCGTGGTAATTTGATGTTAATAGCCGTAGCGTATAGACTTGGAATATGAGTAAATAAATAAATGGTACAAACTCAAAGACTCCCATTAGGATAGTTATATCCTGTGTCGGAGGTCAAACATTCAAAATGGTAGGATGATCAACATAAACATATGCTCCTGTAACCTATGGCGCTTAAGGGAGGCTACCGCTGCGCCACAAGGTCGTCAATTAATAGCATCGCTTGCTTATTACTGATGCTGACTCAAGGAAGGAATTTGAAAAAAGAGGCAAATGAATGATAGCTTAGACTTCTGGTGCTTAAAATAATACTGTTAAACGCAACGGCGCGGATACGTTCACGTCGTTATTCTGTGTGGAGGCTTCCACGATCGATTCTGCTCATTCATGCCTAAAATAGCAAGGCTCTCCTAGACATACCGCTAAATTTAAAATATATTTTTGATGCCAAGCTAATTGGTGAAAATAAATCGTAAGTATAATTTATTACTGAATTACTGAATAAAGGTCACCTTTGACTTATTTACTTTTATTCAAGACTAGCTTCTGCCCATGGCTTCGCTGGCGTTATATTTTGGGTAGCATAGACCTTCGTCTTCATATAAAGTTTGAAACGTTCTACACGTTCAGGGATGGAATGTAACGAGCAATTGTTCGCAAAAACAAAGTTTAAAAATTTTTTTGCTTCTAGTTTAAAAAATTTTGACACACTTTCAACCCATTTTTTCACCCCTATGTCGGTGGAATCTTTAAAAATCTTAAAACATGTGACTTTTTATTTTTTATTGTTTACCGAAGAGCCAAGAAGATTCTGGTTCAAAAATGACAAACATCCCATAGAAACACTGAACCCTTTTTTCATCCTTTTAGGGGTGGAAGTTTAGAAAATGTTAGAAATCGTGTTTCTTTATCTTTAATTATTCGCCTAGAGACAAAGTTTCATGCATCTAGTTTCAAAAATGACGGACTTCCATACAAGCTTTGCTCCCCTTTTTTCCCTTTTTTTTGGTATAGAATTTCGAAAAAATCTTTCTTATTAGATGCGTCATACAAAGAACACACCCTGCAACTTTTAGGTCTCTTCGATCACCGGTTAAGCTGTGCGTTTATCCGTCAGACACACAGGACAAAGCATTTGTATATCTTATTCTTAGTATTGTATATTGTAGTACAGTTGAAATCTAGACAAGCCTAAAATTAATGGTTTGCCAGTCACCCGCTTATAACAAACGCTGCGGGCGAAGATGCTTGAAATTCAATTTCAAGAACAATTTGGCTTGACAGAATCCTATTGTTAGATCATGCACCGTATCAAGTAACTATAGATCCTGAATTCAATAAAAAAATACGTGTGTGAAGTGAAACTTTAGTAAATCCACAAAAGAATGAGATGAATATATGTAACAAGTTGTAAAAATATTCACAAACACTGTTAAATAATAACACACCAAGCTGACTTCTTTCTAAAAAGCTGTAATACGCATATATATATATATATATATACATACACACCGACATTTGCTCTCTTACTCTGGCTCACTAAAACATGGAGCAAAGAGGAGAGGTCAATAACATAAAATAGCATGTATATTTCTGTCTCGTTCTTCCTACACATTTTTGAATTTGTGTCTCTTACAATTTGATGTCTCTTACGATTTGAAATCACAACGATTCTAAAGAAGTTTCACTTCAACAGTTAAACATCAAAGCCTTATAATATACTGTACCATTTATCATTATCATTGATGACAGTTGTGGTGTGTTGATAGCGAGCATCAATCCATTTTTACCACCTTTTATAGTGAAAATAAAACTTGATAGGGATGAAAGTTTGAATGGGGAGTCTATTATTTCTAAATAAAGGTGCCTTCTTAAAAAATATTATTATGTATGAAACCGAGGGCAGAAGCTAATGGTGTATAACTGCACTGTAGTATAAAATGGATAAAACTTAAATAATTCACGAGCGCGAGATTTAGGTTGTAAATAGTCTCTGGGCCGTACTGTTTAAATCATATTCGAATTTCTAATTTACTTCGACTTGAAGCAGGTGGGAATAAAAGTATTTTAAATAATAGATTATGTGGAATTGTAGTTGTGAAAGTATTTTTTAACTAAACTACTAATATAGAAACAAAATTAAGACATTTCTAGGTAAAGGTTAATGACATCAACGTGCGGTACAAACATCTGTTTACAATGGTCTTAACAAGAGGTAGAACATATTAATCAGGCGGATTTTCTAAGGTAAGAACAAAGCTTATCTTTTGTTCCGTAATCCATCTTTATCAGATAGGGCTGGATTCTTTAACCTAGATTGGGCTTTTCGTCTGACAAACTTAGCCGTTTATATTTCGTTGATAATTCGTATCTACACGATAAAACTAGATAGCTATTTTCTTCTTCATCCTAGCATTATTCCCGGTATTTTATATACCCAGGGTCTGCTTATTACTCTTATCCGGATTTGACAGGTTACTCGTTTTTTTAGTTTTACTAGTTTTTATTTTTATTTTTTAAGTCAATATAATGTTCACAATATGTTTTATACTAAAGTCTTACAAAACCTGACAATTGGTTTGACTGTAAGATCAGAGTTATACTACTAAGTCAAATAAATATACTAATAACAACATTTAACATAACAATAAAATATAATGTACCTATATCTAAGAAAAAACGAGAAAATAATTAGAATTATAACAATTAATATACATACAAATAACTGTAACATAACTATGACAGTAGGAATGATAATAATAATAATAATAGAAATAGTTATAATGATTTTTTTTTTAACCTTAAGTAAGTAGCTATATTCGTTTTAAAAAAAAATGTTATAACAGCCTCTCTGGGATTGCTGTTAGGACGTGATCTAAAACGGCTGGAGCGATTTTAAAGGGACTTTTACTTGTGGAAGTGAACCTTCCTTAAGCGCCACAGATCGCAGCTTTAATACCGGCTCGGAACAGATGTTTGTTTTGACCATATGTGTGTGTCAGGACTAGGTAGGTTTGTCCTTGCCATTGTGTATGTTTCCGGAACCCTACACAGGATAACACTATCCTAATGCCCCCGTTAGGATAGTGATATAGGATAGAGTGTGTACCGTTGATTATTATTATTGTTATTGAATTGTAAATCCGAACTAACTTATACGTAATATGTGTACGTTGTAATAAATGTATAGGAAGCATATAAAGTACTTATGCAGTATACTTATGATTATTACGAGTGCACCAACCTAGGTTTGATTTCTTATACATATAGTAAATTAAATTAAGATACTCACTTGTAATTTGAATATCTAAATAGTGGCTTCTCCTTCGAGTTTATTAATAACAAATCATTATTCGTTATTAGTGCATCGTTACTGCCTATCGTTATAATGAAACCATTATATAATTTCTAATAAAATTACGGTTAACAGCTGTCTAACGATATAGCATTTCATAAATGAAGATAACTAGACAGAAGACATAGAAAAATCACCTCTATATAAAGGAATTCCGGTAGGTAAATATGTTTACTTCAGGACAATATCCTTAGAGGGCTATTTGTCTCAGAATATTTCACGTATATTAGAGTATAACATATCGTATTGTTGTTTTTCTACTATATGGCATCAAAGCCATGTTTTCGTTGCTCTGGGAAATAAGGTGCTATTTTGCTCTAACATAAATACTTTTCTTATTATAATATAGCAAAATTCCACCCTTACCATCTCGATATCTAGAAATCCATAACAAAGCATTTTCTATCTCGCTCAACCACTCTGTGGAACCAGTTTCCACCGGCGGTCTTTTCGAGGTGATACGACCTGGAAACTTGTAAGAGAAGAGTCTATTCTATATATAGATTATACTCTATTCCTTCCTTATAGGTGGCCAACGCAACTGCATTTTCTCCGATGTTGGAGATGGAGCCGCTTCTACCCGTTTGCGCTAACTAAGGAAGAAAAAGCGTACCGTAATCTATTTATGAAGCCAGATCTCAGTATCGAAATATCTCATTTCTATCTTAGCTATTAATATTTGTCACATTAAAAAGGTGGCAAATAAGTACTTCTACCACGTTAAAAAGTGCGTTACGGAAACAAAAATTAAACATTTAAGTGGTCTATAATGACGTCATAACATCTGAAGAAATTTAATTTGTGAATGTATCAAGTAAATATTGTCTTACATAATGTACCAATCAATACAATATTGCTCATATAGAAAGAGACCATGAAAATATGACTTTTTAAATTGCATTTTGACGTCACGAATCGCACCGTGGAGGCTAAAGTTTCGATGAAGTTGAGACATACAATATATTCATATAAGAGTCTTCGGTAACAGCAGTAAGTCTTCATTGTCATGACAGTCTTCGACTCGCACAGTACTTGTGTTGTAATATGAGAAAAGTTACTTTAAGTTATGAATATGTTATAAATATGGATTTATCTATATTAGTCATCATAGTGATTTACGGCGAACGTTGTGGCGTGCTGGTAGCGTGCTTTGAGCTTCGACGGTCGCAGGTTCGACTCACGCTCAGGACAGATGCTTGGTATAAATATCTGTTTCGGTCTGGGCGTTTGTCCTTTTAGGCCTCGTGCCTCGGAGAGCACGTTAAGCTTTCGGCCCCGGTTGTTATCATAACATCTAATAATAATCGTTACCTTTTTTATAGGTGATTTGCTCTTACCCTTAGGGTTGCGGGGTCAGATTGCAATCGCTCTGTATAAAAACTAGTAACCTGTTAAATCCGGTTAAGGAGACTCTTGGTAAAATACCGGGATTAATATTATAACCGGCGTCGCGACGTGACGACTCCATTGCCCGCTGTTGGGATAATCTCTGTCACAACAAAGATTATTCCACCAGTGCAATCAGTCACACTGGTGGTAGGTCTTTTGTTGGCATTATTGTGTTCTGGTTTGAAGGGCACTGTACGCTAGTGAAATTACTGGGTAGAGGAAATTTAAGAACTAATATCTCGAAGTTGGCAACGCGTGAGTGGCACCTAGTAACGGTGCTGCAAGCGCTCATACGCTACGGCAACCACTTACCATCAGGTGGAACGTATGCTTCTTTGGCAACTTATAACATTAAAAAATGGAAAGATTTTTTATATTCTGAACAATCATACCATACTAAATATAACAAAGCATTTTTTCTAAAACTACTTTGACTCATGATTTGCAAAGATACGTATTTTATTTTGCAATTTACCTGTAACACCGTACTTCAGGTCAGTTCGAAACGAGAGAAATCTTGATTGGTTGTTACGAGCGCTCTAAATTAGTGTGGCCTTTGCAGATTTCCCATCAAGCCATGTAGCCACGTGGGCGGCAAAATTAGAGGATTGTAATAAAGAAAATATCATTCAACTGCGTGATGGACCACGAGCAGTGAAAACTCCTTCCGCAGCTTGATGAAGAATCTTTAGGACTTTCAATATTAACGAATTAAATGCGACCGCAAAAATAAGTTTGTAATTTTTTTTTTTTTTTATGTTACAAGTTGGCAAACAAGCATACAGCCCACCTGATGTTAAGTGGTTGCCGTAGCCTATGAGCGCTTGCAGGACCAATAGTAGATGCCACTCACGCGTTGCCAACCTCGAGATATTGGTTCTTAAATCTTCTTTGCCCAGTAATTTCACTAGCGTACAGTGCCCTTCAAACCGGAACACAGTAATGCCTAAGCACTACTATTTGGCGGTAGAATATTTGACACTGCGGTGGTACCTACCTAGCCGGCCTCTTGCAACAAAATACCTACCAGCAGTGTGACTGATTGCACTGGTGGAATAATCTCTGCTGTGACAGAGGTTATCCCAACAGCGGGCGATGGGGTCGTCACATCCCGACGCCTTCATAGTAATTAATAAAAATAATATGAAAAACAAAGTAATAAGAAAAACATATATATCTCTGAAATTTTTTAACGTATTTTCAAAATAATTATCGTTGAAAGTCTTTTGATGTTCTACAAAAAGTTAAATATTTTTCATTCTTATTACGCACTTCCACTATATTTTCAGAGAAAAACGGAATAATAGTAAGCCATTTTAATATAGCATAGGAAGCGATTACTCCATAATGAGACGAAAATGTTACATTTCTCGAAGAGGAAGTATTAATCAAACCAATTTTCTCAGGCATTGACGAAGCTCATTCTTTGTCCTGTAATCCATCTTCTTCCAACCCTATCAGGATTCGTTGACCTAAATTGGCTGTGTCTGGGACTAGTAAACGTTTTTCTGTTTATGATTTCATTATAACAGAGATTGATACAGCTCAACGGTTAAATTAACGACTCCGCTGTGATAATGAGAGAGTTGTCGGTTCGTTCCTAATCCGCTTGGGCTATTGTCGTACCCACTCCTAGCGCAACCTACGCGCTTATTTAGAGTGGCAATAGGAGTATTAATAATGACTTTAAAAACAATTAAAAATATATGAAGCCTATACCTAGCAGTGCGACATTAACAAGATTGTTCTCATGTGATATATACAGAACCATCAAAAGTGAAAATTATAAATAAATAAATAAACGCCTACACACTCAACGGCCCCAATTAGAATAATTATATCCTGTGTCGGGGGTCCGGAAACATTCACAATGACAAGGACAAACACAACCAGACCGGAAAACATGCCTGTACGATTAATACAAACATCTGCTCCGAGCGGGAATCGAACCCGCAACCGTCGAGGCGTAAGGCAGACTCGCTACCCACAACGCCACCACGGTGTCTGTTATTGTCAAATATATTTCTATTTTGAATAAAATTTTCATAAAATCAAAAAACAGCATTGTTACGGCTACTCAGCAGTCAATATGCTGACTTCTTCGTACTGGCTTCGTGTGGTTAATGCCAACCTATACATTAAGTTGTTTGTGTGTTGTTTCTGTTCAAATTGGACTGACTTTTTGCCCACAGAACGGAGTCGCTCTGTTGAAATGAATGATTCATCGAATCTATTGGCTCACAGCTTAAAGAGGCTTAGGACCATGATCGTTAACCAATAACCATGCAAACCTGACTATATGCCTCTATATACTGTTAGGTCATACTATATAACCTCTCAAGGCAATCCATTAATGTCAAAAATAACAATGCTCTAGCTGGATTTAAAATAAATTCAATAAGAGGTCTTTTACACTCAAAAAACTGTAGTCTTTTACATTTTTAAAATGAGTACTAATAATTCGTAACTAAACACGGATATGGAAAAAGAAATAAATAGTACGAAGTTCAATAAATCGTTAAAACAAGGTGTGGTTTCTAAATAGTCCATAAACAATGCCCTTTAAATCGTTTTTTCCTTAGTTTTGCTTGGCACGGGCAAACGGTGTGAGCGCCAATTTATTATCTCATGACCAAACCACAGTACATCTAAACTACTGTTATATATCTCGTAAATTTCCTGCTCTTTGCCGACCTAAACAATCATTTGTATCAATTTGCTATCCGATACCTAATCAATGAATCGCTGCCCGAATATAATTTAATGCTTTCATAATAGTTACACAATCCAATATTATGCTGAACTTTACAAGAAATGTAAAGATAATATACGAACAATAATAGATGAAGTAACTAGTATCCTTAGAATTGGCTCGAGAGGAATGAATCATTTATAAGTTAAAGTTAAAGTAAAATAATGTTTCATACGACACATTTATTGAGAATTTCAATACGTCCTATAGCATGCTTTTTGATATACCCACAGGAACCTTAATTTCCCTGAGATAAAAAGTATTTTATGTGTTAATCCAGATTTTTATCTGGATTAAGCTGTAGCGACATCTACACGCAACATGACGTAACGCGATAGAAAGACAAGATTGTCACAATGTCGCATCAAGCTACAACGATACCTACGGGGCATACTACGCAACGATATGGACGACCAACCAACGTCACGATCCTAAATCGCGCTATCAAAGTTTCCTACGCTCTTGAGCTATATATACAACTTTCCAACGTAAGTCTTTGGGCCTCGGCCCAGGGCTTCAGTCCGCCAGACAATATCACTCGCCTGGTCGGAGGATCCTCCAATTGTGTTAGAGGGACATACCACACGTCTTACCCTCCACAAAGCTATCTGAAACTCACTATGCCTGACTCTCATCATATCACTGACATTTATATCACTGACTACAACTTCTATCATCTATATTTATAACACGGTATTAAAAATAAATTCTAACATAATTATATAAAACACTCTACATTGTATACTTTTGAGGAAATCGTTAGGAGCGTACTTTTGTCTGCTGTAACAAAGCCGATTCATTTGGGAATTTTTCTTTTATATTCACCTTTTTCCGCCTACTGATGGTTTTCTTCCTCTAATTACAGTAATTTGAGATTATACATGTCATATCTTCAATGGGTAAGATTTATGTTTATTGTGAATTTTCTAAATATATTTTAGTAGCTGTATCCTCTACTACACGGAATTAATTATTTTTCTTAAATTAAAGTAGTATAAGTTACTCCTTGTAATATTAACTATCTGTCTACTGTCAAAATCAGGTCAACTGATTCTAAGACTAGCCGGAATAGAAGGACAAAAATATCATATACTTCTATATGATTGCCTGCTTATTACTTCTTCTTCATCGTAGCATTATTCCCGGTATTTTTATATACCCAGGGTCTGCTTATTACTCTTATCCGAATTTGACAGGTTACTAGTTTTTACACAGAGCGATTGCCATCTGACCTCCGCAACCCTAAGGGCGAACCAGTAATTTATTGGATAAGAGCAATTTACTTATCAAGAGTTAACGATCATTATCAGATGTTATTGATAATAACCGGGACCGACAGCTTAACGTGCTCTCCGAGGCACGGTGGGGAGACCCACACGGACAAACGCCCAGACCGAGACAGAAATTTTAACAAACATCTGCCCGAGCGGGAATCGAACCCGCAACCGTCGAGACTAAAGGCAGACTCGCTACCCACAACGCCACAACGGTGTCTGCTTATTACATATCTTGTAAAAAGCATTTATTTTGTCACTAAAACAGACACATAAATTTAATTTATTTGTGTAGATATTTTATATTTTTAAGGGAAAAGGTAGGTGATGAAAGGTGGTAATGATTTCCCACGATATTCGACCAAAATTATATGTGCATATTCTATAACTGAACCTCCGACGAGTCCGCCATTCATAGATACTGAAAACAAAAATACGTACTTATTAGTACTATTTTTTTGACATTTAAGCCCGAATTAAACCAATGTTATCTACTTTGAAGCAAATTGTTCGTAAAAACGAGAAATCCCTATAGCAATGCGGTGTCCGCTCACGCAACGGTCTAATTGCATTTCAGATTCCCTCTGAAGTCACTGTAATTAACTCGAGAATTGCCTCGCGTGTTACAAATACATGAAACGAATTCAAGTGAATAATTTTATAAATAATAACGATTATTAACATAAAGTAATGCCTTGCACTTTCACCTGCGTAGGATTTTCATCCTAAATCCTATTGTAGATTAAGTATTTGAATAAAAGATTACATGGGTAAAAAAACCTTCATTCCTTATTTTGCAGTAAATCATTATTATTACTATATTTTGATTTATATTTTTAAACGCTTTTTTCCCAGAATGCTTATTACTGATGGCCCTACTGGCCTAGACAGCGTCAGCGTTAACATTGATTCCGTCCTTATGATGCCTCTTGCGAGGCTGAACCTTGCCTAAGGGCGTCATCGGAAATGGAAATGGCAGCGCTCCGAGTGCATTCTACACAAAGAACTCACCCGACAGCATGAGCGCTTCGTGACGTGCGAAACACGGGACCTCGTTCTTCCTGGCGAAAACAATTTTGTGTACGTATGTGTGTTGTGTACGGGGTATTGTGTAATGTGATTCTACCCTCAGGACGCGCTTATAACTCCAAAATATAAGAATACCTTATTCTACTTCTAATATATATAGTAGCCTAAATTAATCTGTATAACATCAGCTATCTATCAGCGAAAATCCCATCAAAATCGACTTTATTGTTTGGAAGAAAAAATTGGTCTTGTTGTACGTACCGTGTTTTTTTCCATATACATGTAGTAAAAACAAACTATTCTTTTGACAGTACTAAAGGTCATTTTCATTATTTGTATATATTATAAAGATAAAGACAAGGATAAGGCATTACTTATAATATCATTGGATAAAAGTCGAAAAAAAACCTTCAAGGATGTAAAAAGTGTCAGCGTATAATCAAAATGTAAGCCCCATCTTTTAAATTTTTGCACGTTCAAGTATAAAATATAAAAGCATTTGTTTCTCGAAATTATTCGCACAATGACACGATGCCGGACAATTATTTTTTAATTCAGTCGCTTTTCCCGACTCAACTCATAATTCAAAATTTTTATCGTACATACAATATTCATGCTGTTATTAAACGTGTATGATTTATATTTTGAGGTAAAAATGAATTTAAAATTACATTTGTAAAATGTACAACCTGTACACCCGTACAGCAGTCAACTTAATATAAGACAAAGTCAAATTTAATATTTATATTCGGGAAACATAAATAAATAAATAAACGCTGCACGCTCAACGGCCCCCATTAGGATAGTGATATCCTGTGTCGGGGGTCCGGAAACACATACAAAGACAAGAACAAATACACCTAGACCGGAAAATATGCTTGCATGGTCAATACAAACATATTATGTTCCGAGCGGGAATCGAACCCGCGACCTGTGGCGTTTAAGGCAGGTTCGCTACCGCTGCGCCACAACGTCGTCAACATAAGACTTTTATTTTTGAGTTTCGTAGCCAAATGGCAATAACGGAACCCTTATAATTTCGTCATATCCGTTATCCGTCCGTATGACACTCTCATTTAACTAGGAGACTGTTGACTCTATCTTTTTTGACCGAATTAAAAACAAAACCAACGCTAATATTTTCGCATATCATTAAAAAACTTATATTTATATTTCATAAAAATGTTAATAAATGTTAAGTATCTTATGAAATGAAAAATGAGATTATCTTCAAATTGGTAATTTAACTAAAACTCCGTAACAGTTTCTAACTTTAGAACGAAATTTTAAATATGATATTTTACGTAAAATCGGATTCAGGAAACTTCATTGTGGTCTGAGTTAGAATTTTACAAACTATCTATTGAACTAATTTCTATATGCCTAAAATGTTCAATAATATGAATATACAATATAGGATAGAATTGAATATTCTATTGATACTAAAGAAAATATTTATTATATAATCAATCTTCACGAAATTAATTCACATTTTAACTCATATATTAGTCTAAAGACAGATTTTTTTATGAAAAGAAGGATCTATAACAATACCACGAAAACACTGCTGCCTCACCCTTGTATTCAGAACATAGCATACGTTTTCAAAGCTTGTCTGCAATCAACCTGCTACATACTGCAAGTTACAAATACAATAAACGTATGAATGTGAAATTATACAAAAAAAAATTACGAAATAAAAAAATACTCAAAACCAAGATTAAACACTTTAAAAAATCCATATTCGGTTTTCGTATAACAGTTGTGAAAAAATCACACATTAAAACCCACTTACCTTAGGTATAAAGGCCATGTTTTCATATTTAAACCTCACTCTCTCGGGCTATTGTCAGATCCAATCCAAGTGCAAATTACACATTTAATTACATAGGAAAAAATAACCAATTTAATACAGTCGGCATTAAAAACACTTACTAAAAAGCTAACAAGGTCTATAATATCTACTATAATATAATTTAAAAAAAAATCTGGAACACGCTAGCAGCGCCCCATACCTAAAAATTTCATCAAAATCAGTCCGGCCGTTTAGGTGGAGTTAAGTCACATAAACACGGACAGATGTAATTACATCTTAGTATACAAATGTATATTACGATGTGATTACATCTGTTTGTAAAGATATTACAGGCGGGAACAAGCTAATCGTTCAATTAGTAAACGAATGATGACTTTTAAAGAGAAGCCCTTAAATTTCTTAGCCTGCAATACTTTGACTAAAGTAATATTTATATTATATGTAGTAGGTATTATATAGGAATGGTACAACCTCTGAAAAAGTGTTATCATGCTACATATCAATTTAATGGATTTAGTTCTTATAACTTGTACCATATACTGATACTGTAGCTCGTCTCTTCACGCGCCGTCTACTCCATTATTCAAAGACACCCCTACCATAAAACTCGCGCCGGTCGGCACTGAATTGTAACACGGCTTAGGGTGTGTTCCTATTGAACTTATACTACTAAATATGGAAGGATATAGAATTTTAGGACTAGATATATTGTCATATATGCGTATGTAATATATAGTAACGTATAAAATTTAAAAGTTGACTTATAGAGAATGCCAAGTCTCACATTTAAATTTTATTTTATAATTGCGTTCTTTTTTTTATACCTCTCATTTCAATACCCTAAATGGAATAATTTTCCGAAATTTTTCAGTTGCATACCTAAAAAGGTTTCACTTGCTTCGGTTCGATTCTGGTTTCATAAAACTACGTCGTTAACTTTTTTGTTTAAAATTTATATAATAAATTTTGTGATATATTTTACCAATTTTTTTTTGTGTACCCAGCCTTAGACCTTAGACCTTATCCGGTAATCATGTTCCTTTATACCTATACTATTACTTTAGACGGTATATAGAATAGCCTATTGTTTTTACAGTAAAAATATTTTAAAAATTCAAATAAAACATGGTGATATTTGGATAGTTTAGACCTAACAGAACACATGATAATATTAATAGATAGTTTCTATCATCACAATCAATATATATTTCTATATAAAATGGAATCGTTCTAAATAAAGTTCGATGGTATTATGCAATACCGAATTCTCTAGACTTTGTGATGTGAATAACGTCAAGCGCCAACACCGCCCTTAGGATCGGGACACATGTGGCGCATAACAAACCGCAAGTTTTGTGATCGTTTCGCACGTTTCATAGTTTGACAGCCACAGAAGAATTTCAAGTGGTATCTTTTATAAACGAATTTAAGATTTATGGTATTCGTAAAAGTGTTATTATGTATCCTACTAATATTATAAACGTCAAAAATATATATTTTGATATTTGGATGGATATAACTCTTTCTCACAATAAAGACTTTACTGATTTCGATGAAATATTTTTTTTTTTTTTTTTATGTTAGAAGTTGGCAAACAAGCATACGGCCCACCTGATGGTAAGTGGCTGCCGCAGCCTATGAGCGCTTGCAGCACTATTAGTAGGTGCCACTCACGCGTTGCCAACCTCGAGATATTAGTTCTTAAATCTCGTTCGCCCAGTATTTCACTAGCGTACAATGCCCTTCATACCGGAACACAGTAGTGCCTAAACACTACTATTTGGCGGCAGAATATTGGACACTGCGGTGGTACCTACCTAGCCGGCCTCTTGCAACAAAAGACCTACCACCAGTGAAATATGGCACACACATAGCTTATTCCCTAAATTAACACTTAGGATACAAATATCTCTAGTACGTTTTATTATAATAATCAATAATCTTTTTCACCTCACATTCAAGGTTATCAATGCGTGTGTTTTTCTTGTGTATCTTACGATAATTTCACCGTCTTTGAACCAATATTTTTTAGGTACTGCTTCCGAAATAAACCCATATGAATTTTGTGATGATTAGGTTAATGGAATATGGTTTACTATACAGCGTTTAGGCTTCACACTCAATGGCCATACTACCTTAACACCCTTGTACCTTACCATAGTCGGGGGTCTGGAAACACACAAACAAAAAGCACAACTACACAGACCAGAATACATATATGTATGATCAATACAAACATCGACATTGAGAGGGAATCGAATAAGCCATCATAGGCGCTTACGTACGATGTAATATACTCAAACTCAAAGTCAAACTCAAAATATTCTGTATTCAAATAGGCTTTTAAGCGCTTTTGAATCGTCAAATATACAGTCTGTTATGTCCGCCTAAGTGAAGCTACCGCCGATTCGGAAGGTAGATTCTGTATGTTTCTGTATAAAGGTAGATTGTGTCGGTATAACATTTTAACACCCGCGATAAAAGTGCTTTTGTGTGCCTAAGCCTTAAAGCTTTGATAGTTGCAATTAGTTCATTGTTTTGTAACAGTCACACATACATTTTAATATACAGTACATGATCTTTAAATTTCATTATTGGGGTTCTGTAGCCAAATGACAAAAACGGTAACCTTATAATTTCGTCATGTCCGTCTATCCGCCTGTTCGTCCGTTTGTCACAGCCATTTTACTCGGAGGCTATTGGCTCTGTCTATACGAAATTTATGGTGTATTCTAAGAAACGCTACACAATTTTGTAGTGAAATAATCACATGTATAAAAATTAAGAGTAGCAGTCCATACATGCTTTTTTATATCATGACATGAAAGCACTGCAACCTATAAACACATGCGTGTTGCCAACTCAAGGAAAAAGAAGGAAAGAATCAGAAGGAAAAAAAAGGAAGGGAATAAAGGAATGTGAGATTGAACCTCCGGCGTTCTCACTCAACGCACGATTCGTAACCTTACAGTTACTTGACGCCGATTTTCTGTGAAAGGGTAGTACTTCCCCGGTCGAGCCGGCCCATTTGTGTTCGGGAAGTATGGTTCTATACCATTAAAAACTGTAACTGTGTGATTTAATAGATAGATTCAGTAGGTATTCAATAATTCTGTAAAAATCAGTATTCAATATATCAAATCGATTAAAACGTTGAAAATACATTCAAAGCACTGCTTTATCGCTTTTAAAGGGTACGGTGCAATTTGCCAAAAACGTTACTAAACATTAAAAAATAATAATTGGTATAATATGTTCTAAGCAAAATTTTAAAGCTTTGAATCGTCTGAAATTCATGCTGACTTTTAATATGCTAAAAGTCATGTTTAACTTAGTATTCCTTCGTCTCTTTATATTTACACTGCTTAAGTCCGAGCTCCAAGTTTCTCACCTCGACTTTCTCGAATTTTAATATGAAGGATATCTAGGGGTAAAATCAAATATGTCCTGACCTATGTCAAAAGCCTGAGCCCTGTGTCAAAAGCAGACGCCAGTAAATGTTGGAATAAATTCGACTACTGCACACTAAGCGCTGAAATTTGAATAATTCAAGCAGGCGATTTTAGATTAGGTATATAAAGTTCGTGTAGACCATAGTCGGTATGTTGGTAGTTATAACCTAATAATGGAGTTGAAGTTGTAAATAATTATACATCCACGCTTCACAATGAATCTTAGCTATTTATATGGCAAAGGTGATGAAAAAAATTACATTTTATATTTAATTTTAGGCGGCCCATACTTATACCTAATATATTATTGAAACCTTAAGCTTTTTGAAACTTTTGAAAAAGTCATTGAACAATCTTTCAATGCTAATCATAAGCGTTCAATAATATTGTGCAGTCACCAGTTGTACAATATTATTGAAAGTGTAAGGCCACATTGTAAAATAAATTGTATGTATACAAAACATTTTTTATTCTTCTACAAACTCAACCGATTAAAAGTCTGTTGTAAATCAGTAGATTTTTACTATACATATACATAAGTGTAGAAAATCCGAGCTTGATGAAAATAATTTGTGTGACATGTATACATTCCTGTCAGTAGCCACACGTAACACGAGCAAAAACAAGGCAATATCATCAAGTCCATACTAAGCCGAATGGGGTGCCGCATCATTCCAAACCACAGGATTAGGTCGGAAACAAATGAGAAACTCCACAGTCCCGGGAGACAAATCTCGTGGCAGGATCTGACTATCCTTAATACTTGAACCCTCAAAGGGTTAAAACGATACGAGAGACGAACGGGAATGAGAACTACGCGATATTTCGTTGAAAATGTTGATTGAATTCAACACTAAAATGTCCAGGTATTTATAATTTTGCGATATTTTCAAAACTGTTAATTTAATTACGAGTAGTAGACGATTGCCAATATCAATAAAGGGGGTTTAAGACGCGCGTTTTATATGAGCGTACATCTTTTTTCGGAATTCTTATATTAGGTACGCGCCTTTTACCACACGCGCATCTCGTTCGAGCGTTGACGCGCTTATAAGCTCGACACGTGTTTGCGCGTTTGGCTTTATAAAACTTGAAATGAAGCGAGCGTGTAAACGTGTACAGAGTGACCATATACGCTCGAAAAAAGAAACGCTGGTTTGGAACCGCCCTCAGTCGGATCAAACTGAAAAGTCCAAGCCTTCTATCCACCGCCTTCTCCATTGGTTAGCAAAACGCAACTGAATTTATTTCCTTCTATAGGCTTCAGTGACCGCTTATCATCAGAAATATGACGAAATTGTGTTTATACCGATATAGCCAAAGCATTTGATGTAGTAGATCACAAAATTTTGCTAGATAAACTCACAAGATATGGTATTTGCGGAAGTCTTCTTAATTGGTTACAATCATATTTAGTAAGTCGCCATATGAATGTGGTTATCGGAGGGTATCAGTCGGATACATTCGTTGCTACGTCAGGAGTTCCACAAGGCTCCATTCTTGGTCCGATATTATTTGCTATATTTATTAATGACATTGCCGAATGTTTTTTATATTGTCAGTTCCAACTTTATGCAGATGACCTTAAGTTATATCATAGAATAAATAATATTAAAGATGCTATAAATATGCAGCAGGATATAAACAGACTTTCGCTATGGTGTGAAAATAATAACTTAAAATTAAATCACTTGAAATGTTATCGTATTACATTTAGTCGAAAAGTAAAGAATAAAATTGACTATGATTATAACATAAATGGTAGCTGTTTACAAAGTGTCGAACAAATGAATGATCTCGGCATCATAATAGATCATAAATTAAGTTTTATACAACACATAGATAATGTCACTAAGAAAGCGCTTCAACTATTAGGTTTCATAATTAGAAGTACTAAGGATTTCAAAAAATCATCAACCAAACTTATCCTTTTTAACTCACTAATAAGAAGTAGACTTGAATACTGTTCTGTGGCATGGAATCCGCACTATCAAGTGCATAACAATCGAATAGAGAGAGTGCAAAAAAATTTCTACGACACTTAGCGTACAATGATAAAATATTAAATGACATTTCTAATTACAATGATCTCTTAAAATGCTATAAAACCCTTTCACTATCTAATCGTAGACAATTGTTGGATCTTTGCTTTCTACACAAACTTGTAAACGGGGACATTGATTGTATAAATTTGCTAAACAGAGTTACATTAGCAGTACCGAAACAAAGCTCTAGGTCTCATGTAAAGATGAAACAAACATTTAGGTCCAGTTTAACTAAAAGTAACCTTGGTAAAACTGCTCCTCTTAACAGAATTGTCATGTCTTATAATAATATATTTAAAAATGCTGGTTTGGACATATTTCAGAACTCGTCTTTGTTATTTAAACGTAAAATTAAGAATCACCTAATGAATTGGTAGTTACAGTGTGAATTTTTGTATATTGTAGTTTTGGTATTTTATAGGGTTAGCTTGAATTATTGTATTATTACATTAAAAAAAAAAAAAAAAAAATTATATTATATTGTTATTATTATTATATCAGCTAGGTTTTTGGCTCAAACTTTTCTGTGCTAGTTTTTTGTGTGTGTGTGTATTTTTTTTCTCTTTTAACTTGTATTTTTATGATTCTATTTTAAACAAAGTATATCGTAGTTAACGCTTTTGATGTCGCATGTTGAGTTAGCCTATAAGTGTGTATACAATGAGCAAAGTAAGGCATTTATTGTAAGTTAATAATATTGTTATCGTTGTGTACTGTTGGCTTCCTAATAAATAAATAAATAAATAAAAATAAAATAAATAAATAAATAAGGGTTCCGTTTTTGCCATTTGTCTAAGGAACCCTAAAAAGCTGTACAATTAATATAATATACGTATGCTTTTATATAAATGGCATCATTGGAATATTGTCTGTTATTAGTAAAAAGGCAATAAATAATATTTTTTTATTTGACCACAAATACATGTGTAAATGACGGGCATAACACACCAGGTGTTCTCTACCAGTCAACCTTTGGGTTGGACTAAGCGTTTATATCTTAGTTAACCGCAAAAAATGCAAGGTAATAATTTTCAAATAAACCTAGTAGCATTTAAAATCAAAAGTCGGCACACGACTTAAATTCGCTAAATAGAAACTCCATTAAACACGAGGCCATTATCAATAATTAATGGTTTTATCTGATTTCCGTTTTATAAATTACGTTTAGCGTCTATTCCAGGCCATTCTACATTACCAATCAGGATTTATTATTTAATAGCGAAATTTCATATTACAGAAACAAAGGTATTAGGAAGTTCATTGTCGGTATCGCGTGTTCAATTTTGCATAAAACGTAATTTGTTTCAAATGATATAATTTCCATTCATTATTGAACAATATTATAAATTATTCACAATTAAATTATGCAATTTTATAAATGCAATTATTGATTTAATAGTGAATATAATATTCGCAAATTTATATTAATTATCTAAGTTTCATTTAATATAATATAATACTATGAACTACTATTACTTTATCAGAAAATAAATTTGGTAAAAAGTATTTAAAAATGTTTATGACTCTTGAAGTTTTTATTTTTAATAATTTGGCCTAATTTTAATTTAAACTAGCAGCCCGCCCGGGTATAAAATATATAGCCTATGTCATTAACTGAAAAAATGATTAAAATCGATCCAGTAGTTTTAATTTATTCATTACTGCCCGTGGCGTGCACGCGTTAAATGTAATTATTTACGACATCACACTAGAAATCTCAAAAAAAAAATTTTTCTCCACTATTTTTATACATATAAACCTTCCTCTTCAATCACTCTATCTATTAAAAAACCGCATCAAAATCCGTTGCGTAGTTTTAAAGATTTAAGCATACATAGGGGTATCGGGACAGAGAAAGCGACTTTGTTTTATACTATGTAGTGATGAAAACTTTAGAAGTATTTGTTTGGCTACGGGTATTAGTAGCCACTACTGACGTTTCTACTATTCTTGAGCTGTATGCAATTAGGAAAGATTATACTAAGAGATCTGATGGATTGACCGAGAGACGGGGACGGAGTCTTTTGTTTAATACCAAGTGTGTTGACGAGTTGCCTTCATCTAACGTAAAAGCGACAGGGTTATACGTGGGATCCGCTGCACAAAATGCTTTAGAAAACGCCGCAATTATTTATTCCAATATGCTACCTGTTTAACAGACAGTTTAATAGTTTCTAATGAGTATAGAGGACTGGTCGTCTGACTCTTATCAATGGTATTTGTATGACTATACTTTTTAAAACACTTGAGACATAAAGCATTACCACTTGAGCATTTAAGATCATCTTCGTCTTAAAATCTCGATGAATTGATTGAGGAATTACAATTCAGTATGTACAAGTAAATACATCATTGATTTCTGATTTAAGTAATACTTTAACAAACTAAATTATATTAAAAATTAAATATATAATGAAATACTTGTCTTTCAATTTATTATAAATAACGACGATAGAAAACTACATATAAGTTGGGACACTAATATTGAATATTCAAAATAAAATTAAACCAATAGATTGCGACGAGATTGCGACTAAAAAAGAAATATGCTAAACGCAGAACACGAAGCCACAATGTAATCAAGTTTTCATCAAACAAACCGAATCAAATAACTGATAGCACCACAAAACTGTGGGAAACGCGTAAAATTGTAAAAGTTATACACCAAGCCTTTCAAAGAAGCTTAGCGAACGTAAACATTTCGAGAAAGTTGCTAATGAAAACCGCAGCAACCTTTTGTGAATGGTTTCAATATTATTTCAATAAGCGTAGCCCCTTCAAAATGACAAAAATTATAAATATTCAACGTTTCGTCTTTATAAAAATTTATTCAATCGTCTGTTTTACGTTTTATCTTACGATTTAAATTACAGAGTTCAAAAAGATGTTATGGTGACTAAATCATAGTAACTTAGATACTTTCACAAAACCTTATATAAATTTACTGTATATATGGCTATTTGTTTTACAAAACTTAATAAGGTCGGAAGGCGAAAAAATAAAGCTAATCACAATCTGTGCGCCCAATCACATGCTAATGGGTCTAATCTTCCTTTAGTCTGTCTATCTGTTTTATTGATAAAAGGCAATAATAATAGAATTAATAATAGTTTTTTTTTTCAAAAGAAAGAACTTGGAAAAAAAGGGGAAAAAATGGGACCGGAGACTTCTGGACTCGAATCGGGGTTTTCATTGCCTGTAGTCAACACGCCATCTCTTATCAACGATGTATACTTAAGAACACAATGGCGCATAGCACAGAAACGTTCAAACTTTCTTTCTGCTCAAGGTGGATAAAATAAGTAGCACCAGTCCTTATCCCAAGAAGCAAGTGGCACGTAGAGTCATCGCTATTAAAAGAAGGAGACGTTGTGATTATCATGAATTCAAATACTCCATGTCACATGTGGCCAAGAAGAATATTTTTATATACGTGGTCGTTGGCAGAAAACGTACTGTTTGTACGTACGTGTGTACGTACGTTGACTGGTTGTTGAATAAACGTTTTCCAAGTGGCAATTTTCCATCGTTAATGAGTAGCGGTTCTGGCGACACATTGGTGCAATGGTATCATGGAGCACCTGGTTTTGTACCCTTGTTTACCCTTCAACGGCCAAGTCACACAACTTTAACTATAATAATAAAGAAATCGCTGTAAGGAACCTTAGTTTTGGCACGACTTTGTCTAGATTTCATTACTTTTTAGAGATAAACAAGCAGCTCCATCGAGACTTAGCTAGTTTTTTACAGAATGTTTTTGGTGGGATTATTATTTTAATCAACACATTATTATAAACCTTAATTTTAAGACAATGTGGGCGTTTTATAACATAGTTACATACGAACCAAAGTACCGATAATTATACCAGTAAATATTTTTCATTTAATAAAAATTCATCCTCTTATTTAAAAGAATCTTATAATTATGTATATTAAATACACCACAAACAAAACAAGAAAACGAGTCTCTTTGTAACAAACTTCCTTTATATAAAAATATGCGCAAAAAAAAAAGTAACTAAAACAAGGACAAATAATCAGAAAATATCTCAGCATTAGAAATTTTCCAGGATAGAAAATATGCAGTACTTTTCTACTAATATAAAATAAGCAAGGCGTGTCTGTTGCAAGGATGAACCAATTTCATATTTGCAGCTTTAAAGCGCTTGTAAAAGAAATAGCTGCCAGCAAAGAATAAAATAAATTATATTGATACGGTGTCCCAAAAATACTATTACATAGGATAAAATAATTGGTTGTTTGAAAAAACTTAATAGCGGATACTAGAATGTCGGTATACGGATACGGTAGTAGAGCCATGCTTCGCCTTCAAATGGGCCGGCTCACAGAAAATCGGCGTCAAGTAACAGTATCATTAGATACTGTAACGTTTCGTGCGCTGAGTGAGAGCACCGGAGGCCCAATCTCCCACCCTCTCTGTTCCCTTCCTTTTTTTGCCTTCTTATCCCGTCCCTCCTGTTCGCTGGGTTGGTAACGCGCTTGTGATACTTCAAGTATCGCAAGCGTTCATAGGTGACTGCTTACCATCAGACGGACCGTATGCTTGTTTGCCAACCGTCATGACAAAAAGAAAATAGGTATAAATTTTCCAACCAACATTAAAAGCAATAAAATTATACGCTAGTTTATTCAACATTTATCAATTAATTAATATCATAAGTTGTGGAGTATGTCAGTTCTTCAGAACCTTTAGTCTTTATTGAAGCTCAGTTATAGTGGGTCGCGGTTCGAGAGGTAGATAAATAGAGCATTCGCAAAGCTATTTCAGAGTCGAAGCATACTGCACGTTGCCTGCTTCTGATAGAATTTACTTTTTATGCATTCCCGCTAAATTAAGTGTTTTCATCGTTGCCTGAGTTCCTATTTGCGTTGCAAATCGGATTTCGATATGAAATATATAGAAATTTAAGAATTTCTTCGATTTAAAATATTTTTAAATTTTTTAGTGTTTGTAGATTTTAGCACGTTTAGCGTGTTTGAATTTTCTATGTCGTTGTATATAATATGTATTGTGTATACTATAGTAAAACTTTAACAGAGCTGTTTGTACATTAATAACGATGAACGCTACTCACTCAACGCCCCCCAATAGCATAGTGATATCCTGTGTCGAGGGTCCGGAAACATATACAAGGACAAATACGCCCAGAGAGGAACATATGCCTGCTTAGTTAAGGTCTCCGAGTAGGAATCGAACTCGTGATCTGTGGTGTTTATGGCAGGTTCGTTACCCCTGCGCCACAAGGCCACATTAAGAATATATTTTTCTTGCTTTTTGTTGCACTAGAGGTTACTTTGGGTAGCGAAAGTCGTGCCGTCGCTTTGTATAAAAACTAGTAACCCATCAAATCATGATAAGTGTATAAACATATACGGACCCACCGAACCGGGAATATTGCTAGGAAAAAGAAGAAGCACTTGGGCTGTCAGATTAAACTGTATAATAAGCCAAATACAAAAAATCAAATAGGAGTGTAAGTGTTGTTACGTTTCGTTTGATAATTGTAAGCCTTGAAGACCTAAACCCATCTAATTATAAAGAATAGATAAGGTCGAGCGAACTAATTTTCTACGCCATTAACTTAGCAAATACTACAGCGCCCTCTATAAGAACTACGATACATTACATACATTAGGAAAGAACGTAGTCACACGCTAACTTCATACGTTTATAATTCGTTCCATTCGTTCAAGACAACCACGAGTCTGTGACATTGTGTCTGTATCAATGGACCGTTCCATAGTATATAGTAATTCTATACCTAAACCACCAAATCTCTGATCTAATTTATTGTAACTCCTCTGGTTAACACCAGAGTGAACTAATGAACTTTTTTTTATTATTTCATGACGGTTGACAAACAATTATACCGTCCGCCTGACCAGAGTATACGATCATCGCAACCGATGAACTCTCGCTATACTTGAAGAATCACAAACGCGTTGCCAACGTAGGAGGAAAGGAGGTAAGGAATGAGAATAGAAAAAAGGGAAGGGTTGGAGATTGGGCCTTCGGCGCTCTCACTCATCGCACCAAAGCGCAACAGTACCTACTGTTACTGTTAGTTTACGTCGATATTCTGTGAGAGGGTAGTTCTGCCCCGGTCGAGCTGGCTCATTTGTGCTGACAAAAGCATGGCTCTACTACTACTAAAACGTACGCTACTGTAGCTTAACAATCTAGATATCTGAAAGTCCGATAAGAAGTTAGTATTTTTTTTATGTTATAGTTGGCAAACAAGCATACGACCCACCTGATGGTAAGTGGTTGCTGTAGCCTATGAGCGCTTGCAGCACCATAAGTAGGTGCCACTCACGCGTTGCCAACATCTAGATACTGGTTCCTAAAACTTCTTTGTCCAGTAGTAGTCCAGACCTACCACCAGTGTGACTGATTGCACAGGTGGAATAATCTCTGCTGTGACAGAGATTATCCAAACAGCGGGCGATGGGGTCATTACATCCCGACGCCGGGGAGTAGTAGTAATTAAATTATTAATATGAATAATATAAGTTGAATTGAATTAACTGTATCGATTGCATAGTCAGCCTTTTACGATGAGCTAAAGCCCAAATCATTACACCTACTATAAATGTATAATTATGTTTCACGCGAAATAACTTAAAGGCTTCATTTACAAATAGAACAAACTGAAAAGAAAGCTTCCTGTTGAAACTCTTTTATTTCAAAACAACAACTTTATTATGTTGCGTAAAATATTTTAAACTACGTAAGAAGCAATTTTTGTTCAGACAGTAGTTTGAACAACGCAAAAACAGATTGTTGTACACTCGCACTTGATTATAAATATAGTGACTTCATTGGTTTCAGACGACTTTAAAAAGAAGGAGGTTATCAATTTGATCGTAGGTCGTGCGTTTGCTCCGAAAAAAAACAGAATTTTATGAAGTGGAACTGCTAATTATGACCACAAATAGCCATCAGAACGAGTATCGATCAAAACTAATAAATATTTAATGGGTTGTGATAAAATTAGGTATAAACTACATATGGTATGGTCCCGGCAAGATGACTAATTTCCTCACTCTACCTCCCGGTAACCTAGCAACCGTGTATTTTTTCCTCGTACCAGGGACTAAAAGCGCACTTTTCACAGTATAATAAAAATCATATAAGCAACACGGATGAAAAGTAGAATATTGCCACCGGCGATTACGATTCGTGGGATATAAGCACGCTGGTGCTCTTTCGTAAATTCAACAAAAATAAGTTAGATAGATAGATTAGTCCCCCTTTTTACACACAACTGTATTACATTATGTTGCAAGATTGTGACTCTAACTTCATACGAATATTTTCTATACCGGCGTCGTGACATGACGACCCCATCGCCCGCTGTTGGGATAACCTCTGTTAAAGTAGAGATTATTCCATTAGTGTTATTAATCACACTAGTGGTAGGTCTTTTGTTGCTTTTGTTGCAAGAGGTTGGCTATGTAGGTACCACCGCAGTGTCAAATATTCTACCGCCAAACAGTAGTGCTAAGGCATTACTGTGTTCCGGTTAAAAAGGCACTGTAGGTTAATGAAATTACTGGTCAAAGGAAGATAATTATAAGAACCAATACCTCGAGGTTTACAACGCGTCAGTGGCACCTACTAATGGTGTTGCAAGCGCTCATATGCTACGGCAACCGCTTACCATCAGGTGGACCGTATGCTTGCTTGATAACTTGTAACATAAAAAAAAAATTTAAAAATACTAATGGCTTCGTTTCATTGCATTAATGCGAATTCACGAAGGAGCAGTAGCGAATCTTTTGTTAGTAATGAAGCGCATGTCCTTATACAAGAAGTCTATGACGATAAATAAGTATTGTTTTAACTGCAAGCAAAAGTTAATTAGGCCGGGAACGCGATGCGGGTTATAAATCACAATCAATCCCTGTCAGTGAAGTAATTTCGGCAGTGAAAGAGAAAACAAGCTTATCTTTTGCATTTATCGTAACCCGCTTTTTAAATAAGGTATCGATACGTCATGTTGGGGTTATCGTTTTCTATTATCGTAAAATTTAATTTGCCCGTTATAATTTATCGATGTCGATTCGGTATTCCTATAAAAGCCTATAAAATTAAAAGCACCGCTAATGGTTATGGAAGATTTGTATCAAATATTAACTATTGTCATGCCTACATTTTTTTAATGAAATTTGGGACAGATTTCTGATCTCTGATTGTGTACAAGCCTTTCCCAATTTTTCTTATCATTTATAATTATTATCACAACATCACTTATTATGAAGAAGGTATTTACAATTTACCATAAAATTTCTATCATACCAATCTAATTTCTTTTTTTTTTATTATTTATTTATGTACCCAAAAACAAAGTCACAAAACAGTCAAGATACAATAAGTTAATGTGTACAATGGACAAACTTATCTCTTTAAGAGATCGCTACCAGTTATCCATAAACGTGGTAGAATCAAGTTAGGTAGAATTACAGGCAGGTACTGGAAATAATATTGAATAAAATTAAGTAGATAAATAAATAAATATATACATATACGCTTATACAATACATACATACACACATACATATATACATACATAAATACAAACATACTTAATATATACTACATGTTTACATACATACATTTTTATTGAACTCTCTAACACAAAATAATTATAAGCAGATTATATACAAGGAGAGCTGGCCAGCATTTCTGTATGAGATTTCCCCACTTTTTATGGATTGAAGCTTAGATCAATACGAATAAATTTGGTATTGAATGTGACTACATTCATTGACTAATCAAGGTCCTATGTCACATTCACCGTGGTTGATTGCTTATGCGAACCCGCAGCGTCCCACTATGGCGCTAGATAGGACCTTGGGGTTTTAGTGGGTCGGGGTTGTAGTGATGCACCATTCCACCCGTCCCGGCGCTCGAGTGTGTAACTGCATTTCCCCAAGTAAAAAAAAAGTATAAAACAAAGGTCTGTGGAATGAGTAACACTATCACTATAAATAGAAGTCACTTATTGTTATAATGTTTATATTTGAGTCCACATAAAAATCAGAAGTATACACATAATCACACAATAGTTTTACAGTACATTAGCATACAAGCATAAAGAATATAGAACAAGAAAGCATATGTATTTACGAAGAGGAGAAGAAAATAAACCCGGAAAATATGCAAAAAACTCTTAAGCGTATAGATATCGTATGTCATGCGTAAACAAAGGAATGTTCGCACGGGGCATGCGCTTTCGCACGGGGCCTAAGATGCCTGTGCCACTAAGAATGTGGCCGAGATTATCCAACGGGTCCTACCGTCATTGCGGTTTTGCGTTATAGTGTATTGAATTTGTTTAAAAGAAGGAGATAAATCATTTGCTTCTATGGCTAATGGTCTCAATTTTGGGACTCTATAGGAACAATCAAAGGCATAGATGTCTTCCTCATCGATTTCCTTGGTTTTATAAGAAATCTTAACATCAGCCCGGAAGGCAGCAATGTGAGAACGCAGAGCTACCGCGGGCCCAGACGTAGAACTTAATGTTTCTTATAGTAGAATTATATTAAGAACCTCTACCATATATCCAGATCATATAGAAATTTGGCTCGTCAGCTTCCAAGTTAACGGAACAGGTAAATTTATAAGCTGATACGAAATTGGTCAATTGGTATAAGATTCGATAATGGATTAAACATTCCAATTTTTTATGAAGCCCCGTGATCGTTTGAGCATTAAAAGCGGGATATTCGATCAAATAATATTACTTAACGATTCTCGTTTCACTGAAATACAAGTGTTTCACAGTTAATTTGGCAGTGATTAATTTATACCTTTTTAATTACTCTAATTAATCTTCATTTTCATAATATTACTGTAACTTTTATCATAGACTTTTACTTTTTTACTGGTGTCTGGTATTTTATTGCGCGAGGCCGGATAGGTAGGTACCACCGTAGTGGCAGTTATTCTACCGTGAAGCAGTATTCTGTGTTTCTTTTTTTTTTTTAAATACCGCCAGAGGGCAAATGATTACTCCACGTGATGGTAAGTGGAAGTGGAGTCCACACGCGAAGGTGGCTAATATGGTTGCAGAAGGCGAACTGTACTAGCCATCCTCGCCCTGCCTACCCGCAAGGTGCCTCTTCACGCCTCGCTTGAAGGACCCCAGGTTGTAAGAATGAGTTTCGGTTTGAAGGACACTGTAGCTAGTGCAATTACTGGGCAAGGGAGATTTAAGAGTCAACCTAGAAAATGTTGGCAACGCGTAAGTGACACCTACAAATGTACGGTGTTGCAAGCACTCACAGGCAAGCCGTAGCCATGGTTAGTATGCCGTAACATGTGTGTCGTATGTTTGCTGGCCAATTTAGTCACATAAAAAAACTAAATAAATTATTAAATGCTATAGACACAATGGCCTTAATTAGTAGTAGTATGTGTCGGCGTTGTGAAACAACCATACACAAGCACAACCCACACAGAAGGAAACAAATGTCTGCCGGATCTAAATTAACACGTGAGTCGAGCGAGATTCGATCCGACGACTATTACCATTTAAAACAAGTTCATTATATTGAATTTTGAGGAAATTGTGGGACAGCGGTGGCAAACCTACCTTAAGTGCCACAGGTCACGATTTCCGCTCGGAGCAGATGTTTGTATTAACAAATAAGCATGTGTTCTGGTCTGGGTGTGTTTGTGTTTGTCATTGTGTGTATAACCAGACCCCCGACACAAGATATTACCACCCTAAAAGGGGCCAATTAGTTTGTTGCGTTTATTTATTTATTTCATCAGAGTCAAAATCCAACACTAATTCCATATTTGGCAGCCATATTGCTCTATAAACAATTTAAATGTATCTCTTTAAAGTGAATAAATTTAGTTTTGAAAAATGAAATATTGGTTTTCGGGGCACAAGACTTAGGTAAAACTCATAATATCACCTGCGAGCGAGCAACTAATTTATTTATGCGCTCCGAGTACCCCTGCAATAATTCAAAGCCGTTCCTATCTTTTACACTACTTACCTTTATATCCACGGCGCAAAGAGTTATGGCTGCTACGGCCTTAGGATGAATCTTGCGAGGCAAGACCACTGCTTAGGAATTCTTTTTTTTTTTTTATGTTAGAAGTTGGCAAACAAGCATACGGCCCACCTGATGGTAAGTGGCTGCCGCAGCTTATGAACGCTTGCAGCACCATTAGTAGGTGCCACTCGCGCGTTGCCAACCTCGAGATATTAGTTCTTAAATCTCGTTCGCCCAGTAATTTCACTAGCGTACAATGCCCTTCAAACCGGAACACAGTAGTGTCTAAGCACTACTATTTGGCGGCAGAATATTGCTATATGGCGGCAGAATATTGCTGCAGAATAATTATATAATATAATTCACCGAGAATGGAGGTATTGAGGGAAAGGTTCGCTTGTCTAGGATTATCTTTGTAACGGCTACGTATAAATTTGTATATCATTGTTGCTACAATAAGCAGAGCCCAAGATAAAAATAAAACATAAGCCACTTTTCTTGTAAGCGTATGAAGTCAAGTGCGACGGGTATTATTATAAGAAAATAACTTGAAACTCCTAAAATAGTACGCAACTTCAAAACAACAGTGGCATTAGGACCTAATTATATTTGTTCTTTGATATCAAAATGATAGTAGAAAATTACCGTCTTATCGTACAACATAGACATATCGACATATATATCGACAAAAATAGCTCTTTACTTTTGTGCACAGTTAACAAGCGCTGTGACGCAAATTTTCTTGTTATATTTTAAAGGCGTCGGGATGTGACGACCCCATCGCCCGCTGTTGGGATAACCTCTGTCACAACAGAGATTATTCCACCGGTGCAATCAGTCACACTGGTGGTAGGTCTTTTATTGCAAGAGGCCGGCTAGGTAGGTACCACCGCAGTGTCCAATATTCTGTTGCCAAATAGTAGTGCTTAGGCACTACTGTGTTCCGGTTTGAAGGGCACTGTACGCTAGTGAAATTACTGGGCGAACGAGATTTAAGAACTAATATCTCGAGGTTGGCAACGCGCGAGTGGCACCTACTAATGGTGCTGCAACTGCTCATAGGCTGCGGCAGCCACTTACCATCAGGTAGGCCGTATGCTTGTTTGCCAACTTCTAACATAAAAAAATATATATATATATATATATTATTTTAGTAGTAGTAGACACATGTTCCTCCCAGTATAAATGCCCTGGATCGACTTGAGAAGTACCTGTCACAAAAAATGTGTATAAAGTAACAGTATCAGTAGGTACCATTGCGTTTCGTGTGATGAGTGAGAGTGCTAGAAGCTAAATTTCTCTTCCTTTTTCCCTTCTCATCCCTTCCCTCCTGTTATTTGGGTTGGCAACGCGCATATTGTGATACTTCAATTATCGCAAGCGTTTAAAGGTAATGGTGACTGCTTACCATCTGTATGCATTATCATCATCCTTCACGTAGGATAGAGAAAGTGTGAACGGAACGTAGTGATGGATGCTTGAAATGGAACATATGTGAGTGAAAGGGAATGAGAGTAAGAGAGATAGATAGAAAGAAAAAAGGACAAGATGGCGATTAATGCAAGAGGACGGCAATGAGCATAGTGTGCCTTTTTTATATTATAATTAGTGTATTATTTTGAAAATATACGGGGTACTGAAGAAACGGCCACTTATTTCATCAACCCCATAATCCCACATTCATATCATAATCCTACATTCATATCATTAGAGTACCTCATCGGCTTCTTTCTTTCTTTTGACTTTCTTTGTGTTGGTGGTGTGCTTCGTGAAGCTTCTAATGTTGCTAGTGAATATCTGTATAAAGCTTCTAATATCATACCCAATAAATATAAGCATAGATGGTAAAAATATCCTCAGTATGTTTAATAATATGGAACTATTGTTCAATATTGTCAATTCTAATAATCGGGTTAAAAATTACAAAAGTATAGAACAACAACAATTTATGACTCAATATGCTATTAACAGTATCTTGTACGTTATAAAATTATTGATATATACCCCCGAAGCAGATGTTTGTTAAAAATTTCTGTCTCGGTCTGGGCAGTTGTCCGTGTGGGTCTCCCCATCGTGCCTCGGAGAGCACGTTAAGCTGTCGGTCCCGGCTATTATCAATAACACCTGACAATAATCGTTAACTCTTGATAAGTAAATTGCTCTTATCCAATGAGTTACTGGTTCGCCCTTAGGGTTGCAGAGGTCAGATGGCAATCGCTCTGTGTAAAAACTAGTAATCTGTCAAATCCGGATAAGAGTAATAAGCAGACCCTGGGTACATAAAAATACCGGGAATAATGCTAGGATGAAGAAGATATACCCCCGAAATTTCATTGAACCTACTTATATTAATCTTTATTTACTACTTGTCATAAGCAATTTGATTATAATAAATCTTTTAAAATTAAGAAATGTATTAAAAGACTTGTTCATCTAGACTATTATTATTCAGTAAAATAGAATAAACTAACTACTGTAACATATTGACCACAAAGCGATCATGATGAGTTTACTCAGATACAATAAAACAGATCCGTTCAGAGATACTATTCTGGGTGCGTAATGCGCGTCACTGACGCCTTTTTGAGCAAATTGGTGTAACTCTGAGGCACCACCAACAATATTGGCTTCGTCATACATACTTATCAGGGACAAAGAGACGCTTCTTCTACCTAGCGTTATTCCCGGTATTTACATAGAATATGCTTATACTCTTGTCCTGATTGGACTGGTTACTTGTTTGTACACAGAGCCATTGGCACCTGACCTCTGCAGCCCAAAGAAAGAACCAGTAACTCATTGGATTAAAGCAAATTATCTATCATTTATGAGATTGTCATCTCGCTGAAGAAGGCCGGATTCGCGAGGGCTATACCCACTAGGACCCGATTCAAAAAAGGAGTCCTGAAGTTTTATTCCTTTTTGTTGACTACTTTGTATCCATGCCAAATTACAGTTTCTAGCTCTAAGATTCCTTGAACTTAGCTGCGGACAGACGAACATATGGAAGAAAGGACGGACGGCTTACGAACATACTAAACTAGTCTCATTGTGCAAAGAATGACAATATAAAAACGTGAGACAGATTAAAAATTCGCATGTAAAAGTTAAAAAGTAAAAAAAAAAAATATAGATTCAAGAAAATTGCTATCCTACTAAATTGGAATGAAATTAAATTTGATGAAAACAAGATTAAAAACATACAAAATTAACGTGTTTGGTTTTTTTAAAGCTTTTCTATCAAATTTTTCACTTAAATTTACTACTAGTATATAACATTTATGTAATAAGAAAAAAAATTTGGACTTTAAAATTATTCATTTATTATTATTAAATTTATTCATATAAAGACGTAATTATAAAAACAAAACCAATATTTTTACCGTAATTTTTTTACTTAAAGAAATACATTTTAATTAATAAGCTTGTTTTAAAAATTGGAGCAAACACAAATTCTGTTGATGTTACAGCGTCCAAATCTGAAGTTCAGTGCTCTGCATACACGCGTACACATAGCGGCCGTGCAGACGAGGTTGCTTCATGGAGCGTCCAGTAATGGGCTGTCAGGGCTGAGTATCATTGGAAATGTATCAGGGTTCTGAATAAATAGAACATCTGAAATGAAAAATTAACACGTTTAATTTTAATATAAGAAGAAACAAATTACTGAAACTTTTTTTAAAGTATTTTTCTTGGTCTAGGAGCACACACACATATTCTATACAAAATATAAAAATAAATTTACTTACCAGGTAGATTAGTTTCTTCACAATAAACTTGCTGTGTTATAAAGAATACAGCTAACAGAGCCACGGCTAAGAAATAAATTTTGGTATACATGGTGATTTCTTCAGGTTACTTTTGCAACTATGATTTGTAATGCAGAACAGCCAGTATTTATGTGAATAAGAAATAAGATAAGGTGTAAATCAGATATTGTTTTCTTTATTTGACAATACAAACTTCCCCGGAAATTGGGACAAAATAGATAATAATTTCGATTACAATATCATTATATTGTACTAAATTGAAGTGCTATGTGATATCCATAGGACTTGAATAGTGAACTAGGGGTTGAATAAAAAAAATGTTGAAACACATGTTTCTGTATCTTTAATTGAATGCCAAGAACTGTTTCATGCTTCTAGTTTCAAAAATAATTGACTTTCATACAAACTTTCAAGCCCTTTTTTACTGGTTAAATGATGTTACAATAGTAATAATTCCCAAAATTATATTTCGATAAATTTTCGAGAATAACGTCATTTTGTAGAATAATTAAACTGGACACAAATTATTTGAAATGACTACAACGACATAATATAATTATGTTGAATAAGTCTTTGTTTTTTTTTAAACTAAATATGTGCAATAATACTTATATTTTATTGCAATAAGTTATAAAATCAAAATATGACGCACTTGCAAAGAGATATACGTGTATACACGTGTTGAATAATTTAATTAAAGTTAATAAATATCGCTTATCAACTGCGTGAAAAAATGACACTTCACTTAGCAGTCTTAATAAAAGAACACCTTTCTGTCAATATTGCACTACAATATAATTATTATAGTGAAAATGGAATGCTTTTTATGATAATCTAAGAAATCATAATTTTTCGATAATACGAATATGTCATTGTTGCAATAAATGAGTGATTTGTAATATACATTAATTATTATTAATTAATTTATTGAGTTGTAATATACATTATATTACAACTCAATAAATAATTAATTAACAGATTAATATGAGGGTGGTGGCGTTACCATACATCAGAGACATTTATTTATTTAATAGGAAGCCAACGTTGTATACAATTCTTTTCTTATTTCTATAGTACATTTCAGTCTATGACATAAAATAGTATACCCCAAATATAGGCTAACTTAACATGCATTTAATTTTTTATTTTTATTTTCGTTTTTAATTTATATATAATATGTCGCAACTGTATGTAAACTGTAATAATCACTACATAGTATAAAACAAAGTCGCTTTTTCTGTCCCTATATCCCTATGTATGCTTAAATCTTTAAAACTACGCAACGGATTTTGATTCGGTTTCTTAATAGATAGAGTGATTGAAGAGGATGGTTTATATGTATAATAACATCCATTAAATAGTAGAGAAGTACTGTTATTTTTGACGTTTCTAATGTGATGTCGTATATAATTACATTTTTTCCGCTTACATTGCAACAAACGCCGGCTGAACCCTACGAAATTTATCAAAAGAATGTACTAAGTCTACAGAAAACTTCGCTATGGTATATTATGTCTATTCCTCAATAACATTTTTTTGTCTAAAACAATTTAACGCGTGCGGGCCACGGGCAGTGATGAATAAATCAAACTACTGGATCGAGTTTAATCATTTTTTCAGTAAATGACATAAGCTATATATTTTATACCGGTGCGAAGCCGGAGCGGGTCACTAGTAGATAATATGAAACAAATAATAAACGCTACATTAAACTACTGATTTAACTTGTTTTATAATTTATAATTTCGTTATGTCCGTCTGTCCGACTGTCCGTATGTCACAGTCATTTTACTCGAAGACTATTTGCGCCATCTATACGAAATTTAGTAAATAGTAAATTTAGTGGGTTTATTCTATGAACCGCTGAACGATTTTGTAATGATATCTTAAAATATATAAAAATTAATGGTAGCAGTCCATACATGTAAATAAAGGTTGAAAAAAAAATTAATCTATACCAATGAACTTTCATTCACATTTGGTTTGAAGAAGATAGATCAATAAACTCTAGAGATATAAACATTATTCTCAAAACTTTGGTTTTCATATTACTTTTAATAATTACAAAAAAATTTACCAAATTATATGCGGTCGATTTTAATTTTAATTTTTACTATTTTTAATTTCTTAAGATTCTTCATCATCAAGCTGCGGAACCCTTTAGTTTCGACTGTGCGTGGTCCACAACGCACTTGACTGATAATTATTTAATTCTGTGAACAAAAAATTCATTAAGACTGCCACACATAAAGTATAGACCATCACAAAAGTCACCATTTTAACAATAAGAAAGAGATTTTTGATGTAAATAAAATTGTCGTAAGTGTTTTATGCTTTATCAAGTTCATTAAAACGTTACTAGAACAAAAAATAAGGGTTTTTGACCGATAGCATTATCTACAAAAATGAATCTTTAAGGATTCACAATAACTATTCTAATAAATAAATTTTGATAAGAATACAGTGCTGTAAAAATGGTGGCCTACTTGCTTATTCGCCCCATTATATACACAGTAATTGCATAGATAACATAATATGCTATCTATACAATTACTGTGTATATAATGGGGCGAGGATCATTCGGAAGACACAGTTGAAAGACTAACCTGAACACAACGTCACTATGACTATTAAAATCATTTCACTTTTCGCTGTTGTACTGTGGGCTCTGGTTGTAGCTGTCTCGTGTGAAGAAGAAGAAAATTATAGTAGTGGTAAGAACTTAACTTATTATTTTTTTTTATTTTCCTATGTAATCTAGATAGTGTTATAAAACGGGGCATAGCCAGGTCAAAGTTTGGGTGTGTTTTTGTTTATCCAACGACAATTCTTTAGTTTATCAAAATTTTATATTCGTTTGATCAAAATTTCGAAACTCAAAAAGTGGCTCATGGATTGAATTTGAATTGAACCTATTAAAGGTTGTTGCATTTGTGCCCAAGAGAGTTCATTATTATATTTCGTTCCCCGAAGCTCCGACGGGACCGGAAATTATTTATTTATTTCTTTGATACGAAGCCGACATTACAATTATACAGTGTTAGATTTACATTTTAGATACTTATTAAAAACATATTTATATCAAAGTCACAGGGAAGCATAATTATAAGCATATTTTGGAAACACAGTATAATAATTATAATTTTGCACAAAACCACCAAATATTAATAACACTTTTTAAACGCATTTAATCAGTTTTAAAATAACCTTGTAATTTCAGATGTGCTGTATATAATGAATCCGGATACATCGCCAAAGATATTGACAGATGCAAGCAGTCTATTGACGAAAGGCGAACGCAGCAACCTGGTCTGCACGGCCGCGATGTGTCAGCGCGTTTGCTGGGCGTTGAATTTTAGATTCGGTCGCTGCAACATAAATAGAATTTGTGTTTGCTCGAACTTTTAAGTTTTGTAGTAAAAAGTTTTAAGTTTTAATTGTTTGTCAAATAAAAAATTGTAATATAATAAATATCATTTTTTTTAAACTATTCGTTAACATTTGCACTAAGCTGACTTTGTATATTTGTAATCGATAACACTGCCAAAATTGTCTTTGTTATAATATACATGTCTCGAAATTAAGCCAAAAGATTTTTTTAACAATGTCTAAATTGCTTTTATTTAAAACAAATATTCTTATTATTTAATATTAACACGCTTAATATTAATCTTTATTGAATATAGTTGCATAATGATAATTAAATTTAAATATTTTCCAATTTTCTTAATATGACTTGATTAAAAAGAAAGAGAGAGAGAAAGTACCATTGTATATATAGTGATAGAAAGTAAATTAAAATATAGAAATTAATCATGTATAATTGATCAATCATTTTGTACATACAAATAAAATTTTAAATAATAATAATGTGGCAAGCTCTTGGGCGTTAATTATTTATTTAATGTCACAAAGGTAGCAACCTTTTTTCTTTTGTAGCAACTAATTATTTAACTCGCCTGATGGTACAGTCTGTTAAATGTAAGTTGAACCATGCGCAGTAACACGTTTTTGGGTATCAACCGTATGCGGTATGAAGGGGGCCGCGTTTAGTACACTCGGTTACGGTTGTTTTAGTTCTTTAATAATAAATTATTAAAAATTAAATTAAAATATAAATTAGTTTTGTCAAGTGTGTTAACATTTATTTCAAGATAATGCCTCGACCACAATAAACTTTAAGGAGACGGGAGAGAAGGATGGTATTTGACATTTATAGTTATTTTCTAAAAGAAAATAATATAACTAATTCTCTAAATAATACTGCGGAAGATACGAAGAAGTCTGTCTCACTATTAATAATGTACATTAACTTTTTTATATATATATATATAGTACCTTTTTATACTATTTATTTGTTTTATTCTATTTAAGTAATTAATAACGATAAGAAATAAATAATTAATTGAATTTAGAAGAAATAATAACTATATTATATACTTAATTCCGTTTTCCCACTTTATAAAGAATCGATTTAAATAGGACGAAACCAATATTTTTCTCTAACATTTTTGTCCATTGTTGTACCTGCGCAGAAGCGGCAATTTTGGTTCAAGTTACATTTAAGGAACTGTACACGGACACTACGCGGTAGACCCCGCCCGGAGTCGCTTTCAAGGCCGGTAGGGCCAACAGCAATACACAAACAGAAAAAAAAAACGCCGTAGCCTTTATGTACTTTCAAAACAAGATGCGTCATCAAACTTAGGCAAGAAAAGGTATTTAGGTCTATGAACAAAAGACCTGACGATTTTGTGCATTTTTATTATAGGACACGATCAACTTCCATTTTTATTTTTATCGTCTCTCTCTAAGATTGTTATCTTTTTAGAACTCTTTAGTAACTAAACAGTTCTGCAGCTTCATGATAAAGAAACTTTAGAAGTGTAAATATTACCGAATTAAAAGCGATCACACATATAAGATTGTAATTTCATAGTAATTATTTAAAATAATATGAAAAAACAAAGTTATCGAAAAACCTATATATCTCTGTTTCTTGACGTATGTTCTTCAAAATAATTATCTTTAAAGTTCTTTTGATGTTCTACAACCTCCATTTTTGCAGATTTTTTAAAATAATAAGCAAGACTCGTAAAGGAGCCAGAGGTGGGGAGCGTAGATTTTGGACCTCACACTCATCGAAGAAAACAAAACCGTAGATCTTTCTTCTTCCTAGCATTATTAAGAATTAAAGTAATTTCACTAGCTAAAGTGTGTTTCAAACTTAAACACAGTAATGCAAAACACACTATTACTTTGCGGTAGAATATCTGACACTGCGATAGTACCTATCTATCCGGCCTCTTGCAATAAATTGCCTGACATTACTATATATATTGACTATTATATAGAAAAACGATTATTAAAATAAAAATCCTAAGCTATTTTCATCTATATTTTAAGAACGAAATTTAAATGAGGTTTTTGAGTAATTTTTGAAGACTCTTAATATCCATTGTGGTTTTATGCACAGTTGGATTTATTTTTGTTCCCAATGACAAAGTGTATTAAGCTCCAACCATCATTAATTTTTTTTATTAAAATTTTAATTCACTTTTGTGTAGAGGATCATAATCTTATATCTTATAACTTATTCGACTATAGTCTATAGTCTTCCTAGCATTATTTCCGGTTTTACACAGGATCAACTTATACTCTTGTCGTGATTTAACGTGTTACTAGCTTTTAATATAAGAGCAAATTACTTATCAAGATTTAACGATTATCATCAAATACTATGGATGATAACCGGGACCGACAGTTTAACGTGCTCTCCGAGGCAGGGTGTGGACCCACAAGGACAAATACCCAAACCGATCGACCAAACAGATATTTATAAAAACATCTGGTTCGATCGGGAATCTAACCCGCGACCGTCGAGGATTAAAGCAAGTTCGCTACCAGCACGCCACAAATGTCTTCGACTATAGTAATGCTTTTAATAATTGTATTATTATTTGTTAATAAAGTAAAATGTTAGAGTTTAACAGAGTAACCCCGGTTTTTCGAACGTTGATCAAACTCATGTCAACTTAACGTAGCAAATACAAAACGCTCGTTGATCATCGATTATCTTTAACCAATGATCACCGTTCGAGAAACCGGGGGTAAGAGATTGATTATTAAAATAGTGCAGAGATTATCTTAAAAGTCCTAGGTATCAAGTCATAAGTATATAATTATTATACTCATAAATACAGCATAAAGATAACAGTTGGATTAGAACAAGAATCTGGCCAGGTATCTTTGCTGTACTTAACATAATATGTGAATGCTATGAACTCATCAAGCACGCATTGCACTCTTTTCCAATTTGATGATCAGATCTGTCTTTTAGCAGCTCATATTGGCGTTTTTGTTGCTCATACGTAGACAAGAAGACTTTACGGCAATATAATATATAAGTGGTGGCATGTCTCAGGATTTGTACTCTAGACTGATATAATAAGCAGGTACATGTCAACTCTCACAATAATTATAAATAAAGGCGTGGCCCTACTGCTAAGTACAAAATGTCATTGCTAAACGTGTGGCTTGCCCAAATATATCCACGAAGCTCAGGCTGACAACGCTATGCACGTGATAAAGTAAAGCGAGCTCAGCTCCAGTGCGGGAAGTGGGATGGGCGGTGAAGCAATGTTAATGTTCGTGTATATCGTGAGCTGCAGTGGAAATGAACCACGATGTCATAAAAAAAATAAATGCACATGTGCAGCAATGGGTTCGCGTCATAAATAAAGAATCAACTGAAAGCGATTGGTTCATAGTGAAGCTTGCCATTGCACGACACTAAAGTATTTTAATTAGTACAATATGTTTCCGTACAGTTATAAATTAGTGGGGTTCTTTTTTTTAATTACATACTCAAAAGTATAATTTGTAAGTTGCATATAACAAAAACGGAACTCTTATAATTTCGTCATGTCCATCTGTCCATCCTTCCGTATATCCGTCCCTATGTCACAGTCCTTTTACTCGGGGACTATTGACTCTATCTATACGAAATTTAGTTAATAACTGGTGATTTCTATAAACCGCTACTAATAAAAAAATGTCAGTCATGTAAGGTATGTAGACTTAAGGTATCTTTTGATAGGTCTTTAAATTAATAAAGAGGTTTGGTTTTATATTTAGTCCATAGTTGTTTTTATATTCTAAAATTCTGAACCGCCTCTAACTTCAGCATTGGGATTTAACATTCTGAAAAATTTTGAAGTAGTAGAACATCAAAAGCACTTCATTTTAAAGGAGATAGGAGTAACAATTTTAAAGATTTATAAGTTTTTCCAATTATTTTTTCATATTATTTTTAATAATTACTAGGAATTTACCAACTTATTTTTGCGGTCGATTTTAATTTGTTAATATAACAATTGAAAGTTCTAAACATTCTTCATCATCAAGCTGTGGAACCCTTTAGTGTCTTCTGTACTGTACTCACTTGACCGGTAATTATTTAATAATCTTTGTATTTAAAAAAACATACCAAATAATTAATACTTACAGAGTAAATGATTTTTCAAGATCTAAACCTATTGTGTATTTGAGAATAAGCGAGTTGACTGTAAAAAATATATTTATAATTGTTACCAGTGAAAAAGTTTAAATAATAAATAAAATAAGCTTTGAACTTTAAAAATCATTTTTTATTTAAATACAAAAAATTTATAAAACGTATTTAAAGATTTTTTCTATATTTTTATTTTTTTACAAAACTTTACTTAAGGACATAATATGCCTATAATACGAGTATATTTAAAAGTTTGAGCAAACACAAATTCTGTTGATGTTACAGCGTCCAAATCTGAAGTTCAGTGCTCTGCATACACGCGTACACATAGCAGCCGTGCAGACCAGGTTGCTTCGCGGAATGTCCAGCAATGGGCTGTCAGGGCTGAGTATCACTGGAAATGTGTCTGGGTTCTGAATGAACAGAACATCTGAAACGAAAAATAAATATGGTTCTTTTAATATAGTAAGAGGTTCTTTTAAATAAACACTTTGTGTATTGTAACTTCTTAAAATGTATTTTTCTTTGTCTAGGAGCAAAATATTAATCATCTTCTATACAAAATATTATAATAAACATACTTACCGGGTTGATTAGTTTCTTCACAATAAACTTGCTGTGTTATAAGGAATACAGCTAACAGAGCCACAGCTAAGAAAGAAATTTTCTTGTACATGGTGATTTCTTCAGGTTACTTTTGCAATTATGATTTGTAATATATAATAGCTAGTATTTATATGAATAAGGATTAAGATAACGTGTAAATCAGATACTGTTTTTTTATTTGACAGTGCAGACTTCCCCGGAAATTGGGACAAAATAGATAATAAATGCGGTTACAATAGAATGCGTCATGTACTTAATTAAAGAGTTATATGGTATCGATGTCATTAAAATTATATACTTTTACAATATGTAATTAACTAGCTTCAACCAGCAATACCCCTTTAAACGTCCATTTAAACTCTTCAATTCACTGGGTTGGAATCAAAAGAAATGTTAAAACACATGTCTGTTTATCTTTAATTCTTCGCCAAGAAAAAAAAATCATGTTTATTGTTTCAAAAATGACAGACTTCCATACAAACTTTCAATCTCTTTTTTACCCTCTTCAGGATTAAATTTCGAAAAATTTTGCTTAGTGCTAGCAGTCGTAGTCGTTTACGTTTCAAAAACAGCACCTGTGAAAATATTTGTAGTTGTATAAAAATAATTGTAGTTTTCAAATTTTAAAAGATTTTATTTTGCGAAGATGATGATGATAATGATTTAAGATGATGAAGAGGACAAAGGAAGCAAACGGACAGGAGGCTCAGCTGATTTTAAGCAATTAATGCCGCTTTTAACATCTGCAATACCAGATTGGTCAGACTGGTCGATTGCCGATGTGTAAGCAAAAAATAAGCTTTTCTCTTAAAATTGTCGTATTGATTCGAAAATACCGCCCGCGAATTTGATTCCACAGAGTGGTTGTGAGAGGAAGAACATTCTTAGTTTTCTTTGGTAGATAGGTATATTGGATAGATTTGGTGATAGGCAATATTAGGTGCCATTGCATAGTAAACTCCATAGCTAATTGGTTTCTAGAGATTATATTTAAACACAATTAATTTGTATAAATATTATTTGATAGTCATCATTACAACAAGGGACTAAAGTTGTTTTTATATACCTACACATGTCATTGATAAAATTACAGCTTTAAAGTATAGCCTTAAAGGATTTTTTCTGAATAAGCTACGATGCGCACTTGACTAATTTTTTTTAACTAACCTTAATGAATTTTCTAATAGAAGTAAAATGTACGTGCATTAATAATATTATAACAATTTGTAACCTATTATTTAATAACGAAGATTGATATACAAAAATACATTTTTTTCTTTGTTAAACAAATAAAATAAAAATAATAAGTTTTAATATGAAAAATTATTTTATTTATTAGAATAGCTGCTATTTATAACTAATAATAATTATTATTATAAAATCAAAAACAATACATAAAAAATGCACTTCTTTCAATAAAGGTCTATTTCCCAATGTACCTACTGTAATGTAATGTGTACAAACGTGGAGTAATTTGTTATATCTTTAGTCTTCTTCTTCTTCTTACTAGCATTATTCCCGGTATTATACCAGTATTTACCCAGGTTCTTATTACATCTTTAGCCGTTATTTTATAACTTAGTTTGCTCTTTTTTTTCTTTTAATTTTAATAGTATCTTTTAAGTTTTACTTTTAATTTATTTTCTCATAGAATCAAATTTGATAACAAAAATTCTTCACTTTTCTGTGGATGTGGTATTAACCTTAAAAGGTAATACAATGAGCTTAAAGAAATATTGTAATATACGTTATTTTAAAATTATATTGTAATTACTGCTGATGAATTTAATAAAAAAAATAACTGATTTATAACGATAATGAAGTGAACAAATATAGCTTATTAAATGCTTGTGAAGACGACACTTTTCGTCATCTAGCAGTCTTTATAAAACACCTTTCTGTCACTATTGCGCAAGAATATAGTTATTACAGTGAAAATGGAATGCTTTTTTAAATGATGAATGATTTTATGATAATCCAAAGCATCATAATTTTGAGATAATATGTCATTGTTGCAATCAATGAGTGCTATTATATGTTACAACTTAATATTTTAAATTAACAGATTAATATAAGGTTGGTGGCGTTGTTATGGCAATTATTTTTAATTATGACCTTATGTATACATCAGAGGTAGTGTATATCATATGACGCAACTATAAGTAAATTGTAATAATAGATATGAAAAAAAAACACTACACTAGCAGTTCTAAATAATTAAACTAGTTATAATGATTATTAAATTATTTTTAATTCACTGACATACATAAAATATAGACCATTATAAAAGTCACAATTTTAACAATAAGGAAGAGCTTTTTGATGTAAATAAAATTGTCGTAAGTCTTTAATGCTTTATCGAGTTCATTATAACGTTAACAAAAATACGGGATTGTGACCGATAGCATTATCTACAAAAACGAATCTTTAAGGATTCATAATAACTATTGTAATAAATAAATTTTGATAATGATAATGTGCTGTAAAATGATGGCCTACTTTCTCATATTTTATCTATGCATTTACTGTGTATATAATGGGGCGATTATCATTCGGAAGGCATAGTTGAAAGACTAACCTGAACACAACTTCACTATGACTATTAAAATCATTTCACTTCTCGCCGTTGTACTGGTGGCTCTGGTTGTAGCTATCTCATGTGAAGAAGAAGAAAATTATAGTAACAGTAAGAACTTAACTTATTCTTTTTTTAAAAGTTTCCAATGTTATATAAACACTGGTATAAAACTGGGCGTAACCAGGTCTAAATGTAGGTGGGTTATGTCTATGCAATGACAATTTTTTTATTTATCAAAATTTAATGTCCATATCTCCAAATTTGAATAGGTTATTGTATTTTTGACCAAGAGTGTTTATTAATATTTTGTTTCCCGTAGCTGCGACGGGAACGGAAATTATTTATTTATTTATTTGATAGGAAGCCGACATGATAATTATACAGTTTTAGATTTAAATCTTAAAATGTTCACAGCATCAACAGCAACTTCTGAGATCGAAATAAAATACTTATAATTTTGCACAAAACTCGCAAATATTAATTATTATTTTGTATATTTTAGGGGGTGTAACCCCAAAAATCCATAATATATAAACATTATGTAACTTATTTTTTGTACAATTTTACAGAATAACACTTTTTAAACACATTTAACCAGTTTTAAAATAACCTTTTCATTTCAGATGTGCTGTATATAATGAATCCTGATACAGTCCCGAAGATTTTGACAAACGCAAGCAGTCCATTGACGAGAGGCGAACGCAGCAACCTGGTCTGCACGGCCGCGCTGTGTCAGCGCGTTTGCTGGGCGTTGAATTTTAGATTCGGTCGCTGCAACATAAATAGAATATGTGTTTGCTCGAACTTTTAAATTTTGTAATAAATAGTTTTAAGTTTAAATTGTTTGTCAAATAAAAAAAGTTGTAATACACATTATGTTTTTTTTTATTGTCGTTAATATTTGTACTAAGCTGACATAAATCAATAATACCTCAGCAAAATAATTTTTTTTTTTCATATTATAAATATTTCGAAACTAAAACATTAGAATTTATTATTTCGCTATCAATGTCTAAATATTTACTTTTATTTAAATAAAATATCCTAATGATTTAATGTTAATACTTTCAATGTCATTAATTTAATTGAATGTAGTTACACAGTTAGCTGAAATTTGTAATTACATTTTAGCTTTTTAGTATTTACTGTTTATGTAATATAAATATAAGAGGACTGCTTATGTAATTATTATATATATTTGTATGAGCATTGATAGCAAATAATATTGGAACTTTTCCGACTTCTTGACCCTTTTCTCTTCATTCATAAATTTTTAAAATAAATCAGAACCCCACTTACCCAACAACTTCAAGTTAACCTTCTGCCAATTTTCGTCAAGGAAAGGTTCAATGTCTTCGTTGTAAGAAGGTAACATACATGCTAAGAGAAATATAGTTCATATATTCTGAAGTTTATAAAATGATTTCTAGAAATTTACAGAAAAGGTCAAAGAATTTTTGCACTGAAAAAGTAGCTTGTCCTCAGTATTTATATATTAATTTAGATATTATGTTTAGTGTAATTAGTTTTAGTGTAATTAAAAAGCCCTGAAAGATTCAATAATAATAAACACAATAATATTAACAATAGGAAGGATTTGTAATAATAAGCACGATGTATCTTAAGACTATTAATGTAATGATTATCAATTTTTCCTTAACTTCGGTGGAAGTCCGCATTGTAAATATTTGATGGCCGTTGTGGCGCAGTGTTAGCGAACCTGCCTTAAACACAACAGGTTGAGGGTTTGATTCCCGTCGGATTATCTACATTATAACTCAATCACGAAGAAAGAGAGAGAGAAAAGTATAATTGAAAATTGTAGTATAGAATTAATATACTTTGGACCAAGTAATCATAATTACATAACCTATCTATTAATGTATATACATTATACGAATAATAATTTAAAAAATAATAACTACGGGTATTATTTATTTATTTAACACAGCAAAGGTAGAAAACTATTCTCTTTGATAACAACAAAGCATTAAAATCGCCGGAGGGTAAATGGTCACCACGCTGCAGCGTTTATGTAATTTAAACGAGATGCGTCAACAAACTTTGAAAAATAAGGTTTTTTGAGTTCTATGAACAAAAGACTGAATGATTTTATTTTTTATTTTATTTTTATTTTTATTTATTTTATTTTATTGAAATAGGAAAACTTACAGCTTATTTTAAACTTACAATAAATGTTTTACATATATTACTTAAAACTAAAGCCACTTACAAGTTTTCACAAATAAAATTTTCTGCATTTTTATTAAATTACACGCTCAAGTTTCATCTTTAGACTTTTATCTTTTTAGCACCTACTCGCTTCTGTTTTGTTTCATAGCGAAATCCGAAAGCGATTTAAAGTGACCTGCCAGTAAATCAGTTACTATAGCCAAGGTCCACAGCTATACCATTCTTTTTCTTCTTAGCATTACCGGTATTATATTGACTGCACGGTCTACGCAAAAAGCTCACGGTCACGTATTCCCTTTGCCGGTCCTTGTGTATAGCGCGTGGTTGGTGGTGATCGCTGTGTAAGCAATGCACATTGTCGTTGCTCCAATTTAATTATCTTTGAAGAGTATTATTGTTTCCATGTGGTAAGTTTATTAATTATACTAATTATTAAATAAATAAGTCAATACAATCAGTAAAAGTTACTCCTCATCCACTCACTCTCAGAATATCAATACATAGTATAAAACAAAGTCGCTTTCTCTGTCCCTATGTATGCTTAAATCTTTAAAACTACGTAACGGATTTTGATGGGGTTTTTAATAGATAGAGTGATTGAAGAGGAAGATTTATATGTATAATAACATTCATTAAATATAGGAGAAATACTGTTATTTTCGAGGTTTCTAATGTGATGTCGTAAATAATTACATTTAACGCGTGCGGGCCACGGGCAGTAATGACTAAATCAAAACTACTTGATCGATTTTAATCATTTTTTCAGTGAATGACATAGGCTATATATTTTATACCCACGCGAAGCCGGAGTTATTTATTGTTACAGTTGATTATTTAAACAGTGTAATGAAAACAGCTTCCTAAACATAGAAATTAAAAAAATCTTTCATATTTGTAAAACCCCTGTTTACACACACCACATTATACGTTGTCGATAAAAAATTAAAAAGAATGTTGTTACGGTGTGTAATTTGCTCTTATCCTATGAGTTACGAGGTTCGCCAACAGGGCTACGTAGGTCAGATGGCATTCACTCTATGTAAAACCTAGTAACCCACCAAATCATGATGAAGAGAATATCAAATTTGCTTGCGCCCGAAATGCTTTAATAAAAGAAAAAAATGTTTGATTTAAAATTGATATAATATTATCGTTTTTATATATTTATTGTAAAAGTAATTTATTATAATGATATAGATAACACATAACTCTTTAATTAAGTCCATGTCGCATTATATTGTTACCGCATTTATTATCTATTTTGTCCCAATTTCCGGGGAATTCTGCAAAGTCAAATAAAGAAAATAGTATCTGATTGACACCTTATCTTAATCCTTATTCAAATAAATACTGGCTGTTATGCATTACAAATCATAGTTCCAAAAGAAGTCTACAGAAATCACCATGTATACCAAAATATCTTTCTTAGCTGTGGCTGTGTTAGCTTTATTCCTCATAACACAGCAAGTTTATTGTGAAGAAACTAATCAACCCGGTAAGTACAATTCTTTTAATTTTGTATACTAGTGCTTTGTGCTCCTAGACCAATAACCATACATTAAAAAAAGCAACAATGCTTTATCTCCTATTATATTAAAAAGAAGCGTGTTTATTTTTCGTTTCAGATGTTCTGTTCATTCAGAACCCGGATACATTTCCAGTGATACTCAGCCCTGACAGCCCATTGCTGGATGCTCCGCGAAGCAACTTGGTCTGCACGGCCGCTATGTGTACGCGTGTATGCAGAGCACTGAACTTTAGATTTGGACGCTGTAACATCAACAGAATTTGTGTTTGCTCCAACTTTTAATCAGATTACACGTATTTTGTTGTTTGAGTAAAATTTTGTAATAAAATAAAAATATAGAAAATATCTTTAAATAAAATTCTTGTATGTAAAATAAAATATATTCTTTAAGTTCAAAACTACTTTTATTTATTACTTAATCTAGTAGCTGATAAGAATTCTGAATACATTTTTACAGTGAAGTTCAAATAACAAGATTATGAAAAAAGGATAGCCCTATAAACAATTAAGATTTCTTTTTATTTATTTCAATATCTATTACACTTTGAGGAATTAAAAAAGAATTTATAACCTTTTTTTGTGTTAATTTAAAGTTTCAAAGGAAAAGTAAAAGTAATTTTATTGATCGTGAAACATAAATCTTAGGTTTAACCGTTTTACTTTTAAGCTCTTTGGCTCAAAGCGTAGGAGTACCACAGGAAATTATTTATTATTCATTTTAAGATGTACCAGCGATATCAAAAATATTAAGATTTTGAAAGACTAAGAAGAAGCATTTTCTAGTTACATAACTTTCCTAGTATATTTTCTATATGACTTTTCGACTTGTATTTCAATATTGCAAATGAATACATCTTTGGCTTCCTCTGCAGCATCCTTTTCTAACTTGCTTGCTTTACAAGCTTTTTAATACCTCCTTTTAGTGCAAAATCTTCTGCGGTTATTGCGACGCGTGTAGCAATGACGCCAATTCGTGCGTAGCATTTTCGTAGGTTGAAATGGACCTTACATTTTTTTGCAAAGAGAGTAACGTGTGTAGCCTATCCGTGCGCTGCTGTGGGGCCACTCCCTTATAATTATTGTGAGAGTTGACATGAATCAGCTTAGTTTTGTCAGTCTAGAGTAAGAATCCTGAGATGATCCATACCACCACTTTTTATTCGCTGCTGAAAAATCGGTGTCATCATCGAATTTGAAAAGTGTTCAATGCTTGATAAGGTCGTTCATGTCATTCACATATTATGTTCAGTATTGCAAAGAGCCTTGAACAGATCTTTGTGCTATGCCTTCTGTTATCCTTACACTATTTTAATAATTTATCTTCTTCTTCGTTACACTCTAATCTTTTTATTAAATCATAACGCAACTTATTTAAAGCATCACAATAGTAAATGAAGATTAATATAACGTAGTATATGATCTACAAAAATGTGTACTGAAATTTAAATAAAAATAATGAAGGTTGGAGTTCAATACACTTTGTAATTGGGGACAAAAACTAAATCCATCTGTGCATAATACCACAATGGATTTCAAGAGTCTCCAAAAAATTACTAGAAAACATCACATACATTTCAAAGAGAAATTAAAATTCTAGTTTTGTTAGGTAAAATTTTGAATAGCTCCTTGTTTATTCGTAAAATCAATAAGCATCTCAAATGTTATGGGGATGAGAATATTTTTACTTCAAATTTATTATAAATAAAATAAATTATTAAATGAAACAAAAAACCCAACTGCATTAATAATAATTCCTAAAAAGCTAAAAACAAGCTCGATAATGACTACTATAATATAAATATTTCTTTAATGTTAGTAAAGGTACTGCAGACGGGGACAAGCATTGAAATAAAACATAATTATTATATTTTTCCGTAATTTAAGCACTTCCCTTTAAACTCCATCATCAATTTACAAATTGATTGATCAGCTTGTCCCCGTCTGCAGTACCTTTACTAACATTAAAGAAATATTTATATTATAGTAGTCATTATCGAGCTTGTTTTTAGCTTTTTAGGAATTATTATTAATGCAGTTGGGTTTTTGTTTCATTTAATAATTTATTTTATTTCAAACTTTTTAGTTATATAATTAATAATTGATTAGGTATATATATATACAAGGAGAAAACCTGAATTACTTATAAATGCGAAGCCTTAGCCCTTCACCCTAAAAAGCTATTTTTTTGGTGTTGTTTTTAAAACGTAAACGGGCACTAAGAAAGTATTTTTTGAAATTCAACCCTCAAGGGGTTAAAAAGGAGGTAAAAGTTTTGTTGGAAGTTCATAATTTTTGAAATTAAAATCACGTAACATTGTTTTTTGGGGAACTATTAACACATTTCCTTCAATCCTGCCCCTGAAGGTGTAAAGCTTTATATGAAAAAGAAAGGATTTGTTCCTCCAAATTTAACGCAGCGAAGCCGTGGGCAGAAGCTAGTTATAAGTAATATAACTTAGCTCTCTGCGCTATGCAGGTCTAACTAGAATGTCGATTATATTTTTGGCAAGTTCTATCCCACAAGCTTATAACTCATTTCGAGCTGGCATCTGCCCGCGACTTCGTCCGCGGTGACTTTAGAATTGAATCTAGAGACAAATGAACCATTTGTAAGTAAATAATCACTACATAGTATAAAACAAAGTCGCTCTCTCTGTCCCTATGTATGCTTAAATCTTTAAAACTACCCAACGGATTTTGATGCGGTTTTTAATAGATAGAGTGATTGAAGAGGAAGGTTTATATGTACAATAACATCCATTAAATAGTGGAGAAAAAAACTGTTATTTTTGAGGTTTCTAATGTGATGTCGTGATGATTTCTTTGCTGATTTTGAAGTTGAAAATTGCAGTTTTGCAGCATTGCGTCAGAGGATAAGGAGTGCGGAGAGCCAACAAACAGGCAGACATTTGCAAAAATATAAATATATGATATTTCATCATTTAGTTTTTAGTTCCGAGTAACATTTTTTATAAGAATCTGAGATGTAGGTACAGACACTTTATATATATCTTTATACTTTATAGATATTTTTCTTACATTAAGCAAATTACATGACTAGGAATCGAAAAATACTTGTATTATAATATATTATGCTTATTCCTATATTTTATTACTTAATTATTTATTAATTGTACAATTCATTGAATAACGTTATATATTATAATAGTTTGCGTTTTAGAAGTTTAATTATTTTATTAATCTACCTATTTATATAACTATGCCGTATTTTTTATTTATAGAAAATGCTTTAATTAATTATCCTAGACATTTGGAGTGGAATTGGCAATCACTGGGCAAAAAAAAAAAAATCAAACTTCAATCATCGATATCTCGAAAACTAAGCAATATATCGAAAAATTTTATTTTTACTTTTCGTCTTATTTTATTGAGTTTTACAAGGAAACATCATCAGATTTTCGCTCTGAGCGAATTGTGATATTCCGTTTTGAATATCTTTGCTTCTGCGAAACCCATGTTAAAATAATGTAGCCTATGTCACTCTCACAACCGAGACGAATCTAATGATACCCTATAAGTCGATGTACGTCCAAGGGTTTAGCCTGTAGAGCGTCACAAAGAAATAGACATACATACATACATACATACATACATACATACATACATACGCTCGAAAAACATTACCCTCCGGCAGTCGGGTAAAAACGAAGAAAGAAAAAAACAATTTGTTATGAAAGTATGTTTTATCATTAGTACTTAGCCAGAAAACAAAAAAATATTTTCAGATATAAAACAAAAATATATTTTAGACATAACAGAAAACAAAAAGATATTTTAGATATAGATTTTGTGATAAAACGACACTAACAACAGAAAAAAGGTGTTAATACATTGAAAGTTTTATTATAACCCATTATCTAGTTAAATAAAGTTTATTGAAATATCACAAAAAAAAATGGTGGCTATAGCTAACTTCATGGTATCGTTTTTTTGTGACAGTGTGCGCGCGCATCGAAAAAATTTACTCTCATCATTTTTCAACGCGCCAAAAGAAGTATAACTTCAAAAAAGTATTAAGTTATATAATAATACATTTTTTAAACGAAATAACTACTGCTTAGTTAAATTAATGTCGATTTGAAGAATAACAAAGGGTAGTGCTTATACAGCGACCAAATAAAAAGCCACGCGATGTACACAAGGACCAGCAGCGAGAAAATGTGCAGCCAGCGCGCGTGTTGTCTAGTCTGTCCAGGTCTAGTGGAGCGTTGATTGGAATAAGTAGAAAATCTAAAACAATAATGCAATTCATTAAATATATAAATGCTTTCCGCGATTAATGTACTGTTATACAATGAAAATGACATATTGATTACTTTTTCTCGCAGCTTCACTTGCGTGAATAACGATTTTTAACGATGTAATAATTTTAAATATTAAATCATTGTAATTACTCTGCGATGAATGAAAGCGCCGGACAACTAATCTCCCACCACCTCTGTTTCCTTCTTTTTTCCCTTCTTATCCCGTCCCTCCTATCCCTTTGGTTGGTAACGTGCATACGATACTTTAAGTATCGCAAACGTTCATAGGATGGGGTAACTGTTTACCATCAGGGGGACCGTATGCTGTTTGCCATTGCGATCATAATATACATTCAGCAAGACCGTCAATGCGCAAACACCACCCTCGCATTCGTTTTTCTGCTACTCCTAATGCTCCTTCTGCTTCTTGAGTCGGCACCAGAAACTTGTTGCTAACTTCCATAGGTTACGGTGACCGCTAACCTTCAGGTGGATCACAAGTTGCTTCTTACTATCATCGTGTAAATGAATTATAGAACACTCACTCAGTCACACTGGTGGTAGGTCTTTTTGTTGCAAGAGGCCGGCTAGGTAGGTACCACCGCAGTGTCCAATATTCTGCCGCCAAATAGTAGTGCTTAGGCACTACTTTGTTCCGGTTTGAAGGGCATTGTGCGCTAGTGAAATTACTGGGCGAACGAGATTTAAGAACTAATATCTCGAGGTTGGCAACGCGCGAGTGGCACCTACTAATGGCGCTGCAAGCGCTCATAGGCTACGGCAGCCACTTACCATCAGGTGGGCCGTATGCTTGTTTGCCAACTTCTAACATAAAAAAAAAAACTCACCGGGTTGATCATTTTCCTCACAAGAAACAATTTGAACTACCAGCAGAGCTACCAGTAGTGCTGCGAAGTAAAAGAAAGTTTTGATTGCCATGATGCTTTCTTTAAGTCAACTATCCGACTATGCTTTGTAACACTTATATTCAGTATTGATACACAAAACAATAAAGATAATAGGTAGCACTTGATATACTTGTATTTATTTGTTAAATAATAATAGATTTGTCAATTCAGAGAAATATTGATCAGGTTATTGTGTTTAACTAATTTTCTTTAAATTTTATAACTTTAGGTAATATCATAATAATATGTAAGGCTATATGAGTATGGTGATTTTAAGATGGCGTAGCTCAGGTTTTAAACTACGTAATATAATGCAATAAGAATTGTCATAAGCATGGTCTTCCCAATCAAGCTATCATCAGATTAACGATATTAACATTTTCTGTGACCAGAAGATAGAGCGGTTTCAGACCAGTATTTTACTTCAAAAATTAAATTTATAAATACGTAATTACATGCGTCCGAGCATTTATTCCTAGTCAGGTATATGTTTAGTCCTTTAACATGATAAAGTTTAATTATATTAAAAAATAATTTGATACTGATCAATTATCTATATTAAGTGTGATAACATCCATAGAGTAATGTATAAAGATAACAGATTTATTTTGTCTACAGGTTTATTAAACTGCAGGGACTTTTTCGTATCAGTACTTAATATTTGAGTAATTGTTTTGGAGTTAACTCTTCAAAAATCGACTTTCATATGAATTCCTTGGTATAGTAATATGAAGAATTAAATTTATAGAAGAGGCTACACAAATAAGCTCTACGAACTCAAAACAGTTAATTTATTTATTATTTTTAATTATATTTTTGTATTTATTATAGTATATAATATGATAATATAATATGTATATTTGTTTGTTTTTATTTTATTTTTTATTAATATATTTGTTACCCTCTTTGCATTTCAAAGGCAATCGTACTTAAAGAGTAAGCTCTTAGTAGAGTAATTAATACTTTTTGACAACATTTTTATTTTATTTTACACCATTTTGTTATAAGTAAACATTCAGATAAAACAAAGATCAAAATCAAGAGAAAATCTGTAACAGGTAGGCGCTTTTGCATTAATGCGACCAATTTTAATAAAAGAAGTCTCCGAGATTTGTATGAAAAGTTCATCTTTATGTTTCATACATTCGGAGCACCTGCGTTGTTTGTTACACAGAAGTTTTCCCTATCCGAAAATCGTGTCAAGGAACGGGTATTCGAAAATGACATTCGTTATTTTTTCTTAACATTACAAAGGTACACTTATCTACAAATGACATGATTCAAAATTAAGGGCGGCTTCAGTCTATTCTTTTTTTTTGGAGCGTATGTGGTCATTTTGGTATACACACTTAGATACACGTTTCATTTCGCGCTTCAAAATCTCGAACGCGCGTGTACACATGTTCGGCTTACGCGTTATTCTGGCGTGTCCGCTTGAACGGGTGGCTGCGAGTGTTAGTAGCCTAAAAAAGCGGTGTCAATGTTTATATGGAGAAAAAGTGTAAAAATCTAGTTTATGCTATTTATAATTATGTCATAAGTACAATAAGTTAAATTAAATAAAACATCGACTGCTTAAATTCAAACTGCGAATGTCAAACAAATATCTATCATACATTTCTTTTCATTCATTTCAATTAATTATTATTATTATTTTTTTATCTCTCATTTATTATTGATTTATAATTTACTAGCGGCCCGCTCCGGCTTTGCACGGGTATAAAATATATATAGCGTATGCTCATTCACAGAAAAAATGATTAAAATCGATCCAGTAGTTTTGATTTATTTATTGCTGCCCGTGGCCCGCACGCGTTAATTATTTACGACATCACATTAGAAACCTCAAATTTTTCTTCACTATTTCATGGATGTTATTATACATATAAACCTTCCTTTTCAATCACTCTATCTATTAAAAAAACCGCATCAAAATCCGTTGCGTAGTTTTAAAGATTTAAGCATACATAGGGACAAAGAAAGCTACTTTGTTTTATACTATGTAGTGATGTCACTGTTATGATTCAAATGTAAATGTAATTTTTATGGCGATTGAAGAAAATCTTAAAACGTAAATATCCTTTTTGTTCGGTTCACTAGTAAAGTAGTGATTCAATAATTTTCTTTTGAATAACATTAATTAGAACTTTGATGGATAATTAAAACATAAACTATATAAAACACAAAATAATAAAAAATAAAAATATATTTATTACACGAAAACATTGATCAGTTTAACAAAAATCACTTAACGATAAGAACATAAGCAAAGTATAGTTGTGATACAGCGACCAAATAAGAAGCCACGATTTGCGCAATAGCGGTAGCATGAATAAGGATTGCAGACGCACCTGTTTCCTATTCCAACTAGAAGAGCATTGGTTGGACTGATAAGTATTTTTTACTATATGTCTATATATTTTTTTTTGCACGCCTACCCACACTCTTTCTTCCACGTCCAGGGTTGGCTGGTAGAGAATGCTTTTAGCATTAAGCCCGCCTTTTGTGCACTTTGTGCAATAAAGTATAAATAAATAAATAATTTTCGGGTCTGAATAATAATAATAAACGTTGCACACTCAACGCCCCTCATTAGGTTATTAACATCCTGTGTCGGGGGTCCGGAAACATTCACAATGACAAGGACAAATACACCCAGACCGGAAAATATGTTTGCATGGTCGATACAAACATATTATGATCCGAGCGGGAACCAAACCCGCCATCTGTGGCGTTTAAGGCAGGTTCGCTACCGCTGCGCCACAACGTCGTCTGAATCAGTGTTCACAGCAAATAGAAAATCTAAAACAATAATAATTCATTAATTGATGATCCCAGCAGATGTTCCATACAAATTAAAATATTTATTTCAACGTAAAAAGGATTACACTTAATTGACACAAAATTAGGGGTTATATCTTTTTAATGTATTTTTTTAAATGTCAAGTGTACACTGTACAGGTATGTCCTCCGGTGTAGGTGTGTTTGTCCTTGTCATAGTTTATGTATCCGGACACCTACACAGGATATAATTATCCTAATTGGGACCTTTTAGTCTGTAGCGTTTATTTATTTAATTAAAATACAATGATAAGCGTTCACTGCGATTAAGATATTAAAGGTATTTTACTACATAGTATTATTTTGATTTTCGTCGGTCATCGTGTTGTGTGTCGGTGCTGTTGCAATGTATTCTGTTAGTGAGCAACTCCCTCTCATCCTTGGCAAACAAACAGGCGGACCGTATGCCTGATGGAAAGCAGGCTCCGTAATCTATGAATACTTGTGATACTTGAAGTGTCACATGTGCGTTACCAACTCAAGGAATAGGGGAGAAGGAATGAGAAGAAAACAAATAAGAGGACCAGCAGGGGTGGGAGCTTGGGCCTCCGGCGCTTTCACTCATCACAACGAAAGGCAACTAATACTGTTATCTAACGCCAATTTTCTGTAAGAGGGCAGTACTTTCGTGGTCGAACCCCATTTGTTCTGGAAGGAGCATCACTCTATTACTACAAAAACCATGCCCTACTTCTAACCATCATGACGTACGCTTGTAAGTCTAAAGTAGTCTAGTAAATTAAACCAAGCTTGCCGGATCATTCATTTTCTTCACAAGAAACAATCTGCACAATCAACAGAGCCACCAGCGCTGCTACAAAGTACGAGGAAATTTTGTTAGCCATGATGCTTTCTTTAAGAAAATTCTTCGATTATGCTTTTAGATTTTGATGTCAGGTATTTATATGCAACTGATCTGATGTAGATACGTCTTGATTTCTTTATCAGTTTACAGTTTGGTGATATTTGACAAATGATTCACTAACACTATGACTAGTGTTAGTGAATCATTTGTCAAATATCACCAAAATTAATGATCTATCTTAGATAGTGCTATCATTGTGTTATACTTCTATTTAATAAGCATTTTACTTTGACCCGAAATCCTATCGGCTGAGGTCTCCGGCCCCCACCGGTGACGCTGCCAGGGCGAAAAAGTCGCAATCATGACGCTATCATGAAATTTGTTGTAAATATTTAGGACAGTTTCATTGCAATCAATTTTTATATAGTACATGCAGACATATGCAAAATATAGTTAGTTCTCTATGAATTTATAAAATGAAGCGAAGAGCGAACAGAAGCTCAACACGACGTCCATTATACAAGTTATCTTGTTAGTGTCTATAAACAAATGGTTTTCGACTAACAAGCGAGAATTTTTCATGGCGAAAGAATATTTTATCTCGAAACATATTATGATAAATTTATAAAGGTTTATTATCTGTGAGAGCATTGGAGTGTATAGAGCGCTCGTGTGAAATGATTTGATACCTGCGAGTGGGTACGTCATATATAGGTTATTTCTGTTAAGTTTCTGATAAGCCGATGTAATTGGTTGGTACTAAAATATATTATTGTTTGTAAACACCACATTATGTACCTACTTTCAGCAAATAAATGATGATTGATTGATTGGTACTTCAACACGCAGAATATACAAATTTCTAATGCGGCATATACACCGATGATTATCACATACGATAGCATACTATAGCAGCGGAAAACATACTCAAGCATGCTTACTCATGCTAACGCGGATTTAACTATGCGTAAGCATGCGCAAGCGTGCGAAAGCATCCTTAAGCATACGATGCGCATTAGTGTATCAAAAAATAATCGACTAAATGCTAGTGGATGCTACTAAATGTCATTCGGGCCTTAGAGTTTTTGAATTTAATACTAATGCATTATAATTATATCTAAATTGAGCGAAAAATTGTTTTTTTTTGCTACCAAGTTTTACTGTTCTCTTTGTTAGTGGCATGTTTCGAGACCATAATTTCACAATATAAAAATATAATAAAACGATATAAACTTAACTAAAGGCATATACACATCAGATAATCTTTTTTTTTATTTAAAATTTTCATATAATATATTTCTCAAGGATAAGAATATATATATATAATAAGAAGAATATGAATTCAGAAGCATAAATCTCAATAACTACTGATTTAATGAAAACAAGCAAAATCAAACCTCCTTATCATTTTTAAAGACCTATCCAAAAGTATCTCACACGTTGCCATACGTTGAAATTTGCTACCATTAATTTTTATAAATTTAATAGAATATACCTATTTATTAAATTTCGTTTATATAGGGCTAACAGTCTCCCAGTAAAATAACTGTGACATACGGACGGAGAGACAGACATAATGAAATTATAAGGGTTCCGTGTTGGCCATTTGGCTACGGTACCCTAAAAAATTATATTTTCTCATAATATCTTGCATCTTAATATCTTTGATTGAAAACGCTACTCCCATTCAATTATAATATTATTTAATAAAAATAAAGTAATTATCGTCTTTGCTTTGAATATTGCTTTTTCTTTCATAAATTTGTATATTGCTTAGAATTAATAAGCAATATTTATTTTATTCCAAGAATACACGTTTATTTTTTCCTGCTGCCGGTCTTGATTATTATTAAGTACTTCTTAATAAAAGCTGTAAAGTGCCAAAAAACACATGTTCTGTGTTTCTTTGGCTCCTTACTGCATATTTCCAAGTTTAGTGAGTAGTTTCAGGTTTATTTTAAATAAATTATACACATTTTCATAGGCACTAGAGGCATAACAGATTTGGTGGTAGGAAAAGAGATGAGAATAGAAGAGATTGATAATTGACGTCGATTCGAATCTGCCTGAATAACAAACATTTACGGGACAGATTTTCTTAAACGTTACCAAAATACCAGTCTAGTAATCTCAGTTTTTTTTTTTGAATGTGTATTATTTTTGGTCCTACTTGACAGCGTCAACGGGTGGATGGGCCGAGAATTGAGACCCGGCCCTAAAAAAGACACAGCGCAAAATCACGGAGGCTCAAAGTTGACTTCGTCCTTAAGGCCACCCGCCTCCTCATGCCTCCGCCTGCATGTTATACTTATAAAAATTAGTTTCAGGATATACTTCTTAAAAGAAAAGTCAATTTAAATATTTTGCGACATAAAAGAATTAGAGTGACAGTAAGTACGCAGCATATTATAAATAAATAAATAAATAAACGCTACACACTCAACGGCCTATCTATATCTTGTGTCGGGGGTCCGGAAACATACACAATGAGAAGGACAAAAAATTGTAAGTTTATTTAAATAGTGAAAATAAAACACAAAACTGATACAGAGTTTTCAATCTTAGCGTATAAGACTCTTATTCAATTATTGTAGTTGCAAGATTTTATTTAAAGAGAGGTTTTCTCTTGACCACAATTTGTTTCTAAGACGACACATCGAGCACTAAGCGGATTGTATGGACTTGGCTTGTTCTACTTCAGTGTACCTGACATGTGCGAGGTTTTAAAAACATACTTTAAGTATTACCTAAAAGACTTTAGAGCTCTCTTTTCATAATACAATCAAATAATGCTAGAACAAATCTACTGATGCTTATTGTGTTTTTTTAAATATATTTATTGAAATAAAAAATTCTATTACGGTGGATCTTAACACATTAGCAGTGCAGTGAACAAAGAGCAATTGTTAAGCTATTATATATCTACAATCGGAACAATGTATGCGTCAAACTTGTGTAACCATAGAAATCATAATAAGAAGTCGAATATTCGCATCGCTCCAATAACTTATGACTTATAAGCCACGAGCGAAGTGTTAGTATTTTCATGAATAAGATAATAACCGTCTGTCATTTGTTCACTTTGCTTTCTATTGCTGTACAAGTTGTTCTATACCTAGAGTGGTAAAAGCGTAAATATACGTAGTAATGTATTACATACTGGTAGTGGTGGCTTGTGTGGGAGAAATTAAGCTGCAACACAACGACACTTTTGTTTCGTAAGTAATAACCAACGTTTAACATCTCTAGTAACGTTGATTAAGATTTCACTGATTGTTACACCTGCAGTTCGCCCTTCGGTCTTCGGTCCTTATATATTGCTCTGTCTATTGCATCAAAGTGCCTTTGACAATTATTATTTCGATGAAAATGTTCACAAGCTCTGCAATCAGTTATTTTAAGAATAACTTTACATATAATTTGATGATCTAATCTACTTTGCTTTATTGACTATAGTAATGAAAATCATAAAAGAATAATCTGTATCTTTTGTTTACTAAGCGAACTCGATATATTCTTATCATGATAAGATTAAGTAATAAAAATAAATTAATTTTAATAATAATAAAGATTACAGTATTTTTAAACTTCTCCTTCTGTTTTTTTAGTAGCGCATAGATGCATATTCAATTGATTATGTTTTTTTTTTATATATTAATAAGGGGCAAACGAGCCCATAGTTCCACCTGATGGTAAATGGCCACTATCGCCCATGGACGTTTACAACCCCAGAGTTTCGCACACGTCGCAGACGCTTTGCCGGCCTTTAAGAAAAAGGTATCTAAATACCCCATGCTTGAATTCCTCCAAATTGTACTGCACCGGGAAGACTCCAGGAGGAAGATCATTCCAAAATGTGCGTGGTAGAAATGATCTCGAGGCACGCATGTTTGCTGCAAACGAAGCATCCAGATGGTGTGGATGATACAGACCTCCGCGAAGGGTGCGATGATAAAATCGTGATGGCGGTACCATATCGAATAGTTTTTCAGAGCACTCCCCATTGTACACAAAAAGAGCTGAAGTCTCTCCGTACGCTTAGTGGTTCTGAACCATCTGTAAATTTGGGGTCGTTGACAAAACGAACCGCCTGGCGTTTGATAGAGTCAAGGGTATGTAGCTGATACTGGGGGGCGCCTGCCCAGAGGTGAGAACAGTACTCCACATGATGATGTCCTGATGTGAAGTATCGTCCCGCCATGTTATTAAATATTTATTAATTCATCAACGTCTCTTATTTTAATGCACTATAACCAGATGGTGATATAGTGGGGCTAGACTCCTAAAGCCTCTCATCTACACCATAGTGGGTCGCCACAGGTTTGCCTGCACAATCAACCGTGGCACCCTGGTACAACCATTGAATTCAGTGCGCAATAGGCGTTTCCATCGGCCTATATTTAGTCAATTTGTTTTCCTCTATAGGTGACTGTATATTTTTAAACATACATTAAACTTGTTCTAAATATACCGAATATAGTAAATATATCGAAACCTCAATAGTTCATCGATACAAGGAACGACTCCACTCCGTTAACACGAGAGTTGTCGGTTCCTTACTCTTAGCCTATTGTCGTACCCACAATAGCGCAAGCACCGAGCTTAATAAGGCAATAAGAATATTATTAATGACTTAAAATGCAATTGTGAATATTCTTTAAAAAATCTAATGTGAATGTTGAATTTAAAAAAATGAAGTTGTTCTGAAACTGTAATGTAAATAAGAATTTTAGCTCAAACTATATTTTAGGCCGATGTAGAAGTTGCGTGAGAATAACAAAGATGTCAAACACATCTTATATATTAAAAAATATATAGTAATTTTTAAAATATTCTTGTTGATCTATTATTTATATTTTCAACTATGATTTTTTGGTTACTTTGAATAAAGTTAAAAATAGGAAACAAATCAATGTATTTCTGTCTAGTTTTTATTATTTTTTTTTATCAAAAGCTTCATAAAAGTTTGATAGTAAAAAAAAATGAATATATATTTAAAAAAAAACTGTGGTAAATAAAAGTTTAAATGAATGACGGAAAAAATGAAAGTTTTAAAAAATACAATGCTTTTGCTTAAAGTATATTTATTTAAAAAAATTAGCTAAATAAGCCAAGGGAAACCAAATTTTAGTATCACATACACTTTCTGTTACGTTTATAGAAAATTTTACCAGTTGGAGCAAACGCAAACTCTCCAGATGTTACAGCGACCGAATCTAAAACCAAGCGCGCGACAGACGCGACCGCACATAGCCGCCGTGCAGACCAGGTTACTACGTGAAGCATCGCTCAATACGCTGCTTGCACTGATAATCTCCGGGTTCGTGTCTGGGTTTGCAATGTACAGCACACCTAAAACATTTGCTCTTTTTTTAAATATCCTTTCAAATTTGATAAAAAGCTTGCAGCATTATAATAATATACATGTATAGTTAAGATCACGTTAGTATTAAAATTTGTTAAAAAACATAGAATAAAGTTGTTTAAATACCAGACTGTTCATTCTTATTTTCTTCACATGAAGCAATTTGCGCTACCAGCAAAATTGCCATCAATGCAACGAGGAAAGGGAAAATCTTGAATGCCATGATTATTTCTTCAAGTTGCTTCTTTAACTATGACATTTAGGTCTAAAGGTGGGTATTTATATGAAAAATAATCAAGATAATCAACAAAATTGAATATCCTTTAATTCTTTATCAGCTTAGTAATCTCTATTTAAAGAACTGTCTATCGTTGTGACGAAATTTTATAAATTTATTATATTTTTGTTCTTTTCATGTATAACATAAATATTTTAGTTGTAACTTTGATTCTCCTCATAAATTTTTTGGGTTGGATTTGTCAAATGATGGTGATAAAAATACATAATAACAGGAAAATGTTAAAAATAAATTTATTTCCTCGTACTAGTTTATAATTTCAAGGCAGTAGAGCCATGCTTCTCCCAGCACAAATGGGCCAGCTCGAAGTACTACCCTCACACAGAAAATCAACGTAAAGTAACACCGAAGGCCCAATCTCCCACCCTTTCTGTTCCCTCCCTTTTTTCCCTTCTCATCCTCTCCCTCCTGTACCTTGGGTTGGCAATGTGTATTCGATAGTTCAAATATCGCGTTCATCAGCGTTCATAGGTTGCAGTGACTGCTTACCATCAGGCGAACTGTATGCTTGTTTAATCGATGTTAATTCGTTAATATTTTTAACAGACTTGAAAAATAAAAAGGATATAAAGTCGACCGTAATTTTGCTACTCGGTTAGTCAGGGTAAATGATTGATTGGGATAATTCTTTATGGTTTAAAGGTAAACTCTTGAGGTAGTCCCATTGTAATCAGTTCAGTATCTGATGATGGAATCCTGGATAAATCATGGAGTTTAAGAACATAAAAAAAATAATAAAATAAAGTGTTTAGTGATGCTTATTTTCGCATATTTTTATTTACTCTTAACAGTGATTTTACAGGTGTGTTATTTACATTTAGCTCGCCATCTTTCTACATTGCTTTGTTTACTATATCAAAGTTCCATCGAGTATATTATTTGTACAAATTAAAGTTTATTTGTTTGAAATAAGCTCTCAAAAACAATTATTTTGTAATATAATTATTTTGGATATAATTAGATTATCTTCTTTTTATTAGATATAGATATAAACATCATAAAAACTAATCTATATCTTTTGTGTATTCAATATATTCCTTATCATGATAAGATTAAGTAATAAAAACAAATTAACTTTAATAATCATAATAAAGATAAAGGGATTTTGTTAAACTTCCCCTTCAGTCTATAAGCGCACTGTGACATCCATGTGTGGGTCCATATTCAATAGGTTATATTAGTAAAAATTTATTAATTTTTCAATCTATCTAACAACAAACACAATATTTAAATTACTGTATCCTGATGCTCGGCCAATCCCTGCTATTAATATTTTTCTTCAAAGTTAAGATGAAAGGACTGCTTGTTGAATGCAATCAACTCTTATTTTTGCACTATTACCTACCTACAAGGTTCTGAAAAGTGATATTCGACTGCTAGAAGAGCTGTAATACCACCTCAGCGTATCACATTCTGGGACGCAACAGATTTGCTTGCGCAATCAACCATGGCACTCCTGTACATTTATACAACCTTCGACATCTGTGTTAAATTAGGACCCTCTCAATTAGACAATTTTTAATGAGTTAGTTTTTTGTTACAGACCAGCTGTACAAGGCCCCATACACACTGGCTATTCTATTAAGTTAATTAATCATAGTAATATTTCAATGACAAATTTAAAAATTAGCAGTCAAGTGCGTTGTGGACCACGCAAAGTTAAAACTAAAGGGTTCCGCAGCTTGGGTATGAAGAATCTTACGGCCTTTAAAAATAATAACGAATTAAAATCAAATACAAAAATAAGTTGGTAATTTCATAGTAATTATTAAAAGTTATATGAAAAACAAAGTTATGGGAACAACTTATATATCTCTAAATTTAGTTTTTTTTTTTTTTTTTTTTTATGTTAGAAGTTGGCAAACAAGCATACGGCTCACCTGATGGAAAGTGGCAGCCGCAGCCTATGAGCGCTTGCAGCACCATTACTAGGTGCCACTCGCGCGTTGCCAACCTCGAGATATTAGTTCTTAAATCTCGTTCGCCCAGTAATTTCACTAGCGTACAATGCCCTTCAAACCGGAACACAGTAGTGCCTAAGCACTACTATTTGGTGGCAGAATTTTGGACACTGCGGTGGTACCTACCTAGCCGGCCTCTTGCAACAAAAGACCTACCACCAGTGTGACTGATTGCACTGGTGGAATAATCTCTGTTGTGACAGAGGTTATCCCAACAGCGGGCGATGGGGTCGTCACATCCCGACGCCTGAAAACCAAATGTGGATGAAAGTTCATGTGGTATTCTACAAGCTCAAATTTTTCAGAATTTTAAATCCCATAGTTCAAAAGTTAAATGGGACACGATTTTTACGACTTTAGAAGCTAATATCTCAACAACTACTGGCTTAATCAAAAAAGTATAAATCAAACCTCGTTATCTTTTTGAAAGACCTATACAAAGATATCTCATACGTTGACATACGTTGAAATATTTTTTTCCAACACGATGTTACATGTATGGACTGCTACCTTTAACTCTTATATATTTTAAAATTTCATTACAGAATCGTTGTGCGGTTCACAGAATACATTAATTTAGTTAATTTCGTATAGATAGAGCCAATGGTCTCTGAGTAAAATGACTGTGACATACGGACGGACAGACGGACAGACGGACAGACGGACAGACGGACAGACGGACAGACGGACAGACGAAACTATAAGGGTTCCGTTTTTGCCATTTGGCTACGGAATCCTAAAAATGAACTAAAATTAAAACGTCATTTATAACGTTCATCCACTCAATTTTGTTAGATCACATAAGTTGGTCTTGTAGGTTCTCTACGTAATCCTTGAGTCTTAATATTTTCAGGACGAATAAGCCAGCTTGTCAGTGGAAATTTTATTCTCGCGCCCAATACCGTCTATAGAGATGAGAAGTCATAGGCCACCTAAAGTTGTGTTCCTTTCAATTAGTATGAACGCAAACATCTGCGCATACACCTATAGCCATTTCATTCGGTTTTTTTTCTTCCCTTCGCTTTCTATTTTTACCTTAAATAAACATCAACTTGCGATGATGCCGCATTTATTGCTAGTGCACTTTTTTTTAAAGGTAGGCCGTATGTCAACTACATTTGTCTTCTATCCATTTATTATTTTCTAGATTTCTATTGATTCTATACATTTATAGTTAAAAACAAATTGGAATAATCAGTAATAAGGTATTTTCGAAAGTCTACAGGTTGAAAGAAAACATATTATGTCCTGCCTTAGTTAACAGTATGAACAATAGCATTACTTGACAAGGAAGATAAATATTAGAACAGAAGGGACAAAACGTATGAAAGAAGAGCTTGGGGCTATCGATGCACAGCTTCTTGTTAAGTCAGCTTGTGCTAACAAACCGTGACAAAAAATAAGTCAGGGTGGCCAACTTTATTACTTTCTGCTACTTTCCGAAACTTAAAGTCACCAGGTACACGCAGCGTCATTGTTTGCTCTACTCAAATCGTACCTTAAGCCAGTTTCAAAATTACATGAAAGGAACAAATATGCCAAGCACATCTCATATAATGAATAATCAAAATTGATTACTTCCTTAAGTCGTAAATACAAAATAATATCTGTATGTTATGAATTTAAAAAGTTATATCTCAATTTTCAAGTACTTATTGACGATCTATTGTCTTTACATTTTTCAATTATAATTTTCTTTTTTAATTCAAATAAAGTTAGAAATATGGTACACTTCGAAGTATGTTTAGTACGTTTGATGTGCTATGGTAAAAATACTGGAATATATTTTACGAAAGTGTTAAAAGAAAATTATAAAAAATACAAAAGCTTTTACTTAAAGTTTATTTATTTTAAAAAAGTCAAATAAGCCATGAGAAACCAAATTTTAGTGTCATATACAATTTCTGTTAAGTTGATAGAGAATCGACTACCAGTTGGAGCAAACGCAAACTCTCCAGATGTTACAGCGACCGAATCTGAAGCCGAGCGCGCGACAGACGCGACCGCACATAGCCGCCGTGCAGACCAGGTTACTACGTGGGGCGTCCCTCAGAACGCTGCTTGCACTGATAATCTCCGGGTTCGTATCAGGGTTTGCAATGTACAGCACACCTAAAACAATTGCTTTTTTTTAATAACTTTTATTTTCAAATACTATAAAAAGCTTTCGATATTATAAATAAATAAATAAATAAATAAACGCTGCACACTCAACGGCCCCCAATAGGATAGTAATATCCTGTGTCGGGGTCCAGAAACATTCACAATGACAAATACACCCAGACCGGAAAATATGCTTGCATGGTCAATACAAACATATTATGCTCCGAGCGGGAATCCGCGACCTGTAGCGTTTAAAGCAGGTTCGCCACCGCTGTGCCACAACGTCGTCAAATTTTAATTATAATCATAAGATAACACTTCGTGTACAGTTACTATTACGTTAGTATTAAAATTTGCTTGGAAAAAAATTAGAATAGAATTAAATAAATACCAGAGTCTTCTTGCTGGTATTCTTCACATGAAGCAATTTGCGCTACCAGCAAAGTTGCCATCAAGGCAACGAGGAAAGGGAAAATCTTGAATGCCATGATTCTTTGTAACAGTTGCTTCTTGAACTATGATACTTAGTTCGCAAGTTGGATATTTATATGAAATATAATCAAGATAATCAACAAAATGGGATATCCTTTAATTCTAAGTAATCTCTATTTTGAGAACTGTCTATCGTTGTGACGAAATTTGATAAATTTATTATGGTTTTGAATTTTCGTTGTTTTTAATCACTAGTGATGTTCACATATGTAAATTACAATGGTCGTGTTTATTTAATTTTATTAATTCAATTATTTTATTCGAATATTTCAATTTTCGTTTAATTATAGATATTTTTCTTTATATATTATTATTTTAAATTATATAATTCAAATAAAGGGAAATGTAATTCCAGTCCTCACTTGTCTATTTTACAATTTCCTTGTTACTTATTTATGTCCGAAAATAATGTTTTTTTTGTCATCAAAAGTGCTGTGAGACTTATATGTTAGCTCCTGAAGTCATGAACATTGTGCCCCATCTCACTTTTGAACTATGGCATTTAAAATTCGGGCAAAGGTTGAAGGTTGGAGGCTTTTCCCATAACTTTGTTTTTCATATTATTTTAATTAATTATTATGAAATTGTCAACATATTTTTGCGGTCGATTTTAATTCGTTATTATTTAAAATCCTACAGATATTTTTAAATCCGGGTGCGAAGCCGTATAGTTTTAACTGTGGTTCACAAGGCAGTTGACTGGTAGATATTTGATTTTCTTAACAAAGGCTGCATTTTATTAATTTCTGTCACTCATCACCAATTTTAAATACAAATTTATTATTGAAAATGTTATAATAAATGCAATTATATAATTTTAATTATAATAATATAATCTCGTAATCTTATCATATTTTGTCCTTGAGAAATGATCTTTAAAGTATTAAATACTAACCCATTAGCATATATTTCGAGAAAGATATATAAAATTTAAATTCTGATAATAATTACTTTTTTATGGTTCCGTAGCCAAATGGCAAAAACGGAACCCTTATAGCTTCGTCATGTCCGTCTGTCCATCCGTCCGTATATCACAGACATTTTACTCGAAGACTGCTGGCTCTGTCTATAAGAAATTTAGTAAATAGGTGTATTCTATGAACCGCACCGCGATTTTCTAATGTTATCCTAAAATATATAAAAATTAGGGGTAGCAGTCCATACATGTAACTGAGAGTTGAAAAAAAATTTCAACGTATCGCAGAGTGAGAGATATTTTTGGATACGTCTTTAATGATAAGGAGGTTTGATTTAGGCTTTTTTCATTAAGTCAGTAGTTGTTGAGATATGAGCTTCTAAAGTCATAAAAATTGTGACCCCCCCTCTTTTGAACTATGGGATTTAAAATTCTAGAAAAAATTTAGGTTCGAACTTTCAACCACATTTGGTTTAAAGAAAATAGGTCTACAAATCTTAGAGTCAGATAAGTTGTTCCCATAACTTTGTTTTTCATATTACTTTTAATAATTACTATAAAATTAACAACTTAATTTTACGGTCGATTTTAATTCGTTATTATTTTTAAAGCCCTTAAGATTCTTCATAACCAAGCTGCGGCTGCAGCTGCTTTAGTTGCAACTATGCGTGGTCCACAACGCACTTGACTGGCAATTATTTATTTGTTTCATAGATGATGATGATGGAAGATGTGATGTCCTTGACCATCAACCAAGTTAGTAACGCATATTTATTAATAATCCTTGTGTCATCGAAAAAAGCTTGGACTTTTATATTAACTTCATTAATATGTAACATATGTCATAATAAATATTTTGAATTTACATAAAATTATTTATTACAAAAAAAATATTATAATAAATATTCAATATTAACTTAAATGCCATACGACTATTCACTTTTCTAAATGATTGTCGAAACATTTTCTTACCATAATATGAATAAAATCAATTAAAATTAATAACAATAGTTTAAAGTCACCAACCAGAATGTATGTTAATATTTTCAGATATTTTTATTTTGCTAAAAAAGAAGTGTAAAGTGTGCACCTATATGGTATAAAAAAGTTACAACAAACATTAAAACACATGTATGTAAAGAACGTCTTTTAATGTTTTCAAAATATTATTGTAATAAATTTAAAAGGATGTTTCCAACAAAACCTGTAATAGGTCGGAGCTTTTGCGATAATGCGACACATTTCAATAAAATACGTCTCCGAGATTCGTATGGAAAGTTCCTCTTTAAGTTACATACATTCTGAACACCTGTGTTGTTTGTTACATTGGAGCTTTTCCCGTCCGAGTATACGCGTTTAGGAAGGCGGATTTCAAACAGGAATTCGTAACATGACAAGGTATATACGAACATGTTAACACATTCATTTCACTATTTAGAAGTAGGAAAAATAAAATACACTTCAAACGGATAAGTTCTCAACTGGAACTTCTAAGGCTAATTCGATTATTGTAGCTGCAATGTTCAATTTAAAGAAATATTTTCTGTTGACCACAATTTGTTTCTAAGGCGACACAGCGGCGACGAGCGCTAAGCGGATTGTATGGACTTGGCTTGTTCCACTTCAGTGTGGTTTTTAAAACACACTTTAGTATCTTGTGAACACTGAGACTGCTTAAAAACTTTAGCTCAATAGCTCAATTTATGCTACATAATATGATCAATATATTATTATAACAGAAACCGATATAGCCCTCTGAATCGCCAAAAGTGGAAGTGGGTGGAAAACATTGCTGGTAGAACCGATGGCCGTTGAGGCGGAAAGGTTCTCGAGTGGCGACCACAAGCCGGACTCATGACCTGGTAAATGGCGCAGGAGTCTGTTTGATGCAGGTGGCACAAGAACTGGTCATTGTGGCATTTTTGAGGGGGCTATGTCCAACAGTGACAGTTATTTAGGTTATGTGATGATGATTAAGAATATGATAATTTAACGTAAGAACAAATTACTGATACATATGATTGTGTGTTTCTTTTCCGTATATTTATTGAAACACAAATATAAAATAAAGTAATTCTAAAAGTTATCCTATAGATAATACCATATTTCTAAATTGCTCTGTTTATTCAGTCGAGTATAGAAATGAGAGGCATCGCAACAGTCTGCACCTATATATAATCGACGTACATAAGACAAGTCGTACGAAACGCTTTGCCTCCTATGCCTGATACGCAGCTCAAAGGTCCGGAATACCCTACCGACCTCTGTCATCTCCACCACGTACAGTGTGGGTAGTTTTAAATCAAGAGTTAATGGGTATCTTCTAGGCAAGCCCGCTCGTATCTTTAGGCTCTATCATCAGTTTGCATCAGGTGTGAGAGCAATTAAACGCTAGGCTATACATTTAAAAAATGTTTATCTATGTTAGTCAGTCAATCATTAAGTATTACATCAAACATACATTATCTAATCTATTTTTATTGCATATATTTATTATATAAAATCCTTAAAATTAATCACTATCTTTTGTTTATTCAAAGAAGAACTGTTTTAAGCTTGATAAGATTAAGCAATAAAAATACATTAATCCTTAATATTAAACATTACGGGTTTTTTTAAGACTTCAAGGCTCTCTCTTCTCTTTATAAGCACACTACATATTTCATTGAAGAAGCTACCAATATTTAATTAATATAAAGACAACGACGTTATAAACACAAGAATAACAGTTTAGTATTTGACGACGTTGTGGCGCAGCGGTAGCGAACCTGCCTTAAACGCCACAGGTCACGGGTTCGATTCCCGCTCAGAGCATAGTATGTTTGTATTAACCATGCAAGCATATTTTCCGGTCTTGGTGTATTTGTACTTGTCCTTGTGTGTATTTCCGGATCCCCGACACAGGATATCACTATCCTAATGGGGGCCGTTGAGTGTGCAGCGTTTATTTATTTATTTTATTTATAATTGTTTGGACGTATGGGTGCCTTTTGCTAGTCGAAAGATAAGTATATAATTTTTTTAAATTTCTATAAACATTTTTCTTCTCCCTCGTTTCGTTTCGTTTCGTTGTAGTTTAATATGACATTAATAAGTGGTTACATTACGTGGCTATACTTTTGGTTCGAGAATTTCAATAATTATGTTATTATATCGATACTAATGTTCCGTAGCTAAATGGTGGTAGGTCTTTTGTTGCAAGAGGCCGGCTAAGTAGGTACCACCGCAGTGTCGAGTATCCTGCCGCCAAATAGTAGTGCTTAGGCATTACTGTGTTCCGGTTTGAAGGGCACTGTAAGCTAGTGAAATTACTGGGCAGACGAGATTTAAGAACTAATATCTTGAGGTTGGCAACGCGTCAGTGGCACCTACTAATGGTGCTGCAAGCGCTCGTAGGCTACGGCAACCACTTACCATCAGGTGGGCCGTATGCTTGTTTGCCAACTTGTAACATTAAAAAAAGTGTTAAAAGTTTCACTTGCGTTGTGGTTTCATAAAACCACACAGATTTTTTTTGTCATAATCTTGCTTACATCGTTTAAAATTAGAAATATTGTACACTTCGAAGTATTTCTGTCTACTTCAAATTATTTTTTATAAAAAGCTTCATAACAATTGTGTTTGGTGTGGTGTAATAGGGAAATATGGGAATATATTGTATGATAGGGAAAAAAGAAAGTATTATAAATACAATAGTCCTTGATTAAAGTATATTTATTTTAAGAAGTCAAATAAGCCAAGGGAAAACATATTTTTATATTATATAAAATTTCTTTAATTTTATAGAAAACCGGTTACCAGTTGGAGCAAACGCAAACCGCAACAAAGGTGTTACAGCGGCCGAATCTGTAGCCAAGCTCACGACAGATGCGACCGCACATAGTTGCCGTGCAGACCAGGTTCCTATGTGGAGCATCCCTCAGAACGCTCCTTGCACTCACGATCTCCGGGTTCGTGTCAGGGTTGGCAATGTACAGCACACCTAAAATATTTTTTATACAACTATCATTACATACATAAATAAGTTTGACGCACCAGTCATGTGTTTTGTGAACCACGCACAGTGAAAACTAAAGGGTTCCGCAACTTGATGACGAAGAATCACTTGTCAAAATTGTATAGCTACACTATATTATAAACTATATACGACCCCCGACACAGGATAATAGCCGTTGAGTGTGCAGCGTTTATTTAATTTAATTTAATTTCATATAGATAGGGCACATTTTCTTCCTCGCACAACCACTCTGTGGAATCAACTTCCGCCGGCGTTCTTCCCGAACCGATACGACTTGGGAACCTTCAAGAGAAGAGCGTACAGCGTTCTTTCCTTAAAGGTCGGCAACGCGCCTGCATGCCTTCTGGTGTTGCAGATGTTCATGGGCGGCAGTGATTGCTTAACATCAGGTGGGCCTCCTGCCCGTTTACCCCGTTTTACATTTAAAAAAAACATAGACTCCGAGTAAATTGTCTGGGACATACGAGCGGCCAGACGGACGTGACGAAATGATAAGGGTTGCGCTTTTGCTACTTGGCTACGGAACTCTAAAAGTGTATAGTAACATAATATGCCAATAATGTGCAGTTAAGATTACGTTTTTATTAAAATTTGTTAATATAAAATAATGAAGTTGTATAAGTACCAGATTGTTCATTATTGTTTTCTTCACATGAAGCAATTTGCGCTACCAGCAAAGTTGCCATCAAGGCAACGAGGAGAGGGAATATCTTGATTGCCATGATTCTTGGTCGAGTTGCTTTTTGCACTATGATACTTAGGTCTCAAAGTGGGTATTTATATGAAATATAATCAATATAATCAACAAAATTGAATATCCTTTAATTCTTTGTAAATTAAATAATCTCTGTCCTAAAAACAACCGATTTCATGAATTTGATAAATTTACCATGTTTTTGAATTTTCGTTGTTTTTGTAATTAAAGCTATTTTCATCATTATTATACTTTTATTTAATACATAAAAAGTCTATTTAAAATAGTTATTAATTTTAATTTATAGACGTAAATATTAATTTTGTCGTAAAAAATGTAAAAATTACTTACTTACAATTTTTTTATGGTGTTTTATGATTATGCAATATATAAATGCATGCTTCTACATTGTCAATTAAGGATGTTTGGTCATAATTTCGGTCGAGTTTTCTAGAAACTCCTTTTGTCACTCACCGATTCACCGATCATTAAAACTCTAAGCACTTCTAGCACAGATACAGAAGCTTCAAATTTAGAATAAAATGAAAGTCGAGCGCCAACTTTACTGGAACCATTTCGCCGCATTTTCAGGCCCCTATTTGAGACCCTTTGGATAAGACTAGAACGCAGAAATTTTCGTCATCCAGTATGCTATAATATCACATTTAAAATAAAAAAATTAAGTCTGTAAGTCTAATAGTTCCGAAGTTATGCGAAAGCAAAATTTCGCATTTATGACACTCAGACACTCATGATCATCAAAATAGAACAAGTACTTTCCATAAACTCAGAGAGTTGAAATTTGGTACAAAGTTAGGGTTGAATGGCCACATAAAGGGAAAACTATAAAAACTAGGATAATTGAAGATCTGGTGACAACAAAAGCGCCCAACCAAACTATTTAAGATCGACTTATACCGCCTTTACAAAAAATATTCAACTTTGTTTGCCCCTTTATTTGATGTCAAAAATCGAAGGTCTGAAGTATCTGATGAAGAACCCTCAGCTTGTTTTAGCTGTATTAGAGATATGGTAATGCCACCTTCTATTATTGGTACATAAAAAAATCGACTGTCATTGCAAAATTCCAGCGTAGACATATCTTCTAATTTAATCTTTCCTATTGCTTCCCACTGCTGGGCAAATGCCTCCCCTTCTGCTTTTAATACGCATATAAATAAAATTAAAGGGAAACTCTGGATAAGACTAAATAACTACTAAAAAAAATGTGTCAAATAAGTAAATCTAATAAAAATAAATCAATATGGCCACGTTTCTACAAAAAGAAGTGAAATCCCACCAAAAACATTCTGTAAAAAACTAGCCAAGTCTCGACGGAACTGCTTGTTTATCTGTAAAAAGTAATGAAATATAGACAAAGTCGTGCCAAGTCGAAGATTCCTTACTGCGATTTCTTTATTATTATAGTTAATATTGTGTGACTTGGCCGTTGGCTGACAATGTACTATCGACTGGTTATTGAATCAACGGTTTCCAAGTTGCAGTTTTCCATCGTCAATGGCTAGCGGTTCTGGCGACAGATTGGTGCAATGGTGTCATGGAGCACGTGGTTTTGTATCCTTGTTTACCCTTCAACGGCCATCGTCTTAGTATCTTGTGGAAGCTTGATACTGCTTAAGAGACCTAAGAGTTCAATTGCTTATGCATTATTAAATGATAAAGTAATTTAAGAACAAATCTACTGATATATAGCATATGTATATATTTTCGTGGATATTTATTTATATTTTAAGGCACTTTCTATATTTCTCTATATACTGCATCATTTCGAGGGTATCAAAATAGTTCCCAAAAATAAAGAGTCCCGTAGGAATATCTTGCCACGTGCGAGCTTGTTATTAATGGTTAAATGATTTGAATAACACGACTAGAAACAGAAAACCTAAATAAAAGTGTGACAAGCACACGTCTAATTATTTTTCTTGAAATATTAAATATGATTAGAAATATTGGAGTAATTTTAAATTGTTTGAATTATAATAAAGCACTACAGTGCTTCGTTAAACTAGTTCAGACTTTATGTAAGTAAAAAATTAGACATAAAATTTATTAGTATTATTATTTATTATTTATTTTTTGTAATATTTATCCTATTATGATCAAAATGATTAAAATAAACGATTATTATTATTATTAAAAAAAATTGGTACAAAATAAAGATGTTTAAAATAATATAATAATATAGTAGCTAAGAAATTCTGGAATATATTCTACGAAGTGAAAAAAGGTTTTAAAAATACAAAATCTTTTGATTAAATTATATTTATTTTAAAAAATCAAATTTTAGTATCACAAACAATTTCTGTTAAGTTCATAGAAAATCGACTACCAGTTGGAGCAAACGCAAACTCTCCAGATGTTACAGCGACCGAATCTGAAGCCGAGCGCGCGACAGACGCGACCGCACATAGCCGCCGTGCAGACCAGGTTACTACGTGGGGCGTCCCTCAGAACGCTGCTTGCACTGATAATCTCCGGGTTTGTGTCAGGGTTGGTAATGTACAGCACACCTAAAAGATTTGATTTTTTTATAAAACCATCCTTTTCTTTTTTATAAAAGCATTATAATATGATATCACTTGATGTACAGTTAAGATTACATTAGGATTGAAATTTGTTTGAAAAAAAAAAGAATAGAATAGTATAAATACCAGATTCTTCGTGCTTATTCTCTTCGCATGAAGCAATTTGCGCTACCAGTAAAGTTGCCATCAAGGCAACGAGGAACGGAAAAATCTTGAATGCCATGATTCTTTGTTAGAGTAGCTTTTTGAACTATATCATACTTAGGTCGCAAGTTGGGTATTTATATGAAATATAATCAAGATAATCAACAAAATGGGATATTCTTTAATTCCTTATCAGTTTAGTAATCTCTGTTTTCAGAACTGTCTATCGTGGTGACGAAATTTGATAAATTTATAATGCTTTTGAATTTTCGTAGTTTTTAATCACTAGTGACACCCACATGTATTGACATTGTCATTATCTAATTTTATTTATTTAATACACTTAGAGACTAATTAATATAATAATTCATTTAAATTTCTATACGTTAATGTCCATTTGGCCAGGGAATGGAAACGCTTATGCAAATATATATGCATTTACGGTTCCGTAGCCAAATGGCAAAAAATGAACGCTTATAATTTCGTCATGTCCATGTGCTCGTTTGTATGTCACAGTCATTTATTCAATCACGTCCGTATGTCACAGTGATTTTACTATTGGCTACATGAAATTTAGTAAAGGTGTATTCTATGAACCGCTAAAGACTTTTGTATTAAAATAATATAATAACCAACAAATATGCATTGAATAACATATGTGATAGTTAAAGGAGATAAGAAGGGAAGCGATGAGAAGAGAAAAAAGGAAGGGAACAGAGGGCGTAGGAGATTGGGCCTAAACTCAACATTACTCCGTTACGTTTCGCCCATTTACTGTGAGAGGGTAGTACTTCCGCGTCCAGCTGGCCCATTTGTTCTTGAAGAAGTATGAATCTACTACTACTTTGCCCCAAGTTTGATAAAAGTCAAACGCTAGCCTATACTTTAAAAAAATACAAATAAATGTTTATCTGTTTTAAACAAAATCTAAAATCAATCATTTTTTAATATTTATCAATACATTATCTAATCTACTTTTTATTGGATGTATCCGTGAAAATCTTAAAAATTTATTGCTATCTTTTGTTTATTCAAATTAGAACTGTTTTAAGCTTGATAAGATTAAGTATTAAAATACTTTAATATTAAAGATTACTGGACTTTTTAGACCAGGGCTTTCCCTTCTCTTTATGTAACTGCACATTGTGTACTGCCGATAAATATGTATAATAATTATACCTCATGGCTGACGAATTATCGCTAGTCAAAGTTTTTTAATTCTGTATCTTACTCATAAATTATAAGGCACTTCTAGCAGTCTCGCAAACATCAAATTTCAAAAGTAGTTAGCCTGAAGTCTATAAAAGTAAGAAAAAAGTTAAACTAACTAAAAAGAAATATAATGCTGGCCTACAAAAATAAATGTGGTACCTTATCAAAAACATAACATGTATAAACATGACTAAAACTTGGTAATAGCAGGACACTAAGCTATTTTAATTTTCAAGTTTGAGCCATGGTTATACGTGGAAGAATTGCTTTGCGACACTTGTTTTTTTACATTTTATATATATATATTTTTTATGTTAGAAGTTGGCAAACAAGCATACGGCCCACATGATGGTAAGTGGTTGCCGTAGCCTATGAGCGCTTGCAGCACCATTAGTAGGTGCCACTCACGCGTTGCCAACCTCGAGATATTAGTTCTTAAATCTCGTTCGCCCAGTAATTTCACTAGCGTACAATGCCCTTCAAACCGGAACACAGTAGTGCCTAAGCACTACTATTTGGTGGCAGAATATTGGACACTGCGGTGGTACCTACCTAGCCGGCCTCTTGCAACAAAGACCTACCACCAGTGTGACTGATTGCACTGGTGGAATAATCTCTGTTGTGACAGAGGTTGTCCCAACAGCGGGCGATGGGGTCGTCGCATCCCGACGCCTTTAAAATTTAAAATATTAAATAATTTAAAATATTTTTGATGGAATATAAATTTGACATCGAACCACTTTACAAACACAAAAATAATAGTTTTTACGTGTTTTTTTGTTGACTTACTACCTTTTGCTAATCAATAGATGGATATTTAAAAAATGTTTTTTTTTTTCTTTATTTTTTTAAGTTCTATAAATATTTTTCTTCGAAGCTCAGATGAAAGTGCCGCTTGATGAAATAAAATCAACTCTCCATGGACGTAATTTAATATGACATTATTTTTTCTTCGAGAATTTAAATAATTATATTTTCGTACTTTTACAGTTCTGTAGTCAAATTTCAAAAACGGAATCATTGTAATTTCGTCTAGTCACAGAAATTTTATTGTGAAGCTATTGTTACTATCTGTTTGTCTTAGAAAATAAGTTTATTCTGCGATTCACTTTACAGATTTGTATTAAGATAATGGAAAATATAAAAATTATAGGTAATAGTCAAGAAATATAAAAAAAAAACGACTTATGACAACTTGTGAGACTTCTGAGGTGATTTTTGAATAAGTGTTTAAAAATAATAAGGAGGTTTGGTTTTTAATTTTAATATCAGTAAATAAATATTTTTGAAATATTATATGAATATGAAAAAAATAATTCTGGTAATTTTAAATGAAATTAATGATAAAAAAAATGATTGTTTTATATGTATATATTAAATATTTTATTAATATAATTAGAATTTAATAATTAAAATAAAAGTATACAACAGCTCTTGCTTAAAATATATTTTATTTTAAAAAAAGTCAAAGAAGTCAACGGATTACACAATTTTGCAACATATTTAATTTCTGTTAAGTTTTAAAGAAAAAAACGGTTACCAGTTGTGGCAAAAACAAAAATTATTTTCTCTACAGCGGCCGAATCTATAGCCAAGCAGTTGACAGTGGTATCTGCATAACTTATCTGTGCAGAACCGGTTACTACGTTCAGCATCCTTTGGAGCGCCGCTTGTAATGATGGTCTCTGGGTTCGTGTCAGGAGTTGATATATACAGCACATCTAAAGCATTAAAATCAGTTGTTTTATTATAAAACCTACTCTTTATATAATTATAACTTATAATGTAACTGTACAATACTAGCTTCTGCCAAAATTCAACCCTTCAACCCTTAGAACCCATAGAAACTTTCAACCCCCTTTTCAATTAGTATACTATTTTTTGTGTATCATAACGTTTGGCAAACAAGCATACGCATATATGAATGCTTGCGGTACTAGAAGTATCATATATAGTAAGTAGAACAGGAGAGAAGGGATGAGAAGGAAAAAAAGGAAAGGAAAAGAGGGGGTGTGAGATTGGGCCTCCAGCGCTCTCACTCGTCACACGAAACGCAACAGTACCTACTAATACTGTTACTTTACGCCGATTTTCTGTGAGAAGGTAGCACTTCCCCGGTCGAGCCGGCCCTTTTGTTCTGAGAGAAGCATGGCTCTACTACCGTAAATACTAAGGACGCACCCTTCGATACAGACAAAATACCGACTTCAAAGCTAAAAAGAAGAAAATAAATATTTTCTACAACAGAATTCAGTGCTCAATAAAACATCACCACATTTTTTTTGTTTTTAAAAAATCATTCGTGATTACACTTAGTGACAACACTTAATGATTATTGGAAATTTAAGACTTATATGGTTTGAAGTCGGTTAAAAATGTTAAATGGTCGTAAATTCAATCTTCACTTGCAAGCTTGTAAGTTGTGACTAACATTGTTTTTGACATTTTGTCAATATGTTAGGGCTGGTCCATAATACTATTACTAAAAAATAAATAATAAAGTTGTATGAATACATACCGGAGTGTTCGTTTTCGTTTTCTTCACATGAAACAATTTGCGCAATTAGCAATGTTGTAATCACAGCAACAAGGAAAGGAAAAGTTTTGAATGCCATGCTTCTTTCTTGAGGTTTCTTTTCAATTGTGATTTTTAGTCCGAAATTGGGTATTTATAAGAACAGAGAACCAGATAATGAGTAAAAAATGTTATCTTTTAATTCTCTGTCAGTTTAGTAATCTCTTTTTGATGAACTACCATTTTGACAAAAAAATAATTATTGCATTTTTTAGTATCTTTTTTAATCACAAGTGACACCCAAATAGATTAAAGTTATCTACCTTTTTTATTTTTGAATACACGAAGAGATTTGACTAACACATATATCTATTTTTTGTACTAATATTAAGTTATTTAAGATTTTATTTATTGGCTAATATAGAGCTTTTCCGAAATACCTACCATAGCTACCAGTGATTCACAACTAAATGACTAATAAAAGTAATTATTATTATTAATTCTATTTATTTATGTCATTTTGTCTGTAGTCGTACTGGATTATTATATATTCGTTTTGTATACAAAATATCTGTTTTTTTGTATGAAAATAATTTTATTAATTCATGAAAAATCTACAATTTTTGTAATCAAGAGTGCTATGAGACTGATCTTTATATAATATTTATCTTTTAGCATTCACGTTGCCTCCAAATAATTGCATATATGAACTGTCACAAAGTTAATCTCATGAACCGAATAAAAATATGGAGGTTTTATGTTCGACTATATGTAGTCTAGCTCAGCGGTTAAATATCCAACTTCACTCCGTTAACGCAAGAGCTGCGGCTCCATTCCTTGGACTATTGCGTACCTACTATTAGCGCAAGCTACAAACTTATTTAAAGCTTATTATAGAAGTAATAGTAATGACTTGAAAAAACATTGCTATTACTCTTTATAAAAATCATTTTTATAGTACTTTGGGATCTTGGAAAAATCGAGTTCACCGGTTCTTCTCTGCAAAATCGATCTTCCGAATCGGTGGTATCTTCACTTAAACAGGCATAAAATACTGTATATTTGACTATTCAAAATTGCATATAGGCCTATTTGAATAAAGATATTTTGATTTTCAGTTTTGAACTTGTCACAAGTCGTTGCCATCCTATGCTGAATTTTTCATCATTATACCAACAGTCTACAAATTAAAATGGATGTGATGAGCAGACGAACGAACAAACTTGACAAAATTACAAGAATATAAACAGAAGGTTTTTGGCATTTGCCTACAAAACCCTATTAATTAAGTGTAACAAATGCTTTGATCAGGAGAAAAACATGAAAAAAAAGACAATAGCTTTTGCTCACAATATTTTTATTAAAAAATCAAATCAACCGAGGGAATACAATTTATCGTACTACAAAAAAAAATCTATTCTGTTTTGTAGAAAATCGACTACCAGTTGGAGCAAACGCAAACTCTCCAGATGTTACAGCGACCAAATCTGAAGCCAAGCGCGCGACAGACGCGACCGCACATAGCCGCCGTGCAGACCAGGTTACTACGTGGGGCGTCCCTCAGAACGCTGCTTGCACTGATAATCTCCGGGTTCGTGTCAGGGTTGGCAATGTACAGCACACCTAAAAGAATTTCTTTTTTATAAAACTATTCTTCAAATATGATAAAAAGCTTCCAGCAATATAATACAATAACACTTCATGTACAGTTAAGATGACTTTATTATTAAAATTTGTTTGAAAATGTATAGAACTAGCAAGACCCGCGGCTTCGATCACTTTATTGTAGTGCAGGAAGACATTCTAAAAGTAAAATTATTTTTCTGTTTAGTAAATTCACATTATTTATATCTGTATTCTGTTGCAAATTGATACACCCAATAATTCGTTATCCGTGACAAAAAAAATTAGGATAAAGTTTTATAAGTACCAGACTCTTCATTTTTAACTTCTTCACATGAAGCAATTTGCGCCACCAGCAACGTTGCCATCAAGGCAACGAGGAAAGGAAAAATCTTGAATGCCATGATTCTTTGTTAGAGTTGCTTCTTTAACGTTGATAATTAGGTCTAAAGTTGGGTATTTATATGAAATATAATCAAGATAATCTACAAAATTTGATATGCTTTAATTCCTTATCAGTTTTATAATCTGTTTTTTTACAGAACTGCTTACACAATATAGGTATAAGAAAAATTGGTGATTTAATTGTGTTTGTTTTTAAAATCGCTTTTGCTACATACATAAAGTTTATATTAATTTTTTTTTAAAGATGAAGAAATTAATCAAACTCAACACATAACTTTTATACTATATTAGGATACGTATTATGTGAAGATCAATAATATTGTAGTTTAAAAATAAATAAACTTAGGTACTACAATTCATTTTCTATGTCATATTCTAAACAATAAAGTGCTATTGTTCCGAAGAGTTTACAAACCACTTCACTTTAATAGGGGCAATATATTATTGAGAAACGCTCTAAGATTATAAATGTGTTAAGAGCGTTTGTCAGGATTCCCCTTTTTAAGGTTCCGTAGCCAAATGGCAAAAAGGGAACCCTTATTTTAGTTTCGTCATCTCCGTCTGTCCGTCCGTCCGTTAGTATGTCACAGTCATTTTACTCGGAAACCGTTAGCTCTATCTATACGAAATTTACTAAATAGGTGTATTCTATGAACCGCACAACGATTCTGCAATGAAATCTTAAAATATAATAATTAGAATAGAATATGAATATATATAAAATTAAGGGTAGCAGTCCATACATGTAACTGAGTGTTGGAAAAAAAACTTCAACTTATGTCAACGTGTTAGATATCTTTGGATAGGTCTTTCAAAGTGATAAGGAGGTTTGATTTTGACTTTTTTCATTAAGTCAGTAGTTGTTGTGATAAAAGTCATAAAAATTGTGTGTCCCCCTCTCTAACTTTGAACTACGGTATTTAAATTCTGGAAAAATTTGAGCGTATAGAACATCAAATAAAATTTCAACCACATTTGGATGAAGAAGATAGGTCTACAAATTTAAGAGATATATAAGTTTTTCCCATAACTTTGTTTTTTATATTAATTTTAATAATTACTATGAAATTACCAATTTCTTTTTGCGGTCGATTTTAATTCGTTATATTTTTAAAGCCCTTAAGATTCTTCATAATCAAGCTGCGGAACCCTTTAATTTAAACTGTGCGTAGTCAACAACGCACTTGACTGCTAATTTTTTCTTTCGTAACATTTGTACATATATATGTACTAAGCAAGTCAGTCAGTCGAAGTCAGTCAAAGCATTTAATATTCACAATATGAAGCTTATTGTCGTCTACGTTGCACTGATTTGTTTTGTAATGTCACAAGTACAAGCATCACCGGGTGAGTTGTGAAAATACTGCTTAAGCTGTATTCTATCATTTCATTTTGCTAATGCTGCGTTTCCACCAGAGATGTGAGAGGATGAGCATGAAAAGATGCGTTTGTTATTAAACAATAGAATCACTTCATTTACCTAGCCTCGCTCAGCGCAGCTCCTATGGAAACGCCTCAGCGGAGCAGGGTTTTTTACACCCGGAATAGATCTGAGGGATTTGTTTTAAGGGATGGATGCAAGCGAGGAACCGCTATCAGTCACTAGATGGCGTTTGATAGAGGTAGAGGACTGTGTATTGATGAAAAAATACTTTTGTATTTAACAAATTGCAATGTAGAAATGTAGGTAGAAGTCTGCATCTGGAAAGCTAGCGTAAAAGACTCGCTCGTATCTTAAGAATGCCCATTACGCAACCCCGCACCGCTCAGCAGCCTAACATATCTCTTGTGTAAGCGCAGCATAAGACTACTAAAAATTTGTTTTGTTTTCATTTTTCAATTTACTTCAAAAGTTAAGAAAAGTTTATGAATATAAATAATAACTCACAAATCTCATAATCATATTCCGATTTTAATTCAGTTTTTGCGTTTTTAACAAATTTAATTTTTTTATAATATTTTTTCTGAAACTCACTACATTGCCCATTTTATTTCACATTTAACAATGGAACTCTTACTATCAAAGAAATATATAAACAATTATTTTATTTAATTTTAGCGTAACATAATATATAATTATGTATTTTCTTTCAGAAGGTGTCACCTCAGACAAATTTGATGGAGTAAATCGCAAAATAGTAGGGGGCAGCTTCTTCTGCAAGAATAACAAAGAATGCAATACATTGTGTACCGTCGTTTTGGCTTACAAGAAGGGAACTTGTCATTTAATTTGTTTCTGTTCCTAAAACTACGGTTGTTTTATACATTTTTTTTGTTTACTTGTATACTTAATTTCTTGATATTTTTTTAATTTTATCTATGTTTATCGTATAGGTATTTATTAATAAATTTATTAGTTTATAATTGATTATTTATTGGATAAAATTATGTATGTAATTATGCCTACGTATTAATGTTTAAATATTTGGATGTAGGTTTATTATACTGGCACGACCTGCCTAGTTATTTTTTTTAACAAATTCTCCTTCCCCAAATGAGCGCCTGGGAGAAATCGCTTTCAAGCGATAAGGCCGCCATTTGTACTCCAATACTGCTTTGTTTTATGTTTTTTTCTTTTTTGTGTATATTTTGTGGTGTACAAATAAAAATAAATAAATATTTTTAATTATACCGCTATCGGTCAATGTTTTTGATAATTTGGACACAAACATTACGTCATATAAAATTGCATTATAATTACAGACACAAAGACAGTATAATTATATCTATTGATAAGATGGCATCTGATCTTCGAATTTATTTAGAAGCCAATTTGATTTATTTTCTTTGTGTATTATCGCACATTTTTGGCAATAATCGCATAATGATAGCATTAAATTAGGCATTTTAAGACAGGGAATGTCCTGAAGATAAAATTCCGCAGGTATTAATTTGATAGAAGCTATGTACAAAGTGCATTGTCTTTCTATCTTATTAATACCAGTATTAATATATCGTTACTTATTTTGAAATTTAAAATTATTCAAAGTAACATGTTCTACATTTTCTATCTAAAATTTTATTGATATAATTAATTAATAATTTTATAAAGATTATTATAACATAGTTATTGAAAGTGCAGATCTATTTTCTTATATTGTTAGATTTAAAAGTCTAAAGTTATTTGACGACGTTGTGGCGCAGCGGTGGCGAACCTGCCTGAAACCCCACAGGTCGTGCACACCATGCAAGTATATTTTCCGGTCTGGGTGTATTTATCCTTGTCCTTGTATGTGTTTCCGGACCCCCGACACAGGATGTAACAATCCCAATGGGGGCCGTTGAGTGTGTAGCGTTTATTTATTTATTTATTATTTATTTTTTTTATGTTAAAAGATGGCAAACAAGCATACGGCCCACCTGATGGTAAGTGGTTGCCGTAACCTATGAGCGCTTGCAGCATCATTAGTAGGTGCCACTCACGCGTTGCCAACCTCGAGATATTGGTTCTTAAATCTCGTCTGCCCAGTAATTTCACTAGCGTACAGTGCCCTTCAAACCGGAACACAGTAATGCCTAAGCACTACTATTTGGCGGCAGAATATTTGACACTGCGGTGGTACCTACCTAGCCGGCCTCTTGCAACAAACGACCTACCACCAGTGTGACTGACTGCACTGGTGGAATAATCTCTGCTGTGACAGAGGTTATCCCAACAGCGGGCGATGGGGTCGTCACATCCCGACGCCGGTAAAAAAATATTATTATAATCAACGCGTCCCACGATTTTATTTTAGTCTGATCAATACACTATATTGATGACAAGAATGGTATGATGTTTTGTAATCTATATCACCTACTTTTACTACTACTATGTCTTGTTTCTACATTTTTGTAAATATATTAAGCAACTATAGTAAAAAAAAAATACAAATAATTATAGCTCTTTAGAAGCAAAATTCAAGCAGTATCCAAGCAGTATTAGAAGGTATACAATTATGTATAGTTATGTATAGTATAGTTAGATCAGATCACACACACACACAATTAATGAACTAGAGCGTATAGTTATAATAAAATAATAATTATATGTCTTATACAACAGCTAAGAGTAGAGTATCTAATCCACCATTGTCGGCTTTCGGCTTTAGGAGAACCTCTCTCCTCGGTTACTGTACTACAATGGTCGTGAAACAAAAAACAGTCATACTGATCAGAATGTTAGAAAATCTGAATTTATAGAATAAATTGAATAAGAAAGTAAAAATCGTTATATTTGTAAGATATAAAGAAGCTCTGATCCACCTGCCTGCATATCAAATCATTTCACGCGAGCGCTCCGCACACTCCAACGACTCCACATAAATGATATACAGTTATAAATTTTATCATATTTTTCAAGATGAGAATTCTCGCTTGTTAGTCGTAAATGCTTTTTATAGACTAACAAGATTTCTAATGATATTATGATACGGTTCACTCTCTGTTGTCAAAAAAATCTTTAATTGATGTATATTTGATGATTAAAAAAAATATATAAATATATTTAGTATTTCTAAAGTATTATCACGGAATTTATAAAATGTCAATTCTTGAAATACTTATCAAATTTTCCTTTCTTGAAATCACCCAAAACTTTTCAAGTCATCATTCTAATAATTTCATTGAAGACTTATCTAAAGATTTCACACACTAATGTACACTGCATTATTTCATCCTCACTCACTAAAATACATATAAGTATCACCATCTTTTTGAAGATATATTAAGTATAAAATTGATATTATATATTGGTAGTAGAGCTATGCTTTTCCTAGTACAAATGAGCCGGCTCGACCAGAGAAGTACTCTCTCACAGAAAATCAGGGTAAAGTAAAGTCAGAAGGTACTGTTGCCTTTAGTGTAATGAGTGAGAGTGCCAGAGGCCCAATCTCCCACCCGCTCTGTTCCCTACTTTTTCCCATCTCATTCCTTCTCTCCTGTCCTTGGGTTGATAACGCGCATGTGATACTATAAGTAGCTCTACTTCAAGTATCGCGCGCGTTCATAATTAACGGTGACTGCTTACCATCAGGACCTGTATGCTTGTTTGCCAAACGTCATGACAGAATAAAAAAAAATAAAAATTTTAAATAAGATACAATCTTGTTTTGTTTCAGAATAAAAACATTAAATTCGTTTATAATGTCGCAACGTGCACAAGAATTTCTGTAGTCTGTCTTAAAAGCCACTAGCAAGTAACATGTCAGGAACAATGAAGCGGAACAAACCAAGTCCGTAAAATCCTCTCAGAGCTCGTAGCAAAAATTTAAGCTTTAAAAGTCCTCTTTCTTCGAATCCTTCAAGTGTAGATAATCTTTTAAAACTTTAAATATTACCCAATTTAGTATAGCTGTTGTCTACATAGCTAGTGTTTAGTTAAATAAACAATCTATATTTTTATTATTGTGTTGCTGTTCCACCGACTCACCGTATCACATCGTCCGCCCACGCTTTCTTCTTTTTCAATCTTTAATATTGCTCGGCTTCTATGTATCGTATTGTGATAAATCAAGGCTTATTTCAAGAAATGTACTGTCAACAGCAAAATTTATTTTTCAAATCGTTCAACCAAACAAACTCCTCACGTTTATAATATTGTATAAATTACTCGTAATTGAGAACGAATCGATATAAAAGTTCAAGGGCACGAAAATGGGAAATTCTCAGTCGTAATGGCCTTCCATTACTTTTTTTTTTCTTATATACGAGGTATCGATCCACGACAGATGTTAAGAATAGAATAAGTTTTTTATACTTGCTTCTTTATACTTTGGTTAACATACTGCCTGTCAGAGGCAAAGCAGTTACCGTTTTCTAGTTTTTTAGGGAAAAAGTTACTTTTTAGGATTTTGGAGTCATATACTATTAACAAATTATTATATATTAAATCAGTTACATAATGAGTACCAAAATCGCCTATATTTTCTTTGAAGAATATTAGCAATGCTTTTTCAAGGCATAACTAATATTCCTATTGCCTCTCCAAATAAGCTCAAAGCTTGCGCTAGGAGTTGGTACGACAATAGCCCAATTAAGTCAGGATGGAACCCGCGACAATCGCGAGACCAGGGGCGGAGTCGGCTTTTCTACCATTGAGCTTCAGAATTTGAGGTGTTCCCTAAATTTCTTCAGTATCCCTGATCCGGACCAGAATACAAACGAACCAACTCCCACCATAAAAATATATTAAATAAATTAATAAATATAAGAAAGCAAATCAATAAAACTGTACCTACTGGAAATAAACAGTAAGTATTGTTTAATGCAATTGATAAAGTACTGTCAGTCTAATCTAGATTATGTTCGAGTAAAAGAAAAATATGATAATAATTTTCCTGGAAAACTTTACCGCAGCGATAAACAACAAGAGGATCATAATTTTTTAACACCAACAAAGCTCATTAAACTTCTTACCTTCAAATTATTACAACATTAAATCTACGCTATTCAACAGAAATAACAATAGAATAAAACAGTAAAAATAATCAAATGTATAAAATTCTTGTGTCGCGGTGATTGTTACCAAACTCCTCCGAAACGATTCGACCGAGTTTTATGAAATTTTGTGTGCATATCGGGTAAGTCTGAGAATCGGTTAATGAGGTTAATGGTGGTCCACGCCAAAATTTCTTTAGGATTTTTAGGATGTGGCATTAAAAATACATACAAACCTAAATTTTCACCCATCACCATAAATCCCAGGACAGGATATCGTCTGCCGGGCTCGCTAGTATTATTATGAAATATCTGTGCCGTAATATTTAAAACCGTGATTATAATACAGCTCTAGTCAGCAAGCTGTTTTATATTAACAAGAGATTTTTTTTTATTTACTTTATTCTCCTGGGAGTTTTGTCAAGATTGACTATATCAATCCCGTACATACAAATTACATAACAGACATACATCATATATAATCAGAAAATACTAGTAAGAATGGGTCGAGAATAAAATTATTACTACCTACACAATTCTACTAATATTTTTGCTTCACTTTGTGACAATGCAGCAAGCATGCTGTTACAAGTACCCACATTTTGTGATTTTAGTAATTGGAGCTTGTGACGATCTCAACATTACATTTTATTGAAATCTATAAAACAATGTATTTTCTATAATACGAACCTATTTATGGACGGTCACCCATCCATTTACTGACCGCACCCAAAGTTGCTTAACCTAAAAGTCGTTTGCCGACCACGTGACTATGTGCAACGTAATACTAAGTATGGACATGCCCCGAAAATAATATTTTTACAAAATCAAAAATTTATAAAATTTTGTATGAAAATTTCCATAGAAAAAGGAAAATGTATGGAAAATCACGGATTCAGGTGCCGAATGTCATTGCAGCTGTCTCACATATATAAGGGGTGTGGTGTCGGCGAAGGTGTCTCCGAGCGTATGCTTTGTGAGTGCCCGTCTGACGTCTCTACCCCCGCGTATATGTGGACGATTTACCAAGACGGTGCGTTCGGGCGGCCATGCTGCTAGAATGCTAGTTAAGGTTTCCGATCTTCGTATATGGTTTTTATACATATTATTAATGGTGATTGGTGATGCATGGCAAAGAATATATATAAAGTATATATTAAATATATATACAATAATTAATAAATAATGACGGTATGGTGGTCCGTCTATGATTACTGGCAAAGAGATCTAATATGAATAATATGATCTATACATGTTAAAGGCAAATTTATATCGTTGAAATATATTGAATATAATTTATTATTATAAATTAAATATTTTATGACGGTTTGTGGGTCCGTCAATTATGAATGTATATATGTTTGATATATATTAAGAAACGTATTTTACTTCGTTTCTGTAATATTATGTAATATTGAAATTGTGAATATAATAGCGAAAGTAATGCTTCGGCGCAAATATTGTTTATGTTTCAGAATCTAATGGATTATTTGAAACCTAAGAAGAAGCGAATTCAATAAAGATTTAAAAGTATGCGTTGGGAAGAATTTATGCATTATAACTAATAAATAATTATATTTCAGCTGTATACGTGTATAATGTTTTGGCGAGTTGTAGTTGACCCGATACTTGAGTTTGAGGCTCTGATGTGACCTGAGTCATGTCTATAGTGTCCTTAAGCGAGGCCCGAGGATTTTTAATCTTAGTTGACCCGATGCTTAAGTATGAGGCTCCGATATGATTTTGGTCATGTCTATAGTGTCCTCGAGTGAGGTCCTTTGACTTTGCTGATGTGATGCTGACATGAGGTTGACTCTGCGGTGCGATTTATATCGATGCAGTAGTTTCCTCAGGTCCATTGCTGAAGCGGCCCCAGTGATACAGATTAGAATTGCTGCGGTGGTGCAACTTAGGTCGATGCCGTGATGTAATTCGGTTTGTTGCTGAGGCGCTGGAATATTATACATCGTTTGTAGTAAAATGACTCGTCTTCTTATTAGAGACGCCCCTTAGCTTAGCAATAGGGATTTTTATAATTGACATTGTAGCATGTCATACTATTAGGGCAACTGGTTGCTTCTCACTTCGAGATAGCTAACTAGTATTAGACAGTGTGGCCTGCTTAACTCTTATCATGCGTGTTTATCACGTCTTAAATAATGAACTGGATTCGGATGTATGTTTGAGTATTGAGCCAAAGGGTACCTTGCGTGAGCAAGTGCTATGGTTTTAATGATGCAAAACTATAATAAGAAAACGACATAAATCAAAGAATATTAGTTGTAAGATAATGCAAATACGAATACGATATAAACCAACGAATATTAATTATAAGACAATGCAATTATTTAAATACCAATTAGGTAGGGTTAGGTAGGACTTAGTTTTAAGGAATTGCGGTTGTGATATTATAAAGAATTGAATATTATCAATACTATATGACCCATATATAGTGATAAAAGAAATATACTTATAAATATAATTATTAATGAATTTGCCTACACTACGGTGAGGTTATTATAAATACTATATTACACATATATAGTGATAATAGAAATATACGCTATAAATAGCATTATTGATGAAAATACCTTAACAAAGGTGAAGTTTATGATAAATATAAACTCTATATTAACCACATATAGTGGTATGACAAATACACGTTATAAATGATATTATTTATTATTATTGATGAATTTTACTTCACTAAGGTGAGGCTGACGATTATAGCATTGTGCTTACAGAATGCCGCCTGGCGGTTTAATGTTCGAATACATATCTGGACCAGGGATTTATTCCCTTATATATAATGACCAGGGCTTGTCCCTCGATTATTATGGCGTTTTGCCTTCTCATAAAAAGATGAATAAGAAATATAATGCGACTTCGGTCTTAATCGATACTATTACTAAATATCAGGGCTTGATCCCTTTCTATGCTATGAAAATAAGAACAATATAAAAGAATAAATCTTGCGTCCCGATAACGAAATCACTATAAATATAAATTACCAGGACTATGTCCTTTTATGTTATAACAATCAAATTGTGTGTCGCAGGCGCACTATAAATAGCCTATCCCTTACCCGGGAGGGCTCGTAGCTATGGTTGGAGCCCACAGTCGGTGGCGTGTGCGGGGCCATCGATCTCCCCTCTTCTTTATATTTTTACTATAGAGTTTAAGTATATAAGAATTGGAGGAGCGGACTACTTTCAGCTACTCGTAAGAGGTGTTGAAAGTATAGGGATATATTTATTATCTCACCATTTAGCCTTTATTGGCTTATATAAATATTTTTAGTATGATAATCATATTACAGAAATATAATTAAACAATATAATAAATAAGATATTATTGTTTACCATTGTCGAATTGAACCTGTTGCCTCTGATGCTCTAAAAGAACACGGGTTATTACGATCACAACGTAACAAGGGTCCTGGCCGCTAGACGATACACGTGCCAATTTCGTAGTTTTATGCTATTTATTTAAGTGCATTTAATTATTATTTATTTAAATATTTTATTATATATATAATGTAAGGTAGGTTTAGTCACAATTTGGTGCCGTGACCAGGATGGTGGTATTATTATAATATTAAATGAAAAATAGGTAATATTTTGATTTTTTGAGCTTATAAAAGATTATCATTCTGATAATTATATTAAAATTACACAATTAAGGCATTTCTATCACTGTAAATGGAATATATTGTGATTAACTTCAAATAGATAGTTACTATTTGGAGTCTGCAACAATGATTGTCTATACGGCTGAATATTTAATTTATAAAAGTAGGCAAACGCCTACAATTTGCTGTCCGTGAAATGGAAAGAGTTTGAAGAAGTATACGGGTTCAATGTGGCAGTGAAAATGATGATGCGTAGTAATGAATTGTTTAAGATTATTGGAATTATGACGTCTGGGGGTTGTAAATTCTAATAGTTATTATATCTGAGGGTTGTTGCAAGTGTTGAGTTTTGTAGTTTGGGGGTGGATTAATCTGGGGGTTGTGATAAATGTAAGATTCAATACTAAGGAATATGATGGTAGATATTTATATTGCTAATGAATTAAATTGATCTGTTTGACTTCGTGCTTTTTATAATTTTTATAAATAGCTGTAAATAACATAAATATTGGTTTTCCCTATTTTGTAAATTCTATTCCGACAAGCTTTATAGAATTTAGGGGGTTGAATGTGACGATCTCAACATTACATTTTATTGAAATCTATAAAACAATGTATTTTCTATAATACGAACCTATTTATGGACGGTCACCCATCCATTTACTGACCGCACCCAAAGTTGCTTAACCTAAAAGTCGTTTGCCGACCACGTGACTATGTGCAACGTAATACTAAGTATGGACATGCCCCGAAAATAATATTTTTACAAAATCAAAAATTTATAAAATTTTGTATGAAAATTTCCATAGAAAAAGGAAAATGTATGGAAAATCACGGATTCAGGTGCCGAATGTCATTGCAGCTGTCTCACATATATAAGGGGTGTGGTGTCGGCGAAGGTGTCTCCGAGCGTATGCTTTGTGAGTGCCCGTCTGACGTCTCTACCCCCGCGTATATGTGGACGATTTACCAAGACGGTGCGTTCGGGCGGCCATGCTGCTAGAATGCTAGTTAAGGTTTCCGATCTTCGTATATGGTTTTTATACATATTATTAATGGTGATTGGTGATGCATGGCAAAGAATATATATAAAGTATATATTAAATATATATACAATAATTAATAAATAATGACGGTATGGTGGTCCGTCTATGATTACTGGCAAAGAGATCTAATATGAATAATATGATCTATACATGTTAAAGGCAAATTTATATCGTTGAAATATATTGAATATAATTTATTATTATAAATTAAATATTTTATGACGGTTTGTGGGTCCGTCAATTATGAATGTATATATGTTTGATATATATTAAGAAACGTATTTTACTTCGTTTCTGTAATATTATGTAATATTGAAATTGTGAATATAATAGCGAAAGTAATGCTTCGGCGCAAATATTGTTTATGTTTCAGAATCTAATGGATTATTTGAAACCTAAGAAGAAGCGAATTCAATAAAGATTTAAAAGTATGCGTTGGGAAGAATTTATGCATTATAACTAATAAATAATTATATTTCAGCTGTATACGTGTATAATGTTTTGGCGAGTTGTAGTTGACCCGATACTTGAGTTTGAGGCTCTGATGTGACCTGAGTCATGTCTATAGTGTCCTTAAGCGAGGCCCGAGGATTTTTAATCTTAGTTGACCCGATGCTTAAGTATGAGGCTCCGATATGATTTTGGTCATGTCTATAGTGTCCTCGAGTGAGGTCCTTTGACTTTGCTGATGTGATGCTGACATGAGGTTGACTCTGCGGTGCGATTTATATCGATGCAGTAGTTTCCTCAGGTCCATTGCTGAAGCGGCCCCAGTGATACAGATTAGAATTGCTGCGGTGGTGCAACTTAGGTCGATGCCGTGATGTAATTCGGTTTGTTGCTGAGGCGCTGGAATATTATACATCGTTTGTAGTAAAATGACTCGTCTTCTTATTAGAGACGCCCCCTTAGCTTAGCAATAGGGATTTTTATAATTGACATTGTAGCATGTCATACTATTAGGGCAACTGGTTGCTTCTCACTTCGAGATAGCTAACTAGTATTAGACAGTGTGGCCTGCTTAACTCTTATCATGCGTGTTTATCACGTCTTAAATAATGAACTGGATTCGGATGTATGTTTGAGTATTGAGCCAAAGGGTACCTTGCGTGAGCAAGTGCTATGGTTTTAATGATGCAAAACTATAATAAGAAAACGACATAAATCAAAGAATATTAGTTGTAAGATAATGCAAATACGAATACGATATAAACCAACGAATATTAATTATAAGACAATGCAATTATTTAAATACCAATTAGGTAGGGTTAGGTAGGACTTAGTTTTAAGGAATTGCGGTTGTGATATTATAAAGAATTGAATATTATCAATACTATATGACCCATATATAGTGATAAAAGAAATATACTTATAAATATAATTATTAATGAATTTGCCTACACTACGGTGAGGTTATTATAAATACTATATTACACATATATAGTGATAAAAGAAATATACGCTATAAATAGCATTATTGATGAAAATACCTTAACAAAGGTGAAGTTTATGATAAATATAAACTCTATATTAACCACATATAGTGGTATGACAAATACACGTTATAAATGATATTATTTATTATTATTGATGAATTTTACTTCACTAAGGTGAGGCTGACGATTATAGCATTGTGCTTACAGAATGCCGCCTGGCGGTTTAATGTTCGAATACATATCTGGACCAGGGATTTATTCCCTTATATATAATGACCAGGGCTTGTCCCTCGATTATTATGGCGTTTTGCCTTCTCATAAAAAGATGAATAAGAAATATAATGCGACTTCGGTCTTAATCGATACTATTACTAAATATCAGGGCTTGATCCCTTTCTATGCTATGAAAATAAGAACAATATAAAAGAATAAATCTTGCGTCCCGATAACGAAATCACTATAAATATAAATTACCAGGACTATGTCCTTTTATGTTATAACAATCAAATTGTGTGTCGCAGGCGCACTATAAATAGCCTATCCCTTACCCGGGAGGGCTCGTAGCTATGGTTGGAGCCCACAGTCGGTGGCGTGTGCGGGGCCATCGATCTCCCCTCTTCTTTATATTTTTACTATAGAGTTTAAGTATATAAGAATTGGAGGAGCGGACTACTTTCAGCTACTCGTAAGAGGTGTTGAAAGTATAGGGATATATTTATTATCTCACCATTTAGCCTTTATTGGCTTATATAAATATTTTTAGTATGATAATCATATTACAGAAATATAATTAAACAATATAATAAATAAGATATTATTGTTTACCATTGTCGAATTGAACCTGTTGCCTCTGATGCTCTAAAAGAACACGGGTTATTACGATCACAACGTAACAAGGGTCCTGGCCGCTAGACGATACACGTGCCAATTTCGTAGTTTTATGCTATTTATTTAAGTGCATTTAATTATTATTTATTTAAATATTTTATTATATATATAATGTAAGGTAGGTTTAGTCACAAGCTGAAGTGACTCGTTCCGCACAAATTCCATCAAAACGTGATAAACATCGTCTATACAACTGTTACAATGAACAAGAGATGTATTAGCACATTTATAATTTAGACTCTACCAGTTACTTTACAAATCGTGTCCGCCTGAAATCGTTGTTTGAATACTATAGCTGTATTTCCTCGCTCAACCAACCCGATTCTCCCAAACACTGCAAATCCACTGCTATCAACATACTGAATCCAAAGAAGCTCTACAAACAGGAACGCAACACAACCTAACTGTAATATAATAATTATTTTGGCTGCAATCTTTGTATAGTACAGGTGAGACTCTCAATATTTGAGATACATTATGCTGTTTCCTACTTAACATAACTGGACGCAAATAATCAATACCATGTCAACCCACAAAATTGAAAAAACTGAGTTATATAAGCATAAGTGTTGGTAAATGGCTGAATAACATTTTTCTTTAATATTTGTAGGGTTTTAAGCTTTAAAACTTCTAAAAAGCCATTTTTAATCATGCAATTTATGTGTTATATTAAACGTTTTGGGTTATATTATATACGAAGTATGCAGTTTGTATACTTATTTTTTGTGAAAATAAGTAAAATAACTTACATAAATTGTCAAAAACTTGACCAATACATAAAAAAATCATATAAAGCAAGTTGTTCAAAATGTTCAAACGCGTTTTTCTCGAAATGATATTCGTGTGGATTGACATGGTATTGCTTATTTGCGTCCAACTATCTCTACCATAAATTACTAGTATGCAATTATTTATTTGGAAGTTCGTCATTCAGTCGAAAAATTTGTATTAAGCATGTTCAAGAGATGAGTTTATACATGTAATAGATAAAAAAGCGAGTACAATATAAGTATGGATGCTATATTCGGATAAAACACTAAAAAGCATCGTAAAATAAAACACGGATAACGGACTCAAATTATATATACGTTATTTGCGTAATGTATTTGCTTATACAAATTTTATTTCCACATGAAAGAATCTGGTAATTAGATTTATGAGTACAAAGTTTCTCTCTCACAAAGTTTCTCAAGTTTTCAAAAATACACATGTAAAAATTTGGATCGTTCATAATTATGTTTAAATATATTTATCTTTTATTTTGTACCTATAAATAAATTTATCGGAAGCTATATTATTAAACATGAAAAGGTTTAAAAATATATGATATAATATATAGAAAAAAAGATATCCTATTATAGACTATTCAGATACCAAACCTTTAGAAGCCATGTTTATCCCTACTATTCTATGGTTAAGTTTAAAAATCAAATGATTACTTAAATGAAAAATTACTATAAGTAAATGTTGTATTAAGCAAATATATTTATCCGCTACAATGAGAGTGATTATGTGTAAACAATTGTTGATAGACCTATTCAAATAAATTTAAAAAATGGAATGATCTAAGCAAACTTACTACTACCATTTACGCACATTTGTAATAATAATCCATACATTTTATTTGCCTTTTGATATACTTACTTGGCATTATATAGTTTACATAATTATATAATATATAGTAATAAAAATTTCTCCGTATTCGTATTGATTATTGAAATATTTTTTTAGAAACGTAAAATACTTATCGATATTTCCTAAAATCGAATTTTGATAACAATTGTTATTAAACCGTAAACAGATTAATGGATATAACGTGCAATATATTATCTTGATTTTTTTTCATATAAATAGCATTTATCAGATTCAGAACGTATAGTTGAAGAAGTAGCTCAAAGAAAGTATAATGGCATTCAAAATTTTCCCCTTCGTCGTAGCCCTGATGGCTGTTCTGCTGGTAGAGCAGACTGTCTCTGCAGAAGAAAATACCAAAAAAGAACAAAATGGTAACGATTACAAAAAAATCTCTATTTTTGTAAATGTAAATTTAATACACTTTCGACCCCCATTGGGATAAATACAACCTATATCTTATATGCACAAGCTCAACTACACAACCTTATAAAAATAATATTATTATCAGCTGTACTTAATATAATTTTTTTATTGTTTTAGACGTGCTGTACATTGCCAACCCTGACACAAACCCGGAGATTATCAGTGCAAGCGGTGTTCTGAGGGAAGCCACACGTAGTAACCTGGTCTGCACAGCGGCTATGTGCGGTCGCGTCTGTCGCGCGCTTGGCTTTAGATTCGGTCGCTGTAACATCTGGAGAGTTTGCGTTTGCTCCAACTGGTAGCCGATATTGTTTAAAATGAATATATATAATAAATATAAAAAATATATATTTTTGTTGTTTTTATTAAATATACATCGTTTATATAATAAAAAAGGGTGCACCACTTTTCTGAATGATTTTAAAAACTGTACGAATACCAATTAATTCGTATTGCTACTCATATTGTATTTGTCTAATATATTAATATAAATAAAAATATTATATTATGTTAGATGTATTAGAACTGATTGCCCAAGGCATGCGAAGTTACTAAAACAAAATATCACTATCGCAATTACTCGATAGCTACTAACCAATACTAATAATATTATATATCAGACCACATTTGCTTGAAACTCTTGGTCGCCTTTGTACTAGTCTGGCAAGTATTCTGTACTCCATAAACTTCAACTTTCTAACGGTATCCTTTCAGCTTAATGAATGTGTGTCATATGCTTAACCCCTACCTACCTGTCGTCTTACTAACCTATATTATTATTTATTTTTATTTATTCCTTCTTCCTACCACTCATCTCAGATGCCATGGTGATGCCTCTAGGGATGCTACATGAACATTGGCTACGGAAGCTTTTGCTCATCAGAGCACGAGTATGGCAAACTAAAATTTCTATTTTTTATAGAACATAATTTAAATAAATTAATAGTTAATAAAAAGACATTTTTAAATACAAGCTTTTATTTAAATCTGTAAAAAAAAAATTGTATCAACCCATCAATTTATTACTGAAATATAAAAGTTTCCCGGAAGATTTACCTATGTGGAAGTATTTATAAAATACATGCTTTTTCTCGATTTTCTTATGTTTCGATCGAGTTTGTAAATTGTATTCTTGTTTATCTACATAATCTTACAATGTTCTGTAAGTCCTATGACCAACTTCCGTCACTATCATCAGGCCTTGAATGTGATATTCAGTCTAGGGGTTATAATACTCAGCAAGACCATTCCAAAGAGCTCAAACACGATGCGGTTATTTTGTTGCGTTTAATATTTTCTATGACTACCGTCCCACTCATCATCAGAAGAGTTCAATAGCAGTTTATTATTGCATTGTCATGCAATTTACATAACAATTCAACTAAACGCCTGGTTCGAAGAGGGTCAAATTAGGCTTGCAAGATTTGCCCTCTTCCTATGAAGTACAGAATACTTGCCAGACTACTGGAAAGGCGATCAAGAGTTTCAAACAAATGTCGTCTGATATATCGTTAGCAATACTAACTTGGTAGCGATTAGTAGTAATTGCGATAGTGATAATTTGTTTTAGTAACTTCCCATGCCTTGGGCATTCAGATCCATACATCTAACAAAATATAATATTTTTATTAATATTAATATATTAGACAAACACAATATAAGTAGAAATACGAATTAATCGATATTCATACAATTTTTAAAATCATTCAGAAAAGCGTGCACCCTTTTTACCCGACTGCTGGAGGGTAATGTTGTATGTTGTATGTATGTATGTATGTGAATGTATGTATGTATGTATGTATGTATGTGTGAATGTATGTATGTATGTATGTATGTATGTATGTATGTATATCTATTTCTTTGTGACCCTCTACAGGCTAAACCCTTGGACGGATTTCAACATATGGGGTATCATTAGATTCGTCTCAGTTGTGAGAGTGGCATAGAGAACATTATTTTAATATGGATTCTGTAGAAGCAAAGATATTCAAAGCGGAATATCACAGTTCGTATAGAACCAAAATCAATAAAATAAACTCAATTATATATTTTCGAGTAACATTTAGTTTTGTTTCGTGAAAATTGATTCACTCCATCAAAAGTTATTGCAATTTTGATAACAACGTGAGCCAAGTATGAGAGAAGAGTAAGAAAGTATTTAAGCCTTTTCACGCAGAAACTGCTTATAGAATTCGGATGAAATCTAGCACACATATAGCTTATTACCTTGAACTAACACATTGGATACCATAAAAATGTTGGGTTCCGGCGTTATCAAAAAACGTACTGCAATAATGTTTAGATGCTTGTTACTCAATCAAACATCGCATTAACGGCTTAACGGATTGGAACGAAACTTAGCTCATATTATATAGATATTACCTGGATTAAGACACAATCATTTTTATTCCGAAAAAATGTTAGGTTCCCGTGGGATTATCAAAAAACATGCTACAGAACGTTTTAAATGAAATTCATTAAAATAGTGTCTTAAGAAATATTATTTACTTACAAATTGTTCATTGGTCTCTGGTGCCAATTCTAAGATCACCGCGGACGAAGTCACGGGCAGATGTTAGCTCGAAATTAGTTATAAGCTTGTGGGATAGAACTTGCCAAAAATATAATCTAGATTCTAGTTTTACCTGTATGGTGCATAGAAGTAAGTTAATTTACTTATAACTAGCTTCTGCCCATGGTTTCACTTGTGTTAAATTTGGAGAAACACCCTTCTTTTTCATATAAAGGTTTACACCTTCAGGATTTAAGGAAATGTTAAAACACGTGATTCTTTATTGTTAATTAATAGTTCCCCAAAACACAAAGTTACATGGTTCTAATTTAAAAATGGATGAACTTCCAAGCTAACTTTTCACCCCCTTTTTAACCCCTTGAGGGTTGAATTTCGAAATATATTTTCTTAGTACATTAGTTCGTTTACATTATAAAAGCAACACCAAGCTTAGGCTTGACTTTTTTAAGTAGTTCAGTTATTCTCCTTTCATATATATAGATACCTAATCAATTATTAATTATATAACTAAAAAGTTTGAAATAAAATAAATTATTAAATTAAACAAAAACCCAACTGCATTAATAATACCTCCTAAAAAGCTAAAAACAAGCTCTGTTATAACTACTATAATATAAATATTACTTTAATATTAGTGAAGGTACTGCAGACGGGGACAAGCTGATCAATCAATTTGTAAATGGATGATGGAGTTTAAAGGGAAATTCTTAAATTACGAACAAATATAATGACTATGTTTTATTTGAATGCTTGTCCCCCTCTGCAGTACCTTTATAAAAATTAAACTAATATTTATATTATAGTAGTCATTACAGAGCTTGTTTTTAGGTTTTTAGGAGGTATTATCGATGCAGGTGGGTTTTTTGTTTAATTTAATAATTTATTTTATTTTATTACATAAACGATGTATATTTAATAAAAACAACAAAAATATGTTTATTTATATTTATTATATAGATTCATTTTGAGTAATATCGACTACCGATTGGAGCAAACGCAAACTCTCCAGATGTTACAGCGACCGAATCTGAAACCAAGCGCGCGACAGACGCGACCGCACATAGCTGCCGTGCAGACCAGGTTACTACGTGTGGCTTCCCTCAGAACATCGCTTGCACTGATAATCTCCGGGTTTTTGTCAGGGTTAGCAATGTACAGAACATCTATAACAAAAAAATTGTATCTTAAATATAGCTGATAATAATGTTATTTTTATAGGGGTGTGTGGTTGTGCTTGTACATTTAAGGGACAGGTTGTTATTATCCTAATAGTTGAAAGCGTATAAATTTTTCATTTACCAAAATTGAGATTTTTTTATAATACTTACCATTTTGTTCTGGATTGGTATTTTCTTCACAAGAGGCAGTCTGCGTTACCAACAGAACTGCCATCAGGGCTACGACGAAGGGGAAAATTTTGAATGCCATGATGCTTTCTCCGAGCTACTTCTTCAACTATACTTTCCGAATCCGATGAATGCTATTTATATGCAAAAAAAATCAAGATAATATATTGCGCGTGATATCCTTTAATCTGTTTACAGTTTAATAACAATCATTATCAAAATTATACATCGATTTTAGGAAATACAGATAAAAGTTGTTAATTGGTTTAAGAGATAAGAACATTAGGTTTCGTAAAAATTAACTTCAACAAACAATACGCATTAATATAAATTATTAGATTAATATAAAGAAGTTTTTATTACTATACATATTACAATGTAAGTAAAGTATATAATGCCAAGTATTGACAAGGAGTTAAAATGTATAAACTTAAATATTATAATAAATGCATTACTCTTGCGTAAAAATTTGATTTTTAAGCTTTGTTAAAAGTGAAAAAGAATAATAGTAGAATGAAACCCAGAAGAGAATATAACAAAAATGAAAGGAAAAATAAATAACAGGCTATCTGAGGTCGGGAAGTGGAGGGGGGCTTTATGTTAGAAAACGGCTTATCTCGATTTTAACTTAATATCGAAAACAGCACCGTAATTTTCAATCGAAAATTCACAAGTCAAAAATGTTTGCTGTTTTAAAAAAGTCGGCGGGGTCTTTATTCGTTGAAATCTATTCATTTTGATGGTGTATAAAAAAATATACATTACTATAGTAAATTTCAAATGATCGTGTGGAGCCCTACCAACGCGGTGTTTTCCTCTTCACAATATTATACTGGTAACTTTATAGTGAAGGCATTCATTTTTTATGTCTAAAGTTTTGAAACATAACAAAAATTATTTAGTACTATACGTACTAAACCAAATTTTATTTATTTTCTCCACATAAAGGACAAGTTTGACAATACAAATAAAAATAAATAAAGAAACAAGAGAAACAATTTGTAACATGTAGAATATAACTTAATTTACAGCATTTAGATTTACATAATCCTTTGTGAGAGACTGGTATCCGTACTAGTGTAACTGTTTTACAGATTACCAGGCTCCCACTCCCAAGGCGCGGTCCATCAGTTGATAAAAAAAGAATGTTTATTAAAAAATATTATATAACTAAGTCATTAAATAACCGGGACAAATATTAATATGAACAAACATCACCTTGGTCTTCCTGATAAAAAAAAACTTATTTTTATTTAAAAAAAAATTGGCATTTATACTTCCTTCCTACTCACATATTAATAATAATATAAAATTTTTTTATTTATTTTCTCACACTAAGAAAAATCATCAAACTCTACTCACAAACAACTCACGTACAAATCTCGTAGAATACATAAAGAATAACAACCACTTTGTAGAACCAGTTCTAGTCAGTGGGAATTTGGAACCTACCGTGAAAATGAATGAATACATTACAGAAAATCTTCTATTATATGAAAATAAGCAATTACCATTTCAAGGATCCGTTTCTCAACGCAAATAATAGAATGAGGAAACATTCAATGTAACGAACAAGGCAGGTGTTAAGAATTTATGATACATAAAGATTTATACAAATGGAAGCGACGTATTTTATATATATTTTTGGCGTTATTGAAAAGGTTAAGTAATTTTATTTTCCCTAATCCAATGAGTTACTGGTTCGTCCTTAGACTTACAGACGTCAGATGGCAGTCATTCTGTCTTAAAACTAGTAACCCGTCAAATTCGGATAAGAGTATAAGTAGACTTTTTTTTTTTACTTGGGGAAATGCATTTACGCAGCCCCGCGCCGGGACAGATGGTAAAAGTGGCGCGGGGAGTGTGGGACTCGAGGCCATGTGCAATGGTCTTTACAGGACCTGGCCCCCATACCCACTAAAACCCCAAGGTCCGGTCTAGCGCCGTAGAGGGATGTTACGAGATTGCTAGCGCATTCAACCGCGACGCCCCGGCGCTTGCCCACAAGAGGCCCTCCAGGGGCGGCAACTTACTGCCGCCATATATACATAAAAATAGTATAAATAGACCTGGGGTAGGACTTACAAATTTATTTATTTATTTAAACTTTATTACACAAATAATTATATTAAACAAAAACAATAACGACAATAGAAAATGTGATGCAAAGGCGGCCTTATCAAATTTTTCTGCTACAAGAATATTTTTCGCAATAATTACTATTATTATGTCAAAGTTCCTGTGTAGGCCCGAGTTTAACGATAAAAGGCGACAACAGGTGTTAAGTGGTAATGACTAAGCAGGTTTTGCATTTATAATGAAGCCCTGAGTGTCGACAACGAAGGGTCTGACATCACATTACAGAAATATAAAGACGGTAGATAAAATTAAAAAACAGCAAATTATCATACTTTATATATATTAAATAACTTTATGTCGTAAGCTTTTGCCCGTGGCTTTACTCGTGTAGACTACGAAAAACGAGTAAAGAGGTCTTTTATTAAGCCTCAATAGCTCAACGGTTAAAGGGCCGGCTTCACATCGTTCACCGAGAGTTACGGGTTTGACCCTGACCCCTTGGGCTATTGTCGTACCCACTCCTAACACAAGCTACGAGCTTATATGGCGGGGCAATAAAAATATTAGTAATGACTTTAAAAAAGTATTGCCCGTATTTAAAAAAAAATCATAACAAATATCTACTTTTTTATAATAAAAACTAGCGGCCCGCTCCGGCTTTGCATAGGTATAAAATATATAGCCTATGTCATTCACTGAAAAAATGATTAAAATCGATCCAGTAGTTTTGATTTATTCATTACTGCCCGTGGCCCGCACGCGTTAAATGTAATTATTTACGACATCACATTAGAAACCTCAAAAATAACAGTTTTTTCTCCACTATTTAATGGATGTTATTATACATATAAACTTTCATCTTCAATCACTCTATCTATTTAAAAAAACCGCATCAAAATCCGTTGCGTGGTTTTAAAGATTTAAGCATACAAAGGGACTTTGTTTTATACTATGTAGTGATTAGAATATACGAATTAAAACATAATCATTGTAGATAAAACATAAATAAACGCTATACTATCAACAGCCCCCATTAGAATAGTTATATCCTTTGTCGGGGGTCCGGAAACATACACAATGACTAGGCCAAAAAACCCAGACTGGAAAATATGCCTGTATGGTCGTTCGTTCGAAGGCAGGTTCGTTACCGCTGTGCCACAATGTCGTCAACATCTTTTCGAAGTCCAGGTCTTCTTCTATTCATAAATTAATATATGCTAATAAACATAACTGTGTATATTACGTATTAAGAATTAGGGTGTGTCTTGAAATTAAATAAAAAGTACTGTTATCTTCATAACATAAATATATTTTTGACACCTTATCTTATCTCATTTATTACAGCTAATTGGGTATTAAAGTAATAATTCAATATTTATATCAAATCGGACTACTGAATCATTATCTTGTTTTATAACACTCATCGTGATATCATATGTTTGTTTATACTTGATAGACTTTTTTTCTATTGCTACAATACAAAAATAATATCGTATTACAGACTTTTAATGTCCCACTATAGGGCAAAGGCATACATAGCTCATAATTTCTTTTAAAACATGGAGGTTTCCTCACGATAATATCCTTCACCGCAAAGCGTGAGATTAACACGAAACACACACACTGACACCTAAGATTTCATCGCACCGGTGACTCTGTTAAGGTCAGTGGAACCATCAGAACTATACAACCAGATAAAATTATAAAATTTAGAGGCTCTCGCCCTGGATTCGTGATCCTCGATTAAAGTCTACGTTCTCTATGCACTAGACCATCTCAGCCAAAATTATTAATATACAGATATGTATAAAATAAATAATATTGATGGGACTTCGGTAACAACCCATAGATAAGATGACAAACTTAATAAAATTTATTAGTGTCAATTTCCACCACTTCTTCCAAAATTTCATTTACAGAAATCCAATTTTAAATACAAAATTTACATTTCATGTATGGTTACTATGTGTAAATAAATGAAAGTCATATTTAAATGATAGAGCAATCTTTTTTTAAAGCAAAGACCAACGTGAACGGACCAACGGAGATCAACCTGAAAAAGATTATCTCCGGCCATGATTATCTGCAACACCATGGGATTGTTGTTGCATCAGTTATAGTTGTAGATTGTATGGAGTCAGAAATACCGTTACGAAATTATTGACGCCATTGTCATTCCAATTGTAAAATAATTGTAATGTCCAGAATGGTAACCTTAGTATTCTTTGCCATAACTATTTTGGTTTTTTTTTGCCTGTTAATACTTTAGCATAACTATTTTTGGCATAGAGCTTACGTTGACATATTTAACTTTTAGTTGCGTAGTTAGTTTTTTCATAATTTTATTATATGATATAAATTTTATTAACTTATATTGTAATGTTTCTAGGAATGATGACTATTACCGGATAAGGTATAAAAATCAATAGGCATTTTTTACAAGAAAGAAATTTAAAGCTGAAGATGAGGTTATAGTTTCACAATCAGCTTTAATTTCGATTGACTTTTTGCACGGATTTAATATTTCATATGAATCTCAGTATTAGTATTAGGATTTTGTATTTATCGGCACAAACGGAACTAATTTCTAAAGAAAATATTATATAGATTTTTTTATTTTTCTTTGTATAATTTAGTTTTAAATTCGATACTATTTTTAACCAAGTTATTTCATACTTTTTAGTTACCACTAATAGGTAGTTTAAAGTATCTAGATAAATAGCAGCCCTCGGAGAACACGTTATACTGTCGGTCCCGGTTGTTATCATATAACATCTGATAACAATCGTTAACTCTTTATAGGTGTTTGCTGTTAACCAATGATTTGCCCTTAGGGTTGCGTAGGTGTAAATAAAATACTGGGAATAAGGCTACGACGAAGAGACAATAAACACACTTGCAGCCAAGCAAAGAACCTTCTCCTTTTTAAAGTCATTTAAAATAAAAAAGTGACTATGACCTATATTATTTGTTGCCTACTTCCTCCTAGCATTATTCCCGGTATTTTATTTTACCCATGGTCTTATTACTCTTATCCAGATTTGCGGGTTACTAGTTTTTACACATACACACCCACATTATTTGTTGTATCAATATGTTAAGGTGTGGCGGGGTTGGTCCAGTTTCGTCTAGAAAACGAACCTTTTCGCTGTGCACTTAGTTAATGATTGTGATTCTGTGCCCTACGTATGTTTTTGCCCATAAAATATTTTGTTTTAATATGCCTTTATAGTAATGTTTTTAAATATAAATTTAGAATATTAGTAGAATTATAGATATAATGGTGGTGGAATAATACCTAAACGTGATACAAATTATATTTTAATAACGCTAATAAAGCTACTTTAAAATGATTGAGGTAGAAAGATATTTATTTCAAGGAAAAACTTCGAAATCCCCCGTCTTGTATTATCATAATTCATTCGTATAAAACAAAAAAAAACATACATTTTATATTTCTCGAGATTGATAAACGATCTTGATTATTAAACTGATAAAGGATATTTAATCCAAATGTTATCTTGACTTCTTTTAATATAAATACCAGACATCGAATTAAAAAAGTATACTTGAAGAAGTAACTCGAAGAAAGCATCATGGCATTCAAAATTTTCCCCTTCCTCGTAGCCCTGATGGCAGTGCTGCTGGTAGTGCAGACTGTTTCTGGAGAAGAAAACACCAAACAAGAACAAAATGGTAAATATAACAAAATAATTTTTAATTTTATAATTATTAGTAAGACAATACTCATAAAAATAATTGTATCCTGCTTCGCGGGGCTGGAAACACAAAGTTATAAGTACAATAAGGCTTTAACAAGTTAACGATCATTGTAGGCAATACAAAAATATTATTTTATAATATATTACATTAATATTATTTATTAATGCTAAAATACATATTTCTTCCTTAACATTATATTTTTAATGTTTCAGATGTTCTGTACATCGCAAACCCCGACACGAACCCGGAGATCATCAGTGAAAGCGATCTGCTGAGTGCTCCAAATAGGAGGCTGGTCTGCACGGCGCTTATGTGCGGTCGCGTCTGTCGCGCGCTTGGCTTCAGATTCGGTCGCTGCAACGTCTGGAGAGTTTGCGTTTGCTCCCGTTAATCATTTTTTTTTTCATGAAGTAAATAAACACATATATTCACAAATTTTTGTTTTAAATGATTCTTCCTCAGTTTGTTTCACCGGCTACTTGATATTCCTTTTAAATTGTTACCTGTGCCTTCAATTTATTTTTAAGCTCTAATTCACATTTATTAAAAAATAAAATTATTATTCCATTATAAATATATTATATCAGTTATTTTTAATAGCATGTATTATGCTATTCATAATTTCAGTGGTTCCATATGTAAATACATAAAAATTAATAAAAGTAACTAGTTCATTTAATATTTTTACCAGATAAAAATGTATAACATGCAATAATGTTAACAACACAAAATAATAGAATATATAATTTAATATGCACCAACTTTTCCTTAAATTTTTCGAACTAGTGGGCACATTTATACCAAAAAGCAAGTATATTATAACTCTAATTAATATTTTAATTCCAATAAAAATAACTTTTTCATATCGACAGCAATCATTGAGCACAAACTTGTATGAGATAAAGGAAAGACAATTAAATATATTTATTCATGTCTTCGTAGTATAATTTGTCAAACTTTACGGTGATACTATATCAAAAGTTAAATAATAATAATTATTATTACTATTATTATCTAGTGGTTAGTGGCCAACCTTGTGTCAGAGTTGCTCAGGTCGCCCGTAATGCCCGTAGGCCTCTGACTTGTTTTTTTTTACTATTGTCAAATTGTCAACAGCCGGGACCGACTTTTTACGTACCCTCCGAAGCACGGAAGTTAAATGAATATATATTATTAGGGTTCCGTACACCAATAGCAAAAACAGAACCGTTATAATTTCGTCATGTCCGTCCATCCGTCCGTCCGTATGTCAAATTCATTTTACTCGAGACTGTTGGCACTACGTATACGAAATATAGTTAATAGGTGTATTCAATGAATCGCTATATGATATTGTAATGAAATCCTAAAATATATAAAAATTAAAGGTAGCAGTCTATACATATAACTGAAGGTTAAAAAAATATTTCAACGTGTTGCAACTTTAAATCTATCTTTAAATGGGTTTAATTGGTTACAAAATGAGTAAAACCAGGTTTCATTTTGTTTTATTAATTAAGGCATTATTTATTAAGATATTAGCCGTTAAAATCATAAGAATTGTGTTCCCCTGTCTGTCGATTTCAATTCGTTGTTATTTTTAAAGTCCTTAAAATTCTTCACGATGAAGCTGCGAAACCCTTTAGTTTCGACTTTGCGTGGTCCAAAACGCACTTGTCTGATAATTTTTAAATATATTAACTGTGTATTTTATTTTGATTTTCATTTATTCTAAGTATAATAAAATTGTTATATAAAACAAATCATTAGCTATATTTAGAAGGTACGATCAAGGTTTATACTTTTTAGGGTCTTGTTTTTATCTCAGACCGAGAAGTCAGATATAGGATCACAACATTAAAATGGAAAAAAGCTTATTTAAGAACTTTAAATACGTATTATTATATATATTTTTAAAGAATGCATACTGCACAGAGGCCAATTTGAAAAAGGATACCTCCGGCCATGATTATCTGCAACACCATGAGGATTATTGCTGCATCAGTTATAGTTTTAGATTGTATGGAGTCAGAAATACCGTTACGAAATTATTGACGCCATTGCTAGACGCATGGCTTTCTCAAACATGGTTTCGACGCTGCTCAAGCTGTCAACGCTACGCACGCGGTACAACAAAGCGTGCTTAGCTGCAGAGGATAGAATACGAATACGGAGGCGGCGCATGATACAAAACTGCGTTACGCTACACTGTACGTGTATAGTGTATGCTGCAGTACGTAAAGCAATGTTGTCAAACAAACAAAACCTATGTCGCTAAAATTCGTCGCGTGGTCGTGCTCAGCATGGGCAGCGGTGGGCCAGTGGCTTTAGGTAGCTTAGATTAAAAACTTTGTAGAGAGTGCTGTCAATTTCAATATTAAAGCGCTGATAGCAAGGCATATCAGAAAAATCCCTAATTTTTATCATCATTAATTACAAATAAAAATTATTATATTTTTGTCACCTGATATTATCGCGCGAAACATAAATAATAGTTAAATATAGAAATGAAATTCCGGACAATAATATCTCAATTAATATGACATATATTCCATTATTTTTGTATGAAAGGACAATTAATAAGCAACTCTATCTTAGCTGACGACGTTTCAAACATGAATAATTACGTTTCTAATATTGATAGACTGGTGTATACGAATTTATGGATCCTAGACTATGTTTGTTTTTGGTTTACTTATTTTTTGTATGTACGCTTCAATGTACAAAAACTACTTGAAAGATTCCTAATTACAACGAATTTTTAATTATGTCGATGAAGACTTAAGCTAGCGAATTTTTCATCCTGTACTTTCCAGAACATCTCTTTTTATAACCTAATGTTTATTTTCTTATATACTTTGGCATAACTATTTTTGCTTTTTTTGTTCCAATAATTTTTTGCTATAATTGTTTTTAACATAGAGCATAACTTTACGGATTTACTTTTAGGCTAATTATTTTTGCATATTTTTTTGTATGATATTAATAGGTATAATGACAATTGCCTGATAGTAATTAAGGCATAAGAATCAATAAGAATAACAGAAATTAATTGATTTTTTTATGTGAAAGAAACAGAAGGTGTGGTATTAGTTTTACAATCGGTTATTTCGATTGACTTTTTACTCGGATTTAATATTTAGAATTTGTTTAATATTTTTTTTAAATTTCTTCTTCAAAATTAACTATTGGCATAGACGGAACTAACTTCTAAAGAAAATATTCTGTAAAAACTATTTATTTTTCTTATTTAGTTTTAAAGTTGATACTTTTTTTCACTATTTTATTTTATACTTTTTAGTTACGAAACATACCGTGCCTCGGAGAGCACGTTAAGCTGTTGGTTGTTCTCACATAACATCTGAAAACAATCGTTAACTCTTGATAGGTAATTTTTATGCTACTGGTTCGCACTTAGGGTTGCGAAGGTCGTATGGCAAAACCAGATAAGAGTAATAATCAGACCCTGGGTAAATAAAATACCGGGAATAACGCTAGAACGAACAGACAATTAACATACATGCAGTCGAACAAAAAACCTTCTCCTCTTTTTTTTAACTGGGTTAGAAATAAAAAAGTGACTATAAGCTATATTATTTGTTTAATGTAGTGTATCAATAGGTTAAGGTGTGGTTGGGTCGGTCCAAGGGCCTAATATGGTTTACAAACATAAGTATGATAAATCTAGAAAACAGACCTTTTCTCTAAGTCCAGTTAGTTCATGATTGTGGTTTTATGCCCATAAAATATTATGTTTTAATATGCTTTTATAGTAATTTCTTATTTTTTTGTTAATAAAATGGATAGAGATCCTTTTAGAATGGTGGTTGGATAATACCTAAACGTGATACAAATTATATTTTTACGCTAATAAAAGCTACTTTAAAATGATGAGATATAAAGATATTCATTTACACAAAAAGACTTAGGTGGGGGATCCACCTGTATTATCAAAAACAATTCATTAATAACAAAAAAAAACATATTTTATAGTTCTCAAGATTGATAAACTGATAAAGGATATTTAATCGAAACTTTATCTTGACTTCTTTTAATATAAATACCAAACATCGAATTAAAAAAGTATACTTGAAGAAGTAACTCGAAGAAAGCATCATGGCATTCAAAATTTTCCCCTTCGTCGTAGCCCTGATGGCAGTTGTGCTGGTAGCGCAGACTGTCTCTGCAGAAGAATATACCAATCAAGAAGAAAACGGTAAATATAACACAAATAACGTTTAATTTTATAAATATTAGTAAAATAATGCTCATAAAGATAATTGTATCCTGCATCAAGAGACTGGAAGCACGAAGTTATAAGCACCCAGGTTTCAACAAATATCATTATGGTCAATACAAAAATCAGCCTTAATCGAACTTTGCCACCCGTACGCCAGGATAGTCGTCAAAAGTAAAACATGTTGTTCTAATAACTTAGAAATTCTATGCTCTTAATTAAAGGTCTGTCACCAAAATAATATAATTATAATATTTAGAGTCATGGTAAAATGTACATTTCTTTCTTAACATTATATTTTTAATGTTTCAGATGTTCTATACATTGCAAACCCTGACACGAACCCGGAGATCATCAGTGAAAGCGATCTGCTAAGTGCTCCAAATAGGAGGCTGGTCTGCACGGCGGTTATGTGCGGTCGCGTCTGTCGCGCGCTTGGCTTCAGATTCGGTCGCTGCAACGTCTGGAGAGTTTGCGTTTGCTCCCGTTAATCTATTTTTGTTTCATGAAGTAAATAAAGAAATATATCACAAATTTTTGTTTTAAATAATTCTTCCTCAGTTTGCTTCACCGGATATTTAATATTCCTATTCAATTGTTATCTCAGGCTTTTATTTATTTTTAAGGTCAATGTTTCATATTTTAAAATAAATAAGGACGACTTGACTGATATTTTTTAAATATATTAACAATATACTTTATTTTGTTTTTCAATTATCCTAAATATAATAAAATGTTAATATAAAATAAATCACTAGCTCAATTTAGAAGCTACGATTAAGGTTTATTGGCTCTTATGCTTTTTAGGGTCTTGTTATTATCTCAGACAGAGAAGTCCGATATAGGATCACAACATTAAAATGGAACAAAGCTTATTTAAGATCTAAATACTTATTATTATATATTTTTTCAACCGAAGGCATATTGCACAGAGGCCAATTTGAAAAAGATTATCGCCGGCCATAATTATCTGCAACACCATGGGGATTGTTGCTGCATCAGTTATAATTGTCGATTGTATGGAGTCAGAAATACCGTTACGAAACTATTGACGCCATTACTAGACGCGTGGTTTTCTCAAATATGGTTTCGACGCATCACAAGCTGTCAACGCTACGCCCACAGCACAACAAAGCGTGCTTCGCGCCAGAGGATAGAATACGGAGGCGGCGCATGATACAAAACTTTACTGTGCTACACTTGTACATAGTTCTACGACTATGTATACGTTAACCTACGTTAATATTCGTGTTTAGTGTATGCTGCAGTGCATAAATAAAGCCATGTTGTCAAACAAACAAAGTTCATGTCGCTAAAATTCGTCACGTTGTCGTGCACAGCATGCGCAGCGGTGGGTCAGTGACATTAAGTAGCTTAGATTAGATACTTTGTAGAGAGTTCTGTAATCCAATATCAAAACGCCGATAACAAGGGATATCCCGAGTCAGAAAAATCCTCAAATTTTTTATCATCATTAATTACAAATACAGATTATTACATTTTTTTCACTTGATATTGTCGCGCAAAACATAAATAATATTTAACTATAGAAATGAAAAATGAATGACAATTAATAAGCAATTTTACCTTAGTTACTGAAGCCGTTTCATACATGAATAATTATGTTTCGAATATTTAGAAACTGCTGTATCCGAGTTTATGGATCTTAGATTATGTCTGTTTGTTTTTGGTTGCCTTTTTTTTGTTTGCACGTTTCCATATTCGGAAATTTCTTGAAATTTTCCTAATTGAAATGAAATTTTAATTATGACGATGAAGACTTAAGCTAGCGAATTTTTCATCCTGTACTGTCAAGAATGGTTCCCTTCTTACCACCTAATGTTTATTTTCCTAATATACTTTGGCATAACAATTTTTGCTTTTTTGGTCTAATAATATTTTTCCACAATTGTTTTTGGCACAGAGCTTAAGTTCACATATTTACTTTTAGGCTAATTATTTTTTGTATAATTTTAATTCACATGACGGTACTAGGAATAATGACTAGTCGACTTTATATCGCTCTGTGTAAAAACTAGTAACCTATCAAATTATCAAATCCGGATAAGAGTAATAAGCAAACCCTGGGTAAATAATAGTATGACTAAGACTAACATACATCTAGCCGAAAAAAGAACCGTCTCCTTTTTTGAAATCGATAAAAATAATAAAGTGGCTATAACCCCTAATTATTTGTTTAATGTAGTATATCAATAGGTTAAAGTGTGGTTTGGTCGGGCCAAGGGCCTAATATGGTTTACATACATAAGTATGATAAATCTAGAAAATGAACCTTTTCTCTAAGTGCAGTTAGTTCATGATTGTGATTTTATAACCATAAAATGTTATGTTTCAATATGCATTTATAGTAATTTCTTCATTATTTTTATAAAATGAATAGAGAACCTTTTAGAATGGTGGTGGAATATATGAAATATCTAAACGTAATACAGATCATATTTTTACAACGCTAATAAAGCTACCTTAAAATGAAAGAGATATAAAGATATTTATTTCCAAGAAAAGACTTAGGTGGGGTATCCAACTGTATTATCATAATTAATTCGTATAAAACATTTAAAAAAAACATATTTTTTATATTTCTCAAGATTGATAAACGATCTTGATTATTAAACTGATAAAGGATATTAAATCAAACCGTTATCTTGACTTCTTTCAATATAAATACCAAACATCGAATAAAAAAGTATACTTGAAGAAGTAACTCGCAGAAAGCATCATGGCATTCAAAATCTTCCCCTTCCTAGTAGCCCTGATGGCAGTGCTGCTGGTAGCGCAGACTGTCTCTGCAGAAGAAAACACCAAACAAGAACAAAACGGTAAATATAACACTAATAAGGTTTAATTTTATAAATATTAGTAAAATAATGCTCATAAAGATAATTGTATCCTGCATCAAGAGACTGGAAGCACGAAGTTATAAGCACCCAGGTTTCAACAAATATGGTCACCATAATATCATTATGGTCAATACAAAAATCAGCCTTAATCGAACTTTGCCACCCCTACGCCAGGACAGTCGTCAAAAGTAAAACATGTTGTTCTAATAACTTAGAAATTCTATGCTCTTAATTAAAGCTCTGTCACCAAAATAATATAATTATAATATTTAGAGTCATGGTAAAATGTACATTTCTTTCTTAACATTATATTTTTAATGTTTCAGATGTTCTATACATTGCAAACCCTGACACGAACCCGGAGATCATCAGTGAAAGTGATCTGCCGAGTGCTCCAAATAGAAGGCTGGTCTGCACGGCGCTTATGTGCGGTCGCGTCTGTCGCGCGCTTGGCTTCAGATTCGGTCGCTGCAACGTCTGGAGAGTTTGCGTTTGCTCCCGTTAATCTATTTTTTTTTTCATGAAGTAAATAAAGAAATATTTCACAAATTTTTGTTTTAAATAATTCTTCCTTAGTTTGCCTCACCGGTTATTTGGTATTCTTATTCAATTGTTATCTCGGGATTTTATTTATTTTAAAGGTCAATGTTTCATATTTATTTTAAAATAAAATTATTTTAACATTGTAACATAAAAAAAAAAAAAAATTACATCAATACCAATTTTTTAATTATTAATAATTTCCTCCTTTAAACAAATGGAGGGTACACCTCTGATTCCTATTTCTTCTAGTCTGAGTAGAAGTAAAGGCAAAGACACCGTAACAAACGCTTTCTTAAGGTCAATAAAGACCGAAATACACTTACGTCCTTTATCTACATTATCAGTGATCATAGAGAAAAGGGCCAGCACAGCATCCTCAGTACATAATCCCTGTCGGAATCCGAATTGAGAAACAGCTAGAATATTAAACTTTTTTAAATATTTATTTAGCCGAATATTAAGAAGCTTTTCTAAAATTTTGAAATAACAGAAGGTACGGAAATTGGCCTATAATTTGAAAGATTTGTTTTATCTTGGCTCTTATGAATAGGAGTGATAATTGTTTTTTAGAGCTATAGGAAATACACCCTTTTTAAAACAAAGGTTTGCTAAATGAGTTATTATAGGAATAACCTCTGTATGAGCTGACTTTAGAAAATAGGTCGGTATGTTGTCCCAGCCTGGGAAACTATCTGATTTTAAATTCATCAGAACTCAGTAAACTTCTCTAGAGTCAGTATCTAAGAGTACAAACGACGATTCCATTTGACTAGATGAATAATTAGATATACTGTTTTCTGTTGCCTCGTTGTAGTGAATAAAATTTCATCAGCCAATTGTTTATCAACATTAGCAAAAAAGTCGTTTACCTCATTTACTGACTCTTGGGAGGTTGTTGCGATTTCTAATAGTTCTAAGTTTTGTGATTTTACTGATGTACGATTAGTAATGGAGTTAGTTGTTTGCCAAAGTTTTTTTAGTATTCTTATGATTTTTAGTCAACTGATCCCGGTCAAATTTAGGTTTTAACTTTCTAATTAGGCAATTACAATAATTTCGGTATCTTTTATATGTAATTTTTAATACAGTATTAAAAGGATCTAGTCTGAGCTTTCTTTGCATAGAATTCCGATTTGATATACAGCGTAGTATGGCTTTATCATTCTATTTTTTTGAGTTACGACAGTCGTGAAAGTGTTAATTCTTAGACTTTGCTGTATTGTACTATTTATGTAGTCTGTAAGTCGATCATTTATAGATAATAATTCTTTTAATTTACAAGTATTATTTAAGTATTCTAGTGCTTTTTCTAAATTAATTTTAGTTATAGTTTTGATATTCTTATCTTTGCAATTACTTAACACAAACTTGTATGAGATGAAGGAAAGAAAATAGTATATATTTATTCATGTCTTCGTAGTATATAATGTCTAACTATAGGGTGATATTATATCACAAGTTAAATGAATGTCTATTTTTAGGGTTCCGTACCCCAATGGCTAAAATAGAATCATGTATGTCACAGTTATTTTACTGTTCGTTATTAGTTGTTGGCACCTTGTATACGAAATTTAGTAAATAGGTGTATTCCATGACTATATACACGATCTTGTAATGAAATCCTAAAATATATAAAATTAAGGGTAACAGTCGCTACATAAACTGTATATATATATCTCCGGCCATGATTATCTGCAACACCATGGGGAATGTTGCTGCACCAGTTATAGTTGTAGATTCTATGGAGTCAGAAATACCGTTAAGAAATTATTGATGCCATTGCTAGACAGACGCGTGGCTTTCTCAAATATGGTTTCGACGCAGCTCAAGTTGTCAACGCTACGCACGCGGTTCAACAAAGCCTGCTTAGCGCCATGATATAAAAGTGTACTGTGCTACACTTGTACATAGTCGTAGGTTAATATTCGTGTATAGTGTACGTAAAGCAATGTTGTCAAACAAACAAAACCTATCTCGCTAAAATTCGTCGTGTGGCAGTGCACAACTTGCGCATCGGTGTGCCAGTGACTTTAGGTAGCTAAGATTAAAAACTTTGTAGAGAGTGCTGTAATTCAATATCAAAGCGCCGATAACAAGGGATATCCCTAGTCAGAAAAATCCCCTAATTTTTTATCATCATTCAATTACAAATAAAAATTATGATGTTTATTTCACTTGATCTTATCGCGCAAAATATAAATAATATTTGAATATAGAAATGAAATTCCGGACAATAATATCTCAATTAATATGAGATACTCCTACGTATGATCCACAATGTAATATGAAAGGACAATTAATAAGCAACTATATCTTAGCTGAAGACGTTTTAAACATGAACAATTATGTTTCGAATATTTAGAGACTACTTTATACGAATTTATGGATCTTAGACTATGTCTCTTTGTTTTTGGTTTACTTATTTTTTCTCTGTACGTTTCAATGTACAGAACTACTTGAAAGGTTCCTAATTACAATGAATTTTTAATTATGTCGATGAAGACTTAAGCTAGCTAATTTTTCATCCTGTACTTTCCAGAACATCTCTTTTTATAACCTAATGTTTATTTTCTTATATACTTTGGCATAACTATTTTTGCTTTTTTGTTCCAATAATTTTTGCCATAATTGTTTTTAGCAAAGGGCTTAAGTTGACATATTTATCTTGTATGCTAATTAGTATTTTCACAATTTAACTAAATGATACGATGAACCGCTAACATGATATGTATAGTAAAAGTAATGGTATGATCTTAGTTTAGCTGGTGCTCTATTCTTTAATAAATAATTTTGTTGCTAGCATCGGATGTAATGACCTATCTATCTATATATCATCAACGAATGAATTCCAAAAACCTTTACAATTATAATGAATTCGTTTAATACATATCATATCTTTGTCCTTAAAACCCTCCACCTGTGGTTATCATAATTCAATCGTGAATAACAAAAAAATAGCTTTTATAGTTCTCAAAATTGATAAACGATATTGATAATTAAACTGATAAAGGATACTAAATCAAAACGTTATCTTGATTTTTTTAAGTATAAAAACTAAACATTTAATTTAAAAAGTATACTTGAAGAAGTAGCTCGAAGAAAGCATCATGGCATTCAAAATTTTCCTCTTCGTCGTAGCCCTGATGGCGGTGCTGCTGGTAGCGCAGACTGTCTCTGCAGAAGAAATTTCAAATCAAGAACAAAACGGTATGTATGAAACAAATATATAAATAAATCAAAATTTTCGGACACATTGGCCGACGGCCTCATTAATGTCAAGTTCGGGCATCAAAACAAGTCCAAAATGGAATTATTTTGTTATGCGTAGGCACAACATCCTAATTTTCACCGAATATCAGCTGTCCCTTTACCACTACTATGTCCAAACAGTCATCAATAACAACACATTTTCCGTTTATTACTAAGTACATTAAAATTATTTATTTTTTATTATTTATGACACTTCTACTTTTTGTTTTTAGATGTTCTGTACATTGCAAACCCTGACACGAACCGGAGATTATCAGTGAAAGCAGCGCCCTGCTGGGTGCTCCGAATAGGAGGCTGCGCTGCACACCGCTTACGTGTGCGCGCGCCTGTCGCAGACTTCGCTATAGATTCAGCCGCTGCAGGCTTGGGGGAGCTTGCGTTTGCTCCAATCGTTATATTCACAATTAATAGAAAATTTATTTATATGGTAAACAAATAAATAAATCATATCATATGAATACTAACCCTTTATTATTGATTTTCATAATAATTTGTAACCCGACTGTATGTTCCCAATAATTACTTAAATAAATGAAAGTGTCGCTCCCACTTTGCCCACTGGCATTGGCGAACGAACTTTCTTCTAATTTAGATTACTATTAAAGGAAAGAAATACACATTCTTAGATTATTATAAATGTCTACATATTACGGTTCATGAAAAAATATAGCCTGATGGACGGATGGACGGACGAACAACCGAGGCTTAGTCTTAAAAATCGGACGAATAAATTACCTCCTTTGCCTTGTTTCTAGTCAATTTATAATAAACAAAATTAAATATTTATGAAGTATAACTTAGACTAAGACTTGACACCGTTGTGGCGTTGTGGGTAGCGTGTCTGCCTTTAGTCTCGACGATCGCGGGTTCGATTCCCGCTCGGGCAGATGTTTGTTAAATTTCTGTCTCGGTCTGGGCGTTTGTCTGCGGGTCTCCCCACCGTGCCTCGGAGAGCACGTTAAGCTGTCGATCCCGGTTGTTATCACATAAGATCTAATAATAATCGTTAACTCTTGATAAGTAAATTGCTCATATCTAATGAGCTACTGGTTCGCCCTTAGGATTGCGGAGGTCAGATCGCAATCACTCTGTGTAAAAACTAGTAACCCGTCAAATCCGGATAAGGGTAATAAGCAGACCCTGGGTAAAATAAAAATATCGCGAATAATGCTAGGACAAAGAACCTAGACTAAGACTTAAGTCGTTTTTAATATTTTAATAAATTTAGTTAAAGCTTACTAAGAAATAATTTTAATACCAGCAGTATGAGCATGATAATCGTAAAACTATCACGACGTGTTGATCAAATAATGAGCGGCCTTTTTAGGGTTCCGTAGCCCAATGGCAAAAACAGAAGTCTTAAAATTTTGTCATATCTGTTCGTCGTCCTATTACAATCACACACGTTAGAATATTGTTAAAAGGATAATTAAATTGAAACTAAAAATGTTGGTCTTACTTATAACATAGTTTAAGAGTAAACAGTTAAACACAACAACAATATACCCATTCTTGTTGATTATATTACAAAATTATATTTACAATATTATTTTTACAAAAAAATTATTATCTTAGAGATAAAATTTGTATTCGTAAATTAAATAATTAAAAACAATAATTTGAAACAAACGTTTACGTATTAACGTTAGGTAGCTTTGATATGTAAAAATTTTTCTTTTGTATTTAAAAATATAAAAGTTTCTAAGAAGCCTTTAATTTGGTGTAAGTATTATAATAATCTGTTGTTTATACCTAAATTTTCACCTGTATATCGATACTGTAAAAAAAAAATGCTATATGGCTTCACTTACGTTCAAAGTAATCGCAAAAATTACAAATAAAGATTATTATATTTTTGCTACTCCATCTTACCGCGTTAACATAAATAATTTTTACATATATATATGAATATCGGATAATGCTTGCTCGATTCATTTAAGATACTTTCTATAAGTCGGTGCTAAGTAATCCATCTGCAGAGGCACCGACTTGTATTGTAGAAAACATTTATTTTTGCCTTCTAGTTTTTCTTGTCTTTTCAGCGACTGTAAATATCACTAAATTCAGAGGAAAGCAAAATACGCATTTCTTTTACTTAAATGACATATTCATTAAAAACCGAAAAATACTGAACTGATTTTCATGAAATATGTATGAGATCAACTTGAACCCATAACCTTACAAATAAGATATTATAAAATGTATAAATAAATGATGGAGTCTTTATTGGCATTTTCCACCCTTACGCATGGTATTTTTTCTTGAAATTTAAATGAGACCATACATATATGAGACCCTCCTTTTATGAAGTCAACTGAAAAACACATATATTTTATGTTCCTCAACATTGTTAAACGATATTGGTTATTAGTTTTTAATAAATTTGAATTTATATTTTTTTACTAGCATTGACCAAATAACTCATCCTCATCATCCTACTCAAGGTTATTTACAAATAATTCGAGCCGCATACATCAATAACAGCTTTGACTTATTTAAATACCTTCATTAAATAAAGTTCCTATATTGATTGATGTCATGTGATTATTACAATGCAATAAAAGATGTTACCACTTCAAAAAGAAAATTCTCGAAATTGATAAACGATTATAATTAATATATTAAACGTAGCTGTTATCTTTACTTCTTTTAATATAAATACCAAATTATAATATAGCAACTTCAAATTATATCCTTTTAAATAAAAAGGAACTATCCAAGTCTGTTCAAAATTGACGGAGCAATAGGTGAACATACAAAAAAAATGTCATACATGCAGCCCAATATAAGCCTTCTTTTTTTAAGTCGGTTAGTAATAGAAAGGAACCGTAACCTTAATTACTTGTATATTATAGTGTATCCTAATGCCTAATCCACCAACATGTTTTACATACACAAGTATAAAACTAACCTTTTCTATTAGTGTATTTGCTTCATGGTTGTGATTCTGCATAGCACGGTATTTAAAAAAATTGTACTATTATCTAACATTTTTGGTGTTAATTATAATACGTATTTGATATGTCTATAAAATATGTTTTATTATCATCATGCGTTAGTATTCTTCATCCTAGCATTATTCCCGGTATTTTTATGTACCCAGGGTCTGCTTATTACTCTTATCCGGATTTGACAGGTTACTAGTTTTACACAGAGCGATTGCCATCTGACCTCCGCAACCCTAAGGGTGAACTAGTAACTCATTGGATAAGAGCAATTTACTTATCAAGAGTTAACGATTATTATCAGATGTTATTGATAATAACCGGGACCGACAACTGAACGTGCTCTCCGAGGCACGGTGGGGAGACCCACACGGACAAACGCCCAGACCGAGACAGAAATTTTAACAAACATCTGCCCGAGCGGGAATCGAACCCGCAACCGTCGAGACTAAAGGCAGACTCGCTACCCACAACGCCACAACGGTGTCAATCATCATGCGTTAGTATATTGATGCTTTAAAATGTTGTTCTTGAACTTAAATTATTATGACTAGAGAAAATATGCCTAAACAAATATAGTAAGTAAGCTGATATGCGCTTATAATGCTATGCATAAATATAGTTAGTTAGTTAGTTAGTAGGGCTCCCTTTTCCACAATTAGACTCATAGTTCGGTCCTTTTTGTGTATGGGATTGGCTGGTCTATTCCAACCAGCCCAGCTCCTTCCAGAAGTTCAGAACTTTCCTGGGTCGTTCACAGACTTCTTGGAGCGACCTCATATCCTTGAGGATTTTTGCCCGTTGATCAGCCACCCCTGTACAGTCCAGGATTACATGAGTGACCGTTTCTGCCTCGTTTAGGCAGCCCCTGCACAATGGGCTGTCCGTTACGCCGATTGTAAATAGGTGTTTATTTAGTGATATGTGCCCCGTAAGGGTGCTCACTAAAATTCGGAGGTCATGTTTACTGAAGCTGAGGAGTCGTTTGGTCAGTCTTGGCGACTGTGCAGGCATCGCTTCTTTCGACTGTCGACAGCTTGTGAGATTAGCCCATCGGGCATTATGCTGGTTCTTGGTAAGAGAACGCAGCCATGTGCGTATTTGGCTGTAGGGTAATGGCAATAGTGGCATGGGGCCAGCCACGTGAGCCATCGATCCCCGTCTTGCCAGCTCATCGGCTGCGTCATTACCTAGTGATCCACTATGTCCCTTAATCCATTGCAGGATTACCCTATTAGCGGAGGCTATCCGCTCTAGGGACTGGTGACATTCGTGGATTAGCCCTGAGGTAATAGTATTACTCTGCAGTGCCATTAGGACAGCCATACTGTCGGAGATGATTTTAATATTGTGGTCATTCATCTTCCGTCTCAGTACGGCGGTGGCTGCCTCCTTGATAGCTACACATTCGCATTGAAAAATGGAACTGTGTTTGCCTAAGGGTATTGATATCTGTATGTTTAGTTCCTGTGAGAAGACACCAGCCCCGGTTCCCGACCCCATTTTTGAACCGTCTGTGTAGATTCTTACTTCACTTGTGTCTGATTGATCTTTCTCTTCCTCGGATAGTTGTATTAGGTAGTGCTTATGGAAAATGTTTACTTTTGGTATCCTATCGCAGGGGGCCTCGCAAAGTGGATATTGCTGTTTTGCTTTGTCTCACAGCGCTGCGACTGGGCCGTCTTCTCCATTCCACTCGCCTAACAGTTTTAGGCGAAGGGCAGACATTGTCGCCTCATGTTGAATGTGAAGGTCCAGCGGTGTTAGGCCCAGGATGGTTTCCAGGGCCATTGTTGGAGTAGTGCGCATGCAGCCTGTCATGGCTGTGCAAGCCAGTCTTTGGAACCGCTGCAGCTTGGTTTGAACAGTGGTAAGCTGTGTCCTGGGCCACCAAGCTATCGCACCGTAGGTGATGATCGGTCTTATGACTGCTGTATAGAGCCATCTGCAAATCTTTGGGGCAGGACCCCAGGATTTACTCATGAGTCTTCTGCACTGCCAAAAGACTATGCTGGCTTTCTCTAGTTTGTAGTCAATATGTTTGTTCCAGAGCAACTTATTGTCAAGAGTGATACCCAGGTATTTGACTTCATTAATAAGGCTCAGTCTGGTGTTGAACATCTTAGGCAGTGTTAGCTGACCTATGCTGCGTTTGTTGGTGAAGAGAATAAGCTCCGTCTTTGACGGATTCACCGTTAAGCTGTGCTTTGTGCACCAGTGTTCCACGATCTTAAAGGCGCGCCTCATGAGGTCGCATAGCACATTCTCGAAGGGACCCCCTATGAGAATGGCAAGATCGTCCGCATAGCCTACCGTGTACAATCCCTGTTCATTGAGGTCTACGATAAGTTCGTCCACCACAACGTTCCACAGAAGCGGCGAGAGTACTCCCCCTTGCGGGCAGCCCCTCGCCACCATTGCTCTGGTACTGGTGTTCACGGTAATTTGTATTGCTCTATACCTTAACATGTTGTCTATCCACCCGGCAATTGTTGTGTTGACTTCATGTTTGGTTAGCGCTTGGCTAATGCTGGTAAAGTTAGTCTTATCGAAAGCGCCTTCAATATCAATGAAGGCACCAAGGGTTGATTGTTTATTTGATAATCCTTTCCCTACACGAGATGTTACACTGTGGAGGGCCGATTCTGTTGACTTGCCTGGACTATAGGCATGTTGATTAGCGTGAAGCGGCTTACGCAAGAGGGCATTTGTTCTAATGTCCCTATCGCACAGTCTCTCTAGGGTCTTCATTAAGAAGGATGTGAGACTTATTGGTCTAAACGATTTTGGTTGCGTATAGTCGCTTTTGCCGGGCTTGGGGATAAATACTACTTTTACTTCCCTCCATTGGAGCGGCACATACCGGTGGGCCAGACATGATCTGTATATTACAGTAAGATGCCCGGCCAGCATAGTCCCGCCGCTCCACTGCAGTAAACCCGGGAAAATACCATCCAGGCCCGCAGATTTAAATGGGAGGAAGCTGTTTATTGCCCACATTACCTTGTCATCATCGACTACCCTGTGAGCAGTTGTCCAATCCGCCCGATCCACTGAGCTGCTCTGCATCACTCCATCCCATGACTGGTCGTTGGCAATGCGGCAGTCGGGGAAGTGCGTTTGCAGAAGAAGTTCGCAGGTCTCGGCGTCAGATTTGGTGTAGGTGCCGTCTGGTTTTTTCAGCCCGCCTAGGCTGCGCTCTGGATCTCGTGACAAGATGCTCTTAACCTTGGCAGCTTGATTGGTTGATTCTATACTAGTACAGAAGCGCCTCCAGCATTCGCGCTTTCTATCCCGGATACGCTTCTTATAGTGGTACTGGGCTTGCTTGTAAGCGTCCCAATCTTCAGGTTCACGTTTGTTCTTAGCTCTGTTGAACAGCTTCCTTACTCTGCGGCGCAGTTTTTCCAGCTCCGGTCCCCACCATGTGTGGCTGCTGTTGGAACCAGGCTTGGGTGTAGTAAGTGGGCACGCCTGTTCATAGCTGTTGATTAAAGTAGATGTGATTTTAGTTAAGTGTGATTCAATACCTGCTGTGCAATCATGTTCAGCTGGCAAATCGATGGACCGAAGCCCCTCACTTACCAGTTTGCTAAATTTGGCGCGATCCGTTTTGCGGGGATTGCGCCTGGGTGCTACAGGTTCGATGGTTATGCAGAGGTTGTACCTGATCCACCTGTGGTCCGAGCATGAAAGTTCGTCTGACACGTGCCAGTCAGTTATATATGAAGAGACCTGCTCGGTTGCCAGTGTTAGGTCGATAATGGTCTGAGCGCGTGACGTTACAAACGTAGGCTCCGAACCCCTATTAATAATGTTAAGATTGGTTGAGAAAAGGTAAGTAAGCAAGTCCTCACCTCTTCTATTTGTATTCCTACTGCCCCAGATACTGTGGTGCGCGTTGGTGTCTGCAGAGATGATAAGCTCAAGCCCCTCCTTCTCGCAGTAAGTGACCAGCGCCGCTAACTCCGGTGGAGGTACGTCGACGTCGCCCGGCAGGTAGGCAGACGCTAGTACCACGCTTGGTAGGTTTAGTTTGTTGTCAGGTCGAAGCCTGACAGCAGTCAGATCTCTGGAACAGAACTCGTTTATCATGGCGGTAGTTACATGTTTCGGAGAAAAAATGCATGTACGGGGATTACTTACGGTGGTGTCCAGGAGAAGTTTTCCTCCGATGTTGCTTAGACCACATATTCTGCCATTCCTAATCCACGGCTCCTGGATTAGGGCTATGGTCTCGGTGTTGACCTCCAGCGTCCGCCGCAGGTTAGCCGTCGCGGTTTGGCTATGCTGGAGGTTGGTCTGTATAAATTTGAGGTTACGTGGGGGGCGATTCAGAGCCGCCATCGCTGCTCAAAAGCCTCTTCTCCACGTCCTCCTCCAGGTGTGGGTCGGTACCCACCTGCCAACAGTCCATCATGGGTTGCTCAACCTCGATGGGAGCAATTTCCTCTGTGGACATGGTGGCACCTGGGCTGTCGTTGGTGGCCCCTAGCTGCAACTGATGCGGGGTGGCGCCTGATGGGTGTCCAAGGCCGCCTGCCAACTCCTCTTCCTTGCGGACGAGGGTTGGTGTCCCAGGCATTGTTGGAGCTGGGGGTGTAGGTTGAGGTGTCGGCTTCGTTGGCTGTTTGCCTACATCCGACCACCTCACGTAGACCGAGCCGCATTTATATGAGACTCGGCGGTCCCTCTTATTGATTTCCTCCACGTCTTGGAGTGGTATACCGAGGACAAGGAAGACGCCTTTCTTTTCATCTTGCCTCTCAGCATGGTATAGACTCCAGGCGCCTACGTTGTACCAAGGGTTCTGGCCTGCAAAGCGAGCCTGCAGAAGCTCAATGCCCTCCTGGGCATACCTTGGCACAAACATAGTCGCCTTCACCTTCGTCGGGATTTCGGCTTGTCGCCTCACCACAAGTCTGGTATCAGGACGTGGAGATCGAATCGTCGCGGCGGTTCGCCTGAGCCATTCCACCGAGTAGGCGTCCTCGCACCAGAGCTTGAGAACACCCTCACTGTGGAAGGCCCTGCCACGAAAGCTGGGTAGTCTCTTCGGAGTACTGGACGAGTGCGGAGCGCATAGCTCTGCATCCATTGCCGATTCAATGGCGACCTCAATTGACTCGGCCTCGTCCGCGGTAATATCCATAAAGGGTTCGGTCATTATCGCCACGCATAAGTCGTTCGACTTGCACGCGTCTGCGTAGTTGACAGAACCCATCGTGGTGGTGGGTCGCATGGTGGTCTTGGGGCGCTTAAAGTCGTCCCGAGGCGACAAGGTGTCGTCAGGGCGAGCCCGTTTCTCGCGCTTGGGTTGGTAGGACCCTTGCACAGAGCGAGCCTGAGCCTTCTCCCTCACACTCTTGCCTGCACGTTTCCCACGTGGTTTTTTGGGTTGGGTCGGGCCGCCTTGAGCATGGGGGGCTGGGGATTGTCCAGAGGATTCTCCTTTGTCCTTGGCTACGCAGTCTCCCTGCTCCCTTTGGGGTTTAGGGTGACCACTTTTGGCGGCCTCCCTCCTCGCCTTTTTGGCTGCGGCTCGCGCACGGTTGCGCTGGGTTTTGTTAGAGGCCGTGCGGGCCGTCTCAGGCATAGGAGGTGGTGGTGGTGGGTTTGTTTGCTGGTTTTTTAGCTTGGCCTTCCTACCCTTGATGGCCAACTTCCAGACGTCGCCAACTCGGGGCGCTGTCGGTATTGCTTCCTTTAGGGTAGTGAGGTCAAGCGTGGTAGTATGTGGCGCTCCTTTCAGATCAGCCGGAGATGGGTTTGGTGGCGCTTCCGTTGGAATCGCCTGCCGTAGCGCTCCCGAAGGATCAGCTTGGCCGGTGGTGTTAATTGTCCTCTTGTGTTCCATGAGGTTGGTTTGAAAAGATTCATCCTCAGCGGTGTTCCACCCTCCTTGGAGCCCACAGATGGGGACGCCATGCACCTTGGTGTACATGGTCGCCAGAACTACCCTGAGGATATAGTCACCCTCACCGTGGAAAACTGATGGCTGACGACCGAGAAACTCCAAAGCTGCATACGGTGGGCAAGAGGTACCCTCCGCGCTCACTCTGGTGCCCGCGGCCGGGCCATAGCCTCCCACATGGATTATTGGGATCCTCGCCTGCAGCCCTCTGACGGGATGCCACAGCCGATTGATCTTGAGTGGCTAGCCCAAGACCTCCCGTTTGAGAAGAAATCCAGGCCAAAGAGGCGTGTTGCTTCAAGCAGGTAACTGACCCGACCCGCTATCCGCTCAGCCCCCAGGTTCCCTTCATCCTCCCGTACGGGTCTCCACGCACGGCACAAACACGTGGGTGATCGTTTTTCCCACCCACCATCTGGACCGACACCGACTGGATGGTGGGCCCTCAGCCTTTCGACCACAGGTAAGGTGAAGTAATGGGAACTGCTGTTACCAGTTTTACGGCGCTGGTGGTTCGCCGTCGCCCCGCATAGATTTGCTACTGTACCCCGGGGAAGTTGGATTGGTTGAATGGGACTAAGCGGGAAGCATACCCTTCTAAATAAAAAAGTAATTTTCCAAATCGATTCATGAGTATAGAAGTTCTGAGGTTTTTATTTTCTACTCTTCTTCTTCTTATCGAGTGGTTAGTGACCAACCTAGTGTCAGAGTTGTTCAGGTCACCAATAAAGGCCTCTGACTTGACTTTTCGACTATTGTCAAATTGATAACAGACGGGACCGACTATTGCCGTGCCTTCCGAAGAACGGAGACGCTTAGTTGAAATACCACTATGTGATCACCCATCTACTGACTGACCGCGCCTAAAGTTACGTAACCCACCGATTGCTAATCGATCAGTGTCCACACCCGGCTATGAGCGTCCCAATTTATTTTCAATGTCATGACGGTTGGCAAACAAGCGTATGGTCAGTAATGGTAAGTAGTCTCCTCAATCTAGGAACGCATGCGACTTGAAGTACCAGCGCGACTTGCCAACCCAAGGTTTAGGAGAGAAGAGATGAAAAGAGAAAATGGCAGAGAACTTGAAATTATTGATCCCCGGTGCTCACACTCGTGGCACGATACGTAAAAGTACTGATGCTATTGATTTACGTCGAATTTCTGTGACAGTATAACATTTCCCCGGCCAAGCCAGCCTACTTGAGGACTCTACTACTACGAAATAACATAAAAAATTAAAACCGAACCGAAGAATCTCCTCCTTTTTTTGAAGTTTTTGTTTTTTTTTTTAGATGTGCTATATATTGCAAACCCTGACACGAACCAGGAGGTCATCAGTTCCAGCAGTACTCTATTGGATGTTCCACATAGGAACCTGGTCTGCAGACGGGTTGCGTGTTCAATCACCTGTCGCAGGCTTGGCTTTAGATCAAGCCGCTGCACTCCGAGGGGTGTTTGCATTTGCATGTCTCGTATTTAATTAAAAATAATGTAAATTAACAATCTATAGATATTCTTTTTTATAGAGTAAATAAATAAATAAATAAATCATATCGTCACCTTTTTCAATAAACAGCTTCCGCTTACATAATTATATGTATATACTTTATTAGAGAAGGAAACAAGGTCACAAAATAAGATTTGATTAAGTCTTTTTTGTTTAAGTCGGTTGGTTTTTTAGATGTCAGCTTCTAAAGTCATAAAAATGGTCACAATTAGATAGTCTTTTTTTAACCACAGTCAAGTGTAACCTGATCGAAACGTCAAGCAATAATTAAAGGTAATTTTTAGGTGTTATTTCTCCACGAATATTTATAAATATAAATGTGAAACGCGATAGCTTAGAATTTATTAAAAAAAAATAATGCTGTCCATTTGTAACCAGTGTCCTTTTTGAACCTTTTTGAACAATTATTATTAAAAGAAGTAGAAGTAGAATAATTAAAAGAAGCTACGTTTAGTAATTTTAGAGATATACAAGTTTTCCCATAACTTTGTTTTTTCATATTATTTTTACTATGAAAACGACAGACGGAAGACAGTAATGCCAAAGACACTACTGCTTTGCGGTAGAATATTTGGCACTGCAGCACCTACCTAGCCGGCCTCTTACAACAAAAGACCTAACACCAGTGTGACTAATTACACAGGTGAAATAATTTTAAATATATAATTAAAAAAATATAACTCTATTACAATTTTAAGGACACGGTAAACACTAGTAGAGAAAGACAACGTCTGACTTGAAATCAAACCGAATCCAGTTTCAAAACATTAACGGTGAAAAGCGAGTCAGTGTTAAAACGACCGCAATACAACCATGCAGAAAGTTTTCAAAGTAATTAGTGAAGAGCCACACGTAATGCATTTAGTATAATATAGTTGTGAGATCGAAGCGATGTCATTCGCACCAAACACAAACACTGAAAGAACTTAGAATTCTAGAGCCGACATGGTTGTTTGGGCAAGCGACATCATGACGTCCCACTATAATGAGGGTTCCGCTGAGTTTTAGTCGTGCTGCGGCCGAGTCCCACACTACCACCGCCGTGTGTACTTGACGTGAACACTACGTGCAGTTTTTATTACTTCTTTCAATTTATTAAAAAAACTAAGCTAAAATAAAGTACCAATAGAGTATATGACGCATTCATTGTTTTTTCCACAATTGTACATATCAGCTGACAAACAAGGGCTATCCTTATAATGTGGCATACATTATATAAATTATAACATAAATTTCTATAAAAATTTCGAGGAAGTACCTATTTTATTACAGCTTCATCGCAAAAACGCCCATTACAGTTATATTGTATGTTTTTATGGATTCGTTGGAACATTTACGTCTTTTATTTAAAATTCCCAACCTATCGCTATCAACGCGTTCTGAGAGTTTGTTAAAAAAATTGTATTACTTATTGCTTGTATGAATGCAGATACTGCAGATATACCAGACACAGATAGGTATGGAGGGGTTATAGGTAGGCTAAAATTCCCACGGGAACGGTACCAACGGAATAAAATTCTACTACGTACCCGGATAAAGTCGGGGTGGACCACTAGCACTAATAGCACTTATATTTATATTATCTAATTACTGGTGTCAAGATTAGGGGATTAATATAATCTTACCTACATATATTTTATGTATAATTTATTGTATTTCATATTCAATAACAAACAATAAGTTAGATCATAACAGTTTAAAGTTCTCCGCCATCTAATTATACTAAATATATTTAACTATACTAATTTTTATAACAATATACAAAGTTGCATAAGACAAATAAACCTTAAATTTTCCAGAATATTAAATACCATAGCTCTAAAGCAAGAATGGGATAGCATTTTTATGGCATCAGGAACTAATATCTCGAAAGGTACAGACGAGAACAAAAATCAAAATCCAACCTCCTACACTCGTACTCTTACAAAAGTTTTTTTCAATCTTATATTTATATAATTTTACTATCAAATTGTATAGCGACTGATAAAATACACCTATATTCTAAATACCAAATAGATTTGGCTAACAATATCTTAGTAAAACGGCTGTTATACACAGATAGCCATAACAAAATTATAAAGGTTTTTTCTACAGCCTACGAAACCCGAACAAAAGATTAATTTTTAATTACATAAATCCTTAAATATTTCTTAATATCCTTTATCATATTAATACAATTGTAATCTTGTCTTCTTTTCATATATGTAAATACTAATCACCGGATTCAGCAAGTATTCAGAAAAGGTACCTTAAAGAAGGCACTATGGCTTTCAAAGTTTTCTCCTTCATTGTAGCCCTGATGGCAATGCTGCTGGTAGCGCAGACTGTCTCCTGTGAAGAAAATACGAATCAAAAAGAAACCGGTAAGCTTCATACATTTTTTGAAGTGAAACGTCTTTAGAATCGTTGTGATTTGAAACCATGCAACGGGAAAAACGACAGGTAAGGGACACAAACACAAAAATGTGTAGGAATGAATGAGACAGAAATATACATAGTGTTTTATATTATCGGTCTCTCCTCTTTGCGCCATGCTTTAGTGAGCCAGACCGAGAGAGCAAATATCGGTGTGTATGTATATTGCACACTGTTTAATACTTGCTTGTATTTGAGCATTTAACGTGTGTTAGTATATGTAAATACTATGTATATACTACTCTACACTGTATGCCGCTGCGTATTACAGCTTTTTAGTAACAAGTCAGCGTCGTGTGTTATTATCTAAGTGTTTGTGAATATCTTATATCTTGTTACATACATTCATCTAATTCTTTTGTCGATTTACTAAATTTTCACTTCTATCGTGTGTGAATCGCACACACACCTTTTTTGTAAATATATTTTTTTTTTATGTTAGTTGGCAAGCAAGCCATATGCCAACCTGATGGTATGCGGTTGCCGTAGCCTATGAGCGCTGGCAACACTATCCACGCACGCATTGCCAACCTCAAGATATTGGGTCTTAAATCTTCTTTGCCCAGTAATTTCACTAGCCTACAGTGCCCTTCAAACCTGAACACAATAATGGCAAAGACACTACTGCTATTCGGTAGAATATTTGACACTGTGATGGTACCTAGCTGGCCTAAAAGTATCTGTATGACATGACATTTCATGCAATAGCCTACTTAATATAAAACATTACGTATGTTACAAATTAATATGTGCGTGAAATATGTATGAATAATTGACTTTTTACGGATTCGTACTGTTTTTTTTTAAGAATTTTTAAGGTAAATTACTAGTACACTGCAACCCATGCACACGCTACGCGCAAATTCACGTCATTGCTACCTCTAAAACAACGTTGTAAAAAAAACGAACCCATACAGCTTACACCTGTCATATGGCCCTGCACAGTTCTTTACATTGTAGTATTCTTTGATCAATACAAATATCTGAATCAAATGGCTGTGACGTACAGACGAACAAACGGACATAACAAAATTATAGACTATCGGAATTGAAGGCAGGTCAGTAGTAACAGTACATGTTATAATTATCGACTCTTATTTATTTTAAATTTTTATCGTTGTAGATGTAAGATTTTATCGACAAATTGTGAAACCTGTCAAAAACCCGGAGATCATCACTCCCAGCAACGGAGCGTTGGAAACTCCAACAGTTGTAAGAACATGGTGTTCAAGAACGACGTGCCTTCGCAACTGTCTCATACCTGCTCTCTTCAGTCGGTGCAATATCTGGGGACTGTGCTATTGCAACGTATTTTAAAATGCATGGTTATTAATTTTCATACATAAATAAAAAAATTATCATATCATAAGTTTTTATTAGCTTCTCTTTAAAAAGATACATATATTATTAAGAATGATAAAGTGGTTCGTTCACTTTAGTTTTCTAACAACAATAGCCATAGATACAAAAAATATATATAGAGAGTTATATAGAAAGTAAAATAACAATTAACAAAATTTTTCGCCAACGCAAAAAATAATAATAGTAGGATGGAACCCATTGGGAAGAAGAGATAATATAATAAAATTTAAATAAAAGAACACAGTGTGTTCGAGTCATAAAAGGCCTGTTTTCACCAAATTTCGTGATTTTTTTTTTTTGTAAAAGATAACATAAAAAAACAAAAATTTGGTTTTTTGAATTTTTGACATAAATTTTGAGGTTATATGAAAAAAGTGTAAATAAATTACTCATGTCTTTAGTGGTTAAGACAGAGTTCTTTAACAGTCGGTTATTAGATAATATTTTCATTTAACGGAATATAAATTATCTTATATGAATCTTGGTAACCGAAGGCATATACATAAGTTTTATCACTACATAGTGTAAAACAAAGTTGCTTTCTCTGTCCCTATGTATGCTTAAATCTTTAAAACTACACAACAGATAGTGATGCGGTTTTTTTTTTAATAGATACAGTGATTGAAGAGGAAGGTTTATATGTATAATAACATCCATTAAATAGTGGAGCAATACTGTTATTTTTGAAGTTTCTAATGTGATGTCGTAAATAATTAAATTTTTTCCGCTTACATTGCAACAAACGCAGGCTGAACCCTACGAGATTTATCAAAATTACAGTAATGAATAAATCAAAACTACTGGATCGATTTTAATCATTTTTCATTGAATGACATAGGCTATATATTTTATACACGTGCGAAGCCGAAGCGGGCCCCTAGTATTTCTATATTATTAGCACTCTACGTGCTTCGCAATGTCACGTAAGATAAGTGTTGATTATTTTTTAATATGAAGTACCTTCACGGGTTTCAACAAAGAAGAACAACATATACCATGCATTTTTATTTATATAGATTCATATAAGATAAAAGCACGATAAGATAAAATGACAAAAATATTATTATCTTTATATCATCTAATTACTTCTGAAAAGATAAGGGGAATTTTAATTAAAGGAGGTCACTTTTTGGCAACGGTGCTTTAAATTTCAGTAATTTTGTTATTATCTTAATATCTTATAATAGGTACATCTTTATTGCATTTCATATTCAATAATAAACATTTAACTCTATTCTTTTATTGAAATATTTAAAATTATATAGGAATATACCTTGAATTTCTCCAGAAATTTTAATGCCTTACATAAAAAATTAGAGGAATAGGCAAGGTTACAGACACAATTTAATGCTTTGAGGAACTAATTTCTCTAAAAGTGTTACTTATACAGAAAAGTCAAAAGCTAGCTCCGTAATTAATTTTAAAACTTATACAAAAATACATCACACGTCCTTTATAGTAAAGATTTTTTCAAAGCACAGCTACAAATATGGACTGCTACCCTTAATTTTATATTTTTCATAATGTCACCATACAATTATAGAGTGATTGAAAATACACCTATATTTCAAGTAGATAGGGCTAATAATCTCCAGTATAAAAGCTGTTACATACGAACGGACATGACAAAATTATAAAGCTACGGTTTTTGTATTTTGGCTATGGAATCCTAAAAGAACAAATTATTTTTTTAAAATCTATCATCAATAAATCTATAATTATTTCTTAAAATCGATAAATTATATCGATTAATATACATAAATATCCTTTATCATACTAAATGTAGTTGTTATCTCGATTTCTCTTCGTATAAATAGCAGTCATTGCTTTCAAAATGTATAGTTGAAGAAGCAGCTCGAAGAAAGCATCATGGCATTCAAAATTTTCCCCTTCGTCGTAGCCCTGATGGCAGTTCTGCTGGTAGCGCAGACTGTCTCTGCAGAAGAATATACCAATCAAGAAGAAAACGGTGAGCTATACAAATACTATTTATTTTTGTAAATATTTATAAAATAAAATAAATAGTACGTATTACTCGTAAATGGCTCTATTTATTACCCGACTGGCGGAGGGTAATGTTTTTTGATAATTATATTCTGTGCCTCGAAAACACCGTATTGGCGTGTTGGGAGCGAGCGAGCCTGCCTTTAACCTCAACGGTTGCGGGGTTGTTTCCTTTGGTCTGGGCGTTTGTGCTGGTGCCTTCCCACGGTACCTTGGAGAGCACGTTAAGCTGTCCATCCCGGCTAAAACATCTGATGATAATCGTTAACTCTTGTTGAGTTTGCTCTTATCCAACGAGTTATTACTTATGCATAGCATCAATATAAGCATGTGCCACGAGTGAAAGTCAAACGGCTGCGACTTACAGACGAACAGACGGACTTGACGAAATTATATACGTAGGACTATCGTAGCTCAAGGTAGGTTCACTACCACTATGCAATGGTCGTCAATAACGATATTCATTGTTATATGCTATTAAGAAATGCACTAGTTACGTAAGCTACAGCCGCCGGATGCAAAAGAAAATCAATTTTACTTAAATTAAATTTTATTACTAAAAAGTTACATTTTTAACCTAACTAGCCTAGTGATTCCCGGTCGAAGTGGGACCAAAGAATGCTTTCACACGACCTACACCCGGCAGGTGTTCCTCCTTTTGCGGCATGCGACGCTGACGCGGCGGTTCATATGTCTAATGTAGGAAAATGGACTTATACACTCTAGACGATTTATGTACAATCGGTATACATAAGTCATTTCATAATAGTAATGTAATTAATAATAAAAATATTGTTTTGATCGAATTTTATTAATATAATTTATTTATTATTTCAGATGCTCTATACATTGTAAACCCTGACATAAACCCAGAGATCATCAATCCAAGCAACGCTCCGTTAGATACACCACCCTCGGGAAGATTTTGGTGTACAGTGACTACGTGCATTCGCCACTGTAACAGTCTTGGGATGATCGGCCGCTGCAGTATCTGGGGACAATGTCGTTGCTACAGAATCTAAAAATGCCTGTATATTGATTTTCATTCAGTAAATAAATAAATATATCATATCATAAACAAACTTTTTTAATTAATTTAACTTCTATTACTTTAAACATATATACAACTAGCGGCCCGCTCCGGCTTCGCACGGGTATAAAATATATAGCCTATGTCATTCACTGAAAAAATGATTAAAATCGATCCAGTAGTTTTGATTTATTCATTACTGCCCGTGGCCAGCACGCGTTAAATGTAATTACTTACGATATCACATTAAAAACCTCAAAAATATTTTTTTCTCCACTATTTAATGGATGTTATTATACGTATAAACCTTCATCTTCAATCACTATCTATTAAAAAAAACGCATCAAAATCCGTTGCGTAGTTTTAAAGATTTAAGCATACATAGGGACAGAGAAAGCGACTTTGTTTTATACTATGTAGTGATTATTTTCCTTCGTTTAATTTTCTTATCAACAATAACCATATACGAAAACTATTGATAGAGCAAAATTTTACATATATTATTGTTATTCGCCTTCGTAACATTTACACTCCAATAGCAGTACACTAGGTAATAGAATTTTTTTTTTTTTTATGTTAGAAGTTGGCAAACAAGCATACGGCCCACCTGATGGTAAGTGGCTGCCGCAGCCTATGAGCGCTTGCAGCACCATTAGTAGGTGCCACTCACGCGTTGCCAACCTCGAGATATTAGTTCTTAAATCTCGTTCGCCCAGTAATTTCACTAGCGTACAATGCCCTTCAAACCGGAACACAGTAGTGCCTAAACACTACTATTTGGCGGCAGAATATTGGACACTGCGGTGGTACCTACCTAGCCGGCCTCTAGCAACGAAAGACCTACCACCAGTGTGACTGATTGCACTGGTGGAATAATCTCTGTTGTGACAGAGGTTATCCCAACAGCGGGCGATGGGGTCGTCACATCCCGACGCCTTTAAGAATATATAATACAAGAAAAAAAGAAAGACAAAAATAATAATTATATTGAAATTAAATCATGAAATATTATTATTACTTAATTAAATTAGCAGCTGTATCCAGCTTTTTATGACCAGAGAAGTTTTGTACTAATGGTTTTTATGATGTTGCCACTGGATCTAGCTCTGTTTAACAAGCGGCCGCCTTACGCATAAGCGCGTGAAAACCATCTACCTGTGCCTGGGTATGCATTTACGCTGCGCTGCAAAAGCGAGGTAGTCTCATCATCATCCTTGAATCATTATTTTGCACACCCAGAAAATTGAGCGTTGATTGAGAGAACCTGGTCCATAAAATTCCTTTTATTTTTATTTCATGACAGTTGGCAAGCAAGCATACGATCCGCCTGATGAACGCTTGCAAGACTTGAAGTATCACATGCGCGTTGCTAACCCACGGCATAGGATGGAACGTACTCAGTCATCGCAAGAAACGCAACAGTATCTACTGATACTGTAACATAACGCAGATTTTCTGTGAGAGTGTAGTACTTCCACTTTCGAGCCGGCCCACTAGTACTTCCTATGTAGAACGATTGGCAGAAGGATTTAAATAATGTTATTTTTACATCTGCCGGGCAGCATATGAGAATTCGCTTTCAAGCGATAAGGCCGCCATTTGTACTCCACTACTGCTTTGTTTTATGTTTTTTTTTCTTTTCTTTTTGCGTATTTTTTTGTGGTGTAGAACCAGGTGTATAAATTAATAAATAAATAAATATAATTATAAATAAAATAAATATTCATTCTCACAGCCAATGCCCTTAAATGCCCTTTAATAAATAATAAATGCTACTAATAAATAAATTTATCTTTAATAATTATTACATATTTTATTTTCAACTGGTGTATTACCTAAAACTTTACCTCAAACTCTTAACATGTTGGAAATGTCCAGTGCCCACACACGTTCTTACGCTGCTGCAAAAAGCCGTAATCCTTAACATTTGTCGTATCACTCCAAAGATCGTCACATCATCATCATGACCTGACATTTAACCTAAATTTAAAAATTGCTATAAAATTACAAACTTATTTTTGGATTCGACTTTAATTCGTTAATATTTAAAGTTCTAAAGATTCTTCATCCTCAATCTGCGGAACCATTTAGTTTCCACTGTGCCTGGTCCAAAAATTAAAAATAATTACCGGTCAGGTAATTATTTTTAATAATTTTTTCGAAAATACAATTAAATTTATATTTTTATATTTTATACATAGGGATATAGGGACAGAGAAAGCGACTTTGTTTTATACTATGTAGTGATAAATCTTTATAGAGTAGCTAATGCCGCTAGTGCCGAGGATGCTTTCTTAATTGTTCTATTGGAAACATAATTATAACGGAATATACATATAATAGAAAGTATATCAAAATATAAACGAGATAACACTGTGCCAAATTGCATTTTTATATCAATATTTTATCCAAACTAAGTGCGATAAGATGAAAAGACAAAAATAATTATCTTTATATCTTATTAATTCTTTTAAGATTAGGGGATTTTTAAAACAGGGATTGTACCTAATTGTCGCAGTTTTGAACTTTATTTACTCTTGTTTTTATTTTCTATAAAACGCTAAAGAAATTTAACACAATTTTGCTACTAATAGTGCCTTAATTTAATAAGCATACGGTCTCCCTCATGGTAAGCAGTCACTGCAAACTAAGAACGCGTGCGGTACATGAAATATCAAGCGTATCAAATACACGTTGCCAACCCGAGTTGCCCTAACATTGAAAGCTTAAAACCCTATAAATATTAAAGAAAGATGTTCTTCAGCCATTTACCAACACTTCTGTATATATAACTTAGTTTTTTCAATTTTGTGGGTTGACATGGTATTGCTTATTTACGTCGATTTATGTGTTAATGTTTTACGGAATACAAATTACGAGGCGCAGTGGGACCGAATGCTTGTTTGCCAACCGCCATGAAATAAAAAAGCGTGTTAAAAAGGAGAAACTTCATTTCAATTAAATTTAACTAAATTATATATCCATACGTTATTTAGTCGATTTTACATTACTTTATTACCAGCATCGACTAATTTATTTTAAAGAATAAAGTTTATTTATTAATAAAATTAATCTATGTGTCGTACATCCACCAAAACTTCGACTTAGCGAAATACCATAATTAAATTTAATTCATATATTGGTATTTAAAATCTTGTGACTATTACTATTCAAAACATAATAAATCTTTCAAAATTAGTATTAATAGTATTAGAGTCCTGTTTTATCAGTTACGGTATTTTTGCGTTGCGTACGATGAATGAAAGCACCGGAGGCCCAATCTCCCACCGCCCCTCTGTTCCGTTCCTTTTTCAACTCATTTCTTCCCTCCTATCTCTTGGTTTGCCAACGCGCATGTGACACTTTAGGTATTGCGAGCGTTTATAGGTTATGGTGGCTGTTTACCATCAGGACGACCGTATGCTTGTTTACCTTTCATAATAAAATAAAAAAAAACTCGAAATTGATAAGCGATTATAATTTAATATACTGATAGAGCATAATAAATATAGTTGTTATCTGGATTTATTTTCGTATAAATAGCAGTCATTGGTTTCAAAATGTATAGTTGAAGAAGTAGCTCGGAGAAAGCATCATGGCATTCAAAATTTTCCCCTTCGTCGTAGCCCTGATGGCAGTTCTGCTGGTAGCGCAGACTGTCTCTGCAGAAGAATATACCAATCAAGAAGAAAACGGTAAGTACTATACAATTCTAATTATTTTTCTAAATGTCCTACTAATATTATAAATGTGAAAGTGTGTATGTTTGGATGTTTAGATATTTATTACTCAATCACTGAAAAACGTCTGGACAGGTTTGGCATACAATAAATTTCATACAAGGATTCATTCATAGGACTCACTTTTTATATAAAATTTAAAATGCAATTTCATAAATTTCAAATAATAACTTATGAAATTACTTCAAATGACTTATTTATTAAAAGATGAAATATTGTTTTTTATGAAATAATTGACAATTTCTATTGTTTTAGATGTTCTCTACATTGCAAATCCTGACACAAACCCGGAGATCATCAGTGAAAGCAGCGCCCTGCTGGGTGCTCCGAATAGGAGGCTGGTCTGCACGGCGGCTATGTGCGGTCGCGTCTGTCGCGCGCTTGGCTTCAGATTCGGTCGTTGTAACATCAGGAGAGTCTGCGTTTGCTCCAACCGCTAATAGATTTTGTTTATAAGCTATGTAAATTATTTTATTAACTAAATAAATAAATATATCAAAACTCTTTTTTTTTTTTGTAATCTAAGGTATGGTTTTTCAAGGCATTACCAATATTCTTATTATACAGTATAACTTTTTCTACTAGACTTAATCGCTCTGTATGACTCTATGCCGTAATATTATCATACATCGATACATGTATTTATTCTTTGATCAAAGCAATGCTTTTTCAAGGCATTACTAATATTCCTATTGCCCTCCAAAAAAGCTCAAAGCTTGCTCTAGGAGTGTTTACAATAGCTCAAGGGGGTCAGGACCGAACCCGCGACTATCGCGTTAACAGAGTGGAGTCGGTCCTTCTACCCCTCTACCCTTGAGCTATTGAGGCGTATCGATTGATTTAACTAAAAAACAGTTGTTTTTGTTACTTATTTTATTATTATAGTTATAAAAAACTTTTGACAAGATACTAAATCGACATAATTAATCCCTCTTCTTTACTATTATTTTCGTAATTAAATTCTATTTCTTTCTATACCAGGTGTTATTGGTTATCAGATTGGTGAAGTTACATATATTTACTGATCTGTCAGACCTGCTTGCAAGTTATCCATGAACAGAAATATATAGGGCACCCTACGTAGGCATTGTAACAATAATTTTTACATGCAGAACATAAGTCGTAGTCATAGTTGAGTTAAAACTAAGTTTGTTCGGTTATCAAAAGAGTGATGGTTATAATGAACTAAAATTTAAAGATAACTAAAATAATTTAAAGATAATTCGAAATATAATTACTCATGCAAGAAACGCCTGTAGTCCTTAAGATAGAGATCCTTAATAGACCGTTGGCAATATTTTCACTTAATGGACTATAAATTATTTTATATTAATCGTGGTTACCGAAGACCTATACTTATTATAATTATAATATATTACTAGAAGCGCCCGGCACGCTTTGCAATTTCAAGTAAAAATAGTATTGATTTTTTTAAGCTTAGCTTAGCTTCACAGGTAAATGCAAAACATTTTTCACAGTTATCATTTTATAAAAATTAAAAACAAACATTAACATTATTTTTTATTTCAATAAATTTATTTTGAGCACGATAAGATCACAACAAAAAATACAATTATCTTTATATCATCTAATTACAGCTTGAAATTACCATAATCGTCAAGAGTCTTTTTACCGTAGAAGCTTTTAATTTGAATAACTTTGGTTTTTTTACATACATACATTTTACGTCAATATGTTGTATGTAAACCTTAAAGCGTCTCGTAAGCGCTCATAGGCTACGGCCACTTACCATCGGGTGGACTTCATGCTTGTTTGCCAACTTGTTACATAAAAATAAAAAAATTAACAAAAATATCAATAGACCTAATATGTCAAAAGTAAGAAAGTAAATAAAGTGTTGACTTAGATAACAATTCAAAAGCCAAATTCGTCACTAATTTTTAAAACTTATCCAAAAATGCCTCACACGTCTTATATACTGAAGATTTTGTTCAAACCTCAGCTAAATATATGGGCTGCTACAGTTCATTTGATCGATATAATAAATCAAAGCTATTTTCTAAACTTCAAATAGATAGGGCTGAAACCTCCCAAGTACAATGGCTGTTACATACGGACGGACATACCAGAATTATAAAGGTTCCGTTTTAGTCTGTCGGCTACCGAGCCCTAACAAAACAGATTAGTTTTAAAAAACAATATATCTACCATTATTTTTTAAAATCGATTAATGATATTGATTAATATCATAGACTAATAAATTCTGTTGAATTCCTACTTATATGATTGATATACATTTTTCATACTAAACGCAGTTGTTATCTTGATTTCCTCTTATATAAATACCAAACAATGGAATCAGAAAGTATAGTTGAAGAAGAAGCATTATGGCATTCAAAATTTTCCCCTTCGTCGTAGCCCTGATGGCAGTTCTGCTGGTAGCGCAGACTGTCTCTGCAGAAGAATATACCAATCAAGAAGAAAACGGTAAGATTTACACAAATAATATATTTTTTAAGAATATTCGCATTGCTTTTTCGAGACATTACTAATATTCCTATTGCCCTACCAAATAAGCTCGAAGCTTGCGCTAAGAGTGGGTACGACAATAGCGGAGAGCGGAGTCGGCCCTTCTACCATGGAGCTATAAGGGCTTCATTTACAAAATAAAAAAAGATACTTACTAAATGGCTCAAATTTTTTGATAAATATTTTCTTTGCCCGAGGATATCCCGCGCTGTGAAAATATCTGTATGTCTTCAATAAATGTAATCAATTCAAAACATCTACCCCGAGGTGGATATAACTTTCAGATTTCAAGGCTCATTACCACTAATCCAGAATGATCACACATACAGATACAGATACATGCTGTTCTATAATATGAAGAAATGCGCTTTATAATAACTACTTGTATATATAAGTTGTCAGTATTTACTTATGTGAATAATAATGAAAATAATATTTTTATCTTCTGTTATTAATATTAAATTTTTATTTTTTAGATGCTCTATACATTTTGAATCCTGACACGCAACCAGAGATCATCAATCCAAGCAGTGCCCCGTTGAATACCCCTATCATTGGGAGATCATGGTGCACAGCGCTGTGCATTCGCAACTGTAACAGACTCGGTATGCTGGGTCGCTGCGTCTGGCTACAATGCCGTTGCTTCAGACTTTAATAAGCATGGATATTGATTGTCATTCAGTAAATAAATAAATATACCATATCAATACTTTTATTCAATATACTAAGCTTCTGTTAAAATATATATATGTACATATTTTATAAGGAAAATAAAGTGGATTATCGCTTTATTACAAAATTTAGCACTAATATGAAAAGTGATGCAGCTTAGTAGCACTTTGTGTTATATTCAGGAGAACAAAAAGAGATAAAACATATCACATTATCTATAGGGCGTAGATAGATGAAAAGATCTCTACGCCGTAGAGGGTCGGAGTAGACTAATTGTTTTCACTTTCATCATTTTGACATTACTATGGCGACTAAAAATACGGTATTTAGAAGTTATGGACTATTCATTATTAATTGGAAACATATTATAATGATGAAAAATATAACATTACCACTACATAGTATAAAACAAAGTCGCTTTCTCTGTCCCTATGTATGCTTAAATCTTTAAAACTACGCAACGGATTTTGGTGAGGTTTTTTTTAATAGATAGAGTGATTGAAGAGGAAGGTTTATATGTATAATAACATCCATTACATAGTGGAGAAAAAAAATATTTGAGGTTTCTAATGTGATGTCGTAAATAATTATATTTAACGCGTGCGGGCCACGGGCAGTAATGAATAAATCAAAACTACTGGATCGATTTTAATCATTTTTTTAGTGAATGACATAGGCTATATATTTTATACCCTACTTCTATAATAAAATCACAACAAAATCGGTTTGCAGTGTACATTCAAAGTGTTTGTTTTTCTAAACATCATTGATATTAAAAGCTTTCGATTTGGTTATTGTAGATGATGAATATTGATTAAGATAAAGAGAAGGCCGTGGAGACGATTACAGGCTTATAATTAAAACAAGTCTTGAAAATAGTGATCAAATATGCGTGTGCATTAAAATTACTGTACAATGTTACAGGTTGAAGTAATGACTAACCAGCATTTTATACCTATTTTGTACTTTTTTTAACTTTTATTTTAATATTTGTTAGTTATAATAATAATATAACCGATCATTTAAAATTCCAAAACAAAAACGCTGTATTATGTATTTGTCTTTGTGCAATCATTTAGTACATATTTTTGATCAGGTTCGATTCCCATTCGGAAGTCCTTCCTGTCTCCAGGCTTCCGTCTTCGGATCCGATCCGCGTTGGTCGCCCTCGGGTCCCCTCTCCGCGGCCTAGTTTAGCGGGACGACGGTATCGCAAAAGGAGACCATGGCAGGTCAGGATCTCTGGTCCCGGAACATTGCAAACAACGTGACATTGAACCGACTCCTTTGCAGATAGAAGTGCCAATACAACAATAACCAACCATTATTATATTTTTGATAATATTTTATAAAGCCTTTTTAATTTTATTTCATTTCATAAATATCCGAAATATATGGAGCGTCTTTAGTGCTTTTTAGTGATAGTTTTTTATCGTATTTCAAAGGAATAGGAAGTACCTTATATTAATCGAGATAACACTATGCCGAATTACATTTCCATATTAATATTTTATTCATGCAAACGCGATAAGATCAAAGGACAAAAATAATTATCTTTATATCTTATTAATACTTTCAAGATTAGGGGATTTTTAATACAGGGAATGTACCGTTTTGTCGGAGTTAGCATATTTCAAAATTTCACAAGCAGCAAAGCTTAGCATATTTCGCAATTTCACAATTTTGCTATAATGTTAGTGTCTCAATAATAATAAGCCTTCGGTCAACCTGGTAGTCAGCAATCACAGCATCCTATGAATGCTCTCGATACTTGAAGTACTATATGCGCGTTGCCAACCCAATGGATAGGAGGAAACGGATAAGATGGGAAAAAGGGAAGGGAACAGTGCGGTAGGAGATAAGGCCTCTTGCGCTGTGACTCATCGCACGAAACACATCAGTACTGATACTTTTACTTTAAGCCGATTTTCTGTGACAGATTTGTACTTCCCTGGTCAAGACCGGATCATTTATGCTGGTAGGAGCATGGCTATACTACCTACTAAATTCATTGTTAACAGGCCATTTTCCATATTCAACCAAGTTTACGTGCAAAGTCTAACTTAAAAACATAAATAATATAAAGTAACCACATCAAGAGGCGGATCAATCTCTCACCCCTCTGTTTTTCCCCTTTTTATTCCTTCCCTCCCATCTCTTGGGTGGGAAACGCGCATGTGATACTTCAAGTTTCGGAAGTTGCGGTTACTGTTTCCCATCAGGCGGACCGTACGCATGTTTGTCAAACGATGGATGTCATGTCATGAAAAAAGAGAAAACTTCAATTTAATTTAATTTAACTAAATGATATATACATAAATTAGTCGATTTTATAAAATGTACTTTCTTATTACCATCGACCAAATTATTTTAAAGAATAGGGGACATTTATTAATAATAATAAATAAAGTTTATTTAATAATAATCTTTGTGTCATACATCGACAAAAGCTTCGACTTATTGTAATACCTTCATTCAAATTAATGCATATATTGGTATTTAAAGTCATTGACACCGTTGTGGGTAGCGAGTCTGTCTTTAGCCACGACGGTTGCTGGTTCGATAGGGGACATTTATTAATAATAATAAATAAAGTTTATTTAATAATAATCTTTGTGTCATACATCGACAAAAGCTTCGACTTATTGTAATACCTTCATTCAAATTAATGCATATATTGGTATTTAAAGTCATTGACACCGTTGTGGGTAGCGAGTCTGTCTTTAGCCACGACGGTTGCTGGTTCATATGTCAAAAAGTAAGAAAGTAAATAAAGTGTTGACTTAGATAACAATTCAAAAGCCAAATTCGTCACTAATTTTTAAAACTTATCCAAAAATGCCTCACACGTCTTATATACTGAAGATTTTGTTCAAACCTCAGCTAAATATATGGGCTGCTACAGTTCATTTGATCGATATAATAAATCAAAGCTATTTTCTAAACTTCAAATAGATAGGGCTGAAACCTCCCAAGTACAATGGCTGTTACATACGGACGGACATACCAGAATTATAAAGGTTCCGTTTTAGTCTGTCGGCTACCGAGCCCTAACAAAACAGATTAGTTTTAAAAAACAATATATCTACCATTATTTTTTAAAATCGATTAATGATATTGATTAATATCATAGACTAATAAATTCTGTTGAATTCCTACTTATATGATTGATATACATTTTTCATACTAAACGCAGTTGTTATCTTGATTTCCTCTTATATAAATACCAAACAATGGAATCAGAAAGTATAGTTGAAGAAGCAGCTCGAACAAAGCATTATGGCATTCAAAATTTTCCCCTTCGTCGTAGCCCTGATGGCAGTTCTGCTGGTAGCGCAGACTGTCTCTGCAGAAGAATATACCAATCAAGAAGAAAACGGTAAGATTTACACAAATAATATATTTTTTAAGAATATTCGCATTGCTTTTTCGAGACATTACTAATATTCCTATTGCCCTACCAAATAAGCTCGAAGCTTGCGCTAAGAGTGGGTACGACAATAGCGGAGAGCGGAGTCGGCCCTTCTACCATGGAGCTATAAGGGCTTCATTTACAAAATAAAAAAAGATACTTACTAAATGGCTCAAATTTTTTGATAAATATTTTCTTTGCCCGAGGATATCCCGCGCTGTGAAAATATCTGTATGTCTTCAATAAATGTAATCAATTCAAAACATCTACCCCGAGGTGGATATAACTTTCAGATTTCAAGGCTCATTACCACTAATCCAGAATGATCACACATACAGATACAGATACATGCTGTTCTATAATATGAAGAAATGCGCTTTATAATAACTACTTGTATATATAAGTTGTCAGTATTTACTTATGTGAATAATAATGAAAATAATATTTTTATCTTCTGTTATTAATATTAAATTTTTATTTTTTAGATGCTCTATACATTTTGAATCCTGACACGCAACCAGAGATCATCAATCCAAGCAGTGCCCCGTTGAATACCCCTATCATTGGGAGATCATGGTGCACAGCGCTGTGCATTCGCAACTGTAACAGACTCGGTATGCTGGGTCGCTGCGTCTGGCTACAATGCCGTTGCTTCAGACTTTAATAAGCATGGATATTGATTGTCATTCAGTAAATAAATAAATATACCATATCAATACTTTTATTCAATATACTAAGCTTCTGTTAAAATATATATATGTACATATTTTATAAGGAAAATAAAGTGGATTATCGCTTTATTACAAAATTTAGCACTAATATGAAAAGTGATGCAGCTTAGTAGCACTTTGTGTTATATTCAGGAGAACAAAAAGAGATAAAACATATCACATTATCTATAGGGCGTAGATAGATGAAAAGATCTCTACGCCGTAGAGGGTCGGAGTAGACTAATTGTTTTCACTTTCATCATTTTGACATTACTATGGCGACTAAAAATACGGTATTTAGAAGTTATGGACTATTCATTATTAATTGGAAACATATTATAATGATGAAAAATATAACATTACCACTACATAGTATAAAACAAAGTCGCTTTCTCTGTCCCTATGTATGCTTAAATCTTTAAAACTACGCAACGGATTTTGGTGAGGTTTTTTTTAATAGATAGAGTGATTGAAGAGGAAGGTTTATATGTATAATAACATCCATTACATAGTGGAGAAAAAAAATATTTGAGGTTTCTAATGTGATGTCGTAAATAATTATATTTAACGCGTGCGGGCCACGGGCAGTAATGAATAAATCAAAACTACTGGATCGATTTTAATCATTTTTTAGTGAATGACATAGGCTATATATTTTATACCCTACTTCTATAATAAAATCACAACAAAATCGGTTTGCAGTGTACATTCAAAGTGTTTGTTTTTCTAAACATCATTGATATTAAAAGCTTTCGATTTGGTTATTGTAGATGATGAATATTGATTAAGATAAAGAGAAGGCCGTGGAGACGATTACAGGCTTATAATTAAAACAAGTCTTGAAAATAGTGATCAAATATGCGTGTGCATTAAAATTACTGTACAATGTTACAGGTTGAAGTAATGACTAACCAGCATTTTATACCTATTTTGTACTTTTTTTAACTTTTATTTTAATATTTGTTAGTTATAATAATAATATAACCGATCATTTAAAATTCCAAAACAAAAACGCTGTATTATGTATTTGTCTTTGTGCAATCATTTAGTACATATTTTTGATCAGGTTCGATTCCCATTCGGAAGTCCTTCCTGTCTCCAGGCTTCCGTCTTCGGATCCGATCCGCGTTGGTCGCCCTCGGGTCCCCTCTCCGCGGCCTAGTTTAGCGGGACGACGGTATCGCAAAAGGAGACCATGGCAGGTCAGGATCTCTGGTCCCGGAACATTGCAAACAACGTGACATTGAACCGACTCCTTTGCAGATAGAAGTGCCAATACAACAATAACCAACCATTATTATATTTTTGATAATATTTTATAAAGCCTTTTTAATTTTATTTCATTTCATAAATATCCGAAATATATGGAGCGTCTTTAGTGCTTTTTAGTGATAGTTTTTTATCGTATTTCAAAGGAATAGGAAGTACCTTATATTAATCGAGATAACACTATGCCGAATTACATTTCCATATTAATATTTTATTCATGCAAACGCGATAAGATCAAAGGACAAAAATAATTATCTTTATATCTTATTAATACTTTCAAGATTAGGGGTTTTTAATACAGGAATGTACCGTTTTGTCGGAGTTAGCATATTTCAAAATTTCACAAGCAGCAAAGCTTAGCATATTTCGCAATTTCACAATTTTGCTATAATGTTAGTGTCTCAATAATAATAAGCCTTCGGTCAACCTGGTAGTCAGCAATCACAGCATCCTATGAATGCTTGAAGTACTATATGCGCGTTGCCAACCCAATGGATAGGAGGAAACGGATAAGATGGGAAAAAGGGAAGGGAACAGTGCGGTAGGAGATAAGGCCTCTTGCGCTGTGACTCATCGCACGAAACACATCAGTACTGATACTTTTACTTTAAGCCGATTTTCTGTGACAGATTTGTACTTCCCTGGTCAAGACCGGATCATTTATGCTGGTAGGAGCATGGCTATACTACCTACTAAATTCATTGTTAACAGGCCATTTTCCATATTCAACCAAGTTTACGTGCAAAGTCTAACTTAAAAACATAAATAATATAAAGTAACCACATCAAGAGGCGGATCAATCTCTCACCCCTCTGTTTTTCCCCTTTTATTCCTTCCTCCCATCTCTTGGGTGGGAAACGCGCATGTGATACTTCAAGTTTCGGAAGTTGCGGTTACTGTTTCCCATCAGGCGGACCGTACGCATGTTTGTCAAACGATGGATGTCATGTCATGAAAAAAGAGAAAACTTCAATTTAATTTAATTTAACTAAATGATATATACATAAATTAGTCGATTTTATAAAATGTACTTTCTTATTACCATCGACCAAATTATTTTAAAGAATAGGGGACATTTATTAATAATAATAAATAAAGTTTATTTAATAATAATCTTTGTGTCATACATCGACAAAAGCTTCGACTTATTGTAATACCTTCATTCAAATTAATGCATATATTGGTATTTAAAGTCATTGACACCGTTGTGGGTAGCGAGTCTGTCTTTAGCCACGACGGTTGCTGGTTCGCTTACGCTAAAATGATGTTTGCTAAAATTTTTGTTTTGGTCTGGGCGTTTGTCCGTGTGGGTCTCCCCACCGTGTCTCGGAGAGCACGTTAAGATGTCGGTCCCGGTTGTTACCACATAACATCTGATAATAATCGTTAATTCTTGATAAGTAAATTGTAATCTTATCCAAGGAGTTTCTGGTTCGCCCTCAGGGTTGAGGAGGTCAGATGTTAATCGTTCCATGTAAAAATTAGTAAAACATCAAATCCGGATAAGAGTAATAAGCAGACCCTGGGTAAATAACATACCTTGAGTAATGCTTGAACGAAGAATCGGTATTTAAAGTCATGTGACTATTACAATTAAAAAAAATTATAAACTCTTCAAAAACATAATAAATCCATAAAATTTTCTTGAAATTGATAAACGATTATAATTAAATATACTGATAAAGGATATTAAATATAGTTGTTATCTGGATTTCTTTTCGTATAAATAGCAGTCATTGCTTTCAAAATGTATAGTTGAAGAAGCAGCTCGAAGAAAGCGTCATGGCATTCAAAATTTTCCCCTTCGTCGTAGCCCTGATGGCAGTTCTGCTGGTAGCGCAGACTGTCTCTGCAGAAGAATATACCAATCAAGAAGACAATGGTAAGTACTATACAATTCTAATTATTTTTCTGAATGTCCTACTAATATTGTAAATGTGATAGTTATTATGTCTGGATGTTTAGACGTCTGTAACCCAATATCACAAAACCGCTGAATGGGTTTATATGAAATTTACAGTATGTTTATTACCACAATCAACACATAGCATATTTTTATCCCAAAAAAATGTAAGTTAAGGCTTATCAAATTGCAACGTGGTATAGATTTACAATTCTACATATTATGTTTATTACTGAATATAAAAATAAATTTTAGATGGTCGTCCACCATAACAACTACGATAACGCGAGAAAAGCCGCAGGTTAATAAATAAAATAAATGCTTTGCACTAAATTAGTATAACTATATCCTATGTGGGGTATATTATAATAATTTCTGAAATTATCTTAAATTATATAATTGTATAAATGTTGAATAATATTTTTAGGACTGTAATTAATAAGCTATTTTATCGTTTTAGATGTTCTGTACATTGCAAACCCTGACACGAACCCGGAGATCATCAGTGAAAGCAGCGCTCTGTTGGGTGCTCCGAATAGGAGGCTGGTCTGCACGGCGGTTATGTGCGGTCGCGTCTGTCGCGCGCTTGGCTTTAGATTCGGTCGTTGTAACATAAGGAGAGTTTGCGTTTGCTCCAACCGCTAACTGGTTTTAAATTAAGAGTTTGTTATTAACTAAATAAATAAATATAATACATGAACACTTTGTTTTAATAAGCAATATTCCACTTTTTTCTAAAATTTCTATGTGTAAAATACCATATTGTATATGTCGACGCAGCAAAGAAACTTTACGGAGATTTACTGATTAATTTATTTATTTATCCTAATTCAATCGTTAATTAATTCCAAATTAATCGTTACATTAAACTTATTTCTAATGCTGGTTTCATATTTAATTTTAATATCATAAAAGTAACTAAACGATGGTAGTTACGTATTAATTATTATCTTTAATTAAAAATTAATTGTTTAAAATAAGATATTCGATGTAAAACATAATCATAAGTCATTATTTCTATTAATAAATAAACAAGCAATGTGTTTTAAATAATTAATAAGTTTAGTTTTTAAAAAGTAATTGCATTGATTATTGTTATTTAACATAAAGAAAAGTAGAAAACACAATGCTTGTTTTAATTTATTTCACTAGTTTTCATTAAAGTTAAATTATTTAAAATGTTTAAAAAATATTGTAAATTTAATAAGAATGTGTTTTTCATTAATTTGGTAAATTTTATTTTAAAGGGATTATTTTGACTATTGTTATGAGGCGCTAATGAAAAACACATTGCTTATTAAAATTAATTTGACTATTCTAAATTAAAGATAAATTATTTAGAATGTTTATTATTAAAAAAACATTTAATAGTAACTGTTAATAAGTTGCAATCAATTTTAAAACGTTCAATTAATTTTAGTAGTTGAGAATTTGACTTGTGATGTAAAAAGGAGCGCCATGGCGAGCCTTGGTGCGTAGTTTTAGATTAAAAATGTGTACACTGAGTTTTCAACCGTGATGGAGAAATATTCTGTAAGTAATTTTGTTACTCTTATTAAAAGGCTTGTTTAAATTTTGGTTTTGTGATTCTTGTGTTGTTTCTTGTAATAATAAATCTTTATTAGATTTAATTCAAATTTAACGTGTTTTCTTTATTTGCAATGTCTGCTAGTGACAATAATATTGAATAAGTGACGTCAGCTTGGCTGACGTCACTTATTCAAAAATCGTTGATGGGGTTAATGCGCCGTTATATAATATCTACCAATAATTAAGTCCTAGGTATCATTTTCAAGTGACTTAATTTGCAAGATTATGACCCACCTGATAGTAAGCAGTTGTCGTAGCCTATGAGTGCTTGGAGTGTATTTGTCACTCAAGATATTGGTTTTTAGGTCTTCCTTAGCCAGTAATTTCACTAAGCATTTCACATAGTATACTGCTTTATGGTAGAATAGCTGCCATTGCAGAGGTATCTACTTGGCCTCTTGCAATAAAAGGCCTTACAACTGTAAATCTAGATTTTCGTAAACTTTAATTTCAAACACCTTACGAAAGGCATTATTCGGCTACTAGATAATTTGTCGGTTACATGCAGAGAGCTCTGACCGTCCTTCAAACCCAAAATTTTATATCGATTAATAAAATACACTTTTTCCCAAATTTAACATACATAGGAAGGGTCTCTAAATAAAGTAGCTGTTACATATGGACGGACAGCCGGACATGACAAATTATAAGTATTCCATTTAGTCTAAATGAACAGATTAATTTTAAAAACAATAGTTTTATCTATATTTCTTAAAATTGATAGAATTTTTTTTTATGTTACAAGTTGGCAAACACGCACACGGCCCACCTGATGGTTGCCGTAGCCTATGAGCGCTTGCAGCACCATTAGTAAGCGCCACTCACGCGTTGCCAACCTCAAGATATTAGTTCTTAAATCTCCTAGTATAATTTCACTAGCGTACAGTGCCCTTCAAACCGGAACACAGTAATGCCTAAGCACTACTATTTGGCGGCAGAATATTGGACACTGCGGTGTTACCTACATAGCCGACCTCTTGCAACAAAAGACCTACCACCAGTGGGACTGATTGCACTGGTGGAATAATCTCTGCTGTGACAGAGGTTATCCCAACAGCGGGCGATGGGGTCGTCACATCCCGACGCCGATACGTTTTTAATTAAAAAAACTGATAAATAATAATAAACAACCAAATATATATTTATTTTAATTACATACATACGAGTACATATCAAACATAACAACCTGCTTTTTTTCGTAAGTAATAATCTTCGTGGTGTACTATACATAATATTGAAAAGGAGTTAAAATTGTTATAAATACAGAAACCTCTTTTTTCGTTAGTTAAAAAGGAATATTGTTTTACAGCTCGATATTTCACACGGAAAACAAATTCTTCTCGATAGAATCAACCTTCCGAACCGTTTGTAGCCTTTGACTATTCAAAAGTACTTTTTAAAAGTGTACTTAAATAAAAATAATCTTGATTTGGATTTTGATTGACGGACATCGAATTAATTTATCGAATCGAATTTATCGAACTAAATTAAGCATTCGTTTGTATTCAGAAAAGCAATGATGGCACAACGTAACACGATCGAGAGACATTAGGCAATAGCTGCACAAAACGTGTCTGTTTTTTATTGTTTTTAAGAACTAGAAGGTTCAGTAATATAACTGTAGCTACACCAACACGCAGCACAACGTAACACGAAACAACGCAATAAATAAACAAAGATCGTCGTAATCCCACATCAAGCTATAGAAAGTAACAGCGACATGTACATGTCATACTACGCAACGATGTTGACTGAGAACACCATCACAGTCCTGAATCGCGCTATCAAAGAATTCTACGCTAATAAAGTATATATATCACTTCCCAACGTAAGTCGTTGGTCTTCAGCTTGCCAGGCAATATCTGCCTGCCTCCACACAAAATTTCCGTTCTTATAATACTTCTATAGTGTATGTATGATGTAAAAGTAAAGGAAGCAGAAATGTAAAAGTTTTAAGATACTTGAAAAGTAAGTTAATAATTACCTTTTAAGAAATGGTAAAGCTATAAAATGCAAAAGGATCTTTTCATAAAACAAACAGTTAAGAATTTAAGATAGTCTAAAGTTTCACTGCACTTTTGTTTTATAAAATAACTTACTCAACGACACCGACCTACTTTCAAGTCTTTAGTTAAATGCGCATGTAGATAACCTCTGTGCTGAAATTTATAGTAAAAAATTTTATCCAAGTAAAAAAATTTCTTCCAAGCACTCATAGGCTACGACAGCTTACTATCAGGTGGGTCCATATACTTGCATGCCAACTTAGTCACTTGAAAATGGTAACTGGCGCTTAATTATTGCTAGATAATATACAATACGGTTATTTACACATGGAAATAAAAAAAAATGGATTATTGGTTATTAAAACTAAGTTTTCGTATATAATATTTCTTTATTTAGTTAAATAACAAACTCTTAAATCAAAACCAATTAGCGGTTGGAGCAAACGCAAACTCTCCTGATATTACAGCGACCGAATCTAAAACCAAGCGCGCGACAAACGCGACCGCACATAACCGCCGTGCAGACTAGTCTCCTATTCGGAGCACCCAACAGAGCGCTGCTTTCACTGATGATCTCCGGGTTCGTGTCAGGGTTTGCAATGTACAGAACATCTAAAACGATAAAATAGCTTATTAATTACAGTCCTAAAAATATTATTCAACATTTATACAATTATATAATTTAAGATAATTTCAGAAATTATTATAATATACCCCACAGGATATAGTTATACTAATTTAGTGCAAAGAATTTATTTTATTAATTAACTAGTGGCGCCCGCGCTATCGTAGTTGTTAATGCCATCTAAAATTTATTTTTATATTCAGTAATATACATAATTAATAATTATGTACAATTGTAAACGTGGTATAGATATACCACGTTGCAATTTGATAACCCTTAACTTACATTTTTCTGGGATAAAAATATGATATGTGTTGATTGTGGTAATAAATATACTGTAAGCTAAATTTCATGGAAACCCTTTCAGCGGTTTTGTAAAATTGGGTTACAGACGTCTAAACATCCAGACATAATAACTATCACATTTACAATATTAGTAGGACTTTCAGAAAAATAATTAGAATTGTATAGTACTTACCGTTGTCTTCTTGATTGGTATATTCTTCTGCAGAGACAGTCTGCGCTACCAGCACAACTGCCATCAGGGCTACGACGAAGGGGAAAATTTTGAATGCCATGATGCTTTCTTCGAGCTGCTTCTTCAACTATACATTTTGAAAGCAATGACTGCTATTTATACGAAAAGAAATCCAGATAACAACTACATTGAATATCCTTTATCAGTATATTTAATTATAATCGTTTATCAATTTCAAGAAATTTTTATGGATTTATTATGTTTTTGAAGAGTTTATATATTTTTTTTTATTGTAATAGTCACATGACTTTAAATACCGATTCTTCGATCAAGCGTTACTCAAGGTATGTTATTTACCCAGGGTCTGCTTATTACTCTTATCCGGATTTGATGGGTTACTAATTTTTACATGGAACGATTGCCATCTGACCTCCTCAACCCTGAGGGCGAACCAGAAACTCCTTGGATAAGATTACAATTTACTTATCAAGAATTAACGATTATTATCAGATGTTATGTGGTAACAACCGGGACCGACAGCTTACCGTGCTAAACGAGGCACGGTGGGAAGACCCACACGGACAAACGCCCAGACCAAAACAGAAATTTTAGCAAACATCATTTTAGCGTAATCGAACTAGCAACCGTCGAGGCTAAAGACAGACTCGCTAGCTACAACGGTGTCAATGGCTTTTAAATACCAATATATGCATTAATTTGAATTATTCGAAATCGAAGCTTTTGTCGATGTATGACACAAGGATTATTATTAAATAAACTTTATTTATTATTATTAATAAATGACCCTTATTCTTTAAAATAATTTGGTCGAAAGTACATTTTACAAAATTGAGTAAATAATGTATGGATATATTTAAATTAAATTTAATTGAAGTTCCCTCTTTTTTTTATGACATCCATCGTTTGGCAAACATGCGTACGGTCCGCCTGATGGGAAACAGTAACCGCAACTTCCGACACTTGAAGTATCACATGCGCGTTTCCCACCCAAGAGATGGGAGGGAAAGAATAAAAAGGAGAAAGACAGAGGTGGTGAGAGATTGACCCTACTCCTAAGTGAATTATATAAACATTAACGCACAAATGTTAGAATGTCAATGTTTTCGTAATACATTCAATCTTCCTTCGCTTCTCAACATACTCGTATATGGTTAGTAGGTTGTTATTTGTAACTCCAAACATTATTTCTCAGAATAAATGATTATTATTACATAGTCATCGACAAATCGCACTTAACATGTTACTTTATATTATTTGTATTTAAGTTAGACTTTGCACGTAAACTTGATTGAATATGGAAAATGGCCTGTTAACAATGATTTTAGTAGGTAGTATAGCCATGCTCCTACCAGCATAAATGATTTGGCCAGGGAAGTACAAGCCTGTCACAGAAAATCGGCCTAAAATAACAGTATTGATGCGATGACTGACAGCACCAGAGGCCCAATCTCCGACCGTACTGTTACTTTCCTTTTTTCCTATCTTATCCGTTTCCACCCATCCATTGGGTTGGCAACATGCATGTGATACTTCAAGTATCGAGAGCATTCATAGGATGCTGTGATTGCTGACTACCAGGTTGACCGAAGCCTTACTATTATTGAGACACTACTATTACAGCAAAATTTGGGAATTGTGGAATATGCTAACTGCGACAAAACGGTACTTCCCTGTATTAAAATTCCCCTAATCTTGAAAGTATTAATAAGATATAAAGATAATTATTTTTGTCCTCTGATCTTATCGCGTTTGCATGAATAAACAAATAACAAATAATTAAGAAACTATCCTGGGCACTAAAGACGCTCCATATATTTCGGGTATTTATGAAATGAAATAAAATTAAAAAGGCTTTATAAAATATTATCAAAAATATAATAATGGTTGGTTATTGTTGTATTGACACTTCTTTCTGCAAAGGAGTCGGTTCAATGCCACGTTGTTTGCAATGTTCCGGGACCAGAGATCCTGACCTGCCATGGTCTCCTTCTGCGATACCGTCGTCCCGGTAAAGGAGGCCGCGGAGAGGGTTCTCGAGGGCGATACCCACGCGAATCAAGAAAGTTAAGGCTTATCAAATTGCAACGTGGTATAGATTTATAATTGTACATAATTAATAATTATGTATATTACTGAATATAAAAATAAATTTTAGATGGGCGTCCGCATTAACAACTACGATAGTGCGGGCGCTACTAGTTAATTAATAAAATATATGCTTTGCACTAAATTAGTATAACTATATCCTTTGTATAATATACCCCATATTATAATAATTTCTGAAATTATCTTAAATTATATAATTGTATAAATGTTGAATAATATTTTTGGGACTGTAATTAATAAGCTATTTTATCGTTTTAGATGTTCTGTACATTGCACACCCTGACACGAACCCGGAGATCATCAGTGAAAGCAGCGCTCTGTTGGGTGCTCCGAATAGGAGACTGGTCTGCACGGCGGTTATGTGCGGTCGCGTCTGTCGTGCGCTTGGCTTTAGATTCGGTCGTTGTAACATAAGGAGAGTTTGCGTTTGCTCCAACCGCTAACTGGTTTTGAATTAAGAATTTGTTATTAACTAAATAAATAAATATAATACATGAATACTTTGTTTTAATAAGCAATATTCCACTTTTTTCTAAAATTTCTATGTGTAAAATACCATATTGTATAATATCTACCAATAATTAAGTCCTAGGTATCATTTTCAAGTGACTAAATTTGCAAGATTATGACCCACCTGATAGTAAGCAGTTGTCGTAGCCTATGAGTGCTTGGAGTTCTTTTGTCACTCAAGATATTGGTTTTTAGATCTTCCTTAGCCAGTAATTTCGCTAAGTATTTCACATAGTATACTGCTTTAGGGTAGAATAGCTGACATTGCAGAGGTACCTACTTGGCCTCTTGGAATAAAAGGCCTTGCAACTGTAAATCTAGATTTTCGTAAACTTTAATTACAAACGCCTTACGAAAGGCATTATTCGGCTACTAGATAATTTGTCGGTTACATGCAGAGAGCTCTGACCGTCCTTCAAACACAAAATTTTATATCGATTAATAAAATACACTTTTTCCCAAATTTAACATACATAGGAAGGGTATCTAAATAAAGTAGCTGTTACATATGGACGGACAGCCGGACATGACAAATTATAAGTATTCCATTTAGTCTAAACGAACAGATTAATTTTAAAAGAATAGTTTTATCTATATTTCTTAAAATTGATAGACGTTTTTAATTATAAAACTGATAAATAATAATAAATAAAGGATAAATAACCAGATATATATTTATTTTAATTACTTACATATAAGTACATATCAAACATAACAACCGTTTTTTCTGAAGTAATAAAAAATAAATAAATAAATAAACGCTACACACTGAACGGCCCCCATTAGGACAGTGATATCCTGTTTCGGGGGTCCGGAAACATTCACAATGACAAGGACAAATACACCTAGACCGGAAAATATGCTTGCATGGTCAATACAAACATATTATCTTCCGAGCGGGAATCGAACCCGCGACCTGTGGCGTTTAAGGCAGGTTCGCTACCGCTGCGCCACAACGTCGTCGTCAATAATCTTCGTGGTATACTATACATAATATTTCTCGAAAGAATCAACCTTCCGAACCGTCGGTAGCGTTTGACTTTTTAAAAGTGTACTTAAATAAAAATAATATTGAGTGATTTTTATTGATGGACATCGAATTAATTTATCGAATCGAATTTATTGAATTAAATTAAGCATTCGTTTGTATTCAGAAAAGGAATGATGGCACAACGTAACACGATCGAGAGACATTAGGCAATAGCTGCACAAAACGTGTGTGTTTGTTATTGTTTTTAAGAACTAGAAGGTTCAGTAACATAACTGTAGCTACACCAACACGCAGCGCAACGTAACACGAAATAACGCAATAAATAAACAAAGATCGTCGTAATCCCACATCAAGCTATAGAAAGTAACAGCGACATGTACATGGCATACTACGCAATGATATTGACTAAGAACACCATCACAGTCCTGAATCGCGCTATCAAAGAGTTCTACGCTAATAAAGTATATATATCACTTCCTAACGTAAATCGTTGGTCTTCAGCTTGCCAGGCAATATCTGCCTGCCTCCACACGAAATTTCCGTTCTTATAATACTTCTATAGTGTATGTATGATGTAAAAGTAAAGGAAGCAGAAATGTAAAAGTTTTAAGATACTTGAAAAGTAAGTTAATAATTACCTTTTAGGAAATGGTAAAGCTATAAAATGCAAAAGGATCTTTTCATAAAACAAACAGTTAAGAATTTAAGATAGTCTAAAGCTTCACTGCACTTTTGTTTTATAAAATAACTTCCTCAACGACACCGACCTACTTTCAAGTCTTTAGTTAAATGCGCATGCAGATAACCTCTGTGCTGAAATTTATAGTAAAAAATTTCTTTTGGTTCTCCCGAAAAGAATAATTTCTGTAAATAAATCCCTCACGCATCAGACATTGCGAAAATGACATAATGTATGACTTCACAGTACATACACATCGTTGTAAAATAAATAAATCCATAAATAAACCTACACGCTCAAAGGCCCCCAGAAGTATAGTTATACCCTGTGTAATAATCTTGAGGCTATAAAAAATATAAACTACAGTTAATCCTTGACAAACAAAAAATGTAATTCATTTTGTGATGGCGGCCTTCTTAGATTTGAAATTTATGCTTTTGTATAATATTCTACTTGTTATGCCCTTTCATTTGATGCCTATATTAAGGGAGTTGTTAAAAAGATTTTTTCCGCCATATTGCGGTGGCAGCCATCTTGGACCGATTTTTAACAAACTTCAGCAAGAACACCGGGAGTATTCATAGTTATGTTGTAACTAATTCACCTTTCAAACAAAAAAAATTAATCATATTTTGATTCATATTCTCATTTCATATTCATATTATTTGAGGTCATCCGTTCGGGAGCTACACGATTCCACAAACGGACACAAACAGACTCCTCAAAGTTTTTTTTGCCGGTTCTACTCTGGGAGAGGTTTAATTACATTTGCTGGTGGTAAAATCTGGCTTTCCAAAAACATGTAATACTTTATACGTTGAATAAAATATTTCATTTTTGTTTTCAATAGTCTTGACCATTTTTTGAAACAAAAAGGTACGTTTTAAAGAAACTGTTTTTTTTTTTCAAAACACGTGAGCGCAATAAACTGTTTAGTCCAGTCAACTAGTTAAATAAAAAAGATGTTAATTTTTTTAGCTCTTCTAGTTATTTAAAATATTCAACTTTTATGTAAAATTTATTTGCATTTAGGTTAAGCCTATTATTTCATCATCATATAATTTGTATTTATTGCCAACATTTTAAAAGAAGCTTATATAATAATTACCATAAATATTGACAAGCAACATTCTTATAAACAAAGAACATAATATTCTATAAATAATATGACCAATGCACGTAACTTTGTAGTATAAATTTCTGAAAGACGTTGATATAATTAGCAGCGTTCGCATCCAAAAAGCGATTCCATGTAAAAGTTCAAGGGCGGGAAAAACTGAAATGCTCAGTCGTAATGGCTTCTCCGCGTTACTTACTTAAATTATTTATCAACTTACAATTATCACTTTTTGAAGAAAGGCAAATTAAATGTCAGCATTTATATTATGTATGTAGGAATAAATTTTGTAACTTTCTATTTTAATATAGTAATATTTTGAAACCGTAGTATCAAATGTGTTTTTAAACGACAATGTAGGAAAGAGAAAGAACGAATGAGGAGTATATCAATGCTGAGTGAAAGAGGGGATGAAAGATTGCCGACGATTGTGAAGAGAGTAAGAGTGTGTGTGTTAAAAAACTTAAATAAAATAAGAGGAAAATAAACTCTGTATCATCGAAAGATTGTTGCTTTTATTTGGACCTCAAACCGCATCTATATAAAAGAAGAAGACCTGACTGATATTTGATATGCCCAGTAAAATACCACTCACTCACAGAGCCATCACGAAGATGAAACTATGTGCCCGATTGACTCGAAATTTTTCGTAATGACTCTATTTGCGATAAATTACTATTAAAAAAGGGCTACTGCATGCTATATGCACTTGAGGCTTAAATTATTATACTATCTCTATCTAACTGCAGGTTAAAACCACATAAAAATTCATTGAGTAGTGTAGGAGTAAAGAAACACGAGTAAAGATACGCGAAAAGTGACTTCACCTTTGTTGCCACGACAAAGACAACTCTAATGCTTTAAGTCAGACAGAATCTAGTTTCAAAGATTGACGTTGAATAGCGAGTCAGTGTCAAAGCAACCGCTATACGAGCATGCGTTCTAGAAAATACAATTTTCAAAGTAAATAGTAAAAGCAACATGCAACTAAATGCGTTTAGTATACGGCTGTGAGATCGGTATGATACTCTTCTTCCTAGCATTTTACCTGGTTTTTTATTTTTTTGTTATTCGTTTTGGCTGGATTTGTAGAATTTAAGGACTCCCCGCCATTTATAGGACTCGCGACATTACTAGTTTTTTTATAGAACATCCGTAACCTAAGGGCGAACCAAGAGCACAGAGGGCTTGGTGTCCCAGCCCCTCTGTTCTCTTTCATTTTCGCCTTTTTTGCCTTGGCAACGCGCATATAATACTTCAAGTATCACAAGCGTTCATAGGGTGCGATGACTGCTTACCATCAGGCAGACCGTATGCTTGTTTGCCAGCCGTCATGAAATAAAATAATTCACATCATGGCGAATCGGCAGATTAAAACTATTTCTGTAATATTCAAGAAATAATATAAATTATTAAATTAAACTAAAAACCCAACTGCATTAATAATAATACCTAAAAAGCTAAAAACAAGCTCTATAATGACTACTATAATATAAATATTACTTTAATGTTAGTAAAGGTACTGTACACGGGGACAAGCATTGAAACCGACCGACCACCAAAATTCTTCAAACCAATTGTGGATTAAAGTTCATTTGATGTTCTACAACCTCAATTTTTCTAGAATTTCAAATCACATAGTTCAATAGTTAGAGGTGGGGACACAATTTTTATGACTTTAGAAGCTTATATCTCCACAACTACTGACTTAATAAGAAAAGCGAAAATCGAACCTCCTTATCATTTTAAAAGACCTATCCAAAGATATCTCACATGTTGCGATTAGTTGAATTATTTTTTCAACTCTCAGTTACATGTATGGACTGCTACCCCTAATTTTTGTATATTTTAAGATTTCATTACACAATCGTGGTGCAGTTCATAGAATACACCTATTTACTAAATTTCGTATAGATAAAGCCAACAGTCTCCGAGTAAGATGACTGTGACATACGGACGGACGGACAGACGGACAGACGGACATGACGAAACTATAAGGGTTCCGTTTTTGCCATTTGGCTACGGAACCCTAAAAGGAGGTTCTTATGTTTGATATGTACTCGTATGTATGTAATTAAAATAAGTATATATCTGGTTATTTATCCTTTATTTATTATTATTTATTAGTTTTATAATTAAAAGCGTCTATACATTTTAAGAAATATGGATAAAGTTATGTGTTTTAAAAAAATAACCTGTTGTTTTAGACGACGCTGTGGTGCAGTGGTAGCGAATCTGTCTTAAGCGCCACAGGTCACGGGTTCGATTCCTGCTCGGAGTAGATGTTTGTATTGACGATACAGACATGTTTTCCAGTCTGGGTGTGTTTGTCCTTGTCATTATGTATGTTTCCGAAACCCCGACACAGGATATAACTATCTTAATGGGGGACGTTGAGTGTGTAGCATTTTTTATTAAAAAATTTACATGTACATATATTATAAATATGTACATATATAATAAATGAATACTTATAATTTGGTCATATCATCCATATGTCCATCCGTATGTCACAACCATTTTGTCCAGAGACTAGGCCTATCTATATTAGATTTGGGAAAAATTGTATTTTATAATTTGCTATACAATTTTGATTAAAGGGTCAGAGCTCTCTGCATACAACCGATAGATAGATAATTCCTTTCGTAAAGTGTTTTTAATTGAAATTTAATTAAAAAAAAAAAATTATTTAATTGCAGTTTTACGAAAATCTATATTTGCGGGTGGTAAATCCTTTACTGCAAGAGGCCACATAGATACCACTGCAGTGTCAGCTATTCTACCGTAAAGATGTATATATGGGCGCCGATTTTATTTTAAGGTGAATTAAGAATTATAATAATAATAATTTATGTTTTGATACATTTATTTGAATTTTTGTTTATAGTTAAGTGTCAATTTTTTTTATTTAAAGTTAAGTGTAATGTCAACACCTTCTTGACAACTTCCGGTAACGTTAATTTAAACTGTTAAGTCCGTATGTTAAAATATTTGTATGTTTAAACATTGTTTTAAATTATTTTGTGATTTAAAAAAATACTTACATGCTTTTTGTAATGAAAATTAATTATTTTGCTAATATTGTTACCCACTCGATTTTAGTATAAAAGGCGGTTGTTGTGCCTTGTCGAGTTAGTTCTCCGATATCTCTCGTAGAGCAAACAGTTATAATAAAGTTAGTTGTGTGTTACTCTGTTGGTTTTTCTCCTGTAACATGGACCCTGAATACCGATATGATGAAGCCACCATATACTATGGTTACTGTAGCTAGTGAAATTACTGGCTGAGGGAGATCTAAAAACCAATGCCAGAGGTTGGCAACGCGTGAGTGACAAATATATGGTCTTCCAAGCACTCATAGGCTACGACAGCCGCTTACTATCAGGTGGGTCCATATACTTGCATGCCAACTTACGTCACTTGAAAATGGTAACTGGCGCTTAATTATTGCTAGATAATATACAATACGGTTATTTACACATAGAAATAAAAAAAATGGATTATTGGTTATTAAAACTAAGTTTTCGTATATAATATTTCTTTATTTAGTTAAATAACAAACTCTTAAATCAAAACCAATTAGCGGTTGGAGCAAACGCAAACTCTCCTGATATTACAGCGACCGAATCTAAAACCAAGCGCGCGACAAACGCGACCGCACATAACCGCCGTGCAGACTAGTCTCCTATTCGGAGCACCCAACAGAGCGCTGCTTTCACTGATGATCTCCGGGTTCGTGTCAGGGTTTGCAATGTACAGAACATCTAAAACGATAAAATAGCTTATTAATTACAGTCCTAAAAATATTATTCAACATTTATACAATTATATAATTTAAGATAATTTCAGAAATTATTATAATATACCCCACAGGATATAGTTATACTAATTTAGTGCAAAGAATTTATTTTATTAATTAACTAGTGGCGCCCGCGCTATCGTAGTTGTTATGGCGGACGCCCATCTAAAATTTATTTTTATATTCAGTAACATACATAATTATTAATTATGTACAATTGTAAATCTATACAACGTTGCAATTTGATAACCCTTAACTTACATTTTTCTGGGATAAAAATATGATATGTGTTGATTGTGGTAATAAATATACTGTAAGCTAAATTTCATCGAAACCCATTCAGCGGTTTTGTGAGATTGGGTAATTGGGTCTAAACATCTAGACATAATAACTATCACATTTACAATATTAGTAAGACATTCAGAAAAATAATTAGAATTCTATAGTACTTACCGTTTTCTTCTTGATTGGTATATTCTTCTGCAGAGACAGACTGCGCTACCAGCAGCACTGCCATCAGGGCTACGACGAAAGGGAAAATTTTGAATGCCATGATGCTTTCTCCGAGCTACTTCTTCAAGTATACATTTTGAAAGCAATGACTGCTATTTATACGAAAAGAAATCCAGATAACAACTACATTTAATATCCTTTATCAGTATATTTAATTATAATCGTTTATCAATTTCAAGAAATTTTTATGGATTTATTATGTTTTTGAAGAGTTTATAAATTTTTTTTAATTGTAATAGTCACATGACTTTAAATACCGATTCTTCGTCCAAGCATTACTCAAGGTATGTTATTTACCCAGGGTCTGCTTATTACTTTTATCCGGATTTGATGGGTTACTAATTTTTACATGGAACGATTGCCATCTGACCTCCTCAACCCTGAGGGCGAACCAGAAATGCCTTGGATAAGATTACAATTTACTTATCAAGAATTAACGATTATTATTAGATGTTATGTGGTAACAACCGGGACCGACATCTTAACTTGCTCTCCGAGACACGGTGGGGAGACCCACACGGACAAACGCCCAGACTAAAACAGAAATTTTAGCAAACATCATTTTAGCGTAATCGAACCAGCAACCGTCGAGGCTAAAGTCAGACTCGCTACCCACAACGCCACAACGGTGTCAATGGCTTTTAAATACCAATATATGCATTAATTTTTTTTTTTTTCTATACATGCTGAGTTAGCCTTCAAGGGTGGTTTACTATCTAAAATGTGTTTCATAAGTATTTAAAATGTAATTTTAACACTGTATATCATGTTAGCTTCCTATGAAATAAATAAAGAAATAAATTTGAATTAATTCGAAATCGAAGCTTTTGTCGATGTATGACACAAGGATTATTATTAAATAAACTTTATTTATTATTAATAATAAATGACCCTTATTCTTTAAAATAATTTGGTCGAAAGTACATTTTACAAAATTGAATAATAATGTATGGATATATTTAAATTAAATTTAATTGAAGTTCCCTCTTTTTTTTATGACATCCATCGTTTGGCAAACATGCGTACGGTCCGCCTGATGGGAAACAGTAACCGCAACTTCCGACACTTGAAGTATCACATGCGCGTTTCCCACCCAAGAGATGGGAGGAAGGAATAAAAGGGGAAAGACAGAGGGTGAGAGATTGACCCTACTCCTAATGTGAATTATATAAACATTAACGCACAAATGTTAGAATATCAATGTTTTCGTTATATATTCAATCTTTCTTCGTTTCTCAACATACTCGTATAATGTATAGTAGGGTTTTTTTTTTTTTTTTTAAGGGGCTTATTCTATTGTAGAACATGTGACCCCCATAGTGACCCTTATACTAAATTACAAACGACGCTTAATTCCTAACTTAACTAAATTATACAGTAACTTGGCTTCTTCCGAACAGGGCAAAGCCAAGATACTGGTGCATGATACAAAATCAAAATTATTTAGCTTTAATTTTACTTGAACCCTTTCTACTTCGTTTCGTACACATTCCATAATTATGTGGAACACATCTTCTATTATTCCGCATTCAGTGCAATATGGCGACGGTTCTTTTCCCATAAGGTGTCCAAAGCTATTAAGAGGAATGTGTCCGGAACGAAGCCTTAAGGCTGTTACGACATCGGTCCTGCTCATATCATCGAATGCATCATCAAACCACGGTTTATGTGAAAGACTTGGTTGAATAGTCCTATACCAAATTCCCTTATTTCTGGATCTTTCATCAAAATAAACCTGCCACGTTTTGCGACTGTACTTTTTCACTAAATGAAGCATTTCGGAAAAATAAGGTATAGTAGGTTGTTATTTGTAACTTCAAACATTATTTCTGTGATTAAATGATTATTATTACATAGTCATCGACAAATCGGACTTAGCATGTTACTTTATATTATTTGTATTTAAGTTAGAATTTGCACGTAAACTTGATTGAATATGGAAAATGGCCTGTTAACAATGATTTTAGTAGATAGTATAGCCATGCTCCTACCAGCATAAATGATTTGACCAGGCAAGTACAAGCCTGTCACAGAAAATCGGCCTAAAATAACAGTATTGATGCGTTTCATGCGATGACTGACAGCGCCAGAGGCCCAATCTCCCACCGCACTGTTACTTTCCTTTTTTCCTATCTTATCCGTTTCCTCCCATCCATTGGGTTGGCAACTTCAATGTGATACTTCAAGTATCGAGAGCATTCATAGGATCCTGTGATTGCTGACTACCAGGTTGACCGAAGCCTTACTATTATTGAGACACTACTATTACAGCAAAATTGTGAAATTGAGAAATATGCTAACTGCGACGAAACGGTACATTCCCTGTATTAAAATTCCCCTTATCTTGAAAGTATTAATAAGATATAAAGATAATTATTTTTGCCCTTTGATCTTATCGCGTTTGCATGAATAAAATATTAATATGGAAATGTAATGCGGCATAGTGTTATCTCGATTAATATAAGATACTTCCTACTCCATTGAACTATGATTCTCAAACAAATAATTAAGAAACTATCCTGGGCACTAAAGACGCTCCATATATTTCGGGTATTTATGAAATGAAATAAAATTAAAAAGGCTTTATAAAATATTATAAAAAATATAATAATGGTTGGTTATTGTTGTATGACACTTCTTTCTGCAAAGGAGTCGGTTCAATGTCACGTTGTTTGCAATGTTCCGGGACCAGAGATCCTGACCTGCCATGGTCTCTTTCTGCGATTTTCATAATTTTTTCATGAATTTCATCAATTTTTCATCATTTAAATTTTTGATAAAATAATTAGAACTTTTGTTAAAAAATACCAAAGTAGCCCCAAAGTTGTACAAATCATAGAAAAAAAAAGTAAAACATAATAATCATTATAAGCTTGAACCATCTCAAAAACACGATGTCAGGGCCCATATGAATTCTATCCAACGAATCTTCATTTCTGTTAAAGTTTTATATAGCATTTAATTTATACTATTAAATTATTATACTATTAAATTATTTATACTATTTATTATTTATCATAGAAATTTTAATTCAACTCCTTAATTTTTTTATAGAAAAACACGACTTTTGGTTTTGACTTTTTGACTTGCGGTTGTTTTATTACATATTTTTATATTCAAAAGTACCATATATGCTTATATCTCTTCCAGCAATCAGTTTATTGTAGAACCACTTAAATCATTTAATGCTGATTTAAAATACGCGTCTACAGATTTATAATGTGCATATATTTGATGTAAAATAAGAAAGTAGTAGGCAAAAATATTTTTTCATTTTTTGATTGGCTCTCCTGAAAAAGTGTAATTTTGATTTGTGGTAGCTTTGAACTTAACGAGCGAAATATTAAAATAAAAGTAAAAAAAGTACAAAATAGGTATCTTCTTCTTCTTATCGATCTGTTAGTGGTCAACCTAGTGTCAGAGTTGTTCAGGTCGCCCGTAGGCCTCTGACTTGACTTATCGACTGTTGTCTAATTGTCAACAGCCGGGACCGACTTTTAAGTGCCCTCCGAAGCACGGAGACGCTCGGTTGAAATACCACTATGCGATCACCAATCTAATGACAGACCGCGCCTAAAGTTGCTTAACCTACCGCTCGTTTACCGATCAGCAGGTGCACTCGGCTATGAGCGTCTCAAAAAAAATAGGTATAAAATTCTGGTTAGTCATTACTTCAACCTGTAACATTGTACAGTCATTTTAATGCACACGCATATTTGATAACTATTTTCAAGACTTGTTTTAATTATAAGCTTGTAATCGTCTCCACGGCCTTCTCTTTATCTTAATCAATATTCATCATCTACAATAACCAAATCGAAAGCTTTTAATATCAATGATGTTTAGAAAAACCAACACTTTGAATGTACACTGCAAACCGATTTTGTTGTTATTTTATTACTAGTACTAGCGGCCCGCTCCGGCTTCGCACGGGTATAAAATATATAGCCTATGTCATTCACTGAAAAAATGATTAAAATCGATCCAGTTGTTTTGATATATTCATTACTGCCCGTGGCCCGCGCGTTAAATGTAATTATTTACGACATCACATTAGAAACCTCAAAAAAAAATTTTTTCTCCACTATTTAATAGATGTTAATATACATATAAACCTTCCTCTTCAATCACTCTATCTATTAAAAGAAACCTCATCAAAATCCGTTGCGTAGTTTTAAAGATTTAAGCATACATACGGACAGAGAAATCTACTTTGTTTTATTCTATGTAGTGATAATGTTATATTTTTCATTATTATAATATGTTTCCAATTAATAATGAATAGTCCAGAACTTCTAAATACCGTATTTTTAGTCGCCATAGTAATGTCTAAATGATGCAAGTGAAAACAACTAGTCTACTCCGACCCTCTACGGCGTAGAGATCTTTTTACTCTGTCTACGCCCTATAGATAATGTGATATGTTTTATCTCTTTTTGTTCTCCTGAATATAACACAAAGTGCTACTAAGCTGCATCACTTTTTATATTAGTGCTAAATTTTGAAATATCTATATTTTTTCTATATTTATGGTTATTGTCGTTAGAAGAAATAAAGCGATAACCCACTTTATTTTTCTTATAAAATATGTACATATATATATTTTAACAGAAGCTTAGTATATTAAATAAAAGTATTGATATGGTATATTTATTTATTTATTGTATGACAATCAATATCCATGCTTATTAAAGTCTGAAGCAACGGCATTGTAGCCAGACGCAGCGACCCAGCATACCGAGTCTGTTACAGTTGCGAATGCACAGCGCTGTGCACCATGATCTTCCAATGATAGGGGTGGTATTCAACGGGGCACTGCTTGGATTGGTGATCTCTGGTTTCGTGTCAGGATTCACAATATATAGAGCATCTAAAAAATAAAAATTTAATATTAATAACAGAAGATAAAAATATTATTTTCATCATTATTTACATAAGTAAATACTGACAACTTATATATACAAGTAGTTATTATAAAGCGCATTTCTTCATATTATAGAACAGCATGTATCTGTATCTATATGTGTGATCATTCTGGGTTAGTGGTAATGAGCCTTGAAATCTGAAAGTCATATCCACCTCGGGGTAGATGTTTTGAATTGATTACATTTATTGAAGACATACAGATATTGTCACAGCGCGGGATATCCTCGGGCCAAAGAAAATAATTATCAAAAAAATTGAGCCATTTAGTTAGTATATTTTTTTATTTTGTAAATGAAGCCCTAATAGCTCCATGGTAGAAGGGCCGACTCCGCTCCATTAACACGAGAGACGCCAGTTCGATCCTGACCCCCTTGGGCTATTGTCGAGGCATATACCTGTTTTAACAGAATTGATAGAAAACGTGCTTCATAATTTATTGAAATTCATCCCCTAACGGCGTTAAAAAGGGGTAGAAAGTTATTTTGCTACCAAGTTTATGTCAATACAAGAAGTAGTGCTTTTGATGTAAATTTTTTAACAGTCATGTTTGAAAAGTCAATCCGATACATGGCATAACAACGCCCAGTCTAAAGTTATATTTTTCATCTGTCTTTTTTCACAGGTCCTGTTTTTAAAACACTAGGAAACAATTTTTCAGAATTCAAGCCTTAAGGAAATAAAAAATGTTTGAAAGTTGAAACAGGTTGAATATTGAATGTTTGTAATTTTTGAACTGGATTAGAAGCATGAAACAATAAAATTATAACACACGAAACTTTGTTTTTGGTAAACGATTAAAGATAAAGATACACGTGTTGTAACATTTTCTGAAATTTCACACCTGAAGAGGTGAAATAAGGGTTCAAAATATTTAGTCAAGTTATTAAGTTATTTGTATTGAAATCGTTATTCACGCGGGCGAAGCCGGTGGTAGAAACCAGTAATAATAACTAATATTATATAAGATATTGAGATAACATGTATGTATTTAAAAAAAACCAAAGTTACTCAAATTTAACTAAAAAAAATTAACTTATAAAGCTTCTATGCTAAAAAGTCCCTTGGCTTGAAATTACCTTAATCTTTACAGCTGTAATTATATGATAGTAAGATAATTGTATTTTTTTGTTGTGATCTTATCGTGCTCAAAATAAATCTATACAAATAAAAAAATAATTTTGATGGTCTTCAATGTTGAAAAATGAAACTATGAAAAATGATTTGCATTTATCTGTGAAGCTAAGCTAAGATTAAAAATCAATCAAATCAAATCAAATCAAATATTTTTATTCAACGTAAACAGCATATAACTTATTTGTTGAAAGTCAAGATTCTACTACCGGCTCCAAAATTAAACCTCTACCCGAGAAGAACCGGCGAAACAAACTCGGGGGTTATATCTTTTTTAATATATTATTATTTTTTAAATATAATAATAATAAATAATAATAATAATCACTTTATTTCATAAAACGTGCTGTAGTACAATTCAATTAACTATATAAGGTATAAATAAACACAAAAATACACTACAGTAAAAGGTGGAGGTACTGTTCTCTTAGATAGGCTATAGAATAACCTGTAATAAAGAGTAACAGTGCCGTATCCCTATGGGTTGGACTAATTGTGTTTTTATTACATGGTTACAAGTCACAGCTATATTTTAATTACATATACTAAAATAAGACTAAAATATTATGTGTATATTATGTCGTGTAGGTGTAAATGTGTTATGTATGTATGTATGTGTGTGTGTTATGCATGTAGCGTAAAGTTTATTTATATAATTTATCATAAGGATTTCAAGAGGGATTCCGATTCATCGTAAGTTTTATATAGTAAGAAGGAGCGGACGGCTGATTTGCATTCATGAGGCGATAGAGCATAAATAGAGGTAGTTTTATTAATTTTATTGTACAAAAAGGGCCGAGATATAGGAAAAATTTTTTGTGAATGTGCAATGTGTCGCAGGAAGTAAACAAATTTTATCTTTACGTCTTCTATTTATATTAACAAAAGGAGTGTTACGATGCTGTAGCAAGATTGTATGGTAAATAAAAAGCTGTCTGACATTGAGAACGCTGCAGTCTTTATAAAGCTGGGTCGTAGAGTATATAATAGGTCGGAAATTTGCAACCTTGAGGACTAAATGTCCAAGTAATTTACATATTATGATGACTGAGAAGCCTGGAGTGACTGTCTCATTCCCAAGGTGTGGTGTCCTCGAGGTATTAATTAATTTTATAACAGCCCTTACCACACAAACGTGTCTTGACCTTTATTTTAAATTTATTAATAGAAAGTGTCTGAACGCTTTCTGGGATCCTATTGTAAAACCGTATACAGTTACCTTTAAAAGCGTTATTAATTTTATGCAGTCTAGTAACTGGTATTGTTAATTTATGTTTGTTCCTAGTGTTCATGTTATGATTACATCACTATATTATCACTACATTTTGTAAATTCATTAATATTCTTACGTACATACATAACATTTTCAAAAATGTATTGAGAAGAAAAAAAAATCAATACTTTTGTAACTTGACATTGCAAAGCGTGCCGGGCGCTGCTATTAATATATTATAATTATAATAAGTATATGTCTGAGGTTACCACGATTAATATAAAATAATTTATAGTCCATTACGTGAAAATATTGCCAACGGTCTATTAAGGATCTCTATCTTAGGGACTACAGGCGTTTCTTGTCTATGTAATTATATTTGGAATTATCTTTAAATTATTTCAATTATCTTTAAATTTTAGTCCATTATAACCATCACTCTTTTGATAACCGAACAAACTTAGTTTTAACTCAACTATGACTATGACTTATGTTCTGCATGTAAAAATTATTTTTACAATGCTTTCGTAGGCTGCCCTATATATTTCTGTTCATGGATAACTCGCAAGCAGGTCTGACAGATCAGTAAATATGTGTAACTTCACCAATCTTATACCAATAAAACCTGGTATAGACAGAAATAGAATTTAATTACGAAAATAATAGTATAAGCCGGTGTGCAAAAATCGGTTCACTGAATATTATGGGCATATATTCAAGTTTTATAATCAGAGTGATTAAATATATGGTATCTCTATGGTAAAAAGTATCAGTTAAAACTAATTATGTTCGGTTATCAAAAGTTCGCTTTGAAAACAATCAACTAAAATTTATTTAATTAAATGAACATTTTTAGATCAAGTCTTCAAATATTCATCTGTTTGCTTTTGTTTATAAGTACCGGATATAAATACATATAATCACAATATAAAAATCAGGGATTAATTATGTCGATTTAGTATTTTTGTCAAAAGTTTTTTGTAAATATATATTAATTTTATTATAATAAAATAAGTAACAAAAACAACTGTTTTTTAGTTAAATCAATCGATACGCCTCAATAGCTCAAGGGTAGAAGGGTAGATGGACCGACTCCGCTCTGTTAACGCGATAGTCGCGGGTTCGGTCCTGACCCCTTGGGCTATTGTAAACACTCCTAGAGCAAGCTTTGAGCTTTTTTGGAGGGCAATAGGAATATTAGTAATGCCTTGAAAAAGCATTGCTTTGATCAAAGAATAAATACATGTATCGATGTATGATATATTACGGCATAGAGTCATACAGAGCGATTAAGTCTAGTAGAAAAAGTTATACTGTATAATAAGAATATTGGTAATGCCTTGAAAAAACCATACCTTAGATTACAAAAAAAAAAAGAGTTTTGATATATTTATATATCTATTTATTTAGTTAATAAAATAATTTACATAGCTTATAAACAAAATCTATTAGCGGTTGGAGCAAACGCAGACTCTCCTGATGTTACAACGACCGAATCTGAAGCCAAGCGCGCGACAGACGCGACCGCACATAGCCGCCGTGCAGACCAGCCTCCTATTCGGAGCACCCAGCAGGGCGCTGCTTTCACTGATGATCTCCGGGTTTGTGTCAGGGTTTGCAATGTAGAGAACATCTAAAACAATAGAAATTGCTTTTTAATTACATTAAAAAAAATAACATTTCGTCATTTACATAAATAAGTCATTTAAAGTAATTTCATAAATGATTAATATAAATGTATAAAATTTCATTTTAAAATATATATAAAAAGTGAGTCCTATGAGTGAATCCTTGTATGAAATTTTTTGTATGCCAAACCTGTCCAGGCGTTTTTCAGTGATTGAGTAATAAATATCTAAACATCCAAAACATACAAACTTTCACATTTACAATATTAGTAGGACATTTAGAAAAATAATTAAAATTCTATAGTACTTACCGTTTTCTTCTTGATTGGTATATTCTTCTGCAGAGACAGTCTGCGCTACCAGCAGAACTGCCATCAGGGCTACGACGAAGGGGAAAATTTTGAATGCCATGATGCTTTCTCCGAGCTACTTCTTCAACTATACATTTTAAAACCAATGACTGATATTTATACGAAAAGAAATCCAGATAACAACCACATTTATTATGCTTTATCAGTATATTAAATTATAATCGCTTATCAATTTCGAGATTTTTTTTATTTTATTAAGAAAGGTAAACAGCATACGGTCGTCCTGATGGTAAACAGCCACCGTAACCTATAAACACTCGCAAGACCTAAAGTGTCACATGTGAGTTGCCAAACCCTGGGATAGGAGGGAAAGAATGAGATGGAAAGAAGGAAGGCAAGAGAGGAGGGTGGGAGATTGGGCCTCCGGTGCTCTCATTCATCGTACGTAACGCAACAATACCGTTACTGATAAAGTTACTATACGCCGATTTTTTGTGAGAGGGTAGAGGAGCAGGACTCTACCACTATTAATACAAATGTTTACAGATTTATATGAGATAACATCGTTTTTTAAATACCAATATAAAAATTAAATTAATTTATGGTATTGCACTAAGTCGAAGCTTTTGTCGATATACGACACATAGATTAATTTTATTAATAAATAAACTTTATTCTTTAAAGTCATTTAGTCGATGCTGGTAATAAAGTAATATAAAATCGACTAAATAACGTATGGATATATCATTTAGTTAAATTTAATTGAAATGAACTTTCCCCTTTTTTTAACAAGGTCTTATATTTCATCACGGTTGGCAAACAGGCATTCGGTCAGACTACGCCTCCTAATTTGGATTCCGTAAAATATTAACGCATAAATGTTAGGGCAACTCGGGTTGGCAACGCGTATTTGATATTTCAAGTATCGCACGCGTTCTTAGATTGCAGTGACTGTTTACCATCAGGGAGACCATTATTAAATTAAGGCACTACTATTAGCAAAATGTTGTTAAACTTCTTTAGCGTTTTATAGAAAATAATAAAATAAAGTATTAAATGAAACAAAAAAACCCAACTGCATTAATAATAATACCAAAAAGCTAAAAACAAGCTCTATAATGACTACTATAATATAAATATTACTTTAATGTTAGTAAAAGTACTGCGGAGTCGGACAAACAGGCAGACATTTTCAAAAATTATAAATATATGATATTTCATCATTTACTTTTAATCCCGAGCAACATTTTTATAAGAATTTGAGATGTAGGTAGAATACTTATAATTTATATTATTCTTACATTGAACAAATTACATGACTAGGAACCGAACAGTACTTTTATTATAATATGTGCTTATTCCTATATTTTACTAACAAAATTTGTGCACCTAATTGTACAATACATTGAATAGATTTATATAAAATAGTTTGCGTTTTAGAAGTTTAATTATTTTATTAATCTACCTATTTAAATAATTATGCCGTATTTTTTTATTTTTAGAAAATGCTTTAATTAATTATTCAAGACATTGGGAGTGGAATTGGCAATCACTCGCCAAGAAAAAAAATCAAAGTACAATCATCGAAAACTAAGCAATATATCAAAAAAAAATTCTTACTTTTCGTCTTATTTTATTAAGTTCTACAAGGAAACATTATCAGATTTTAGCTCTGAGCGAACTGTGATATTCCGCTTTGAATATCTTTGCTTCTGCGGAACCCATATTAAAATAATGTATCCTATGTCACTCTCAAAACGGAGACGAATCTAATGATACCCCATAAGTCGATATCCGTCCAAGGGTTAAGCCTGTAGAGCGTCACAAAGAAATAGACATACATACATACATACATACGCTCGAAAAACATTACCCTCCCGCAGTCGGGTAATAAGTTTAAAATAATATAAAATACGACCACAGTGCCATGTACTCATTGTGTCTTCACCACTTCTTACGAGTTTTCATGTAGTAGAACATTACACCACCTGTATAAGGCTGTAGATGCCTTGTTATATGAAAATAAAATCAGCAATTCTAACATAAAACTGCCGTTTCTTGACGCAAAAATGCGAATAGGGAAGAGTTCGATTTTACAAACAAGACAGGTACTAAGGATGGTTGCAGACCTGCGTTTTGCTTCAGCGTAAATCGTCACTGCGGCATACGTACTTACACTTGCGCTTCATATCTCGGTATAAAAAGCCCAATGCGTGTACACAGGTTTATACTGGTTTACGTTCGAGCCTTTGGGTTCGACCGTAGCATATTATTCAAAAAAAATTACTATAGTTAGTACGAGTTTATAAGCCCGTCAATGCTCAGAGTAGTCTTGTGGTAAATGACGCACTTACATGTGCTTCTAAAAACGAGCTTATATGCTTGTATAAAACGCCGGTCTGTAACCGTCCTATGAATGTACATAGCATAAAGAGGATTTTTTATACGAATCTCGGAAACGTTTTTTATTACAGTCGGTCGCATTATCACAAAAGCGCCTATTACGGTTTTCGTTGGAACGTTTCCGTCTTATGTTTATTTCAATGTTTACGAATAATATCAGGTATAAAAATGTCAAGAAAGGCTTAGCATATTTCATTCGAATAGTATAGAATAAATTTAATACTATCTTTTTCCTCGTAATAAACGATTAGTAAAAACAATGATAATTATTATTTTATTACTATAAAATTAATCTTTGTTACTGATAAATGATTACGCCAAATTTCTATTGTGGGCGTAACTGTAGGTAACGACAAAAGGCGACAACAGGTGTTACGCGATAATGACTAAGCAGCTCTTGAATTTGTAATGAGGTCTGAGTACAGGAAACAATGGAGTCCGTTAAAAGTCTATTTTAATACAAGATTTAATATGACTCCTTTATTTTAGAATGCCACGAATGTAGAATAATTCTTTGCTAGTATCTGCCTTCTACTTCGTCCACCGTGACTTTAGAATTGAAATGTGTATTATTATCTGTAAACATATATGTAATATGTTCCGTAAAACACATGTATACAATTTCAATTGAATACGTTCTGTAACATGCATTTTGTAATCTTACAGGAATAAAACATTTTCCAGAATTAAGTAAAAAAGTAATCTAGGTGTTGATCTAGTAAATAAGATTGCTGTGTGCTGAATTTCATCTCATTCCGTTTAGCCGTTTATGCTTCAGTGAATTAAAAACCTCCAAAGATAATTCTAAATGAATACGCTTCGAAGTAGTTTTTTTGATAAATCCACAGATACCTAACATTTTTCCGGGATAAAAGTATCCTATGTGTTAATCCAGATAACAATCTATATTTGTGTAAAATTTCATACAAATCCGATCAGCCATTTTTGCGTCATTGCGTAACAAACATCCAAAAATCCAAATATCTTAACTTTCATAATTATTATATTAGTAGATTTTTTAAAAACATAATGTGACGTTATCGTAAAGAAATTTCGTAACTTAAATGGATATGCTATACATAACAACGAATCACAGTTTACCCTTTCATAATAGAACTTCCTCATGCAAGAAAGAAGATGATGCCATTATGTAGGACGACAACTTTTTCCCATTTGGCCTGATCGCTCTAAATGACGCTATACCGTAAACATTTCCAACGGATTTGAATATAATCGAGCACGTCTTGTATAAATACTATTATCGATGAAAAAAGACTTCAGCTGTTCATACAGGGTTCCGTACCACAACATATTAAAAATATCAAGCTTATTGTGTGGGCTATTATTAAATTTTATTAATAGTTTATTTTATTTTTTGTTATGCTTGCTTGCCGACTTTTTAAATAAAAAGGAGGAAACAGGAAGGGTTGGTTAATTTTTCGATCAAAGAGTCGAAAATTGCGATTCAGCGGGAAAATGCTGTTATCATTATTGTCACCATTTCCCGTGAACATGATTTGTGCATAATTGTAATTTGATTGTAATTATTTTTAAATATAATCAGTGTTAAATTGTATTGTGTCGTAATTGTGTCGTAATATATTGTGAACATAATATGTATGAATATATTGTGAATATAATGAAAGTTATAGACACAATTACGTCTCTGCCGGCTGCATTTTATTTATCGGCGATTGTTTTTTTATATAAAAAAATATTTTTTTGGATATTCCTGTACTTTACGATATTGTATAGGCATTTATAAATATAAATAATAGGCAGTTGTAAAAAAATACCGTTAGCAATATCTAAATCCATACAGAGATGTTGTGGATAAAAATTGTATAACATAACAGTAACATCAGAATAAAGTGATAGCAACGTACTTTAGCTTACATGCGTCCCACGTGTCATTTTAATATAACTGCTTCAAATACGCCTTTGGTGCCATTTTATAATATTTCAACAAATTCTAAAAAAAAGGAGGAGGTTTGTTTTTTATTATTTGTTACCTCAGAACTCCGACATTTATGAACTGATTTGGAAAATTCCCTTTTTTGGAACGAAGTTCCTTATCGCGCGTTGTGAAAGGGGGCCAGACGGAAAAAATTCTTACGAAAAGTTGTCACGACACTTTTTGCTATAGTTGTAAGCTGTGCGGCGTGCGCGTGTTTCTCTGTCTGTCTCTCTCTCTCATAGAAAGCAAGCCAGTTATTTTCGTTCCGTCTTTCTATTTGTTTTGAACAGTGTGGTGTCGCGACGATTATTTTTGTTGATTTGTTTTTTGTACATAATAAATAATAAATTAAAAAATATTATTATAACTCAAAAAAGAAATATTACAATTCCTTTACTAATTCATCGAAAGGAACTTCGTTCCATCCGGGTGTCCCTAGACACCTCTCAAGTTTTTTTCTTTTACTAGTAAACAAATTTCAAGAAAAAAAAAATATCACCTCAAATCTCAGGCTCAAATAGAAATTGTTGTTTAAAAAAAAATACGCGATTTTGTACTTAAAAGCCCTAGGCTGAAGATAGTTTAATTACATAGTTTGGTAACCTGCATGAAAGAACAAAATCGCATTTAATAAAAATCGGTAAAGCATAAATAAAAGGCCGATAGGTAAATTGTTTTGAAAAATCCCATTCAATTAGGTTAAGATACGATCCAAACCACAAGCTAATATAAGACACTTGTTTGACTCAAACATCGGTCAGTCACGTCACGTAGGCCGCCACTTATCGGGGGTTGCTCTCGTAAAATAAAATAAATTGCTGACATACCAACCCACACCTCACAAAAACTGATCATCAATACTCTGTAAAATCTACTTAGGGGTCAGTTACAGGGTGACCATGATCTACGAGGGTTGAAGAAGGAAGATATCTTATGTGTGTTTTCAATAAATCTTAGATGCCTGTAATCGTATTTAAAAAATATTTCTAATAAAATGTAGGTTTTATTTTAGATGAAAAAGGAATTAATTTTCTTTATTAAAATTGTTACCCAAAGATCAACCTATCTTTTTTTTTTATAAGTTGGCAAACAAGCATATGGCCCAACTGATGGTAAGTGGTTGCCGTACCCTATGAGCGCTTGCAGCACCACAAGTAGGTGCCACTTACGCGTTGCCAACCTCGAGATATTGGTTCTTAAGTGTCCTCTGCCCAGTAATTTCACTAGCGCATAGTGTCCTTCAAACCGGAACACAGTAATGCCTAAGCACTACTATTTGGCGGCAGAATATTTGACACTGCGGTGGTACCTATCTAGCTGGCCTCTTGCAACAAAATACCTACCACCAATATACAAAATCTTTTTTGGGTTCAGGACACACACACACAAAAGGACGGACCTTTTGTCCGCCAGTCACCGTGCCGTATCTCACGATCCTTAAAAAGTAAGGCTGCCGCTAAAACAATAAATACTAACAACAAAATTAAAATCCCCATACAAGAAACTTGGTATTTTTATTTTACAGTGTTATGGAACCTTTTATGTCTTCTTCTTATCGAGTGGTAAGTGGCCAACCTAGTGTCAAAGTTGTTCAAGTCACGTTATTTATAGATGCATAATTTTTTTTTAAAACGCTGCACACTCTACGGCTTCCATTTGAATAGTAATATCCTGTGTCGGGGTCCGGAAACATTCACAATGACAAGGACAAATACACCCAGACCGCAAAATAAGCTTGCATGGTCAATACAAACATTATGCTCCGAGCGGGAATCGAACCCGCGACCTGTGGCGTTTAAGGCAGGTTCGCTACCGCTGCGCCACAACGTCGTCAAAAATTATACAAAACTTGCATTTTTGAGTATTTACCTAGCAGTTCTCGCCGCAGTATTAAATCAGATCTTATCCCAGCTTCACAAGACCATCTGCCGCTAATAGACGCCGTTTATTAAATCGTTACCACTTTAACTACACTACCGACTTTCTTTCTGGAAACTTACTTTTCTAATTTAACGTTAGTTCACATTTTTTTAAAGATTAAACTGAACTATTAACGCCGAGAAAAACTTTTGATTTTTGATATTTTAAGTAGCCCTAAACACCAATGATAATCCATATCGTATACACAAAAAGTCACTCGAATACGTAATATCGTTTACTCTTATGACCTTCCATTTTGATTACCAAATCAAACTAATAAATTGATGAAGTTTAAATTAATACTATCTCGGGATAAACCACTTTTGAACGAAAAGGAATTTTCCAAAGCCAACATATGACGGAGTTCCGAATCGATCCCAATTAAGAACCTCGTACACAAACACCTTCAATTGAATTGTTAACCTTGTCCTTGTCCCTTGTCCTTTACTAAGTAGGTTAGTAAACAATTTATGGAACCAAGTTCCTTAAGGCGGCTTACGGGTAGTGCGATTTCGTAAAAATCGTATGTGTGCGTGAGTGTATCAAACATACTACAAGCAAATAAGCAAACAAGTGAGTGCGCAGCCGGGTGCGTAACTTTCTCTATCTCTCTCTGTCGCTGTCTCTTTTTATGACACAGAGTCGCAATTCGCAAAAAGTGAACATCAATATTATGTAATAAAATACTAGCGCATAACAAACGATCACCGCATGAATGTTATGGGGTTATTCGTGATAAACGACGGTTCGAGTGAAGACATATCATATGGGTGCTTTAAATAAATCTAAGGCGAAATATTCATTCTAAATCGGATTTATACAGAAATGTATTAGATTATAGACCTTTACTTGTGGCAAGTAGATATTGTAAAACTACCATTATAAACTTTTCTATTTTTCTTGAACTTACACACAATTAATTTTGATAAAGTAAATAGCCATAAAAAATTCTTAAAATAACATCCTAACTTTATATTTTATGAAATATAAGAATCCATTACGTCTTTAACTTTCGCGGATTAGACTATGCGTAGTCTTCATCCTAGCATTATTCCCGGTATTTTATGTACCCAGGTATTTTATGTTCCCGGTATTTTATGTACAATAAGCAGACGCTTATTACTCTTATCCGGATTTGACAGTTTACTAGTTTTTATACGGAGCGATAGTCATCTGACTTCCGCAACCCTAAGGGCGAACCAGTAACTCATTGGATAAGAGCAATTTACTTATCAAGAGTTATCGATTATTATCAGATGTTATTGATAATAACCGGGACCGACAGCTTAACGTGCTCTCCGAGGCACGGTGGGGAGTACGTGTGGGTACACGGACAAACGCCCAGACCGAGACAGAAATTTTAACAAACACCTGCCCGAGCGGGAATCGAACCCTCAACTGTTCTGTTACCCAGAACGCCACAACGGCGTCAGACTATGCGTTGTCTATCAGTTAAAAAAATAACACTCACCTAATTTTGGAATATCTACTCACTTTCTATTATAAGATACTTAAAGCAATAAATACCTTCAATATCATATATACAAAATACTAATTATTAGGAATGAATTCTAAAGCTTTACATACCTTTATCAAAGAATAAAGACTAAAGCCTCAGTAAAATGAAATTTAAATAAAATAAAGCAAAGCTCAAACTTAAACCCTGTGAAAAAGAAAAGACGCAAATCGCGACGTGAGTTTCTCTATACATATTATATTACAGTGACGAAGTCTCACGTAAACTTCTAAAACGGTGCAATACGTTTAGTTTATTTGTCAGCCAAGAAATGTCGCTTAGCTTTTGCAATAAACTCTGCAGTTTCAGCGACGCTGATAAAACTAGGAAAAGACTAATGTTGTTTACTATCTGTTTTTACGATAGAATTATATTAAATTCATTATCATTTTACATATAAAATATGTAAAATGATAATGAATTTAAAAATTTATTTCCTGTGTAAAAAGGTATTGCAGGGTCTTCTAGCTAAGATTTTTCTTTTTTGATTTATCCTCGTTACAACTCAAATTTAAAATTAGTTTCTTGATTAAAACGGGACAAACGTAGTGGGCGGGACATTCAAAACTGAAAATTAATAAAATATCTAAAATATACAATTAACCTTTGTTGGTTCTCTGTGCAAAAAATAATCATGTTTTAATTTTTGTGTTACAATATGCATTTTGCCTTGTTTATAAAAAATACATAAGTGCCCGGGATAATTATAGCCAATTAATTAAATTTTGTAAAATCATCATAAGCCTCTAAGTCCCTGAACTAGGTTCTATTACCCAAATCGATCGTTATTTGCTCGTCAGACACATCAATTACTCACAGCCATGGCCTGATTAATACAAGCCTGGACGTAGGAACATTGCATCAAAGGCATTTTGTTTGCTACGCTTGTAATTGGCAGAACCAATTTGTACGTGAATCATGAAAAATTCTGTTTGTAAAGACAGAGGTACATTGTTTTCAGATAAATTGGGCAATTTCCATACATACGCATACAAACAGAATGAAGAGCTCTGTAAACTCTACTGTGAAAACAGAAATATTTATTTTTAATTCCTCTATGACTACTGGTATGGCACTGTAGAAATAAGTTTGTTTGTAGGTTTGTTTTTTTTTTCACATTTAGATGACAACAATTGTCATCATCAACAATTGATTCATCATAAATTTACCCCCGGTTTTTCGAACATTCATCACATTAATGTCTACTTAATTTTACCAAATATAGAACGCTCATTGGTTAAAGATAATCGATGATCAACGGGCAACCAATGAGCGTTTTGTATTAGGTATGTTAAGTTGACATGAGTTTGATCAACGTTCGACAAACCGGGGGTTAAACTATCAATTCATTTATTGGATATTTAATAGTTTCATGTCATGATTGTGTTACTAATGTCACGTGGAATAGAGAAAACCCAATTTAATTATCACCATAAACTGAAGATAAGTATGTAATAGTTTTTATGATTTCTTACGTAGTCTAGTCTATTATACGTTAAAAAATAATTTAAATGGTGGTCCACGGGGAATGGTGGCAAGAATGCTAAATGTGTTATAGCAAATTTTGAGCGTGAAACTTTATTAATATAGTTTTTTATATATGTTTACTAAGTACTTACTATACTTTAAAAGTAAGTCAAAAATTTTACCCGACTGCCTAAGGAGGGCAAGTTTTTCGAGCGTATATAAGTATGTACGTATGTCTATTTCTTTGTGACGCTCTACAGCGTAGACGCCTTGATGGATTTCAACGTATGTGTCATTAGATTCGTCAGTTGTAAGGGTGACATAGGGTATTTTATTTCAATACGGTGCCCGTGGGTAAAAAAATAATCCCTAATAAATATTTTAATTCTTATAGCACTAAAATCAGATGATGATTCCTCGTAGAACTCGACAGAATAAGACGAAAAATTAGTATACAATTTTTCGATATATTGCTTGGTTTTCGAGAATTTGATGTTTAAAGTTTAATTATTTTCCATTCCAATTTTTTTCTTTTTACAATTTTTAATGCAGTCGGGTTATTTATTTAGTTATTAATTAATAATTTATTATTTATCACCCGAGTACGTCTATCAAATAAGAAAGTCAAAATGGTTTTGAATAAAAACTTAGCTAACGTTAAGTAAGGAAAGTAAGTTCGGATAAAGAAAATTGGCATAATTGAAGTGGTAGTCATTTAACAAACGACATCTATTAGGGGGCTACGAACTTGTAAGGCGATCTTTTCCAATACGGTACTAAGAAAAGTCTAGGTTGGCTCAAGCCAAATCCGTAATCCGTTTTTAGGGTTCCGTAGCCAAACGGCAAAAACGGAACCCTTATAGTTTCGTCATGTCCGTCTGTCCGTCCGTCCGTCTGTCTGGCTGTCCGTCTATCAGTCTGTCCGTCCGTCCGTCCGTATGTCACAGTCATTTTACTCGGAGACCATTGGCTCAATCTATACGAAATTCACTAAATAGGTGTATTCTATGAACCGCACAACGATTTTGTAATGAAATCTTAAAATATATATGAATTAAGGGTAGCAGTCCATACATGTAACTGAGTGTTGAAAAAAAAATTTCAACGTATGCCAACGTGTGAGGTATCTTTGGATAGGTATTTTAAAATGATAAGGAGGTTTGATTTGGACTTTTTTCATTAAGTCAGTAGTTTTTGAGAATTTAGCTCCTAAAGTCGTAAACATTGTGCCCCCTCTAACTTTTGAACTATGGGATTTAAAATTCTGGAAAAATTTGAGCTTGTAGAATACCACATGAACTTTCATCCACATTTAGTTTGAAGAAGATAGATCTATAAATTTAAGAGATATATAAGTTTTTCCCATTACTTTGTTTTTCATATAACTTTTAATAATTACTATGAAATCACCAACTTATTTTGCGGTCGATTTTAATTCGTTATTATTTTAAAGTCCTTAAGATTCTTCATAACCAAGCTGCGGAACCCTTTAGTTTCAACTGTGCGTGGTGCACAACGCACTTGACTGGTAATTATTTTTTTAGACTTCTATCGTTGCAGTGAGCCTACCCGCAAGATGCAAGTGGTTATACGCTGGATGACCTTGAAACACGGTTAACGAGCAGTCATTACGAGTTTTTCACCAACGAACGGTGGTAGCGAACCAGCGAGCATTTGAGCCCTACCACCAGCAAAGGACCACCACGAAAGGCAAATCATATCTTGCAATTTCTTCTAAGACATACAGCTTTAATCACGATGTTTTCCTTCACCATTAAGCACTACAGATTTTCGAAACTACAATTATGTACTTGATAACTCAGAGGTGCTTGCCTCGTTTTGATCCCTCGACCTTAGGTTAGTCTACGTTTTAAATTTATAAAATTAAAATGAAATTATTTTCCAACTAAAATTATTAATTAACAACACAACGTGCATTCGTAATCAGATATTGCATTTTGTAGATTTAAATTCGTTTTGAAGTCTGGGCGTCTGTTTTGATCGTGATGTAATTTATCACGAATAATGCCAGCGGAGACAACCGTAGAAATATTCTCACTTTCCTAGAATTGTGGAGTTGAAATACTCAAAGGTTTTTCCACCTGGGTGGAGGCGATCCGCTGGAAACTCGGCTAAGTATTGTCGTCTCTAGCACGCTTAATTTAAAGTGTACTATTACGTGAATTATTTAAAATTGAAAATTTGCTGAAAAATCCCAAGAATTCCAACAATTACAAAATTTGATTTACTTTTCAAATTTTTAATCAATATTGTCAATTTGTGTCTGTGTGTATTTGACGACCGTTGTGGCAAGTCTGCCTTAAGCCTCGACTGTTTCCCGATATTTTTATTCATCTTTTTTTTTTTTATGTTAATAATAATAATAATAATAATAATAATAACTCTTTATTGGACACAAACATATGTTACAAATAAGAAGGATTACCCAGACTTCTGCACTAGCAGGGCTGTGTTGCAGAAGCCAGTTTCTTCCCCTTAATATCATCATCATTACATTTTTATGCCCTTAGGAATTAATCATTTTGACTAAATAATAATTAAACGTTAACAGAAAAAAGAAAAAAAATTTTTTTAATCTTCCTAGAAACTATTTGCTATTTATTTAATTAATATTTATATGGTAAGAGTGTGTGTGTTGTGTGGGTTGCGTGGGTGTGTTTAGTGTGTGTAGTGTTAGTGTATGTGAGGGTGAGTGTGTGTATTAGCATGTATACATATTTTTATTTAAGTGTTATTAACAGATTTTCTGTATCATCGTACTCCAGCAATTTCAACCAGGTAAGCACTTTTTTTAAATTCATAATTATTTAATGCAGTCGTTTTAAACTGAGTATTAAATTTATTGTAAATAGTAGGAGCATAGAATTCGTAATGCTTTTGTCCAAATTTGGTTCTTTTAGGGGCCACCGGAAATCTTATGGTTCTTTTATTATTTATAGGTAAATATGGAACACATTTTTTGTGATATTTATTCAAAATTTCATTAATATATATTTTTCTTACACTTAGTACACCAGCTTGTTCATATAACGCTGTTGTGGGATGCCTATAAGGCAAGGAAAGAGTTACTTTTAAAATAGCGCGTTGAGCTCTTTCTAATTGCAATAATATTGTTTTACTAGCGCCACCCCATCCACATATGCAATATCTAATAAGGCATTCGCAGAGTGCTTGATAGGTTTGAATTAATAGTTTCTTATCACAGATTATGCGTAAGCTTTTAAATATGAACATCAGCTTTCTAACTCTTGCTGATAACGATGTAATGTGCAGGTTCCAGCTAAGCCGATCGTCTACTAAGACTCCTAGGTATTTCACGGAATCTACTCTGGTAAGTATAACACAATTACAGGTGGATTTGTCAACGTTCCGGTTACAAGGGTATGTATGCATTTTGAGTTTAAAATTGGACGATGGTCTACCCGAAGCTGTTTTACTAAAGCATATATAACTGGTCTTTTCAGTATTCAGTGAAAGCAAGCTGTCCTCAAGCCAAGCTGAGACCTTAGCAAGGCCATCTTCAGCTGTTCCGAACACTGTGCTCCAGTTATCCCGTTATGTTAGAAGTTGGCAAACAAGCATACGGCCCACCTGATGGTAAGTGGCTGCCGCAGCCTATGAGCGCTTGCAGCACCATTAGTAGGTGCCACTCGCGCGTTGCCAACCTCGAGATATTAGTTCTTAAATCTCGTTCGCCCAGTAATTTCACTAGCGTACAATGCCCTTCAAACCGGAACACAGTAGTGCCTAAGCACTACTATTTGGCGGCAGAATATCGGACACTGCGGTGGTACCTACCTAGCCGGCCTCTTGCAACAAAGGACCTACCACCAGTGTGACTGATTGCACTGGTGGAATAATCTCTGTTGTGATAGAGGTTATCCCAACAGCGGGCGATGGGGTCGTCACACCCCGACGCCATTCTTCTAAATATATGTGTTACCCAGACAGCCAGAAATATCTGTTGTCTTTGTGGGTCTCCCCACCTCATAGAGCACGTTAACCTGTCAGTTCCGATTCACTTTTATATCTTAATATTATTTGTGTTATATATTAACATCTTGACATATAAGTAAGCATTAATACATTTCCTTTTTTTATTAATGAAGATATTATTTACCAAGTATATAAAGAGAATATAATAAATTTCGTTTATTATTCACAACCTCTTAATCACGGCGAAAAAATATTTCAAGACCCTTCTAAAAATACCATTACCATCACATAACGGGCCACTTATAGAATCTTATAAATATAAACACAGTTGATTAAAAAAAGGTTGTTATTTTTTAATTCCATTCCCAAATAACTGTTTCACAGTACTAACATTGGGTTTAGGCTATTTGTTGATTATACATAAAACGTAGAACCTTTGTTTATCGGTGAATCGACTTTGCATATTTAAGGTAACAAAGTGCCTTTCCATGTCTCCGTAGCGCTAAAACGAAGCTTTAATTGCTTTATATATTTTGGACCTTAATTATGTGATTTTGACATTAAAAGGGCAACATAATTTGACATATTTATTAAGAAAATCTTAATTATTTTTAAGACGAAGTTCCTTTACGCGACTTACGGGTATTGTGTTTTAGTAGAAATCGTCACGTAACGAAATGCCGTCTCTGTCTCTTTTTATCATATAACCTATCGAAATATGCAGATTTAATTTCGAATTGCATTCGAAGTTGAAGAAAAATCTTACATTTTTACGTCGTCGCCTTTCGAACGGCGTTTTTGACGGGGTCCCCCGACCACACATTTTTTTTATTATTTTATTACTAAGAAAAATAAGTGATTTAACACACAGAATTTATTTAAATGCTGAAAGGATTTATTTGAAATGTAACTTGACACCGACAACGAGAAAATTGATATTTATCCATAAAGCCTACAATTTTAAAACTGTGCCTCAAATTGCTTTAACAAGGTTATAAAGCCCTTTCCTATTAATTTCATTGCAATACGATTGACCGAAACTGTGAGCAATAACCATGACAAAGTTTCGCTATAGGAACGACGTTGCCTAAAGTCAAAAGGCGACAACAGGTGTTACGTGATAATGACTAAACAACTCGTGAATTTGTAATGAAGTCTCAGTGAAAGGGACAATGAAGGTTGTATGACGTCACACTGAATCATAAAGGGGCATATTTAAAATTAAATCAGCCCGCAGCAAATCAGTTTCCTTAAAAAAATTACAGGCAAATCTTTGTAGCAAATATCTAATATATAAAATTCTCATATCGCGGTGTTTGTTACCAAGCTCCTCCGAAACGGCTAGACCGATTTTTATGAAATTTTGTGTACAAATCGGATATGTCTGAGAATCGGTCAACATCCATTTTACATAACCCCTAATATTAAGGTGATGATGATGGGGTGAATCACCCCAATTGTTTTTTCCGTCAAATTTTTCTATTTTAATTTTCATGACGTGGCATTAAAAATACATAAAATCCTAAATTTTCACCCTTCCACGATCAACCCCAATTTTTTAATAGCAATATTAGTAATTCAAGAATTTTCACTTATGTCACTCTTTTTAACAATTACTCATATTAAATTTGAAACTATCGCGTTTCATGTTCATATTAAGTAATGCTTTTCGGGAGTTTACGCGTAAAAATTACTCAGCAGACTCTGCTTGTGACCACGGTCAGTGCAACCTGACCGAAACGTCAAGCACCGATAAAGGTAATTTTTACGCGTAAATTCACGAAAAGCATTAATTAATATGAACAATTACTCAGTAAGGGAGCGCTGCTATCGGGCACCAGATTTTTTTTGGGGCCTCGTCTGCCGGGCCCGTTAGTTTTTATCATAGAGCTCTTAATCATTAGGTACTAGAAATGCTATGAATCACGATACACGTTTCGCCGTCTTCTTTTCTCTCATAGTTTTTCTTACCCAGCATTACTACTTGTAACAACTAAAATACAAATAAAAAAATAAAGTCGCTGTCTTGTATGTAAGTTTTGAAAGCTTCATATGAATTCTAAATTTCGCCCCCGATTTTACCCGTATGAACTACAGTTTATCACGATGAAAAGATATGCCCTATCATTCTTCATTGCTCAAATTATCTCCATACCATATTTCATTGAGTATAATGTGGTCGTTAAAAGGTAAATAGAGTATCTTAAGTATTTATAATGAGTATGGATATATAATATTTTGCTTACTGAGCCATGGTTTAATTCAATGTCTAACTTTAGTGGGGTACATTTTATTGCGAGAAGCCGTATAGGTAGATATCACCACAGTTTTAGATATTCTACGGCTAAACAGTAGTGTGTTTTGCATTACTGTGTTTCGGTTAGAAGAACATTGCATCTAGTGAAATTACTGGGACTGAGATTTAAAAACTAATATCTCGGGGCTGACAAGGCGTGAGTGACGCCTACAATATTTTTTTCTTTTAATTAGCAATTATTTCTAAGAATCGTGTAGCTTTTCAATATAAACAATGATGGTAATGCTAAAAAGTGATTCAAATTTGAATATTTACGTACGAGTCATAATTGTTTTATACTACTACCATTTGTTATAACTCTAAAAATAGGCTGAAATGTAATATACTTATAAAAAACTATGAAACCTAGACCATTTTCAAAGAATTCAGCACTTTTTAGATAAAATTGTTATCCTACAGAGCGATAGCAGAACAGTATTGCTTATCTCATCAAGTCCCTCGAGGAATCAGTTTTTGTTACATGAGATGTTTTACTTTTATAATAAAAGAAGGCTTAAAATACAATTGTTTCTTAGTATGATTACATAACACGTCACATGCATGTCGTGACGCGACGCGAATTTATACGTTTAGCTTATCATAAACATTAACAAATCAAAAATCGCTGAACGCGGCTAAAAAGTTTTCGCATCAAAAAGCACACAAAAAATATTTTTCGCTAGCCATTTAAATGTTTATTATTGTCTCTTTTAATCTATTGATTTGATAAATATAAAATTATACAAGTCTGCGATTGATAATTGGATGGATATTAATTGGTTACACGGGAAGCTCAAAGTCAGTTTTGATCAACCGGATATTGTACCACGTAATACGGTACCGGATATTAATGGGCTATTAATAATTATGACACGTTAATTTATTTATTACAACTAATTTATTAAGGTACAGTTACAACCCGCAATTAATTATATGTTTTACGATAAGTTTTATACGTATATGTGTATTTATAAGATTGAATGATAATGGAGCCAGACCAGTTACACATATAATTCATATTTATGTCTATGATATCTCGTCACAAGCCAAGAAAAATTGTTAGGCCGCGGACCCACCACTGCGCCCGGAAAGCTACGAACGTGTATCTCGCATCACTTTGCAAAAAAATGTATATGATGTCAACTGCAATCCACACACTATGCATGAATTGACATTATTGTTACCACTAGCCCCACGTTGTCAAAGAAACGAACCCATGGAGCTAGCATGCGTCGCGTGGTCATACACAGCGTGCACCACGGTGGGACCGCGGCCTTACTTTTGGCGCCAAATTACACATGAATATTTAATCGACCCTCAACAATCAGTTATTCATATGTTTTCGCACGAAAGTCATGACAAATATTTCGAAAAACATTCTTTATTAAGTCGCTTAACTGGTTTATACATACTCGTATATCCTACTAATATTATAAATGTGAAAGTTTGTGAGGATGGCTAGATGGATAGGGTTTGTTACTCTTACACGCAAAAACTACTGGTAAGATTTATATGAAATTTGGTATAAATATAGCTCATTACCTGAATTTATATGTATGATGGATGTCATCCCGCAAAAATTTTGAGTTCCTTTGGGATCATCAAAATACTACATACGCGAGCGGGGTCGCGGACACTAAAAGTAATATACGAAAGCGTTCCGTTGTTAAAGCACTTATCTTATATAAAGGAAGTGAAAAATAAATTCGTCGGCTAATAGAGCAAAGGATTGAAAAGGTTAATACGTAGTAATGAAGCAGACGGTGCGGTTACACGGAACGGCACTTCATTTACTTCAATATGCGGAGTCGATGCGACCCGGATTCTTGACTCCACGAGAGATTCACAGAATACAGCGTGACTTTTTAAAGGTTTCTGTTAAATTATTTATCCATCGAAAATAGTTTCTCCGATTATCGAGCTTTGTTTATTAGGACAGGTCATTTTACAAATTGCATTTTCAATCAAATTTAATTTATAAATTGAAGAAAGGAAGGAATTTTCATTTTTAAAGAAAATTTTTACCAAGCAAACATAAACGCACGAAGTTTGCTCCACAAGGTTGCCAAATAATTGAATAAAATTATAGTGTGACTAACTTCATTTCGTTGCGATAGTTTTGAATTTACGAAAGAGCACCAACAAATGTTTGGGTATTTTTCTGTATGGAAGTGTCGATTCTTAGTTTATAGTAAGCACGAATCCAAATTAACATACCTTAATAAAGATTCAATTTTATTAACAAAAAAATGTACTGTCATGCACACCGAAAGTACACAGCGAAACCGCGAGACAAACCAGTCATTCATATGGTCCTTTAACTTTAACCTTCTGCTTATGTAAAAGAAAGACTGCCCGGTCGTTGGACCTCCGTCAGGAACGAAGTTCCGTACGTTTTTTTTTTCATCTTCGAATGTAATTTGAAATGAAATCTGTATATTTCAGATTAAATTATAATAAGAGACAGAGAGAGAGAGAGTGAGTTGCGCACTCACTTGCTCATGTGCTCATTTGCTTGTAATAGGCTCGATACACACACACATTTCTATTACATCGAAATACCCGTAAGCTCCGTTACGGAACTTCCTTCCAAGAAACAATTAAACATGCCAAATAATGGTTTATCAAATCATTACCTTCGATTATGTAAAAAATTCCCTTTCATAAATAATATGGACATACATAAAAATATAACAAAAAATTTAATGTTTTGACAAACAATTTTAATTCAAAAACAAAATTTTTCTCTATAAACATAATTTACACAACTATTCCGTACAACACTACGCTAACTAGTACCTAGTTAACTAAACTACTAACATCGCAAAAAACCGATGAACCAAGCTCATGTGACACGGTGAGACGGTCCGGTATAAATGATAGTCGGATCAACGAGGATAATTTAACTCGCATTGTTTCCTCCAACAAAGGACTCGGAGTCTGTAATTGATCACGTAGCCATCCTCGAGCGGTCAATAGCAAAAACGTTACACCTACACGTGTCTGGTGTTACTGTGAAAAATAACCTTTTTGTATTTTATCGTCGCAAGTTAATTTGAACTCGGTGACAATTTTTCCTGAGTTAGATGACGTAGATTTTTTAGGATATTTTTTGATGACACTTATAATTGGTATTAAAATGTTTAAAACATTATAGGAAGTTGTTTTCATCCTTACTATGTTATTAAGGTTATAAATCCGAACGTAACTTTGTCTCTCTCTGAAGGGATTTGAATGAAATTTTGTGCCCGGATAGTCTAAACCCTGAAAAAAGACATAGTCTACTTTTTCATGCGAAAAAGGGTGTTGAAAGGGGGGATGAAAATTGTATCGCCATTTTTAGAGATAGAAGCTTGAAACTAATTTTTTAGGCTGTTGATTCGATATAAATAAATGTTACATTAAAACTTTGTAAGAGAGGGAGGGGGCGGGGATTTGTTTCAGAGTTTGTATGAAAATCATTATTCACGCGAGTGAAGCCGCTGGCAGGAGCTAGTTTCATCATCATTATATTATATTTTCTATATTGTTAAAAAAATAAGTTTAATAAAACTATAAACTAGAATAAGATTACAAAGACTTTTCTGCTGTTTGATCAAATTTTTCTTGAACAAAAACCTACTTAGGTTAAGTGAGTAAAGTTAGTTTGCGAAAGAAATTCGGTAGTATAATTTAACAAACGACATCTATTAGCTGCAGAGGGCGCTGCGTAGCAGTGACGAGACACAGCTCTAACTCAATGCTCACAAAAAGTGAAAGTTAATCTCGTTGAAAGGAAAGAAAAGTTATATTAAGACGCCTAAAAGTATTACGCACACAAACTTACATAGCTAATATTATTAACCACGGCATCAATGTCGACATATTTTCGTCTTGTTCATTGTAGCGGTTGTATAAAAAACCTATTTGCGATATAATAAGAAGAAATCATTGTTTGTGAACTAACTCGATACCTTTATAATGTACACATATTTTCTTTTAATTAATGTTTGTTGTATTTTAAATATCATTGTAGGCTTTTTAAATTGAAAGTAGTTTAAAAAAACAAAATTTAGCTACTTCATTCATCATATTTTGAATTTGACGTGCTGGTAACAAGCCTGCTTTGAGCCTCGACGGTCGTATATTCGATTCCCGTTCGGAGTAGATGTTTGTAATAAGAATCTGTTTCAGTCTGATCGTCTGTCCTTGTGGGTCCTTGGTTTTACCCCCACCGTGCCTCGGAGAGCACGCTAAGCTTTAACCAAAACTGTTATAATTTTACTTTTACATCTCAAAATTGTTTATATTCATGAAAAACAATTATTCTTTACTACAACAATCAAATGAACTAGGTTTGATATAGTGTTTCTGCGACGAGGATCGTAGGAATTAGACCAAGACCGTGAATAATTGATGACTCTCTGATAGGCTAATAACTATTTAGCTCCGGGTGATAGACCCCGGTTATCTGGAAATTAGAACTCGCATGATTACCTTATGCAATACGAGTTAGTGGAGCTTATTGGGCAATGTTGACAATTGATAACATTGTGATATTATGTACTATTATTTTTTATTTTTTTGGACCCACCTGATGGTAAGCAGTTTATAGATATTTCGGCTAAGCAAAAAAAGTAAGTCTAATAAGTGTTTAAAAAGTAATGTAAATAAATGAATAAAAACAAAAAAAAATTTTTTTAATAAATTTTTTTCATTATTTTAAATTTTGTTTTTATTTTTAAATATTGTTATTTAAATTGTAGAACAAAACTTTTTTCTACTTTAGTACTGGAAAAGCCATGCTCGCAGCACAAAGTGGACGACGATCGAGGAAGTAGTTCCCCCTCACAGAAAATCGGCGCAGAGTAACAATATCAGTACTATTGCGTTTCGTGCGATGAGTGAGACCACCGAAGGACCAATCTCCCACCCTCTCTGTTGCATTACTTTTTTTAATTAAAATAAATAATAAATATGTTTAAGTTAATTGCATTATTCACATGTGTTATAAGTGCTAATAACGTATCGCAACTTGCCAACCGAAGAAGTTCCAAAGACTTAAGATTTTTTCGGTACTACATCCTAAGCCTATGGGTAAACCAACCATAAACACCAAGCAAAGAAATTTATTCATTTTCCTCGATATTAGTTCGTATTACAAACATAAATAAGGTTTTATCTACTTTCCAAAGTCTAGAATACCGCAACTTGTAAAACAGTTACACTTTTAGCTTTGGGTTGAGGAGTTTCTTGGCCCTTTATTAGCTTTATCTAGGTAGTTAAGACTAAGCAAGATCTCTTACATAAGCTCACATTTCTCCGCTACGAAATAAACCGAACGTAGCGTATACTTTTAGAATTATATAAGAGAACTCGCCACTAGACTGTAATATGTAAATGTAAATATAAATATGAAAATATTATATAAATGAACGCAAAACACTCAACGCATAGTTATATCCTGTGTCGGGTATCCTAAAACATACACATGGACTAGGACAAACAGACCCAGACCGGAAAACATGCCTGTATGGTCAATACAAACATCTGCTCCGATCGGGAATCGAACCAGTGACATGTGGTGCTTATGGTATGGTGTGGTGTGGACAGGTCTCGCTACCATTGCACCACAACGTCGTCAATTATATATACTTATATATAGTCCCCATATAAGATTCACTGCTACTGCTTTTCTATGATTGTTTATCTATGATTAAAGTTTCAATTAGTAATCTACTTTATTTCTTAAAAAGTGAGAAATTTCTGACTTCAGATACAGTTAAAAAAGTACTGTGTTTGTTAGTCAAAATTACAGTAAAATTTTGCACCAATTCGTGCTCTCATAATAATTATGTAATATATAATTTATTTACAACCAATACAGCAACATATTTACAATTCAATATTAACTATATTTACAAATAGTTAAAACTGTACAAATCATGTCCACGGGGAATGGTAGCATAAATATGTATGTAATAAAGTTTTATAGTGACTTCGGATCTGTTACAATATGGCAATCTGTAAATAACAAATTATAAATAAATTAAATAGTAGTTACTTATTGAGGTATACCAAAAAACAATTTACTTCATTTAATTTAAGAAAAACATTTATAAATTCTAAAAAGCCGCAATATTGAAAGATAATTAAATCCAAACTCGGCGACAATATAATTATGTTTATATGAAAAAAATATTATTTATTTTCTGGTTTTTCGTCCCGATGATTACTTTGTGAGTAGGCTGTATGTATGGGTTTTTTGTTTCAAATTTATTTTACACACAAATTTATAAAATATATTATCAATATTTTTGGTTATTTTATCAAACGACTTCTTTACTGCCTTTCATATGCCAACTGCTGTTATGATAGTTTACTGTAAATTATATTTATCTGTTTAGTAGTAGTAGAGCAATGCTCCTCCCAGAACAAATGGGCTGGCTCGACCTGGGAAGTACTACCCTCTCACAGAAAATTCGCGTAAAATAACAGTCACAGTAAGTACTGTTGCGTTTCGTACGGTGATAAGAACGGCGGAGGCCCAATCTCCCAACACCCTATATTCCTTTCTTTTTGTCCCTTCTTATTCCTCTTGTATCCCTTGGGTCGATGTGATACTTCGAGTATCGCAAGCGTTCATAAATTGTGGTGATTGCTTGCCATTGGGCGGACCGTATTCTTGCCAACCGTCATGAAAAAAAAAGTTATACTGTTTCGCCAAATGCATTTTAATATCAATATTTTATACACTATATAATTACTAACTGCTATTTGCTAAAAACACCCACCCAATCATCGTATATCACAGCCAATATTATAACTAGCCATAACATTCATGCACCCTCGGGTATGTTTTCTACTAGAAAATTCTTCAGAGTATTGATGATCATATTTTACGAGGTGTGAATCTTGGTATGTCCGCAATTTATTTTACGAGAGCAACTCCAGATAAGTGGTCGTCGACGTGACGAGACTGGCAGATATTTGAGTAAAGCTAGTACATTCTATTAGGATCTGAGTTTTAGCATCGTGTATTTAATTTACTGAAAACGCCTTTTTTTACGTATTTAAGTTTTATTACTTTTTATTAAATTATCCCTGGAGTAGTAGTGTTTGTTTTGTTTCTGTCGATAAATGAGAGAGAGACTCAAAACCAGTGAAGATTTTTTCCCTTGCCTCGTCTCTTTTTTTTCTTTTAACTCTCTCCTGTCTCCCCATTTCCATGTCGGCAATACTCTTGTAAATACTAATAATACTAAAATGTATAGACTATTGTGCGTTTTCCTATCAAGCCGACCACATCCTTGTTTGGGAACTTTATAATAAAATAAAAAAGATTTTTAACAACACAATACTTGCTTACGTGAATTCATTGATTAGATCATAAAAGAGCAAATCATAAAGCAGATCAAAACATACGCTCGAAAAAAAAATAGTATATTAATCTATAATTGAATTTCGAGGTTGCAGTTCGTAGCATACTACTTGAATTTTACAAAAAACATAAGGGTCGTATACGAAAACGAAAGCTTTAAGCGAGATAATTCTCAAAAGTATTACATAAAATGCAAAATGGTATATAAAAAATAATAAAATCGCTTTTATAAAAACAAAAAAAATATTCAGGCAGTTTCATCGTTATCGTGAACTTTACAAAATCGTTTAAAAATGTCTTATCTAACAAAAACGGATGGCTCGCGGGAGACGTTGAGACTTGAGATAAGCAATATCATTCTCGCATTCATCGCTCTATTCCTTTTGATGTTACTGTTATGTTACACTATATCTTACCCACGACATCTTTTATAAGTTCTATCAAGTTTTTACGACTATATGACTGCTTTCAATTTTTTCTTCAGACAGCTTTAAAACCACAGAGTTACAAAGACTACAATGTACCATAGTTTATAGACGCTTGTAATACCTATCGTATTACAAGCGTGTTACCAACCCTAGGGAAGAAAGTGATAGACAAGGAAAATAAAAGTATAGGATAAGATAGAGCGAGAGCTTAGACCCCCCCCTCTTTCAATCACCATACTTCTCGTCATATTCTGCTGGACAGTAGTACTAGCCCGTCGAGCTGGCTCATTCATGCTGAAAACAACAAGGCTCTACTACAAAGTAAATTATTATTATTATCGATTGGTTAGTGGTCAACCTAGTGTCAGAGTTGTTCAGGTCGCCCGTAGGCCTCTGACTTGACTTATCGACTGTTGTCTAATTGTCAACAGCCGGGACCGACTTTTACGTGCCCTCCGAAGCACGGAGACACTCAGTTCAAATACCACTATGCGATCACCCATCTAGTGACTGACCGCGCCTAAAGTTGCTTAACCTACCGATCGTTTACCGATCAGCGGGTGCACTCGGCTATGAGCGTCTCGCAAAGTAAATAAAGTGTACTGTTTTCTGTGTGAAGGGTTTAACGGAGTGAAAAAGGGGTTGAAAGTTTTTTATAGGATGTCCGTCATTAGTGTTACTAATGGCATGAAACTTGACTACTAGGACTGATGATGTGAAGTCCAAACGCGATGGCCGCTAATTCCGTCTTATAAGGCGAAACGCATTAACCTCCATCTACCTCTCTACCTGCAAAACGCCTCTTTATGTCTCGTTCGAAGGATCTCCGATTATAAATACAAATACAAAAAAGTTTTATTGTTAAAAGAAAAATGAATTACAATTTGTATACCTACGTTAAACATTATTAAAGGGTATGTAGTGCGGTTAATACAAACAGAAATTTTACAAACAGAAAATTAGAAATTAAACAAATTTTTTTTTTTTTTTGCTTTCTACCCTCGGCATCAACTAGATACTACAACGTCTCAACATCATAGGAAAAGGAGTGTTAATCAGTGAGTCATAGGGGTCGTTATAGCGTATGTGGTAGACCCGTAGCAAGCGGCAAGTAAAATTAAGATTATAAGAGGAGACACCGTTAAGAAATTTCATTTTAGTCGCGCGACAAAGAAAAGAATCGGCAATTTTTCTTTTTTTCTTCTTGACGTTTGTGTATTAGAGAATTGCTTAATTATTCGAGTTAAATTTCTAAAATCCTTTCTTAGGACTCGTTTACATTACGTTTCGTAAAGTTAAAGTACATACTTTCAAATGCATAAAGTGAAAAGCTGTTAATTTAGAATTACAAACAGACTTCGGTTTAAAGACATTTATTTCTCACGAAGAACATACTGTTGACTTATACATTTGTATGAATATATAAAATAAGAATTAGAAGCAAAAGTTATCTCAACGATTTCTTCAGTTCTTGTTAATTTATCCAATAAGACTTAACTTGAAACATGACTGAACTTGGACAAACAGGCAGGTGGCTCACAGGTTCAAGTTAAGCGAATACTACTGCCCATGAACATCTGCAACACCAGAGGACATGCAGGTGCGTGTTCGACCTTTTTCTGGGTTACAACTAGTTATAATCTGGCTGGCCTGACATGCAGGTATACTTATGATGTTTTCCTTCATTTAAGCACGAGATAAATTTGAAACACAAATTAAGCATTTGAAAACTCTGAGGTGTTTGCTCGTATTTGAACCCGCGACCTTTGGTTAAAGTCTATATTTTCGATTCATTGGGCCATCTCGGCTTCCTTAATAAGAAATCACTAGATTGCTTAGATCGTACATTACTTTAATACAAATAATAAAAACTTATAATTTGCAAACAATCTTAAACCAATTAACCACTCCAATAGCTTTCACCTTTCAAACCTTTGCTATAAAAATCAATCAGCTATCGAAGATTAAAAAGAAAAAAGTTTACCCTTTACTATTGAATTCAACCAGCCACATTTGTTTTTGTATAGCGTCATACAGACCGATTATATCAATTGCCTTTTTACATAATACCATTTCCTTTTCTCGCATATGGGTTTTTCGTTATCGGCAGGCGAAACAGGACAAATGTTTCGAGGTTATTTGAATATTATCGTTTTATGAAACTTTATTAAGATGTAAAATGTATAAAAGTTATGTTCAATAATTAATAAATCAATGTTGTAAAAGAATTTTGATAGTAAATTTTTTTTTCTCTTTATTTCTAAATAGTTTTTAACACAGTGAACATTCTACCTCCATTTAATAATCTCCTTATTATAAACTTAACCTACTCCTACTTAGCAATAATAAAAAACAAAAAGAAATGTTATCTTTATATTCTATTCTGCAAATCTCCTCGATAAAGAGACGGATGAACCCCGCTACACTCACACTACCCGTAAATATAGTTTCATCACCGTTCTAGCTTCTTCGGTCAGCGGAGACCCCAGAATTCTATAATGCAAATAATTATTCACAAATTGTATATCGTGTCGTAAAGCTTCGTTGCAAAACACACTCCATTAACACGTGATGTACATTTTGTACCACATCAGAAAGAAAGACAGAAAAATTATTTATTTGGTACCAGATAAGAACAATTATTATAACTTAGGAACTATACTATAATTATATTAACTAAGGCTTAGTTAGAACAATACCAAAAAGGTCTCCGCTCAGCATATGTCACAGTATAAATCATGACGCTGGTTTTCTACGGAAGCCTATAGTTAGAAATCATACTCCAAGCAATTAAGGGAACCTGTTAACCTGTTATTCACATGAAATCTTAACTTAATATTTTTTGTGTTGTATACACAAAAAAATGGTTCTTTTACAAACGCGAACATTTTGCATTTCACTTGAGAGTACGGGAACAACAATTTTCCGGAATAATGTATATATCTTATGTTTTAATCCAGGCAATAGCTATACGTGCGCCAAATTTGATCAAAATCAATCATTTGATCAAATTTAAAAAACCATTTTCATAAACTCGCACGTCTATATTGGCGACGTTGTGGCGTTAGCGAACCTGCTTTAAGTTCCACAGGCCGCATTAAAAAAATCGCTTTATAGTAGGTACTTTATCGATATACAGCCTTTTAAAACTGCTTCGATATTTATAATACATCCCACTTTCGTAACATACATTCTTAGCACCTTGTTTGTTATATTAAACTTCTCCCTATTCGAGTTTTCGCGTCGAGAAACGACAATTTGACATGGAGATTGCTTATTTTTTCATATAACAAGGCATCTACAGCCATCTACAGGTGAGATAATGTGCCACTACAAGGAAACCTCGCACGTAATGGTAGATTAAATGTTAAAGATGCTGTATACTCGCGGGAGAATATACGTATAATTTTTATACGATGTTCAACTTTATTCCTTGAATGTAATAAAAAATAATTTTACACTGCCGCTTCGACGTGATGTGAGATTTCATCTGATCCCTCGTTTTACGATACCCTTTGTTGTTACAAACCTGTTAGGATATTTAACAGTATGTATCAATAAATAAAATTTTATTTTACAACAATCAAGATTTACCGGTTATATCATATCTATTTATATTGCTGTTTAGGGTTCAGTCACTAAAGGTTAAAACGAACCCTATTACTGAGGGTACCCTGTTCTTCCTTCTTCTGTCCGTCTGTCACCAGGCTGTATCTCATTAACCCTGACAAATATAAAACTATCTTAATGGAGACCGTTCAATGTGTAGCGTTTATTTGTTTATATCCTTAAAATTCTGTAAAAGTATAGAAAAAGCATTAGAATAAATAAATTCTATCCAACAGCAATAATTATACTACATGCATTTTGTAACCCTCGCAGCTTTCTTTGTATATCCTAGTCTGCAAAATGCACTGCGACCGCTTACACACCGACTCGCTTTTCAACATCAACCTTTTGAAACCAGATTCTATTCGACTTTAGTATAGAAGAGATGTTTGACGTGGCGTTTGCGGATGCAAGCATTGGTAAAGAAAGTTGAAATAATTTCAAAGCTTTTTGTTTAAACATATTTGATATATACATAATAATGACGATTTATGAAAATACTACTTTCTGCCAGCGACTTCGCTTGCACTTATAATGATTTTAATACAAATTCTGAATGTGATATTTATTTATATCGAACCAACAACCTAAAAAGGTTTTATAGCTTTAAAAATTACGATTTTTTTTTTTTTTATGTTAGAAGTTGGCAAACAAGCATACGGCCCACCTGATGGTAAGTGGCTGCCGCAGCCTATGAGCGCTTGCAGCACCATTAGTAGGTGCCACTCACGCGTTGCCAACCTCGAGATATTAGTTCTTAAATCTCGTTGGCCCAGTAATTTCACTAGCGTACAATGCCCTTCAAACCAGAACACAGTAGTGCCTAAGCACTACTATTTGGCGGCAGAATATTGGACACTGCGGTGGTACCTACCTAGCCGGCCTCTTGCAACAAAAGACCTACCACCAGTGTGACTGATTGCACTGGTGGAATAATCTCTGTTGTGACAGAGGTTATCCCAACAGCGGGCGATGGGGTCGTCACATCCCGACGCCTTTAAATACGATACTTCCATACAACTTTTCTACCCCCCTTTTAAACTCCTTACAACCTTTTTTCCCATTTAAAAATAGCCTATGTCCTTTCTCTGGCTCTAGACTATCTGTGTACCAAATTTCATTTGAATTTTTTCAGTAGTTTTGGCGTGAAAACGCGAAATACAGACTGAGAGACAGAGTTAATTTTGCATTTATAATATTAAGTAAGGATTTTTTCGTACACAGTACAGTACAGTACGTGACAGTTTTTAGGGTTCCGTATCCAAAGGATGCCAATGGAACTCTATGACACAGCCACCGCTGTCCGTCGGTCCGTCGTCTTCTTAGTGTACTGTATTACTACCTCTCGTTTGACGTACACTGATCTGTTAAACAGAACCAAAACACAATAATACAAAACACGTTACGTTATGGTAGAATATCTGATGCTGCGGTGGTACCTACCAAGCCGGAATGTTGCAATAAAAGACCTACCATCAGTAGAATGGTTATTTAAGTTGTCGCAACATCTACACAGTACATAAAGCAACACAACCAACGATGAGAAATTCAGAACCTGCATAACGCAATTGAAGTTGTTTAAGCATATATGGACGCAAATAAGCAATACCATGTCAACACACAAAATTGAAAAAACTCAGTTATATATGCAGAAGTGTTGGTAAATAGCTGAAGAACATTTTTCTTTAATATTTGTAGGGTTTTCAGCTTTAAAACTTCTAAAAAGCCATTTTTTAATCATGCAATATGTATTATTTTAAACGTTTTGGGTTATATTATATACGAAATATGCAGTTTGTATACTTATTTTTTGTGAAAATAAGTAAAATAACGTACATAAATCTGAATTGCCAAAAACTTGACAAATACATCAAAAAAATTCATATGAAGCAAGTTGTTCAAAATTTTCCAACGCATTTTTCTCGAAATGACATTCGTGTGGGTTGACATGTTATTGCTTATTTGCATCCATATATAACTTCCTGATATCTACCGTTTGACCGCGGCTCGTCCAGCAATAATACCCGCTTCGTACATTATGTGCTGTTGTAGAAAATCATCGTTAGAAAAACTGCTTTTCATTAAATAAATTCTAAGATATGTATATCCCCTAATCCTAGTGTTGATTCTTACTGGTCGAATAACCTAATTAGCTACCACCTAGTAAGTTACTCGAAAAAAGTGACTGCTCGCAAGCCGCACTTCGGTCAGGTGAGCAAGTGTGTTACCGATTGCATCGTGTGGGTAGACAGAGTCAGGGCGTCTACTGCTGTTCGCCTTCTGCAAAGGTAGTAGCCGCCTTCGCCTTGGACTCTACTACCACTTGTCATCTGCCCCTGCAGCAATTAAAAGAAATAACTTTCATTAATATCATAACAATCGTAACGCTTTTACGCATAATTACTTATTACTGACAAGTGACAACTTAAATCAAGTATCTTACGAGCCATGAGATTTATATGCCAGAATTTTTTCGTTCAGCACAGCTCACTCAGCTTCTGCACACCTGGATTACCCGTGACATATTACATTGTACACGGAAGCGACGGTTGATATGTCAAAAGTCGGTGTTTCACAGACTATAATATTTTTAATCAACTACAAACAGGAGTAGAAATTTTTATTCCTATGTTACGCTACAATTTTAACATTTGTAAGCTGCCTTTGATGATTATTTAAGAATTTCTGTAATAACTAACGAAACACTGAAAACTTCCAAATCAACTAAACTGAAAAAGTAAATTTACTTTGGATTATTTGTGTAAACGGCTGTTGCTGTAGGTTGTCATTTATTTTAAGTCCAATTACACTTGAATATATATATTAATTTATCATATTGTTTCGCCTATACTATTAGAGGTATCATAAAATTTGTAACTTTAAAACAAATGTAGAATGTAATCATACTAGCATCTGTCTGCGGCTCCACCTGCGTGAATATTGTTTTGTATTTTGGTACTTTTATTGCAATAGAACTAAATGATCCCCGATACTAATTTCCTTCCCCTTTTAACCCTCCTCTTTTTTTTCGCAACAAAATATGACCTACGTTTTTGTCCAAAGCCCCATCTATTTATGTACCAAAGTGCAGCGACAGATAGGATATGTAGAACTCTTTTTTTATGTAAGAAGGGCCAAACGGGCAGGAGACTCACCTGATGTTAAGCGATCACCGCCACCCATGAACATCTGCAACACCAGAGGACATGCAGGTGCGTTGCTGACTTTTAAGGAAAGAATACGCTCTTCTCTTGAAGGTTCCCAGGTCTTATCGGTTCGGAAAGACCGCCGGCGGAAGTTTGTTCCACAAAGTGTTTGTGCGAGGAAGAAAATATCTTCTAAATCGCGCTGTTGTGGATACTTTCAAAATTATAATATTAAAGTCTGAATAATAATTATTATTCCAAACTCCATAAGTCCATAGTGTAAATCAAAACCTTATAATATATCTGTGTCAACTTTCATCAATATCTGTACTGAATAGTAAATAATCTATACTGTAGCATAATATTTCAATACAACATTTTGGTCGTAGAAAACTTAAATACCTATGTATTACATTGAATCCGGTGCACACGGTGAACTCCAGTGAATAAACAGCACGCGTGAAGCCGACGGTCGGCGGTCATACAAACCGGCTGTTGGCGAAGTTAAATTGTGTTTCGCCAACCGACTGGTTGTATACTGTGCTACGCTAAATACATATGTACTATGCTGTACATAGGACATGTAAAAAAATCTTATTTCAAATACATATTATAGTCAAGTTATCAATTAAATTGACTCATGAGGCACATATGAATAATTTTGTTCTTGAATATATTTTCCATTATACAATTGAATAATCCATGAAAAAAAATAACTATAACAATTCCACACACACAAATCGTTTTCAAAAATCAATTTTTAATCAAAAAGACTCAATAGCTTAACGGTAGAAGAGCCGTTGACGCGAGTATTGCAGGATCGATTCTGACCCCTTCAGCTTTTGTCGTACCAATCCTACTCCTTACGCAATCTAGGAGCTTATTTGTAGGAGCAATAGAAATATTAGTACCTAATGACGTTTTTTGTTTATGTTACTAAGTTGGCAAGCACGCATACGGCCCTGATGGTAAGCGGTTACCGTAGCCTATGAGCACTTGCAACATTATTAGTAGATGCCACTCATGCGTTGCCAACCTCGAGTTACTGGTTATTAAATATCTTTTGCCCAGTAATTTTACTAGCCTACAGTGCCTGCTGTAAAATTCCTTCCTTCAAACAGGAACACAGTAATGCCTAAGCACTACTATTTGGCGGCAGAATATATGATACTGCGGTGGTATCTAACTTTTTTTTTTTTTTTTTTTTTTTTTTTTTTTTTTTTTTTTTTTTTTTTTACTTGGGGAAATGCATTTTACGCACCCCCGCGCCGGGACAGATGGTAAAAAGTGGCGCGGGGAGTGTGGGACTCGAGGCCATGTGCAATGGTCTTTATAAGACCTGGCCCCCATACCCAAACTAAAACCCCAAGGTCCCGTCTAGCGCCATAGTGGGACGTCGCGGGGTCGCTGGCGCATTCAACCGCGACGCCCCGGCGCTTGCCCCGAAGGGCTTCTCCTGGGGCGGCAACTTACTGCCGCCATATATACATACAATACATATTATTACATATATAAGAATATATATAAACCCCCCTGGCGCTTGCGCGCCTAGGCCTTGCGGCCTCCGCCTGGGCCGGCTTCCGGAAGTTTATTTTTCAATAAACTCAAGAAGCCGGCGATACCCCAAATATATACATATATACATAAAATATATACAAATATACAAAAACAAACCCCGGGCGCGTGGAACGCGCTTGGGCCTTTCGGCCCCCGCCTGTGCCGAGTAGCCCCAGGAAGTCGGCAAAACCCCAATATACATATATACATAAACATATACATATACATATCTACATATATACAACACCGCGCATGGGCCTTGCGGTTCGCCGGCCGACTTCCTGAGTAACCCCAGGAAGCCGGTAACCTCCACTATATACATATTTACACCGCCCGCGTAAACGCGGGTGGGCCTTGCGGCACCCACCGACCGGCTCCCGAGTCTGGACGAAGACTCGGGAAGCCGGCAACCCTGTTCGCTTCACCGGGTAGCCGAAGGTGCCTCCTGCACAATCGACTATTACTCCCGGCTACTGAGCCCCCGCGGCACGACAAGCCCAGGATACCGCAGAGTTTTACCTCTGCGGTGGGGGCGGTGGTATCTACCTAGCCGACCTCTTGCAACAAAGACCTACCACCAGTGTGTCTGATCGCACTGGTGGAATAATCTCTGCTGTGACAAAGACTAGCCCTACAGCGGGCGATGGGGTCGTCACGTCTCGACGCCGTAAAAGCATTGTTAATAGTCTTTCAAAAAAAAGAATAATAATATGTACTTTGTTAATATTCTCTATTGCCTTAATATTTCGTATTTGATATTATAATTTCCATAATAAATAAATAAATAAATAAACGCTATACACTCAACGGCCCCCATTAGGATAGTAATGTCCTGTGTTGGGGGTCCGGAAACATTCACAATGACAAGGACAAATACACCCAGACCGGAAAATATGCTTGCATGGTCAATACAAACATATTATGCTCCGAGCGGGAATCGAACCCGTGACCTGTGGCGTATAAGGCAGGTTCGCTACCGCTGCGCCACAACGTCGTCAAGAAATAAATTGCTAATTGCATTCTTAAGGAGTCGACAGCGCCTTATCAAATTCTTTGACAATCTCAGTGAAGTGAACTCGAAGCGTCATTTGCTCTTGAATTGTAATAATGAGGTTAAAAAGTTCAGGAGATTACAAAACAAAACAATTTGGGTTTATCTAATATATAAAATTCTCGTGTCACAATGTTCGTTCCCATACTCCTCCGAAACGGCTTGACCGATTCTTATGATTTTTTTATGCATATTCAGTAAGTCTGAGAATCGGCTACTATTTATTTTTCAAACCCCTAAGTGATAAGGGGTGTCCACCCCAAAATTTTAATTTTTATTTTTTGGATAAAATTTTAATTTTTATTTTTCATTATGTGGCATTGAAAAATACATACGACCCTAAATTTTCACTTTTTATCACCAACCCCTGCTTTTTAATACCATTATTAGTCAATCAAAAACTTTCACCGGGTAGAGGGCGCTGCTATCGGGTCCCAGATTTCTTTTCGGGGCAGGACAACGTCTGCCGGGCCCGCTAGTTTATAATATAAATATATAGAACACAAGGGAAAACCAAGAGAATAATTGGTTCAGTGTATACACTATAGGGACAAGTATCCCTATAGGGACAACTTGATAAATATAATAATTACCAGTCAAGTGCGTTGTGAACCACGCACAGTCGAAATTAAAGAGTTCCGCAGCTTGGTCATGTTAAGGACCTTAAAAATAATAACGAATTAAAATCGACCGCAAAAATAACTTAGTAATTTCATAGTAATTATTAAAAGTAATATGAAAAACAAATATATAGGAGCAACTTATATATCTCTAAAATTTATAGACCTATCTTCTTCAAACCAAATGTGGTTGGAAGTTCATTTGTAATTCTACAAGCTTAAATTTTTCCAGAATTTTCAAATCATAATTTAATACTTAGAGACACATTTTTTATGACTTCAGGAGCTAATATCTCAATAACTACTGACTTCATGAAAATAGTCAAAATAAACTTTATTAGTTCTTAAATCTCCTCTGCCCAGTAATTTCACTAGCGTAACTTCCTTATTATTTTAAAAGACCTATGTACAGGTATGGTTCACGTTGACATACTATGACATTTTTTTAACCCACAGTCACTTGTATAAATTCAATTCAATTTCAAATTCAAATAGTTTTATTCAACGTAAAAAGCATATAACTTATTTGTTGAAAGTCAAGATTGTACCACCGGCTCCAAAATTAATGGACTCTAAAATATGGACTGGTACCCATAATTTTCACATATTTTAGGAGTTGACATGACAAAATCGTTTAGCGGTTCATAGAATACGCCTTTTTACTAAATTTTCTATAGATAGAGCGAATAGTCTCCGAGAAAAATTACTGTGTAATACGGACATGACGAAATTATAAGAGTTCCGTTTTTTCCATTTTGGCACGGAACCCTAATATTAAAACAATTTAAACGTTAAACGTTTTGGGGCAAATAAGTATACATGCCGCCTGATAGTGAGCGGTCAGCATGGATTACGGACGCTTGCAAGAATATACAAAATCTAGTTAAAAAATATTTTTAATTTATATACAAAAAAAGTGTGTGTGTACTTATGTACACGCGTTAGAAGTTATACTTCTTTGGCGCAACAAGATAAAAATCTTTTCAAAAATTTTATCTTTCGCCTTATTCTACGTTTGTAGATAAAACGACACTAACAATAGAAAAAGGTATTTAATACATTGAAAGTTTTATTATAACGCATTTTCTAGTTAAATAAAGTTTATTTAAATATCACAAAAAAAAATGTTGACTATAGCTCACTTCAGGGTGTCGGTTTTTTGTGACGGTGTGCGCGCGTCGTAAAAATTTACTTTCATAATTTTCACCTAGCACGTGAAAAGAAGTATAACTTCAAAAACTTAAAATTAATTTATTTATCACAAATGCATTATAGAATGATAAAAAATTGTTTCTTTATCGTTGGTTTGATAATTCATAATAACATTGACAATCCAGCCACCCGCCACAGTGTCCACCACTATAACCTCTAAATCTGCAGGTTGAAGAACACTTCCAATGCTGACAACTAGACCGGGAGATCGTTGGAATTCTTATTTGTCTCTTCTGCAAGTGATGAACATCTGAAAATACAACGGTTCGAATTATATTTATTGTATTTAATCTACACTTTATTTCAGTGTGGAGTATTTTTATTACGTAGGTTATGATATAGAGTATGATTCAGAGCATTGTTTAAAGGATATTAGCATTCCTACTGCGCTTCCAAATAAACTCGTAGCTTGCCCTAGGAGTGGATAAGACAATAGCCCAAGGGGGGCATTGAACCCACAACTGTCCCTATAAAGGGGCTAAGTCGGCCCTTTTACCGTTGAGCTATTCAAGCTTTAATTAAGAAATAACAGGTTTTTATAAAATACAGTAAGTCGTCCGTATGCTCTTTAACTATAAGTACGCATATATAATAAAGCATTTTATTATATTGTTTAACTCAATTTTTAACAAATATTTTAAATAATTTAACTGCACAATATGAATAAATAAATAAACGCTGCACACTCAACAGCCGCCATTAGGAAGGTAATATCCTGTGTAGGGGGTCCCGGAAACATTCACAAGGACAAATAAACCCAGACCGGAAAATATACTTGCATGGTCAATACAAACATATTAGGCTCCAAGCGGGAATCGAACCCGCGACTTGTGGCGTTTAAGGCAGGTTCGCTACCGCTGCGCCGAACGTCTTTAATATGTTTAAGACTGTAATGTTTTAAAAATAACTTATATTTGTTTGTCTCTTTAGTATTGCATCACGGATCATCTTATTATGGTTATAATTAAGGTTTTGTCCTTTATTAATCTTGAGGTTTAACAAATAAGTTATATAATAAGTAACCCACACAACAAAGTTGATGCGGGCAAAAGAAATAATAAATATAAAAAAACTTACTTGGACTTGCGTTGCCCTCTGCGAAAGTCGCAACTACCACCATTGAAAGGACAGTAAGAACTAAACACGACCTCATGATTGTGTCTCACAAGAATAACCGAAAATTTGGGATTGAATAAGTTGTTTATATACTCCCTATTTATGTGAGGTATTTTCCTTGTATTATTATCGTAAAAGTATATTGTATATCTTATCGCTATGTTTGTAATATATTGTCACTATTACTCGGTACTAACTGCAGTGCACCCTGTTTAATGCATCGTTGGATCTTCTTCATCCTAGCATTATTCCCGTATTTTTATGTACCCAGGGTCTGCTTATTACTCTTATCCGGATGTGACAGGTTACTAGTTTTTACACGGAGCGATTGCCATCTGACCGCCGCTACCCTAAGGGCGAACCAGTAACTCATTGGATAAGAGCAATTTACTTATCGAGAGTTAACGATTATTATCCGATGTTATTGATAATAACCGAGACCGACAGCTTAACGTGCTCTCCGAGGCACGGTGGGGAGACCCACACGGGCAAACGCCCAGACCGAGACAGAAATTTTAACTAACATCTGCCCGAGCGAGAATCGAACCCGCAACCGTCGATACTAAAGGCAGACTCGCTACCCACAACGCCACAACGGTGTCTAATCGGTTTAATGCATCGTTGGATATAGTCTGGAAATGCAAGAGAGCCTTTTCTTTCCTTAAAGGTTGGCAAGGAACCTGCTTGGTTCTGGTGTTGTAAATGTTCATGGGCGGCGGTAACCGCTTAACATAAAAAAAAATTATCATTAAATTATTCTTTGCTATTCGTCGGGATATGGAAAAGTATGAAATGTAAATAGTATTTAATAAAATTAATCAATAAATTTAATTTATTGATTAATTTTATTATCAACACCATAATGTGGCTGACTAAATGTCAAATTAAAAAACATTAAATTTAATGAAACCTCAATAGCTCAAGGGTAGAAGGGCCGACTCCGCTCCGTTAACGCGATAGTCGCGGATTCGATCCTGATCCCTTTGAGCTATTGTCGTACCCACTCCTAGGGAAAGCTTCGAGCTAATATAGAGTGGCAAAAGGAATATTAGTAATGCCTTGAAAAAGCATTGCTATTGCTATTTTTAACAAAAAATAATAAAAAAATTATATCTTACGCGAGAACCGAACCCACAATCATCGTCATGCGAGAGAGACTCACTACAAGTTTATCCTTAATTTTAGACTCTCTTAGGACTGTTTTCTCGTTGATCTTATTGGAACGAAATTCCTTATCGCGCGTTGTGAAAGGGGGCTAGACGGAAAAATTCTTACGAAAAGTTGTCACGACACTTTTGCTATAGTAAGCTATTGTAAGCTGTGCGGCGTCGCATGTTTCTCTGTCTGTCTCTCTCTCTTATAGAAAGCAAGCCAGTGATTTTCGTTTCGTCTTTCTATTTCGCATTGAACTGTGGTATCGCGACGATTATTAAAATAAAAAAATAATTACTTTTTAATAATTCAATTAATTTATTTATTTAATTAATTTTATTAATAAAATTTTATTACAATTCCTTCACTAATTAATCAAAAGGAACTTCGTTCCATCCGGGTGTCCCTTGACACCGCTCAATTTTTTTATACAACTCTTCCCCACAACTCAGGTTAACTTAAGTGCTTGTGAACACAGATGTGAGTAATTTGTATACATCAGATCAAAATGTGTTATTACTATTTAAATAAACGTTAGAAAATCAACAGCCCCCATTAAGATAGCAAAACCACTCTGGAACATCTACTGAACCGTGAGCGGGAATCGAAAAAATACTACATCGATTTAGAGTTGAATTCCTCCTCCTCACTTCGATCGTGACCACCTCTGCGCAGCAAGAGTTTATTGCGGCTTATTCGACGCCATCTATTCCTGTCTGCCGAGTTTAGAGCATCATATACCGTGGTTTCAAGAGTGGTGCAGATCTGGAGGTTGAGTTGAACTATAAGTGCCTTTTCACACGTGCTGGTTGCCAAGTATCCGGCGCCGAGTGTCGCTCTTTTTGCTTTCACACGACCCAATTTTGAATTAAGTAGCACAGACGCACAGTGGTGAATCCGGTGTACACCCGGTGACCGCTAAATTTACGCCGTACACGTGTGAGAGCTGCCATACGTGCCCATACGCTTCGTTACCGGATACCCGGCACTGGCTACCCGTCAACCGGCACGAGTGAAAAGGCACTAATCGTTGTCAATAACATATATATTACTACTAGACTGCATAAAATTAGTAACTCTTTTAAGGGTAACTGTATACGGTTTTACAATAGGATCCCAGAAAGCGTTCTAAACTTTCTATAAATAAATTAAAAAAAATATCAAACAACGTTTGTGTGGTAAAGGCTATTATAAAATTGGTGAATACCTTGAGGACACCACGCCTTGGGAATGAGACAGTCACTCCAGTCTTTTCAGTGATTGTAATATGTAAACTAATATCACTTAAAAAAATACATTAAAAAAAGATAAAACTCCTGAGTTTGTTTCGCCAGTTCTTCTCAGGTAGAGGTTTAACTTTGGAGCCGGTGGTTGAATCTGACTTTCAACAAATAAGTGTAATGCTTTTTATGTTGAAAAAAAAAAACTGATTTGATTTGATTTGATTTGATATATGTACCAAACCATCAATAACATCGTAACAAAATACATATATATGTATCAAAACCATCAACGTAACAAAATGGACGCAGTCAAAATAGAAATGTATTTTGATAGCTTGTACCACGCCCACTACCATCTGTGATTGGCAGATAGCAAAAAAATAATAGTGTAGTATTGATTTTGTTACGGCCTTCAATCTGTAATGATTTTATTTGTAGATATGATGATGTATGTACGTTTATTAGTGCGTTAGTGTATATTATACGTATTTTCAATGATTTAAAGAGTGCTATTATAATAATTTTCTTAACTCGTATTTAAGAAAAAGTCTTTTTTGTAGTAGAAGAGCCATGCTTCTCTCAGCACAAATGTCCCGGACCCACTGAGGAAGTACTATCCTTTCTTAGAAAATCGGATAACAATGGGACTACTTTGGGTGCACACCCAAACATTCAAACAAACAAAGAATTATCTAAATCGGTGCGACCGTCTTCGAATGATCTGGTAACAAACATAAAAAAACATAGGGTAAAATTGATAACTTGATTCTTTTTGAAGTCGGTTGAAAATACAATTGCTAATTTCTAAATATGATGATCATAAGTTTAACTCAATTATTGTTTTTTTTTTATGTTACAAATTGGCAAACAAGCATACGGCCCACCTGATGGTAAATGGTTGCGTACCCTATGAGCGATTGCAGCACAATTAGTAGGTACTACTCACGCGTTGCCAACCTCGAGATATCGTTTCTTAAATCTCCTTTGCACAGTAATTTTACTACAGTGCCCTCCAAACTGAGACACAGAAATACCTAAACACTACTGCTTGGCGGTAGAAAATTTTACAATGCGGTGGTACCGACCTAACCGGTGTTTTGCAACAAAAGACCTACCACCTACCACCAGTGTGATTGATTGCACTGTTGGAATAATGTTTTATTCAATTATACATTGAGGTAAATTTAGTGTAAAACTAACGCCAATTTCATTTTGAAAATACACAAAGAGTATCTCAAAATTTCGAAATTTACGACTAGAAATTCACGCTACTATAAAATGCTGTTATTTATGGTTAGCTTTTTTTTACAACATTCATTCTACATATTCCAGAAACAACAATAAATCATAATACATATATCCGGCGAGCCATTTGTTATTGTTTTGGTTATCCGAACGCGAGTGGATCATACAGTATATTTCAGTAAAATGAGACAGTTGATTAATCAAACCAAAATTGAGACCCGTCAGTGTAGAAATATTTTCTGAGATAGCTTGAAAGTTTTCTCACAAATCTTGCAAAAATGTACTGTTGGACAATTCAAAAATAATTTTCACTGCCTTCTCAGTGGCTTGGATGATAAATCTATTTTTGTTTAGTGATCGTAGTTACTCTTCCTGTTCCATTTTAGGGTTTTATAGCCCTTATAATTTTGCCATGTCTGTCTGTCCGTCTGTGTTTGAAAAAAAAAGGGTGCGTATGGCAACGCGTTAGATAGGTCTTTAAAACTAATATGAAGGTCTTTATGGATTTAGTAGTGGTTGAGCTCGAACCTGCCTTAAACGCCACAGGTCGCGGGTTTGATTCTCGCTCGGAGCATATGTTTGTATTAACCATGCAGGCATATTTTCCGGTCTGGGTGTATTTATCTGTCTTTGTATGTGTTTCCGGACCCCCGACACAGGATATCACTATCCTAATACTACACGCTCATCGAACCCCGTTGAGCGTGTAGTGTAGTGTAGTGTGGTGCTATTTTTGCCACGAGAAAAACAGCAAATACATTTTCTTTCACTCTCTTCTCGAATTGCAAATTTGAACGAAAATGTCATTACATTACGCGTCTGTAATGAACATTATCACCGTGAAATATTATACTAATATCGCTGAAACCGTTACTTAAAGTACAGAAATATCATATTATATAAGATAAAATCAACTCTATTTTTTGAGTACTAAAGTTCATATTACATACATTGTTGTATGAATAGAACGTTAACGCATATCACACATCCGGATTGCTGCCTTTAACCAGGTAGAAGAGTCGAGATCGATTGGCCGTTTGTTGCCTTGCGCAGCAACGCTTTGACACAACATAAAAAAACTTAAATATTTCATCCAAAATACTTTACATACATATTTCAAAGCCGAGATTGCCCAATGAATCAGAAAAGTAAACTTCAACCGAAGGTCACGGTTCAAATCCGGACAAGCACCTTTGAGTTTTCAAGTACTTAATTTGTGTTAAAACATCGTGAAGAAATCTGCATGTATTGGAAGATATTCTTAGACATGTAATTGCTGGTGGTAGAGTTTAAAAAAGTCCGCCTGGTTAGCTACCACCATACGTTGGTGAAAAAAAAAAAATTACAAAAAAAAAAAAAGTATGCCCTCTGGTATTGCAGACGTTCATGGGCTGCGGTAGCCACTTAACATCAGTGGAGCCTCCTACCCGTTTGTCCCATCTGACCTAAGATATAATCACACATACACAGACAAAAACATGCTTGCACAGATACAGAGATAGAGGCCGACATTAAGTCTATTTTCATATTTGTTTTTATACTTCGTATTATGGGGTATAAAAGGTCATTAGATAAAACATTGAAATCCCAGGTCATGCGGGGTATCAAATTAAACAGGAAAAAGTCAGAAATATTTTTTATTCCAAACATGGGAATTCGATCATTACAAAGTATCACTTTTCCTTAGAACAGAACTTAGAACTTACAAATAAATTTATTTTAACAATAAAGATTTTACAATTTGCCAATAATTCAAAACAAACCATATTTGCCAATAATTAAAAATGTTAAATTAGCCTATAAATGGGGTATACAATTTTTATCATTTATACATAAGAATGTGTGTGAATAGAAATAAGGAACAAATTGTATACAACGTTGGCTTCCTATTTAATAAAATAAAAAATAATTCCAAATTATAACGACGACGTTGTGGCGCAGCGGTAGCGAATCTGCCTTAAGTGCCACAGGTCACGGGTTCGATTCCCGCTCGGAGCAAATGTTTGTATTGACTTTACAGGTATGTTTTCTGGTCTGGGTGTGTTGTGTCCTTGTCATTGTGAATATTTTCGGACCCCCGACACAGGATGAAACTATTGTAATGGGGCGTTTATTTATTAAAAGTAACTCTGTCTGTCTATCTGTCAAGCTTTCAAGTCCAAACCACTGAACCAATTTTGATGAAATCCGGTACAGAGATTTATTTATTTATTTATTTATTTCTCAATTTACAACTAGCCTTACAGGAGATAGACTAGTCCTTAGCAAAGGACATCGGCTACTTTTTATTGCGAGAAAAAGCTTGAAGGGATTGAAATATGGAACGAAACATTGTATGAGGAACCAATTATATCCTTAGAGTGCATAAAAGATGCAACATTAAAAATCGTTATTCACGAGTGACGCTGCGGGCATAAGCTAATCATCTGTCTCTATTCCCTATGTATGCTTAAATCTTTAAAACTACGCAACGGATTTTGATGCGGTTTTTTTAATAGATAGAGTGATTGAAGAGGAAGGTTTGTATGTATAATAACATCCATTAAATAGTGGAGAAATACTGTTATTTTTGAGCTGTCTAATGTGATTGTTTTACTAAATTTAACGCGTGCCACGCGCGGGCCACGGGTAGTAATGAATAAATCGTAACTACTGCATCGATTTTAATCATTTTTTCAGTGAATGACATACGCTATATATTTTATACCCGTCCGAAGCCGGAGCGGGCCGCTAGTTAACAATAAATATAAAATATGCAAAGTGATATGGCTATGAATAAGCTATGGAATTGATGTTCCAGAAATTTCTTCAGTTGTCACGATCAACTCTGTCTCTATGCACCGGAATTACTCGTGACAAATAACATCGCGCTCGGAAGCGACGGTCGGTGTGTTAAAGCGTTTAAATTATTCTCCACGATAAGAATAACTAAACCCCAAACTAACCCCTTTATGCTCCATTTCCACCCCTCTATTTCTAATTTGACTCCTGATCTCACGATAGTGCTTCCTTTTTGATTGTTATTTTGTTTTTTTGTATGTGACTAAGTTGGGAAGCAGTCATACCGCTAACCTGATGGTAAGCAGATGCCGTAGCCTATAAGCGCTTGCAACACAATTTTTAGGTGTCACTCACGCGTTGCCAACCTCAAGATATTGGTTCTTAAATCTCTTTTGCCCAGTAATTTCACTAGCCATAGTGTCCTTCAAATATAAACATAGTTATGCATAATATACCACTATTTTGTGGTAGATTATCTGACACTACGGTGGTACCTACCTAGCAGGGTTTTTGAAAAAAAGGCTGGGAATGTAGCCACTTCGCGTATTTACCTGAGCTATGTACGATAAGATGAATATTTATTAACGGCGTCGGGATGTGACGATCCCTTCGCCCGCTGTTGGGATAACCTCTGTCACAGCAAAGATTATTGCACCAGTGCAGTCAGTCACACTAGTGGTAAGTCTTTTGTTGCAAGAGGCCGGCTCGGTAGGTACCACCGCAGTGTCAAATATTCTACCGCCAAATAGTAGTGCTTAGGCATTACTGTGTTAGTGGCACTGTACGCTAGTGATATTACTGGGCAGAGGAGATTTAAGAACTAATATTTCGAAGTTGGCAACGCGAGAGTGGCACCTGCTAATGATCCTGCAAGCGCTCATAGGCTACGGAGCCCACTTACCATCAGGTAGGCCGTTTGCCAACTTGTAAGATAAAAAAAATGTCTTCATTCAGATTAGCCATATGCTTCATTAACACCTTTGGTGGTAAAAAACACAAATTTTAAAGATATTGACAATAATATATATTTTCTATAAATATTATAAAAAATATGAGTGTCAGCAAATTTCAGTTATTTAAAAAAAAAAAGAAAACGATGAATAAAAGAAAATTATATTGAAATAATTCGGAGTAGCATTTAGTTATCGTTTCATTAAAATCCATTCTATTAAAACAATTTTTTACACAAAAACTGCAGAATGGATTTCGATAAATTTGATACATAGATAACTTAATAGGTTATCATATAACAAAAATAACATGAGTGAAACCGCTGACACAATTAGGTTACAATAAACTTTAACTAATATCCAACGATTCATTAGACAGGGTGAACTGAAGTTAAAACCGAGCAATAATGGCAATATGTTACAAACATAGCGATAAACTTTTAAGACAGTAATACAAGTAAAACTCCTCATATAAATATGGACAATCTAAACAACTTAGTTAATTCCAAATTTTCGATCATTCATAGATTCTTTCCTTAAAGATCGGCACCTGCATGCTTGCATGGTGTTGCAGATGTTCATGGGCGGCGCTTAACATCAGGTGAGCCTCCTGCCCGTTTGCCCCTTTCACATAAAAAAAACATTTGATTTTTAGTAGAAATATTACTTTATCGTAAACATTTTGGAACATTTAGATGCAAACCAACATGTAAAATAGAATCCGTTGCACACGGCACACTTGTATGCCGAATAAACAGACTACCTAGAGCCGGCGGGCATCGCCCAAACCAGCGGTTGACGAACTTAAATTGTGTTTCCAAGCCGACTGTTTGCTATACAAATTGAGTCGTAAATGTAAAATGTATATCAAAAGCCTTCATTGAAATTTCAATTATTTACAGAGGGTTTATCTTTTCCAAAAATAGCTGGCATTACTAGGTAAAACTTAATAAATGATACAGCAAAAAAATTTTTTTTTATTTCATGACGGTTGGCAAACAATCATACGGTCCGCCTGATGGTAAGCAGTCACCGTGACCTATGAACGCTTGCGATCATGTGCGTTGCCAACCCAAGGGATAGGACGGAAGGAATGAGATGGGAACAAAACGGAGGGAACAGAGGAGGGGTGGGAGATTGGGCCTTCAAAATTCTCACTCAGCGCACGAAACGTAACATTACTGTTCCATTACGCCGATTTTGTGTGAGAGGGGAGTGCTTCCCCGGTCGTGCCGGCACATTTGTGCTGGGTGGACTATGGCTCTACTACTACGGTAACTAGACATTTTTTTTTTTTTTAATATTAGCAATGCTTTCTCAAGGCATTACTTATATTTCTATTGTCCCTCCAAATGTGCTCGAAGCTTGAGCTAGAAGTGGGTACGACAAAGGCCTTAGGGAGGGTCAAGACCAAACCTGCGTCTTTCGTGTTAACGGAGCAGAGTCGGCCCTTCCACCGTTGAGCAACACTCTTCTACCGTTTAGTAAAACGACATTTATTGTTTAACAATGAATTGGAGGCCTCAATATCCAATTCAATGCTAAAGTTCATTGTTAGGGAAACCCATCAGAATTTGTACGGTCCCTTTGACTTTCCATCCCAAGACACTATCGTAAGGCTAGTGATAAGAACTAAATACAATTACTTTCAAACACACACATAAGAACACACACAAACTCTCATACACATACTTTTAAAATCTCATCATACTTATATGTCACATTAATTTTTTATAGTTTTTTGTCTTTTACAGTTTTTTTTTAACTTTTTCTTAACCATTGTACACTTTTATGTACCTTACTGCTTGTGTGTTAGTCTGAATAATTATTACGGAAGAGCGGAGTTTTCCTAGCACAAGTAAAATCTTTGCTTAAAAGGAAATTCCAAACAGAACTATGTGTAGACTAATTTTACGAAATAAAGATTATATATTTTTAGGGTTCCGTAGCCAAATGGCAAAAACGGAACCCTTATAGTTTCGTCATGTCCGTCTGTCCGTCCGCCCGTCTGTCCGTCCGCCCGTCTGTCCGTCTGTCCGTCTGCCCGTCTGTCCGTCTGTCCGTCTGTCCGTCTGTCCGTCTGTCCGTCTGTCCGTCTGTCCGTCTGTCCGTCTGTCCGTCTGTCCGTCTGTCCATCTGTCCGTCTGTCCGTCTGTCCGTCTGTCCGTCTGTCCGTCTGTCCGTCTGTCCGTCTGTCCGTCTGTCCGTCTGTCCGTCTGTCCGTCTGTCCGTCTGTCCGTCTGTCCGTCTGTCCGTCTGTCCGTCTGTCCGTCTGTCCGTCTGTCCGTCTGTCCGTCTGTCCGTCTGTCCGTCTGTCCGTCTGTCCGTCTGTCCGTCTGTCCGTCTGTCCGTCTGTCCGTCTGTCCGTCTGTCCGTCTGTCCGTCTGTCCGTCTGTCCGTCTGTCCGTCTGTCCGTCTGTCCGTCTGTCCGTCTGTCCGTCTGTCCGTCTGTCCGTCTGTCCGTCTGTCCGTCTGTCCGTCTGTCCGTCTGTCCGTCTGTCCGTCTGTCCGTCTGTCCGTCCGTCCGTTCGTCCGTCCGTCCGTCCGTCCGTCCGTCTGTCCGTCCGTCTGTCCGTCTGTCCGTCTGTCCGTCTGTCCGTCTGTCCGTCTGTCCGTCTGTCCGTCTGTCCGTCTGTCCGTCTGTCCGTCTGTCCGTCTGTCCGTCTGTCCGTCTGTCCGTCTGTCCGTCTGTCCGTCTGTCCGTCTGTCCGTCTGTCCGTCTGTCCGTCTGTCCGTCTGTCCGTCTGTCCGTCTGTCCGTCTGTCCGTCTGTCCGTCTGTCCGTCTGTCCGTCTGTCCGTCTGTCCGTCCGTCCGTCCGTCCATATGTCACAGTCATTTTTCTCGGAGACCATAGGCTCTATCTATACGAAATTTGCTACATAGGTGTATTCTATGAACCGCACAACGATTCTGCAATGAAATCTTAAAATATAAAAGAACTAAGGATAGCAGTCCATACATGTAACTGAGAGTTGAAAAAAAAATATCAACGTATGTCAACGAGTGAGATATCTTTGGAAAGGTCTTTCAAAATCATAAGGAGTATTGATTTTGACTTTTTTCATTTAGTCAGTAGTTGTTGAGACTAACAACTAACTAACTGAACTAAATAAAATTCTGGAAAAATTTCAGCTTATAGGACATCAAATTCACATTTTGTTTGAAGGAGATAGGTCTACAAATTTAAGACATATATAAGCTTTCCCCATAACTTTGTTTTTAATATAACTTTTAATACTTACTATGAAATTCACCAACCTATTTTTGCAGTCAATTTTAATTCGTTATTATTTTTAAAGGCCTTAAGATTCTTCATTTAGTTTCAACTGTGCGTGGTCTACAACGCACTTGACTGCTAATTATTTCATTTATTGCTAAGTCGTATTTCAAATTGTTAACCTACTTTACTAAAGATATAATACATCTAAAGCAATCTAAATACTTGGTAAATTTCATTAAAAGTATACCATTAAGAAGAAGTCCAAGTAACACTGAAATTGCAGATAGTAAGCGTGTAGTCGTGAGAGGGGGATAAATTAACTTGTCTAACTGCACTCGGTTGCCGTTGTTGGTTTCAGCACTACTACTTTATTCCACTGTAAAATTAAAAATATATTTTACGCTTTAATACTAATGCACTTTTATATTGTATACATGTAGTATCGTTTGCTACCCTTATTTTTTATATTTTAGAATTTCATAACAAAAACGTGCAGTGGTTCATAGAATACACCTATTCACTATATTTCGTATCGATAGACGTAATAGTCTTTGAGTAAAAAGACATATAGATGGACATTTCTCCGGCGTCGGGATGTGACGACCCCATCGCCCGCTGTTGGGATAACCTCTGTCACAGCAGAGATTATTCCACCAGTGCAATCAGTCACACTGGTGGTAGGTCTTTTGATGCAAGAGGCCGGCTAGGTAGGTACCACCGCAGTGTCAAATATTCTGCCGCCAAATAGTAGTGCTTAGGTACTACTGTTCCGGTTTGGAGGGCACTTTACGCTAGTGAAATTACTGGGTGGACGAGATTTAAGAACTAATATCTCGAGGTTGGCAACGCGTGAGTGGCACCTACTAATGGTGCTGCAAGCGCTCATAGGCTACGGCAATCACTTACCATCAGGTGGGCCGTATGCTTGTTTGCCAACTTGTAACATAAAAAAAAAAAAAAAAACATGAGGGTTCTGTTTTTGCTATTTGGCTACGGAACCCAAAAAAAATTAAGAGTGTATATAACTATATATCAAATTAAATTAAATGAAATTTACAAAATAGTAAATTCAAAACTCTTTCGTATCGCTTTTTCTTTTGTTTTACCTTCATCTTCTTTTTATGAGTGTCAGTCATTCAGGACAAAGCCTTTTATATATATATAGATTACAGTCACAATAACAGGAAAACGCTTAATGATAAACAACTCATAGCCTTAATACAATAAAGAACCTACTTGAGATTTCTCAAAAGTAACGCGTGAGCAAACAGTAATGAGTTATTATCGGAATGCTTATCAGGAAAATTATTCACATTCGTAACATAAAGCTTGCATTTAATACAAATAAATAGTTAACGGTATTAATTAATGTTCTCATATGTCGTGTTTATTTCCTTTATTTTTTACGCCTATTGGAGTAAGGGATTCCCTGAGCTTCGTGTGTGCGCTGGTTTTATTGTACACAAGAATACCTGATTGCAATATCCAACGATGTATTACTAAGAGCGAAGTGTAGTAACAATCTAACAATAATAGCAATGTATTAGTAACACAGCGATAAGATGCACAAGGTACTTGACTTATGCGATAGTAATACAAGCAAAACATCTCATATAAATAGGGAATGTATAAACACTTTAGTTAATACTACTTTTGCACACATTCTTGTAAGACGGAAAAATGAAGGCTTGTTTAGTTCTTGCTGTCTTGTTAGTGGTGGCGGTGGCCACTTTCGTGAAGCGACGAAAGTCCAAGTAAGTTTTTAATTACATATTATTAAAATTAAATTATTCATCAGCGGTAGCAGTTCTGAAAAAGAATATGTGGTATATTTTTTTTTAATTAATCATTTCAATGCGATATTATTTTAATCCGTCTACGCCCAAAAACTTTACCTACCGTCATATTATCAAATGTCACAAATCTCATTATAATTTAAGAAGCTTTTCCCGATTTTATTGAAACATACAAACATTCATAGAAAGAATACAAACGGACAGAAGTTCCTAATTTTTTTTTTTAAATGTAAAAAGTTTGGTAGCGGTTTTCACGCTAACCTTAGCTTACCTCTCAGTTACTTTGAAGTGTTCCATTGTATCATCTATCTTAAAAAATTTGGTCCGATCACTACAAAATTTAACCCTATATAATACGAAAATATCGCGAGATACACAAAGCGAAACCGAGAACCTATAAATTATTTTCAAAATACAAATACGTTTCTTTCAGATGTACATAACTTGGAGAAGAGGCAGATAGGTATTCCATCGATATCCCGGGCCAGTTGCCAGCTTTGGGAATGTTCGTCAAACTGCAGATCTAGAGGTTACAAGGGCGGATACTGCGCAGGAATGATAGGTTGCCGATGCTATTAATGGCTTTGATAATCCATTAAAAAAACAAAAATAAACAAAAAAAAAATTATCATTCATTATGACAGTATTTTCGCCTCAAAAATTTTTATTATCGTTTATAGTTAATGGCTTTTCTATATTTTTCTTACAAATATTCTGAGTGTACTTATTGTGATAAATAAATTGGTGTAAATTATACCTTTTCTTTATTTATTTGTAGCGGTTCCTACTCTTTACCTTAATATCTCTCTGATGGTAAAAAGATGGTAAAAAAGTCTATGGTGGTCAATCTATCTCCCTCGTAAATCCTCTGATTAGACAGCCTAGTATCTATACAGACAGAGATGACAAACTGACTAAAGTAAGGCGACCTAAGCACGTCATACGAGACCATATTAGACAATGTTCCACATACAGCTAAAACACGCACACAACACCGTCCTCACCGGCGAAGACGAAGTCTCTCGTTCCACACGACGCGACGAATTTTTCCCTTATTCTTGAACACATATGGCTGGAAAGATACTATACATTGAAACTTCTATTAAAGGACAATTATTATTCCCGCTTATGGCAGATGTATTAACCATACAGACATGTATTCTGATCTGGGTAGTAGCTGGGACCCATCTAAAAGCAACAGCCTCTTGATGTCCCACTACTGGGCAAAAGCCTTCTCTCCTATCAAGGAGAATTTAGAGCTTATTCCACTACGCTGCTCCACTGCGAAGATGAATTTGAAACACAAATTAAGTACATGAAAATTCTGCTTACCCGGATTTGAACTCGTGACCTTCGGTTAAAGTCTACGTTTTCTATCCACTGGCTACTAATACTAAGAAGAAGAAGATATAGTGTGCTTAAATTAGATATTAATATTACAGTTATAAAAGAGCAGTGAATCCTATCACAAGCAACATCTTGCTTATAAGGATACTCCATTAACACCCTACAAGGTGGACAGATGACCTGGTAAGGGTCGCGGGAATCCGCTGGATGCGGGTGGCGCAGGATCGCTCATTGTGGCGCTCTTTGGGGGAGGCCTATGTCCAGCAGTGGACGTCCTTTGGCTGACATGATGATGATGATGATGATACCCTTGTTTATATTGCAACACAAATAAAAGAAATGAACTATTTATTTTTAATTAAGGAATCTGAGATAAATTTATTGGTTATGATAAGCCTATATACTGATTTAATTATTCTATGTTTATAAGTGAACATTTTAACTGTATTACAACTTTGACTATCCGTGCGTTACATATAAGGCATTTTGTATCTGGAGGTGACGTCCGCGTATATATAATGCGTGTTGAAGTTCTGGCGTTCAATACAATTCCATAGTTTTTACCGGCGTCGGGATGTGACGACCCCATCGCCCGCTGTTGGGATAACCTCTGTCACAGCAGAGATTATTCCACCAGTGCAATCAGTCATACTGGTGGTAGGTCTTTTGTTGCAAGAGGCCGGCTAGGTAGGTACCACCACAGTGTCAAATATTCTGCCGCCAAATAGTAGTGCCTAGGCATTACTGAGTTCCGGTTTGAAGGGCACTGTACGCTAGTGAAATTACTGGGCGGACGAGATTTAAGAACTAATATCTCGAGGTTGGCAACGCGTTAGTGGCACCTACTACTGGTGCTGCAAGCACTCATAGACTACGGCAACAATTTACCATCAGGTGGGCCGTATGCTTGTTTGCCAACTTGTAACATAAAATAAAAAAAAAGCTATTTAGATCTATACATTCGCAGCTACAATTGGCAAACAATTGTATAACACTTTTTCGTTCCCATTCGTGTAATTTAACTATAAAGTTTTCAGCTTGCTTAGATTTCGGATATAGGAAAAAAAATGTTAGTTCTACATATCGTAATTGTTTTTTAAAATTGGTTTCATACTTTGTATGGTACCAGTTGATAAAAAAGCTGTAGTCCGCTCTTCTAAGAGATCAATTGCTTCTGCGTCGGTTTCGAAGATAGAAAGCTGTTGGAAATAGTTTTTTATTATTATTTTTGTAATTCGTAACAAAAAAAAAACTGGCTAAAACTCACGTTCAATCTGTTTAGGTACTGACTAGTTTCGGACCCATCGGAGGAGCTTCATCAGGGTAAGTGATCGCGTTTTAAGCGTTAGATTTATATTATATATTATAAAAAATTGGATTAATGCTTTATTTATTTATTTAAGTATATTGATCATAAATTTATTTAAGTATCTTTATTTTATAGAATATGTACGCGTATGTGTAAGTAATAAAATGTTTTAACAGAAACTCTCACAGCCCGTCATATATTAAAAACAGGTTGCCATTGAAAATCAGCTTTAGGTGCATTCATTTCACCTAAAATATGCTGAATGGCACACCTTTTTAGGACACGCAATGTTGCTGTTGTTTTTGATACATGTGTAGTGTTATTATTGATTCTTTTTTTTTGTTGTTTACAATAGGTTACATTCTTAATTTTTTATTTGTTTTTCTTTTTTTTTTTTTTTATTCTTAAATTTTTTCTGCTTTTTTTTTAACATTGTCCATGCTTTTAAATTGTTTTACATTTTATTATTAGTTCATTTTTTATTTTTATTATTTTGTTTTTTTGCGTGTCCAAAATAAAGTTTTCTTTCTTTCTTTCTTTCTTTCTTTCTTTCTTTAGATTTACATTAATTTAAAGAATGTCTAACGATAGCTTTAGTAATTTTAATACTTTAGTTAATTTACTATGTCGGCTGTTATTGGAAGTACTGATTTATTTATTTATATACAAGGTGATCCTTAAAGGGCACAGTCTGTTTCGTTTCGTGTTTTTTTTTAACTTTCTTGATAAGTAGAATTTATTTTGAACTAATAGCTTAAAATGGTCTTGATCTTACAAGTAATAATAATTCACTACATTAATATAAGCCAAATGTGAATGCAGAATTTCAATTAATACAAGTAAATTAAACAAATCAACTTATATTATTATTCGCGATTTTGTTTATTTTCTTCACTTTGATGTCATCACTACGTAGTATAAAATAAAGTCGCTTTCTCTATCCCTATGTATGCTTAAATCTTTAAAACTACGCAACGGATTTTGATGCGGTTTTTAATAGATAGAGTGATTGAAGAGGAAGGTTTATAAGTATCAAAATAGTGGAGAAAAACCATTTTTTTTTTTTTGAGGTTTCTAATGTGATGTCGTAAATAATTACATTTAGCGTGCGGGCCACGGCCAGTAATGAATAAATCAAAACTACTGGATCGATTTTAATAATTTTTTCAGTGAATGACATAGGCTTTAAATTTTATACCCGTGCGAAGCCGGAGAGGGCCGCTGGTACTGTTATAACTCGGTGTTACGTTTATCAGTAAATTAAACTATTGTGTATAAAATTAGTGATATTTACAGTTTAATGAGTAACAATAACAATAAAATAAATGTTTATCTCTTTTTATATGAAGTTCTAAAAGTACTTGATTTCATGATTTTTCAAAATCTTTAAACGGCAGTAGAGAGCTAAAAGTAGGTTACAATATTTTTTAATTATTTTTTTATTTAATTTATAATACAATACGACATTCTATTGCTATTCATAACCCATAAGACATACGCCCAGACCGAAATAGATATTTGTAAGATCAATGAAAACATCTGTAAGAGCGGGAATCGAACCTGCAACTGTCGAAAGCAGACTCGCTACCCACAATGCCACAACTGTGTCAATTTAAGTACATTATAATTATAATGAAAAAAAAAATTACATTTTTAAACAGTGAGTAATACTGAGGTACCTCCCATTATTTTAATTCTCAACCAATACGTAAATGAATCATTCTATTTATCACAAACGCCGTCGGGGAGTCCCTTTCGCGTTTGCGACGACTCAAGGAGGTCATGTCCCAGTTGCTGATACCAAGTGATATTGATTGACCAATGAGTAATTGACTTGCGGTTCAACCTAGATTTCCGTCACTCTTAGACTAAAAAGCGTATAATTTGATTGTAAAACCAACAAACCGCTTTCTTAAAAGGCTTTTGCTTGATAGTGATAACGGCAACAGGTAGACGTTTGAAATATTCACAGAATATTTAAGAGGGGCTCTCATATAACAAACGTAATTTTTTGCCGTTTTATAGATAATGGTACGCAACACTTCGTGCATGAGTCCAACTCACACTTGGCTGGTTTATTTTAATATACTTCTGATCATTTCATTTGTATCCTTATATTGTAATAATCCCACTTTCTATCACAGAGGAATAAAATTAAGTTTGCATTTGCTAAAATTAATAAAGTATTCTATATCAGTTTTTCAAACGTTTTTTCTTTATGTAAGAGAGGGCAAACGGGCAGGAGGCTAAACTGATTTTAAGCGATCATCGCCGCGCATGAACATGAGGGCATCCAGGTGCGTTGCCCAACTTTAAGGAAAGAAGAAGCTTTTGTCTTGATGGTTTCCAGGTCGTATGGGATCGAAAATGCTTCTGTTTACGTATTACGACGACACCATATTTAAAATGTTACAAATTTTTCCAGCATTATTTCGATGATTTATTGCGACTAAATATTTCGTACATTATTATTAATACTTAATAATAAAAATATATAATACAAAACAATCATTAATCACATATGATTTTTATTGCAAAAATTCCGAGAATAACAGAAGATTACCTAAATATGGAACAAACTCTCGCACAAGTGGAACTCGGGTAAACAATAACATACCATCTCTAATCTTATCACAGTAATTCAAACAAATTTCAAACAAAACAAGAGCGGACAGTTAACAAAAGATTTGCAGCTTTGCATTCATAATGTTATGGTTCCGATTTGTATAACGCATGTATAAATTTATCACTTGCAATTCTGTGTCAGGGAAATTGACTCCGGGTATTCCCTGCGAGTCTAAAGCTTTCTGTGTCCAGCTTTCTAGCGTTATACGTAAAATACAATAACCATTGCTCTTTTAGGTGGATACAGCTTAACATTTCTCAAACGCTTGCAGCAACAGTTTTGATACATAGCAACAAAATTGTTCAAAAATGTGCTTGTTGTATATTAAAGGAATATGAGGGCACTGCATGCTTGTATAAATAAGTTGCTCAGAGAACTCCTTTCACAGTAAAATTGTGTGATTTAATCATGAAGACGTGTTTAGTTTTAGCTGTCTTGTTATTAACCTTTGTGGCTATCGGTCAAAGTGATACTGAAAGTTAGTAGTAATAAATTTATTCATTGTTATTATTACTGATAACCGGGACTCTGGAAGGGAATTTGCTTGAAATGTCTTATCCCGTTATGGTCTCGTCTCGTTCAAAGTATATTTTCATATACGCCGCATGGAATAAAATTACCACCATTGTGGCACAGCACTAATCAGATCTTGCCTTAAACGGTCTTTGGTTCGATTCCCGATTGCTACACGGTCCGGGGTGTTGGACTTGTATTTGTGTGTTTTTGAAATCCCAATTATAGGATAACGACAGGATGGTAATATTCCGTTATTACTGTCCTAATTGCGTTAATTTTTTTTTTTTTCGGAATGTGTATTGCTGTTGGCCCTACTGGCCTTGACAGCGTCAACGAGCGGGAGGGCCGAGTACAGAATCTCAGCCGTGATAAACGGGCAGCCCTCACGGGGGCTCAAATTTGATTTCGTCCTTATGGTGCCTCCTGCGAAGCCGAACCACGGCTAAGGACGTCATCGGAGATGGGCGTTAATTACTCAATAATATAAGTAACGAAAGAAATTTAAACAGACTAATCTATTAGTTTCTGAGATTAGCGCATACAAACAATCGTTACCCTTCTTCTTCTTCTTATCGAGTGATTAGTCGTCTATCTTGTGTTAGAGTTGTTCAGGTAGCCCGTCGCTTCTGACTTGACTTATCGACTATTATCAAATTGATAGCACCCAGGACCTACTGCTTACGTGTTCTCTGAAGCACGGAGACGCTCAGTTGGAATATCACTGTGCGGTCACCCATCCATTGACTGACAGCGCCTAAAGTAACTTAACCCACCGATCGTTTACCGATCAGTGAGCGCACCAGGCTATGAGAGTCTAGCCACCGTTATTATACTATTAAAGAAATACAATATATTGCAATTGAGTGAACCGATAAAACTTTTATTTAATAAATTCCCAAGGATAAAATACAAAAGTAAACTTTATAGGATAACAATTGAACCGTCTTTATTTACAGGTCCCGTCCACAACGTGCAGGAGAGGCAAATAACAAAGCGGGTAACGATAAACGTGAAACCACCCCCTGGTTGTATATTTTACGAGTGCATTGCTAGGTGCAAACAGCGTGGTTACAAAAGCGGTGGATACTGCACCATCAATGGATGCCAATGCTTGCGATAAAACCTTAAGATCAATATTACAAAATGCATTCTCGAGTATTGAACAGACTTTGCCTTTAAATAAATAAAATAAAATAAATATGAAATAGAAGAGAAAAATGTTATTACATTAGTTATAGAAGTGCTTTCAACAGTATAAATTCAGAATTGAGGACGTCACATTTTTATTATTGTTATGAGAATTTTATAAAATGCTTGATTTTTAAATTTTAAATCCTAAATAGCATGTTTATGAAAATGACTGTAGTTTTTAAAAGAAAATCTAAGTTACTTGTTTTTACTTAATAGTTTGTTTTACCCTAGAAAAGATTCGAAATATGTATTTTTTTTTATATCATGACGGTTGGCAAATATACATGCAGTCCGCCTGATGGTAAGCAGTCACCGCAACCTATGAACGCTTACTTAATGTATCACAACCGCGTTGCGACCCTAAGGAACAGGAAGGAAGGGATGAGAATGGATAAAATGAAGGGAACAGAGGGGGTGGGAGATTGGACCTACGGCGCTCTCACTCATCGCACGACACGCAACAGTACCTACTCACACCGTTACTTTACGCTGATTTTCTGTGAGAGTGTAGTACTCCCCCGGTCGAGCCGGCCCTTTTGTTCTTACATAGCTCTACTACCGTTGTACGTGAAACATAAACTTTATATCATTACTAAATAATGACTGTCTTTAATCTGTCGTAATAACTTATTTAATCAATTGAAATCAGTCAATCAAATAAAAAAAGAGAGGTTGGACGGTCAGGAGACTCACCTGATGTTAAGAGATTACCGCCCATGAGAATCTGCCACACCAGAGGGCAGACAGATGCGTTGCTGTCCTTTTTTTAAGATACAATTGGTTATACTCTAACCTCGAAAAGCGGCTGAGGGGTAGACACTTCACGAGCTTTTCACCTACGTAAGGTGGTAGCTAACCAGGCTAGCCTTTTTAGCCCTACCTTACCTACATTTACTTACACGGCATGCAAGTTTCCTCACGATATTTTCTTTCACCGTTAACTACGTGATAAATTGGAAACACCAATAATTAAATGTTTACGTTTACTTTTATTTCTTATCTAAACTATTTTTAAAACAATATTTTACCTGTCTTCCGAAGCACGTTAAGCATGGTCAGTAGAAACACCACCGGTTGGTTACTCATCCATATATTGCCAGCGCCTAAAGATGCTTAACTCACTGGACATTTACGGACCAATGTATAGAACCCATGTGAGCGTTTCCGTTTTGCTGTTTATTAGCATGATGCGTAAAAAATCTCTAAGTAATATTGAAAATTGAAATCCTTTAAATAAAATCGATGATTCAATTTAATTTATTTTCATTAAAAAGTCCCGCGGTGATGAGAGTTTAAATAACAAACATAATAGTTCTTGAATTCTTGTCTTATTTATAGTTCTACATTCCTAAACACCCCGCGTTAAATTAAGATTATAAGCCTGTTTTGTACGCCACCCCACTCATGTCGCCTGCCATTATTCTCCAAGTTATTCTCGCTTTGCGTAGTTGCCTACAGTTTCCTAGATTGGCTGTCAACGTTTATGGCTCGTAAGGTCGTAGCGTAACACTATGTAGCCCAACCTCAATAAATCTCAACATTTAATTTCAAGGTTTTTTCCATTACAGGAAAAAACAGGAATAAAACCTAGTAAATTATATTATAAGACGATTTTCTTGACAATCGAACCGTCGAAATTGAACAAAAAAATGTGCGGTCGGAGGACCCCGTCAGGAACGAAGTTTTACCTTACGTTTTTCTTCAGCTCCGAATGTAATTTGAAATGAAATCTATATATTTAAATAGGTCATATGATAAAAAGAGACAGGAACAAAGAGAGAGAGAGAGAGTTGCGCACCCAGTTGAGCTGCGGCCGCTGCACTCACTTGCTCGTTTGCTCAATTGCTTGTAGTAGGCTCGATACATACACGCACATACACACAGCATACAGCATTTCGTTACGCATTAAGGAACTTCGTTTCAAAAAGTATTTTTTATTTTAGTAACGTGTTTATAACAATAATATTGCTTAAATACTGAAATCAAAAAACACTTATCTTATTAATATTGGTGACCAATATTTGTTCACACAAAACAATAGAAGCAGACTGTATTGCACATACATTATTTAACAGCATTTCACATAGTAACGCTGTCTGTGTGGTTTGCATGTAGGTAATTATAGTAATTATAGTAGGCCTAGGTGCGAGAGCTAAGCCAAAATTTAATATTTACTTAACTGTAAAATAGATTTTAGGTTAAACATATAAACTTTCGAACATTATAAATGTTATAATGTTTGGTTTAACATAAAATACTTTAAGTCAAGAACCTTTTTATATCATGAAATTATACGTAAGTTCTTGGTTGGGATTTTTAATAACGATTTCCCTTAAAACGAAAATGAAGTAAAAATTATGATTCAATTTTTATACCATTGTCCCAGCCATTCTGACAATGTCAGATAAGCAATCCATTAAAAATCGTATTCAGATTTGAAAGGAATACATAAAAAAGTTCACTTAAATGAAGGAACTCGTACTTTTTCAGTTAAAAATAATTTATAATAATAAAGTTTATGGACAACCAATATATTTCCAATTAAAAACTCAGATAACAAATATAATTTTTTTTCAGAATTCTAAAAATACGTAGTTATTTTTATTATAATCCAAGTAAATAAACGGTTAAGAACTTAACATCACTTTAATAATAAAAATTTGGTCTCTTATTTTGTAACTTTACATGGCCGAAGACAAACTCATGAACTTAAGTACGATCAAATCTTATTTTTTAAATGTATAGGCCAGCGCTTGACTGTTATCACACTGATGTGAAGTGATGATACAGCTTAAGGTGGAGTTCACTCTAGGTTTGAAGGTATGTAGGTAGGACATTGTAAGTGGTGGGGAAGACAGAGGTCGGCAGGCTATTCCCGACCTTTGCGGTGCGTACCAAGAAGGAGGAAGCAAAATCGATTAATAATTAATTATTATTGAAAAATATGACTAATCTATTGGATATCAATAATTGCTTGCAATGTTAAATTAATTAAGAGTCGATTGACATAAAAAACAGCAGCTTGATTTAATAATCAATATGATAATTCATATTCTTCACGCAAAAATAGATACTCGTATCTCAGGCGTTTTAAGGCCATACGGGCTAAGACAATAGGCTATGGTCTAGGTCCTCTAGTGTTTGTGTGAGCTGGGAATCAAATCGGTTGATCACCAACAACAAACTAGTTTTCTATGTCCAACTGTAAATTATGTTTTGTTAGTACAAAACCCACATCTAAAACTTACCTATTTTCACTAAGTTGTAAGGTTTCGAAAAGTATTTCGGTAGTGATGTCGGAGCGATAATCTTTGTCATATTTAAAATATTTGTAATAACGCTTTTTTTACCTGTACCGTAAAAGTAAGCCTGTAATACAAGCTTTGAACAATAACTTGGATCCAAAGTATATATATCTGATGTTATTTTATAAGTTACGCTCTTAGTCTTCTCGAAACCACCACTGGGATTGTAATAGTTATGCACTGCCCATCGCGCTGCTTCATATGCCACCTCATGGTCCATGCACCGATAGACAATAACCCAGTCGTTCATTAGCTCGTCGAACCAAGAGCTCTTGCTAATTCTACGATTGGAATCCGGTGAACCATCTCGCCACCCGTGGCCAGCTTTCATTTCGAGAACCCAGTAGTCTGAGACCATAAGCGCTACGTGACCAACAAAGCCACCATCATCGCGACTAGTTATAAGGATGTCTCCTAATTTAACTGCATCTAGAAACTTTTTTTTCCTTTCAACATAATTACGTTTACTAATTTTTAAATCATGTACAGATTCCTGGGTGTCTGACAATAAACCAAAATTGTTCATAATGAGCCACTTCTCGTAATTAAGCGGGTAACTTGCATTTTTTGGTGATTGTTCTATATAAAGTTTTTTTAAATATTTTTCTTCGTCACTAACGAACGCTTCGTATGGGTATTTTTCCATATTAATTATCTTCTTGTCAACGCCGCTCATGTACGCTTTGAAACTTGACGCGTTCGAAAAAGAATAAATTTTCCCTGAAAAAATATTTGCATTTATATAAAGTCATACTATAATAGCATTACTGGAATAACCACCAGAAAACTTACAACCTTTGTTTTTTTTTTATATCATGTAGGTTGACAAACAAGCATACGGTCCGTCTAATGCTAAGCAGTCACCGGAACCTGTTAACACTTGCAGTACTTGAAGTATCACATGCGCGTTACCAACGCAAGGGATAGGATGGAGGGGAAGAGTAGGAGAAAAGGAAGGGAACAGAGGGGTGGGAGATTGGGCCTCTAACTCATCGAACAAAACGTAAGAGAGTCTACTGATACTGCTACTTTACGCCGATTTTCTTTAAGTGGGCTTGGAGGAGCGTGACTCTACTACCATTAAAAACGATGTTTTTAACGATACTTAATATACAAAATAAAAATAACCTTCGTGAATAAGTTCCTTTTGTAAATGATGACACTCAATAGCTATTTTACCAATAAGAATTTTCGAAATTATTAATATACTAAATAATTTATTTTCAATCATAATCCAAGTCGTTATTTTCTACGTAATTAATTACGATTGCGTTTTGCGAGCTAGCCAACTGGCTGCACCTGTAAATTGACTTCATGGATATTGCATTTGAATTGAATTTCCAGCGCGGGTTGTAATAATTAAAACCCATAATAAACTATAATTCACCCGCGACTGCGTCTGCAAATGCGTGTATCGAATCATTCTCCAAAACTTTTTTATGTCACGGCAAACAAGCATACGATCCGCCTGACGGTAAGTAGTCACCGCAACCTATAAATGTTAGCGATACTTGATGTATCACATGCGTTGCCAGCCTAAGAGATAGGAAGCAATGAGAAGGAAAAGGAAGGAAACGGACGGGGTGATTGATTGTGCCTCCGGCGGTTTCACCGTATCCTCTATGAGAGGGTAGTCACTCTCCGCTCGAGACGGAATATTTGTGGTGGGAAAAACATGACTACTAATAACAAAAATATGTTACATAAATATAAGCTATAGACTTACACCTATTTAGTAAAACCTCTGGTATCGGAAAAAATGTTATAACACTTTTCTTTGTCTAATCCGCACAGAAGGTATAACGCTCAATAAAGAACTTTATTCCAATTAACATATTTTTAACTTCGAACTGTAATTTTGAGTAAAATATTGTTCCCTTTGTTAATACATCACCGATGTTTATCGTAAGGTGATATAAATGCTACACGCGTCGTTAGTTAATACGAGGGTGGCAATTATATGTCAAACCACTAGCGGTCGTGTTTGCGGAAGCGCCTCAATTTACGCTTCATTTACATAAGCTCTTGATTTACTTCAAATGTTCTAGTCAATACTAGCTGTGCCCGCTGCCCTGCTTGCGTTCATGGGACCCTTTTGATAATTCCACGGGAATATCACACTTTTCGAGATAAAAGTATCTAGGTAAAAAACTATCTGTGTGCGACACACGGTGTCAAATTTCATCAAAACCAATTCAGTAGATTTTGCTTAAAACGGTTAAAATAATTTATTACTCTTTTCTCATACTTAGATCACGCTGTCATTCAAATTGCAGTAACTTTTGATTGAACAGATTTTAATGAAACATTGACTAAATGTTATTCGAAAATATGCTTTATCAATTTTCTGACTTATCAATTTTTATGTTTGAATATTTTAAGTTAAAATTTTAAAGTTTCACAGTCATGCTAGCAGAGAGAACAACACACTACAACCAGAGAGATAGACATATAAAAATGATAACACTTTTAAATTTTTAGCAATTAAATTTTTTCCAAAAATCTAAAACGTACAGACAAATGAAATTGACAATTTTGCTATTATTATATATTAATACAAAAGTAAAACGAACACAATGTATAACATTTTGAAAAAGTGTTAGACAAACTTCAAATATTATTAATGTACGACGAATTGTACACTTTATTTATTGATTTTTTTTTTATTTGTTTATAATTGATATTTATTGGATAATATTATGTATGTAATTATGCCTACGTGTTAGTGTTTAAAATATTTGCATGTACGCTTATCATACTGGTACGACATGGCTAATTATTTTTTTAAACAAGTTCTCCTTTCCCAAAAGTGGCCAAATCGCTTTCAAGCGATAAGGCAGCCATTTGTACTCCCCTATTGCTTTGTTTTGTTTTTTTTTTTTCTTTTTGTGTAAAATATTACCAACAACAATATAAAAGAAATTGACTATACCTCACAGTTGTGAAGAAAGCAGTTTCATGAAAGTAGAATTGAATTATACATTTTCCGGTATCTGTACAACGAATTGGTAACAAAGCTTTCTAACAAATACATTGAAACTCCCAGTTTTCTTTTCAACTGTATCAATTCACAGCGCCACAATTGAATTGCAATGTTCTCAAAAGAACTCCAGCACTACAGTAATCTATTGATTAGAGTCTACTCGTATATCCTAACTTAATATTGAAAATGCGGAGGTGAGTTTGTTTTTTTGCTTATGACGCTTTCACGCCTAAACACCTGAACTGATTATGATAAATTTTGGTATAGATATAGATGGGACTATGGAGATGGCTATAGGGTACCTTGTGTCGCGAAAACAACACTTAAAGGATGAGAAATAGGGGATGAAATTTTGTATGGGAAACCAATAATAATTATTTATACATTGCATTAAATGGTGAATCATTAAAAATCGTTATTCAGGCGGGCGATATCGCGGGCAGAATCTTTTTATAAAAATAAATTACATATAACTCATACAAGTGAATGCTTTACAAAATTTTATTAAAAATCACTATGACACGTGATGTTCACAATATGTATTATTGATTTAGGTCTAAATTAATTAATGTATTTTTTTGATTATATAAATACATATAAAATACCTTTAAAAAATAATAAATAGTTATTTTAGTCACCAGACACAAAAAAACACAACGGAATAAGATTCCATATATCAATCTATGTAACAACTATGTCTAAGAACTAATTACACTCCGGCGGCAGTGGCACGTTCCACGATAAGAGCATCGGCCTGTGATTTTTCCTTGATTCTGACAATAACTAGGACAGTCGTAACGACAAGGATGTGAGTCTATTCTAGCTGCTTCAATGGCTGAAAAAAAAAACATGTTTAAATATAAAATTCAGATTAAAATTATATTGAAAAAACAATTCAAAGCAAAAGATAAATAGATATTTTATATAAAATAGTTTTTTCAGAAGTTCTAAGTAAAATATCGGCACCGAATTCTGAATAAAAATTATAGAAAAACTCTTTCGAACATAAAAAAGAATTTTCAAAACCCGTTTATCCGAGTTATCCTCGGACACAATTAACACTTTTATACTAAATCTAATATAAATACACAAATTGTGGCCAGCCTAGTCTCAGAGTTGTTAAGGTCGCCCGTATAGACCTCTGACTTGACTTTTCAACTATTATCAAATTGATAACAACTGCCGGGACCGAATTTTTACTTTTACGTGCGATCTAATAATAAAAAACCAAACAAACTCTAATATACGTAAAAAAGCAATCAAGCAGGGGACTTTGGTGGCATTATTGTTACTGATTTAACTTTGCCATTCCGGATTTTGCAAGCAACCTCGATTTGTATGGATTGTGGTGCTACTAGCATTAGAAACGTACACTTTAACTAGACATAGTTAAAAGCACTCAAAAGTATTTTATGTGAATGGTTCTAATTCATCTCATCCTCGGCAAGGAAATGAGTAAACTTGCATCTAAGAAAACAATTTAAATACGCATATTATTCCAATAATTAAATAAAAAAGGGAGTCGAACAGTCTGCTAAGCTCCTAATAATGAAATTAATAAGTAAGTAAACGTTAAACACTCAACGGCCTCCATTAGGATAGTTATATCCTGTCTCGGGGGTCCGGAAACATACACAAAGACAAGGATTATCACACCCAGACCAAATGCCTGTATGGTGAATACAAACATCAGCAGGATCGAACCCGCGACCTGTGGTGCTTCAGGCAGATTATAATTAATCCCTCAGTTTGGCAATTAATAGATCAATAGATTTTTATTACTTCCGAAGAGCCTGCTCCAAACGCAGTTATACAGACCGGAGAGGCCGTTGCCATTCAAGAGTTGCACATACACACAAATAATTTAAAAACTCAACCAATTAATGCACAAGACGTTCATTCGTATGCACGACAACAATAAATTATTGTACAATGTGTGGTCTTAGAAAGAAGTGTGTCAAATATGATTGCGAAGAATAGTTACGTAAAACGACCTTACTTACTGATAAGGATTTTATTCGGTTTCGTACTAATTCGCAATATTTTTATTACAATGATGAATAAATTGATTTTTTTTTATTTAACATAGCAGTGCCCGCGGCTTTGCTCGCTTTAAAGTATTATTGTGCCTGCCAACCGCCTAAAAGTTATATTTTCCTTTGATATGTCCTGCAGTTGGGTTTTTTAATACCATAAGAACCTTTAAGTATAATAAAAGTGCCAAGTTTCATTTCTAAAAATAAAAATTCTAAAATAATTTTTGAAGCCTCAATAGCTCAACGGTAGAAGGCGCGACTCCGCTCCGTTAACGCGAGAGTTACGGATTCGATCCTGACCACCTTGGGCTATTGTCGTACCCACTCCTAGCGCAAGCTTCAAGCTTATTTGGAAGGGCATACGAAAATTAGTAATGCCTTGAAAAAAGCATTGCTTTTAAAAAATAGTTTAAAAATAAATAAAAAAACGCTTTTATAGAAAATCCAAAAAGAGGTGCTTTTTAAGACATTATCGAAATCATAACCCACTCATATCTATCAATAAAATATTTCTAACTATTGACACTATGCATCACACGCTTTTGAACAATAAAATTATTATATATTTATTTTTCATTTTTAGTTGTTTTTAAATTATTAAATTGTCATCGATTCTTGATAAATATGCAAAATTTCGATTTAATCCGTCGTTTTAATAGAGGTCAAAATCATGTTCAAAGTTTCCGTTACATACATCTGAACCTAATAAAAGCGTGTTAAAAATTTATTATATAGTGGCTTTCTTACTTCCATAACAATTTAAAATAAGAAAGCTAAAATCAATTTATGGCTTTAATATGTGGTACATAATAATTTGAATGAATTGAAATCGTTATACAAATAAGTAAAGTAACTATTTTGAAATGAAAAGCAAGGTTATTTAAATATTTTCGTGTTTTGTTTCTATATTTCTCAAACATCCGTGAGAAAAACAACTAGTGGCATTGAATTGATATTTAAAACTTGATGATAAAAACTAATATTGTAAATATGAAAGTTTGTATGATTGGATGTTTATTACGCAAAAGCGGCTGAACGGATATGGATGAATTTTAGTTTACAGATACTTTATTACCAGGATTAACAAATAGGATACTTATTATCCCAAAAAAAATAGTTTCCCATGATATGTATAAACAAATTACAGGACGCATAGACTTGAGACATAGAATGGATATACATAATGTGTATATTACTGATTAGAAAAATAACTTTTGAATGGTCCGGAGTATCAACTACAGACAACCATTGTGGGGTGCTAGTAGCGAGCCTGCTTTGAACCTGGACAGTCGCGGGTTTGATTCTCATTTGGAGTAGTCGTTTATTGTAAATATCTGCTTCGATTTAGGTGGCCTTGGGAGTCTCCCCACCATGCCTCGGAGAGCAAAGTTAAAGTTGTCATAACATGTGATAATAATATTAGCCCTTGATAGGTAATTTGCTCTTATCCAATGAGGTAATGATTCGCCCTTAGGGTTGTGGAGGTCAGATGGCAATCGCTCTGTAAAAAACTAGAAACCTGTCAAATCCGAAAGAGTAACGAGTATAAGCACACCCTGTCTAAATACCGACAACAATGCTTAAAAGAAGTCTGGCATAAACTACAATAACGCGCGAAACCGTAAGCGTTGTTAGTATATTTAAATTTGAATATATTTCAATCTTCTTCTACGTATACTTGATTAAAGAATATTTCAAATTTCAATACATTAAAATTAAAAAAGTAAATATTAAAATAAATTAATTTTAAAAAAGTAAATATAAAGAAATAGTACCTTTTAATCCAACAGTCATAACTATAACGACGAAAAGAATATTTAACAAACATAAATTCATTTTTATATTCGCACTCTTCACAATTCCAGTACACGTTATCACAAGCACCTTTACTTGATAATGACACTCGACTGGCAGATACGGAAAATACAACGTAATGTATTACATAGAAATAAGTTTATTTATCACGTTCAAGTATTGTAGTTTGTATCACTTAATGGGGTTATATTTTAATGTCTGTGATAACTGTGTATATATATACTAAGAATACTTATGAAATGATTAATAAGTTGTAAATTGCATTATATTCTCATTTTAAACACGCTTTTATTAGCTTCATATGTATGTAACGGAAACTTTGAACATGATTTTGACCTACTTCCAAACTTTGTATTAAATCTAACTTCTGCGTAATTGTCAAGGACCGATGGCAATTTAGTCATTTAAAAATCCAACTAAAAATGAAAAATAAGTAAGAAACATTTTTATTTTATTGTAAATAAATATGTAAGACAAAATGTATTTTATTGTTGGCGTCCGGAAACATACACAATGACAGGAACACACACGCAGACCGGAAAAAGTGCCTGTATGGTCAATACAAACATCTGCTCGAAACTGCGACCTATGGCACTTAAGGCACAACGTCGTCATTGACGATGATATAATGTTAATATAAATTTATCAAACAAGCACGTCGATCATTTATTTGTGCATAAAAACGTACCGGTTCCACCTGTTTTGGATGACATTAGAGACGTTCGAGGCTGCATATAAAATAGTTAGTCTATGATATTACAATCTCTATTCCGTACCGAATTTAAAACTCATAAGACTGAATCATAGATATCGAGGTTCCATGAAAACAATTCAAAATCGACGCAACGCAACGAAGTTAGTAACAAGTTTGCAACAAAATTGAGACTAGACTATTTTTGCTTGGCCCTGGAACTTATCATTTCCGAATTTTTTTTTTCTTTTACATTGTTTACTCTTTGCCTGTATTCTAATACAGTATAATTGTATTCAATTAGCAACTTTGTGTTAGACTCGTTTTAGCATCTCGTAGTCTATTGTAAGATATGTTCTTTTATGCGTTCGCGTACGTTGAATTTCGAAAAACCCTTTCTTAGTGCACGTTTACGTTTCAAAATCAACACCTTTGAAAAAATGTATCGTTTTAGGTCCAAGGGTTTAGGCTGACAGTTTATATGTATATAAATATAGATAATAATTTAACATGTACCTTCACTATTTTTTTTTATGTTACAAGTTGGCAAACAAGCATACGGCCCACCTGATGGTAAGTGGATTATCCTATGAGCGCTTGCAGCATTAGTAGGTGTCACTCACGTGTTGCCAACCTCGAGATATTGGTTCTGAAACCTCCTCTGCCCAGTAATTTCACTAGCCTACAGTGCCCTTCAAACCGGAACACAGTATTTAATGCTTAGGCACTACTATTTGGCGGCAGAATATTTGACACAGCGGTGGTACCTACCTGGCCGGCCTCTCGCAACAAAAGACCTACCACCAGTGTGACTGACTGCACTGGTGGAATAATCTCTGCTGTGACAGAGATTATCCTAATAGCGGGCTATAGGGTCGTCACATCTCGACGCCGGTAAAATATTATAGCTATATTTAATTTTTTCCCCAGATAAATAAATAAATTCATTTTATTCCGTTGGCAAAATGCAGGTAAAGTTACTCTGTAACAATTAATCAAGCGTGTCATACTTTCGTCTTTTAGCGTAATTAAAACGGCTTTTATTGTTAATTTCTGGCGCCATCTGGCGGCAGAGATTTATGAACGTAATTTTAATTACAACAAAAATAGAAGTGCTTGGTGTTTGAAATAATTGTACTTTGTAATGAAAAATGAGTAACAATAATAAATACTAAAATGGGATTATGATGACAAAAGATTTCTTCTAAAGATTAATTTGAAAATGAGGCTTTCATTCCAGCCACAAATTATACTTTACGGTAGGTATAAATAAGATAAGGGTTCTAAGAGCATTTTCATAATTTTAATTATACACAATATAAAAATATTTAAAGGTGTATATTTACTTAATATATTTTAATTTATGTACAATTTTAATCACTAAGTTAATAATATATTTACAAGAATTAGTTTTAGTTGACAACGTCAACGCCTAATTGCAAAATATTTCCAGAGTAAAGACTGCTTTCTAGCATATTATTATGCGTATTGTATCCTTTTTTGCAACCTCTGTGATAAACGTACATACATGTTCATAGTCCTTCTCTAATGATATTGCATCGACAAAAGGCCGAAAGACAAAAGCTTTAACTTCAATTATAAAACTAACTAATACGTATTATAATTTACATGTGTGTGTGTATAATATATATTTATAACTATACATTAGTTGAGAAAATTTATAATACCTGCTCTATTGTCTATGGTATAAAGGTGATTTTCTTTTATTTTACTTTGCTTAAGGAAAAATGAAGATGCTTGCGATTTTTTATGAAAGTCCAAATTGCTTTTTAGAAAAGAAATAGTATTAGTATTCATCCTAGCATTATTCCCGGTATTTTATGTACCCAGGGTCTGCTTATTACTCTTATCCGGATTTGACAGGTTACTAGTTTTTACACGGAGCGATTGCCATCTGACCTCCGCAACCCTAAGGGCGAACCAGTAACTCATTGGATAAGAGCAATTTATTATCAAGAGTTAACGATTATTATCCGATGATATTGATAATAACCGGGGCCGACAGCTTAACGTGCTCTCCGAGGCACGGTGGAGAGACCCACACGGACAAACGCCCAGACCGGGACAGAAATTTTTAACAAACATCTGCCCGAGCGGTAATCGAACCCGCAACCGTCGAGACTAAAGGCAGACTGGCTACCCACAACGCCACAACGGTGTCGACGTTCATTCTGCTTTCTATGTCTAATGATTTAGGCTGGGCGTTTATAATTATGTCACTAAGGTCTTTATCAGATTTATAAATATAGATTTGCCTATAAGCTTATTCTCAAAACTGCTGCGGAATTATATGAAAGCAAAAAAGTAGGAAAAATCTCTATAGTATATCTTCCATGGCTGGTATGAGAAGAAAATAAGGGTTGACACCGTTGGCGTTGTGGGTAGCGATCCTGCTTAGTCTCGACGGTTGCGGGTTCGATTCCCACTTGGGCAGATGTTTGTTATAAATATCTGTTTCGGTCTGGCCGTTTAACTTTGTGATTCTCCCCACCGTACCGAGAGCACGTTAAGCTGTCGCATCTGATAATAATCGTTAACTCTTGATAAGTAAATTGCTTTTATCCAATGAGTTACTGGTTCGCCCTTAGGGTTGCGGAGGTCGCTCAGTGTAAGAACTAGTAACCTCCATTCATACCTAATAATAAAAAATAAAGCTATTACGTAATTAAAATAGCAGTAACAATACAAAATAGAACAAAAGCTCTTTTTCATCGGTATAAAGAACTTTTATGAAGAAGCGATTACTTATCTTAAGTTTCTTGATACATTGTAAGAGAAGTCTTTTAACTGTTCGAAAACAGGAAATTACGAATCCTATCATGTCATAATTCAACTTGTATAATGAGTGTTCTCATTATATATTTATGACGGGTTTTTAGAGCGGTTACAGACCAGCTTTTTATACGAGCATATAAGCTCGCTTTTCGAAGCGCGTATCAGCGCGTCTTTTACCACACGTAACTCGTAGGAGCGTTGACACGCTTATAAGCTCGTATTGGCGCGTAATACAAATATTCTACTGGCATTTGTCACCACCGGTTCGAGCGTAGACGCCAGAATAAGCCCATGTACGCAAGTTCGGGTTTTCGTAACGCGAAATGGAGCGCACGTGTAAAAGCGTAAACCGAAACGACCGTATACGCTCAAAAAAAAACGCTCGTCTTTATAGGTTTTTTGACGCCACAGGTCGCGGGTTTGATTCCCGCTCGGAGCATAATATGTTTGTATTGACCATGCAAGCATATTTTCCGATCTGGGTGTATTTGTCCTTGTCATTGTGAATGTTTCCGGACCCCCGACACAGGATATCACTATCCTAATGGGGGCCGTTGAGTGTGTAGCGTTTATTATATTATATTATTTATTCATTATAGGTAAAGTTTATGATATGTAAACATTTCTTTATTGATACACTCAATAATTATATGTTTGACGTTTTTATCAGGGGTCACGGCACTGCCCCCGCCAAGTCAAGCAAAGAGCACAGTAATAACATCTTTTCTCGAAACGACTCAATGCACATTTCACCTCCTGTAAATAAAAAAAAACGCTACACACTCAACTCTTTTTCATGAATAAAGCCTTACTCGACTTTATTATTTACTCTATGGGTAAAACAATATGTTGGAATTTTTAATGATAAAGAGAACTCACTAAAAATATATAAATAATAATTTTTGCCAATATAAACCTGCCTTAAACGCCACAGGTGTTTGTATTGATCATGCAGGCATGTTTTGCGTGTTTATCCTTGTCTTTGTTTATATTTCCGGACCCCCGACACAGGATATCACTAACCTAATGGGGGCCGTTGAGTGTGTTGCGTTTATTTATTTAATTATACATTATAGTTATTATCCCTAGTCAATTACAGCTGTCTCACAGACTTCAAATTTTGAATATAGATAGTATTTAGCCTAAGAAGGAAGGAATTTATTAAATATAAAAATTTATTAAATATAAAAGGAAAAGAAAGAACGATGACCTACAAAAATATATGAGATCCCATCAAAACCATGAATGGAAAATGGGAATTGTGTGGCTACATTTTATACTGATAATATTATATTAGGGTCCTAATTTTCTTAATATTATCCTATTAACTAAATAACCTACACAATAATAATAAAATGGAGTATCCTTTACAAATAAGCCTTATGTACTGACTGGTATATAATATTAACAAACATAGTAAATAGATTCCCTTTTAATTTCTAGGTAAATTAACTATTCCCTTCCCAAGTCGTTAACTAGCGTCAACGGCGTGAAGGAAAATCACTAATGAATGTTTGGTAATGAGCTCTTTAAAACTATAAGCTTTATGTAGAATTGATTAAGGTTCACATTTTCAGTATCTAGCTTAAACTATTTCTTCAGGCGCTGATTCACCACAAATTAAATAGGTACCTTCTTCGAATAACAATTTATGCCTATCATGTATTAAATCACGAGTAAATCTGTCTCACTTTGGCATATAATAATATCAATATTCTTGTCTCGCTCATACAAAAAACAATATTATCAAAATGGTTGCTTATTACATATGTATAATTGTATAGTTTTGTAATTTATTTATTTAGTAAGTCGTTGTAAGGCTTTTAGAATGCTCTTTTTAACCGACTTAAAAAAGAGCTTAAATGCATACTAAAAACCATGAACACTACTATAGATGTAATTTTGTTAACCGAGACTTGGATTAAATCAGAATTAGAGGCAAATTCACTCCAAATTTCTGACTATACTCATATATACAATTACCGAAAAGGTCGTATTGGAGGGGGTGTCTCCATGTATATTCATAAAAACATAAAGTTTGACAGCACTGAAATAATTAATAAGGACCAAAATGAATATCTTTGGATACATTTAGAAAAATACGCCTTAAATTTAGGAGTCATATATAGACCACCAAACACAAATATAAATGAATTTTTGGAAACCTACAATCATCTCCTAGAACGAAAACGAAGAGCATTGGTTTTTGGTGATTTCAATATAAACCTATTAAATGACAACCGTAACACAAAAAATTATATTTCTTTATTGAATGAAGCTGGATACCAAATTTTGAATAATCTGAATGATGAATTTTGCACACGAGAAACCAAAACTACTAAATCTTCTATCGATCATATTTCGTCAAATATTCCTGAAACTAAATTTCACATAGCTCTCCTAGACACACCTCTGTCTGATCATAAACAACTGTACGTTAGTATTAAAATTTCAAAACATGGTATTAGAAAAGAAAGTTACGTGTATTCAAAAACAAACTACATATCTCTCTATAAATCTGTAGAAGAATCAAAATTTAAAAATGAACATTACAGTTACGAAAATTTAGAAAATTTTATTAAAATTAAGATTAAGGACAACAAAGTAACTAAAACTAAAATAATGAACAAACCAAAAGATGATTGGATTAATAAGACAGTAATAAATAGCTTAAAAATAAGAAATGATGCGTGGAAACATTACAAGAAAAATATGAATAGTCTAGAAGCTGAAGAAACATTTAAACTGAAAAGATATGAAGCCTATAAAACCTTGAGAAACAATAAAAACGCTTACTACTTGAAAGCCTTTGAGAGTTGTGATAAGCAGCCTAAGAGAATGTGGAATCTAGTGAATAGTTTTGTAAGTAATAAAGTCAAAAAGACCTCAGAACCTCCTAAACTTATTGTAAATTCAGTCGTGATAAATAATTTCAATAAGATTTGTCAAAGTTTTAATGACTTTTTTTCCACAATTGGTTCTACTCTTGCGAACAAAATACAAACATCATACAACCAAAACCAATCATACATCGCTCCATACTCACAAAATCACTCACTCCATACACTCGAACCAGCTACAGAAAAAGAGGTTATTGAAATAATTAACAGCTTGGACTCTAATACTAGTAGTGGCATAGACGGCATAACTGTAAAAGATGTGAAATGTATAAAACAACTAATCATCGGAAATCTAACTAATTGCTTGAATAAATGTCTCGAAGACGGTGTTTTCCCTAAAACCTTAAAAGTCGCAAAAGTGACACCAATTCACAAATCGGGGCCTAAAACTGAACCAGGAAATTACCGACCAATATCCGTTTTACCAGTCATGTCAAAAATTTTGGAAAAACTTATCTATTCTCGTCTAAATAACTATCTGAATAAAATTAATTTCTTCTTCGAACAACAATACGGTTTTCGCCCAAAGTGTAATACTACTTCAGCTACTGTTGATCTTGTGACTAAAATTAAAATGGCTATAGATAAAAAACAAATTGCTTTAGGCATCTTCATCGACGTCAAGAAGGCCTTTGATACAGTGAGTCATACAATTTTATTATTAAAGTTAAACGAAATTGGAGTCACAGATACCGCACATAATATACTTAAATCATACCTAGAAGACAGAGAGCAAATAGTTAAAATAGGAAATCATCAAAGTAATCCCGCAAAACTCAGCTATGGCGTACCCCAGGGGTCCATATTAGGTCCGTTATTGTTTCTAGTTTATATCAATAGCATTAGTAACTTAAATTTGATTGGTAACATCACGCTATATGCCGACGATACATGTCTATTCTACTTTGGAAATAACATAACGAACATGGTTGCAGAGGCCCAAAGTGACTTAAATACACTTAGCAAGTGGTTTCTAGCAAATTTACTTACAATCAATACCACAAAAACGGCATACATGATATTTGCAGCTAAAAACAGAAAAATTCATGACTATGATAATTTAACTATATATGATAAACCATTACAAAAATCTAACAACGAAAAATATTTGGGACTAATACTGGATAGCAAACTCACGTGGCAGAATCACATAGATCACATTAAAAGCAAAATTTCCCCCTTAGTGGGAGCTCTACGTAGAATATCATCTTGTATACCGAAAAAGTGCGACCCATCATATACAATGCATTAGTCAAACCTCACATTGAATATTTAGTGGAAGTTTGGGGAAACGCTGCGAAAACACACATACAAAAATTACAAATTGTTCAAAATAAATTAATTAAAGCACTATATAAATACGATTACTTAACGCCTACCAATACCTTGTACAAAGACACGAAAATTCTAAATATAAGTCAGCTTCATGTGGTTAAAACTTGTCTCCTGATTAGAAAAATAATTAAAAATAAAATACACTCCCAACTAAATTTTCAAACACAAACATATACACATTGTCTAAGAAAACGCAATAAATTGCTACTACCTAAAACTAGAACCAAATATGGAGGAAAGACTATTTTGTTTCATGGAGTGCTATTATACAACAAACTCCCCGAAGTAATTAAAACCAGTAAAAGTTTTTTTATGTTTAAAAAAAATCTTATTGAATATGTACAAAAAACTTAAAGTTAAAATGTAATCTTATAATTTAAAAATATAATGTAACCTCTCCCTTAAATAACTAGTCTTGTGATTGTTTACTAAATTTTCTATTACTACCCGCCAAATTTGTACTAACATTCTTTATATTGTATAAACTATTTGTGACACTCACGTCGATATTATCTAACTCTTATCTAAATGTTGTTAACTCTCGAAATAAGTGAACTTTTGTGTTCTTTTTTGAGAAATAAATGTCTTTAAACCGAAAAAATAGGATCATTTATGTATGTTCCCGTGTATGTATATTTTTTTGTATGTTCACCAATTACTCCGTCAATTGTGAACCGATTTTATTAATTATTTTTTTATGAAACAGGGTATACTTTAAGGTTAGTCCCATTTTAATTAAGCTAGTATCTGATGATAGGCTCTTGGAGAAATCGAGGGAACTCTTCATATTTTATGGGCACACTTATGCCCATTTGGATATTTTTTTAACAACTTGACCATTAGCTCCAGAAAAGCACTATTTGGTGATCTGGAACTCCTGATAATTTTTATAGGTGGCCACCGTAACTACACAATATGAATTAATATTTCACGGGTCCGTCCTCGCCGGCGAGGACGAGTTCCTTTGTTTCGCAAGTCGCGTCGCGCTCACACCGTTGGGTGAGTCTATCGTATAGAATGCGCTCGGAGCGTTGCCTCCATCTCCGATGACGTCCTTAGCCGTGGTTCGGCTTTGCAGGAGGCACCCTAAGGACGGAATCAAATTTGAGCCCCCGTGAGGGCTGTCCCTTTATCACGGCTGAGTCTCAGTACTCGGCCCCCCACCCGGTGACGCTGTCAAGGCCAGTAGGGCCAACAGCAATACACCTTCCGAAAAAAAAAAAAAAAAAAAAAAAGGGTTGCGATACATATAGGTACCTACCTGAAAATTGTGAAAATATCATACAAGCCAATCGCTTGCTATAAAAAAAAAACAATGGTCATCGTGGCAAGAGGTGCTTATAAAAATAAGCTTGTATTTATTAGGAACAGATTTTATATTAAAACAAACCAACTTACACATCATAATATCAAACCTACATTGATATAATACGCCGTCTAAATTGATAATCATATATTATTCTCAAATTTACTTAAACGATATAAATACAATTACCCTAACTTCGAACCGTCTTGTAAGACTAAAATACGGTTCCCTCTGTAAATCAACCGTGTTAACTGTAAGGCGATATCAATGTAACACACATCGTTGGTTAATTCGAGGGTGGCAATTATATGGCTAGCTTACCAACGGTCGTGTTTGCGGAGGCGCGTCAATTTACGCTAAATTTGTATGAGCGGCCGTTAATATGCTTAATCAAACGCTATTTGCCCAAACGATGCGAGTAATATAGTTACTTGGAATAGGCGATTGTTAATATAGTAATCATCCGTCGAATAATCATAATATATCATATAAATAATATGATTTTTACCATGAAGTAACAATTCTATTGCGATGAGGTAATTATTCTCATTGGGTTTACCATGTTAGTAAAACGATTCAGATTTTATATAAGCATGACGTATAAATATAATATATGTCACAGTACGAACTGCGATATAACTCATTTTAGGTTGTCATTTAAATCGCAATAAGAGTTCATGGTAGGCTTTCCCAATTTGCCAACAGGTTTGTCTTCTGAAAAAGTGTGTTTGGGTGGGATATTTAATTATTCTATATTCGCTCAGCTTTTTATTAAATTTTAAGCTATCGCGTTTAAATTTTAAACTATCGTTTCATATTAATATTTATAAATACTAATCGGGAATTAACGCGTAAAAGTTACTTTTATCGGTGCTTGACGTTTCGGTCAGGTCGCGCTGACCGTGGTCACAAGCAGAATTAAAGGTGTGGAGGGTGAAGATCACGTCGGGATAACCACTGTGGAGGTGACGACGTGTGGTAACTTGATGTGAAATATGACAATCCTGTCTTTCTATCGAGCGAGCTACGTCGTGTTGCATGTAGATGTCACTACAAAGGTTTTTATTATTTATTTGCAGTAATATACTTAATATTACTTTTAACCTAGTATTTACCAAAGTGTAGTATAGCTCCGATTATTCTAAACTTTCTTTCTTTCTTTAATTCTCAGAAACTTGTAACGTTTTCTTTATCGGATTAACAAACCAGTAAAACTAATTGTAAGAGTTCAATAATACTAAATTCCAATACATGGTGATGAATAGAATAGTATATCGATACATAGTGAACTGAGAGAATAATACTCAATTATTGGTAACAATACATACTCAAATTAACGGGACCTACATAAAACTTATACATGTACATATGTTCTATACAAAGAACCTGAATGACGGAGCTTTGCTTGGTATTTTCTTTTTTTCTTTTGGTAAAACGTGTTTTTTGGAAAATAATAGTTTGTCTCATAAAAGAAGGAACTTCAAAAAAGGGGAAGCAAATAATCGGACTGGAGACATCTGGACTCAAACCGGGACTTTTATTGCCTGAAAACACGGATAAAACGATATTTTCTAAAAACGATTCCTAGCAAGATCGATTTACCGCCCCCGAAACCCGTTGCATACTATATGCCATCAAAATCGTTGGCGCCGTTTCAAGAGTCAGCTTATATATATATAAAAATCGCTCGCCTAAAGGTTTCCGATATATATCATTTTGAAATATTATCAATAAACTAAATTTAATACTATTATTTTTATCTCTTAAAGAAAGGTAATTTCTTGAAATAAAATATAGTCAATTTCCTTTAACTTGATCGGTACCGGCTGTGCACTTGACAAACCTAACATATTAAATTTTTTATCCATAATTAATCTTTTTAATATAACGGTACCTAACTTAATATGCTGTTTATTTGTCCCGGCTAATCTCTGAGAAATTGGGAAAAGGCTTGACCTATTTTAACAAGATTATCTCTGGAAAATAGCTTACGTTATAAGGAGTAAATTAGGTTACTTTTATTTTAGAAAAAGAATTAGGGTTCCGTGCAGTAAACAAAAACAGGTACACCACACGAGCGGAGTCGCGGGCGCAGCTAGTTCTCAAATCAAATCAAATCAAATATTTTTATTGAACATAAAAAGCATTACACTTATTTGTTGAAAGTCAGTTCTATATATTGTTATAGAATATTTTTAATCTAAAACGACGGTAAAGCTTTTTTATTGTATAAAAACACAAAGAATAGTCAGCAATCTTGAATTGACAGAACCCGGAATTAAATTAAATTTTCCCTTTTTCTATAACGCAATTTGCTCGGAAAGCTTAACAACAAATATATAATAGCACGCAGTTTTCCTTTGAACGCTATCAATCCACGGCGCTACAATGGAATTGTACTCCGCTCTATAGAGCTTCTCAGTTAATTATTTGCAGAAGTAAAAGACATGTAATAAACCAGCGGCCTCGCCCGCGTGAATAAAGATTTTAATACAAACGTTGAACCCTCATTTCATCCCTGTTTTTTACCTTTTATTATTCATAAATTAAAAAATTCAGATACATATGTCCAAGGACTTAGGCTGGGCGTTGGTATATCATTCATATCTTCTCCTTTTATATATATAGAGATCAATTACAAGCCAGCCAAGTACAGGTTATAGAATTGGCTTATGACAAATAATCATATTTCTTAATTTTTTTCACAAATAATCATTTTGACACCGTCGTGGCGTTGTGGCTAGCGAGTCTGCCTTTAGCCTCGACGGTTGCGGGTTCGATTCCCGCTCGGAGCAGATGTTTGTATTAATCGTACAGGCATGTTTATCGGTCTGGGTGTGTTTGTCCTTGTCATTGTGAATGTTTCCGGACCCCCGACACAGGATATAATTATCCTAATGGGGGCCGTTGAGTGTGTAGCGTTTATTTATTTATTTATTTTCAAAGCCGCCAACAGAAGTTTCATTCACAAAGAATGCTTTAGAGTCCTCGTCCATTTGGCAACACGGATTTTTTTTATATATATCATGACAATTGGCAAACAAGCATACGGTCCTTCTGATGGAAAATAATCAACACAAACTAAGAACGCTTGCGGTATTTGAAGTATCGCATGTGCGTTGCCAATCCGAGGGACAGAAGTGAAAAATGCAAAACGGAACGGAACAGAGAGTGTGGGAGATTGGGCCTCCGGCGGTAACACTCGTCACACGACACGCAACAGTACTGGTAGTGTCACTTTACGCCGATTTTATGTGAGCGGAAAAGAAGTACTACACTTCCCTGGCCTAGTCGGCTCAATTGTGGTCGGATACATGCATGGCTCTACTACGACTAAATTTTTTTTATGTAACGAATAGAAATATATATCATAAAAATATGACAATATTACGCTAGTCTTTGTTAAATTTCAAATTAAGTTCGGTGTGTAATCGACCTTTATGTTGTCTATATTCCAGACGTAATAAATTTATTTAAGTTAAGAATATTTAGTACTTTGTCGACAGTTTGTCCCGTACTTTAGCATTGTTTAGATAATGAATAGCTGATCGTAACATTTTTATTGCTATTTAATATTCATTAACAAAATAAACACGGTATTTCAAGTGAATTCTAGTAATCACTAATTGCACCCGCGGATTCACTCGGGCGATCTATATAATTATTATAAATTATTTTCTATTACCCTTATATTTTTCTATAAGAAAAGTACTCTAAGTATTGCCTTATAACATCAGCTATGCATCTCTTAAAATTGCTAGAGTCGTTTTGGAAATTAGCCAGATTAAACAGCCAGAACGACAGATAGACCAATTTTAGTTTTAATTGTAATGTAATGTGAATGTAATGCAATCTTTAGTTTAAGGTATATATCTGTCTCACTTACAATTGTTACTCAGTCATCGATAAAACGTATTACCGACACAACGCTGCTTTTTATTAAGACATCTCAATAAGTACCAAATAATATATATGAATGGATTAATTGAAAATCCGCCATTTTTAATTTCCACTAGAAGACAAAAAATATATATCTAATATATAAAATGTTTCTCTAAAACTCTCTTAAATGATTGAGGAAAAATGTATAAATTATATTTAGAAATTTTGCTCGTCCTCGCATTAGATTTGACTCCATAAAGTGTGAATTACGACCCTGTAGAAGACAGATCCTACATAAAAAGATGATTTTATGGTGTAAATAAGCGCATTAAATACTAGGCCAACGTCGTATAAACAGCCTATTTCTTCCGGAGGCTGAAATGAAAACAAATTAATAGTTATTAAAACTTACATTAAAAACATTTTAGTTACGAGTAACAATTAAATTAATTACGAAAATAATTAAGAAATCTTGATTTTGTAGCTTAGAACTAAGTATTTATTTATAACAAGCTGAGCTGGCAAACGTTCTGCCATATAAATTCCCAAAAAATAAGTAACAAATCGTGAGAAATATGAAGAATGAAATGTCAAAAACACGACGCTTTGTTACGGTTGAACAAAAATACTAAAATCGCGATTAAAAATAGGTAGCGGAGGGTAATATACCAAAAACAAAAAGCTTGGTAGAAGCTTTACAAAAAAATCGCATATAGTAATGTATTTCGCAATTTCTGTGAGGTAAAATCGAAAATATATTTTTGACTGTGATTCTCTTATTAAGTTATCGAAAATGAGGACGTGCTTATGATTTCCTTATATTTCGAACGCCTAAATTGCCCTTCCAAAGAGACGGATGAAATGTCAATACGAAAGGAACTCGCTGACTGTATCAAGGCTTATTGAATGTATTTTAGAAAATTGACTGTATTATATTTCATCGTGTCATTTTTACGTACGCAATACTTATTATTTATAGCTTGTCCATTATTTTTGTGGTTGCATGTTGTTAGTCGAATTAAGCCGCTAATTTTTCCCGTTTTCTCTTAGATTATATATTGGTTTTGTACAATGTACTAACTGATATACAATGAAACTAAATAAAATTACATTTTTTAGGAATTTACTATTCCTAAAAATTATAAAACTTTGATATTTTTTGGATTGCGTCACAAACGGGGTATGGCCATCAGACTCATCCGAGAAAAAGGGACAGTTTTGCGGAGGCTCAAAGTTGATTTCCTCCATAGGGATGAAAGGCATGAATTTTGATTTTTACGTCATGGACAGATGTTACTGTGAAAATTATATACTTAAAAATACGCCGTCGCTACGGAGTTAATATATCTAGTGACGATACACGCATTTCTTCCGGTGTGTTTGTGTCTGAGTTTATTTATGCTTGTCATTGTGAATGTTTCCGGACCCTGGACATACACAATACAGGTATTGGCATCCTAATAAACGCTATACATTCAATGGGAACCGTTGAGTGTATAGCGTTTATACACTTATTTAACACGTTGAACGCCTTTAGTTAAGAACACGTCTAGCACCATGTTAATAACCTAAAAAAAACTACGCAGTCCTGTTTGGCTGCAGGGCCACATAGCTCACGTACATATGCGTTTTTTTATAATAACTACAATCTGTGTGCATAAGTTGGACCGATCACCACAGTGAGCGGCTCACGGGTGATTCCCGTGGCTCGAATGGTTCAGTAAAATAACGCTCATCGGTGACTCCCGTGACCTGAATCAAAATCATTAATTTTTCATAGGATCAACGTGTTAACTTCTGTTTAAGTGCAAACGAAAAACGGGCGTGTTTCGAAACATTATTTACAACATGTAATCATTTGAAAATAAGACCGTCTAAGTATTGTATTACAATGGGTCGTTGTTACTGGTTATAAATACTCGTCTGTCGCGACTGTTGTTTAATATTAAAAAAATAAGCAGGCACACAATGCCATATTATAACAGTGTACGAACAAGGTTTGTTTAAAGAATATATAAAGAACCGGCCAACCATGTGTCGGACTCACATACAGGGTTTCGAACTGCCGTAGAATAAAAATATCAAGTTTATTTTATGGTCTCCTTAAAAAAATGGTTATAGAAGTGGACAATTTATGAAATTTTCAACTATTTATCTATTACAGTTCATAAAATAAAAACGAACGTCAGAAATATTAAGTTATGTATGATGAACTATTTTATTAATTTTTTTTTTTTACTTTGTTTTTATAGTGACAACAGAAATACACATTTTGTGAAAGTTTCAAATGTCGAACTATAACGATTTCTGAGATACAGCCTGCTGACAAACGGAGGGACAGCGAGGGCTTAGTAATAGGATTCCATTGGCATCCTTTGGGTACGGTTCCTAAAAAGAAAGCAGCCCAAAAACTACTAAAAACAATAAATAAAAACATTACACATAAATAATCCATAAATATAAAAGAAGAAGACCTGGCTGACATATTCATCCTGACTTTTTTCACTGTTTTTTTGTTAACTTAAACGAGCACTAAGAAAGTACTTTCGAAATTTGGGTTGAATTTTGAAAAGTTCTTTCTTAGTCTGAAGGGGGTGAAAAAGGAGTTGAAAGAATGTATGGAACTCCGTAATTTTTGTCAAACAGTTACAGATTTATTTATTTATTTATTTATTTATTTATTGCGATAACAAACAATTGTACAAAAAGCTTATTATAACAGATTCTTACAGCTAAATATTAAGTATTTGTACAACCAACACCGTTATCCCCAAATTAAACATTTAAATGGTTTTCAGAGACAATCGCTTCCCATACCATAATTGCTAAACAAAACTACATCATAAATAATGTTTTAAGAGCGTCGAGTATCACTCTCAGTAACAAACGTTGGTATCCACTAGTAGTTGCAATACTAGTTTTTAAAATTGTATGGTGCCACATGAAAAATGTCAACGGTGGTGAACAAGTCATTATAAGCCTTCATTATTCGCCTAAGAGGCGCGCGTTCACCAGCTTTAGTTTTGAAATATTTGGTAAAAACAAATGGTGAGCGAACGCGTTACAGCTACGTTGAGGACGGTTCGGTATTCTGATATATGTATATTTGGTTTATTAATTGATTACAGTCAAATTTATTACGACAAATATTATATAATATAACTTGATCTAGCAGCAGTCTTCTATTTTTCAATGAAGGTAAAGAGAATTTGAGTAACAATTCGCTATATGAGGACTTAGAACGAAAGCAACGGTAGTCAATAACACGAAGAAATTTACGTTGTACAGTTTCAAGTTGATCAATGTATTTCTGATATATCGGATTCCATATAACGGACCCATATTCTAATTGACATCGGATTAAAGATTTATACAGTAGCAGGTATGTTTCCGGTCGACTAAAAGAAGTTGAGGTTCGTGCAACAAAGCCATACATTTGTAGTGCTTTAGTGGTAATGTGATTTATGTGTTCATCTAAATGAAGCTTTGAGTCAAAAACAATGCCTAAGTCTTTAATTGTATTAACTTTTTCAAGCGGTACGTTGCATAAAAAATAAGTCCAGTCAATGGTGTTAATTTTTTTGTAAAAGTTATAGATTTACATTTATTTAAACTGAGTAGCAATTTATTATTTAAGCAATAAGATGAAAGTCGATCCAGATCATGTTGGAGTTTGACACAATCGTCTTTTGAGGTAATTTGAAAATAAATTTTAAGATCATCAGCGTATAAGAGATAGTTACAATTATGAAAACAGAAATGTATGTCGTTGATAAATATAACAAAGAGAAGGGGGCCCAAAATGGAGCCCTGAGGAACACCAGATGTTACATGTATTAGACCGGAAGCAAAACCATTTAAAACTACTTTTTGTGTTCTTCGATTGATGTAAGATGATAACCAGCGTAACAAATTGCCCTTAATTCCGTTAAAGGCTAGCTTTTGTAGTAATAAATGTGATCGACCTTGTCAAATGCCTTGCAAATATCAGTGTAAACTACATCAACTTGAATTTTATTGTCCATATGTTCAAACAAATAATTTGTGTACACTAGGAGGTTGCTGACGGTTGAGCGACTTTTTGTAAAACCATGCTGAGCCGGAATTATTTTATTATGAACAATAGGATATATAATATTGTGAATTAATTTCTCAAAGCACTTTGACAAGGTAGATAGTATCGAAATAGGTCGATAATTAGTGACATCATTTCTGCTACCACTTTTATAAACAGGTGTAATATTAGCAGATTTCCAAATATGGGTACGACCCTTCTTGCAAGCTCTTATTGTATAATATATATAAGGGCTTGCTTATAGAGCTGTGGGTGTGCTTTATAAAAAATGGTGACAAACCATCTGGTCCGGAACCCTTGGTCACGTCAAGTGCTTTAAGTTCTTTGAAAATCATATCTAAAGAAATATAGACATTCGAAATAAAATCACCTTCTGAATTTTCAGATGAAGAGCAGATTTCGTCCCGACTTTCTATGTCAGAATGCTCATATACAGAACTAAAATATGAAGAAAAAAGTTCACAGACATTTTCAGGGCTATCAGATTCAACATCATTATAAAACATAGTGTGTGGTATACCATTCTTTTGTTTAAGACGATTTTGAAATGACCAGAAAGTTTTAATATCTTTACCAATACCGTCTTCAATAGATTTTATGTAATTGTTGTAGCATTCTTTTGCAAGTGAGTGAAATCGGTGACGATATAATGAGAAATTATTATAATCTGTTTTGTTTTTATACAACTTCCATTTAATCCACGCATTTTCTTTGTTTTTAAATAAATGAATCAACGCCCTAGAAAACCATACTGATATTTTTAGATTTTTGTGTTCGCAAGGGAATGTATAACTTGATAATTCCATTAATTTTTTCATAAAACTTATCAACAGCAGCATCAACAGGTAGATCCATTAAATCTTTATCCCAATCAATAGCATTTATTGCTTGATTAATAATTGTATAATCCCCCTCAGTGAAATAAAATCTAGAGATGGATTTGCATGACATGAGCTTGTATGACCTATTAGAACAGATAGATACATAGAAAGGTGGATGGTGGCAATCTTGAGGTAACAGGGAAATCGATGGTTGCTCGCAGGTAGCAGAGTTATTATTTGATATAAAAAGATCAAGTATTCGCCCGTTGCTATTTTTTATGTTGTTAAATTGCTTACCCCCCACAGCAAAAATAAAATTAATGAATAAATAATCCACAGAAAGTACTGTTGATTAGGGGGAATATATATACCACATACAAGGTCATATTTATTTTTTAAATTACTAAAGAATTTTATAGCAACATAATCAATACATGGATTAATGGATACACTGTCGGATATCACGACACGATTAACTGATAACAAGAATCTGGCAGTCTGATATGTGCGAAGAACTGCTATCAAAACCCCCCCGCCATCTTGTTTGCCAGTCGCATCTCGATTTCTGTCACATCTATATACTATATAGCGAGAATCAATAAACTCACAGTCCGTTATATTGGGTACTAACCAAGTCTCTGTTAACACTATGACGTCATAACAATTAGCCAAAATATTCATGAATAATGTATTCAACTTTGTCCTAATTCCTCTACAGTTTTGATAATATATATTTAATTTATCCATGACTAAAAATAATAATTGTAGAAAAATATAAATGTACACAAAAATTTATGTAAACATGAAAACTAGAAGCTGCGCCGTACAATTTAGAAAAGTAGAAAATGTATTTTATGTATAAAAAGATAAGACTGTAACCATTACCTTCGTATAAATAATTACAAGTAAAAGTTAACGTGAAGTATTTAACAAAAGAAACTTTAATCAAATGATATAAATTATTTAATGCCGAAACTAAAACGTAATTGATATACACGCGATGTAACTTATGAGTTTTAAAGGCGATTATGTTAAGAAAATAGTTATTATCAAGTAGCATCCGAACTACGGTAACTACAGGGCTATTACAATATAGTAAAATGTTTAGAAAAAACCATAGAAAAACCAACTTATAAATTCGAAATCTAAAACTAAAGAAAAACATAAATGATGTACTTTTATAATATAAATAAAAATATAATAAGTAAAAGACGGTAGTTGTGTAAAATCCTAATAAATAAAAAATGCAAAACAAGCAAGAGCATAGAGCAGCGAAATAATGAGAGACACCACATTAAACATAATATATGATTAATTTTATAGATTATTATAAAAAAAAGTTATTATATAAGGTAAAAAATATTTTAGTTACTTTCAATTTGTTTGACTGTAAATTTAAGTATATCTTTAGAAGAACGAATTGCAAATACAGGAGATGTCTCTTTTTCACGTACCAATATGGTCCCGTGCTTAACCCAAACAAATCTATAACTATTTTTCTTAGCTGCCTCAATGAGCTTCACGAAATAATTTTTATTATGTAAGGTCAAGTGTTCATTAATATATATTTTATGAACAGATCCAGAAATGTTGAGATAATCAGTGGTAATACCTTTTACAGAACGAGCCGAAGAAACAAAGTTATCACGCAGCCAAAGATTATTAAATTTCACTATAATATTTTTTGGGCCGAGAATTTCTTTATGCGCTTGTGGAACTCTGTGTACAGAGATTATGTCTTGTCTTGTCACTGGGTTTTTATAGCAATCCCTGATGTTTTCCAAGATATTGAAGAGATTCTCTCCACGCCGTTCAGGTACATTACTGATTTCTACATTGCATTGTCTAGCTTGTTGTTCCATTAAGTTAATTTTATCCTCAAGTTGAATAACAGATAAAGAAACATGTGTTCTAACGTTTTTAAAATACTTCCCCGAATGGGTGAAAACGGGGTTGAAAGCTTGTGTAGGATATCCGTCATTTTTGGAACTAGAAGCATGAATTTTTTATCATTTTTGAAACTTTGTTTTTTGGCGAACAATTAAAGATGTAGAACGACGTTTTAACATTTTCTAAAATCACTCATAGGGGTAAATTGGGATTCAAAGTTTGTATTAAAATCGTTTTTCACGCAGGTGAAGCCGCTGGAACAAGCTAACTGGTATGTATATAACGCTGACTCTGTTTACCGACAACATTCTTATCTTATCTAAACTATATAAACATAAGTGAACCTAACCTTGACCACAGTACATACTTTGCAGAATTAAATGTAAAGAGCTATATATAAATAGGAACCACCTTATCAATGCGGTAACGCTATAGTTATACAAATGTAAAGTGAACAACAATGAACATTCATGATTCATAATAGGGATGGACAAATGAAAAAAATATATCGATAAATATCAAGTCGATATTTTTAGTTAGAAAGATTATTATTATTATTATAGATATATCAACATTTTCGGTAAACGTGTCTGCCAAGGTTTTTTACAAGAAGAAAACTATCAGCTATCCTTGTACCTCAACTAGTCCGTTAGTTTGCATTTGGTGCTCAAATATATCAAAATCGCTACTCGATAATAAATATTTATTATCGATCATAGATTTTAAAAACATCGATGATATTTATCGATTACGATATAAAAACATCGATACTTTGTTATATCGAATATTTACCCGAGCCTGATTCATAAGCAGAACCGCGCTCGGTTAAGTCCCTGCTCGAGAGCTCGATAGATGGGATATATAAAACGACACAGGACGTTCTCTATTTAGTTTTTATTCAATATTCGAGGAAGGTAATGAAATTCTAACGATGTTTCACTTAGAGGGGATTGTGTTTATAGCTGTGCTCTGTGTCGCGAAAGCTGCGATAACCGTTAATATTTATGATGACGGTAAGTTTTTTCTTATTCCGCTGTTTGAATAAAATAGTGATGTTTAGTTTTGCACTATATATGCTTCACGCCATGGCGGTTGGCAAACAAGCATACGGTCCGCCTGATGGTAAGCAGTCACTGCAACCTATGAACTGTTGCAATACTTGAAGTCTGACATGCGCGTTGTGAACCCAAGGGATGAGAAGGAAAAAAGAAAGGGGACAGAGGGACATTGGGTACAATAGTACAGTACGCCGATTTATTTGCGAGAGAGTAGTACTTCCCCGGTCGAGCCTGCCCATCTGAGAGGCTGGTATCTATAGTACATATAAACCGCCTTCTGACCAATATATTACTGAACAAGATTTCTGCTTACCTATTAATGTAATTATGTATATTATTTTTCTGTTGATTTTTAATGAATTAAAAGATTTTAGAGAGTAAATTAGGCCACCTATGTAAACTTTTATAAATGTGATATGTTATTAATATGATTTTTTAAAATGTATAAAAAAAATAATCGTGAAAACTTAATTCGAAATAAATATAATCACTTCTTAATGATTTATATAGAACCAAAAATCATTGTGAATTAATAGCAAATGAACTCAAGAGAGAGAATATTTAAAGGAAGTTAAATAAATAAGTGATTTCAATTTATCCTGTATTAGTAATCATAAAAGTTTGCAAAGTATTTTTATAGTCACAACTCACAAGTCTTTGTGTTAAACATTTTAGACTAATAAAAAATGATAAAAACCATAGTTTTATTTTTTTATATACCCCTTGCAAAATTACAATAGCAATTACTCTGGAACGATGCTACATACTGAGAAATGCAGGAATACAATTCATTTCGAAATATTGAACTCCATAACTATTTAAGAATTGCTCATTTTCACAAAAAGTCTCGCCTCACCTGGGCCACATGCGGGAAACGGACATTCCTGAATACAAGAGTGAATTACCCGCCAATTAGAATTTAAGATTTTTCCTGCATTGATGAAAAGTTCACCTTTAGTCCCAGGTACGAGAGACAAAAGTGCCCTATTCTCTCCTGGCAAGATGGCACCAATTTTTAAACTTTACCTCTCGGTAACTATCTCTCGAACCGGGGACTCAAAGCGAAATTTTCACTGTAAGAAAAAAAATCGTATACGCACCACGAGAGAAAAGTAGGAGATTGCGACCCGCGACTGTCTCGATGGTCATCCGCGTCATAGAGAGTTATAGAGAGACTAGAAAATGTCCTACTAGTCTCTCTATAACTCCCTAGATGTGTAATTTACTATTATTAATACTATTATGTCTTCCGTAGAGGTAAAAGACGACATTAAGTCACGCGTGTGCGACAGTCAAATTTGCAATCAGCTATGTCAAAGAAAAGGGTACAGTGGCGGTTTTTGCTTGCTTAATCGATGCATTTGTAATCAGTTCCTACAGACAGAAGGTAAAGCGTATACCATATAGTCCATCCATAAATAATTTTACATTTATTTATTATAGGTTTATTTTTATACCGCAAAAAATAATACCAATCCTGGTGATAAGCACTCACCGTGACCTACCGATGCGTCGTGTAATACCAAAAGCATCATGTATGTTGGCCCTAATGAAGGAGGAGACAAAAAGTTTGGGACACCACCGCTCCAACTCTATGAATGTTTAATATAAATCTCCAATGTATACAAACCTAAACTTATAAGATAATAATATAATAGAAACCAAGCAAAACCTACTACATCGAATCAAATTTCTCTTGTTTTTCTGAATCTTTCACGATCATGCCTCTGTAGTCTGTACTCGTATGCCACCCGGTGACACTGTAGAGAAATAGGATGAACAACATTTTGTACATTACAAACAAAACTAGTTCACGTTTTGATGGCACAGAGTTCGCATAACGAGGAAAATTTAATCTCAACAAACACTATCTTTTGCAGAACTAGAAGAAAGTATCACAGATAACAAGCCACAAGCATGTAACAATCGAGCTTGTAATCAGCTTTGTTTGAGATTGGGCTTTACTGGGGGAGTGTGTGTAGGTGACAAATGCAAATGTGACAACTTCTTACAAAGTGAAGGTAAATCAATAAATTACAATAAAAATTTTTCGCTCGGTGACGCAGACAAGGCCAGTACGGATAACGGTACTGATAAACAATCATACTCAACCAACATTTTATCTTTTCAGAACTAGAAAAAGGCATCACAGATAACAAGCTACAAGCATGTAACAATCGAGCTTGTAATCAGCTATGTTTGAGATTGGGCTTTACTGGGGGAGTGTGTGTAGGTGACAGATGCAAATGTGACAACTTCTTACAAACTGAAGGTAATATTTTAATCAATAAATTACTATAATCAATATATATCTCTTCTTATCGAGCGGTTACTGGCCAACCTAGTGTCAGAGTTGTTCAGGTCGCCCGTAGGCCTCTGACTTGACTTCTCGACTGTTGTCAAATTGTCAACAGCCGGGACCGACTTTTTACGTGCCTTCCGATGCTCGGAGACGCTCGGTTGAATTACCACTATGCAATCACCCATCTAGTGACAAACCGCACCTAAAGTTGCTTAACTTATCGATCGTTTAACGATCAGTGGTTGCACTCGGCTATGAGCGTCTCAATATACACAATAAATGAACTATACAGATGGCAACTCCGATCAGAAGTCTTATACTATTATCTAAATAAATAAGGCTAAAATGCTTAAAAATAATAATACTAAAAATAAAAAAAGATTAAAATAGTCATTGTCCGTGTCAATGTTTGTCCCGGAAAACCATAATATAATATTCTAATTTATATCGGATTTGCTGTCAAAATCTTTTTTTTTTTTATGTTATAAGTTGGCAAACAAGCATACGGCCCACGTGGTGGTAAGTGGTTGCCGTAGCCTATGCGCGCTTGCAGCACCATTAGTAGGTGCCACTCACGCGTTGCCAACCTCGAGATATTGGTTCTTAAATCTCTTCTGCCCAGTAATTTCACTAGCGTACAGTGCCCTTCAAACCGGAACACAGTAATGCCTAAGCACTACTATTTGACGGCAGAATATTTGACACTGCGGTGGTGCCTACCTAGCCGGCCTCTTGCAACAAAAGACCTACCACCAATGTGACTGATTGCACTGGTGGAATAATCTCTGCTATGACAGAGGTTATCCCAACAGCGGGCGATGGGGTCGTCACATCCCGACGTCGGTGGCCTTTTCCTTCAAAGCGATAAATTTCAAATAACTATTGAAAATTACCGGTAATATTTGCGGTAATATTTAACATGCGAACAGCTCAGAAAATTAAGCTGTGTATGAGGATAAGGGGCTCGTCTGTTATCAATTAGGACTTGTACAAACACGGCCTGAGGATGAATATTTGTTTTCCTTACCATTAAATCGATGTAGCGGCCCACGATTGATGTAGTGGATTTATTTGTAATGATTTGGAAGGGTTGCTTGTTAACGCTCTCCTCTGACTAAGATAAAGAAGAAGAATACGATTTAACGATAATGTTTACAGAATAATTAAAAATGGCTTTGATTTAGGTTTATAAGAATTTGTATGGAATGGTAATTGAGTCATACACGAGTATTATTTAATAAGTGAAACAAACTTCTTTTTATTAATGTTTCATGACGATTGGCAAAAACGTATGCTACGTTTCGCCTGATGGTAAGCAGACACCGCAACCTATGAACGCTGGCGATACTTGAAGTATCACATTAGCGTTGCCAACCCAAGGAACAGGAGGGACAGGATGAGAAGGGCAAAAAGAAGGGAACAGAGGGGGTTTGAAATTGGGACATCCGGCGCTCTCACTTGTCGCACGAAACGCAATAGTACCTACTGATACTGTTACTTTACTGCGATTTTCCGTGAGAGAGTAGTGCTTCCTTGGTCGAGCCGGCCTATTTGTGCTAGGAAGAGGAGCCATGCTTCTCCTAGCACAAATACCGTAAAACTGAGACTTACTTACGTATATTTAGCATATATGCCCTATAGCAGTACATAAATTACTAATACTAACTACAATTGCTTGTATTTCAAGTCTGGCTAAAACTTATCTCATGGCGCGGCCATATTAATGAAAAATTTGACTCCTGTATTAGTACAAGCGATAATGTTGCTGAGAGATTTCTAAAGCCCGGATTATTTTGTAGCCATGTTATGTTAAACTAATCTCTTCGAAGAACAGTACAAGATAATCATTTGTAACTGTATATCAAATAGAGGCGAATTTTCATTCAAATTACTTAAGCTGGTTAAAGCTTCGCCGCTGTAATTTCTCTTTTATGTACATTATTAAAGAGAAATTAAAAAAAAAATATTTATAATGTTATATTATGATTACATGATATATTTATTAGTATTGAGGAGATCCAGTGGTCATTTATGGCCATCCTCAGTATTAGTTCCATTTCGCTAAAAGATGCCCTTCCAGAGCAAATACACAAGTTACTTTTAAAATATACCCAAAACGCAATACGTACCTAACCTCGAAAGTATACTTTAATTAAATAAAAATTAAAATCGGTTTACACTTGACGGAAAAATCAGATCATACATAAAATAACATAATATTTACAGTACAACATAGAATCTCCTCCTCTTTGAAGTCGATTAAAATGTAAAATTAAAAAGGAATTAGAAACGTTAAGTATCATCGATAGATGTCTTTTAATTAATTTCGAAGCTGCCCCTTGGGAAATACAATAAAACGAACATCTCATTTGCTTCGATTCATTAAGGGAATTCTGTTATGTAATATCATCGCGCAGAGAAGTAGATTTTTAATTAAATTAATTCAATACTAGCATTTGCCTTTGATTTCGTCCGCGGTGAGCTTGGAATTCGCCCCAGAGAGAAAATAATAATTGAAGTAAATAATGTTCCATAAGACACATCTCTACCGATTTTCAATTGATTATGGACGTAATAGTAACGTAGTGAAGCAAGTCTTGTGATAAATTTATAGGACCCTAACATTTTTCTGGAATAATAAGGTATCTTATGTGCTAATCCAGATAATAAGCTATCTGTGAGATAGTCTTTGTTAGAAGTTATACAAATAATAATATGATGAAATTATTTTATTGAAGGTCGTACAGGGACATGGAGCCCCATCCTAACACAACGAGAGGATCCTTCGACCAGGCAGGCCAGTAGATCAGGTGAGGAAGTTGTATATTATAGTATAAATGTTTATTGTACAGGGAACTTTGATAGCGCGATTCAGGATCATGACATAGTAACTTTCATATTAATAAAATTAGTATTGTCTTTTTGCGAATATAATCATAAAACATAATATATAAGTATTTACGTAGAATAACTTTATTAATATGACGATTTGTGTCAGAACCTCCGACACAGTATATTACTATAATAATACTAAATTTTACACACTCAACGGCCCCCATTAGGATATCGATAACCTGTGTCGGGGGTCCGGAAACATAATATACAAAGACAATCCTAATGTGGCCCGTTGAGTGTCTAGCGTTTATTTATTAATGATTATTTGTATAGAAATTTCATGTATTTTGAATTAATAATCTTTTCAGAATTGCAAGAAAGTATCACAGATAATAATCTAGGTGGATGTAACAATCAGGCTTGTAATTTTCTATGTCGTATATTGGGCTTCTCTCGGGGAGAATGTGAGAATGGAAACTGTAAATGCGTCAGATCGCTGCAATCTGAAGGTAATAAGAAAATTAATCAATATAGTCTATAAAGCGATTTCCTAATCATTTTGAGGACTTCGTACCCAAAGGGTGCTACCAAAATGTTATGGGAAAAACTTATATATCTCTAAAATTTACCTATAATCTTCAAAATAAATGTCGGTTTTTTCTGTTTGTTCTACAACCTGAAATTTTTCCAAAATTTTTAATCCCATAGTTCAAAAGTTATATGACGGGACACAATTATGACTTTAGGGGCTTATATCTCAACCACTACTGATTTAGTCAAAAAAGTCAAAATTAAACCTCCTTATCGTTTTGAAAAACCTATCCAAAAATACCTCACACGTTGCCATAGGTTGAATTTGTTTTTCAACCTTCAGTTCAACATGTATGGACTGCTAGCCTTAATTTTTGTATATTTTAAGATTTCATAACAAAATTGTTTAGCGGTTCATAGAATACGCCTATTCATTAAATGACTTAGCTAATTGTCGTAGAGCGTACAGCTAATTGTCTCCGAGTAAAACGACGGTGATATACTCGGACAGACCAACGGACAGACGGACATAACGAAATTATAAGGGTTCGGTTTTGCCACATGGCTACGGAACCCTAAAAACAAATATTTATTTCTAATATAAGTGGGTTCCCAGAGGGTATACAAGATTTGATATTTCTATTCTATGGTGGTACAGATCCCTTTATGTGCGTGTTCGACACCCACTTGGATGGCTTTTTTATTCGTAATACAATATTAAAATCAGAAATACCTTTATTTTTTCAGACCTAGCAACTCTTAACATTTTCATTAAATATTTTCAGTACCTGATACGTCGATCTTTGAAGAAGGCACAAACGACATATTAGAAAGATCGCCGAATAGCGAAGAATCAAGTAAGTGCAATAAGGCTGCGTGTGTCGTTGCTTGTCTAGAACTAGGCTATCCTTCAGGATCTTGTGAAAATGGATATTGTCAATGCGACTCAAAAGGTATTACGTCACCATAGTGACAAACAAACTTTAAAGTACTTTAAAGTGGAACCGTACTGTAGCGAACCTGCCTTAAGCGCCACAGGTTTCGGGTGCGATTTCCGCTCGGGATAGATGTTTGTATTGACCAAACACGCGTAGGTTCCGATTTGGGTGTGCTTGTGTTTCCGGGCCCCCGGATATTACTACCCTAAAAGCGGCTGTTGAGTGTGCAGAGTTTATTGTTTAATATTGACGTAGAGAGAAACAGCATCTAGTGGCGGATTATCCTTAAAACAAAAGAGTCACGTAGCTAAAGACGTGGCAATACAAAAGAACGTGGACAGAATATATGGACATTGCGTACACTACAGGATGCGTGTTTATGAGTGAAAACTAAAGGTGGGTAGCGCACCATCTCTTACAGGGATGTGGGTGTTCGATTTGTCATTGAAGGATCTGATGTGGTGCTTTCCTAGGACGCCGTCGAAATTAATCTACCACTGACAGCATCCGTACACCTGCGTTTCATTCTATAAGCTGGAGTGACCCTGGCAGTGGTGTAACTCTACCGTTTGAGGCTAGTGCAAAATTCATCGAATGGGGGAAAGGGAATGGTCCCTTCCCTTTCTTCAATATACAGAATCTCAACCAAAGTACATAGTATTTTAATTTTCTAGTAACCTTCAATGAAGGGCGTACTGAACTGAAATCATATTTTTGGTTTTACAATCAAATTTCAGTAATATTACAATTATTTTTTCTTGGCCTCTTGTTAAATGTTAGAATCTTACTGTGCTCATGCCATTTTCAGCTGGGTCCTGTGACATTTTGCCGTCTTCCCACCCTATAGTTACACCACTGAGCCCTGGGTAAAATAAAAAATTACTAAGTAAAATATCGGCACAGAAGGCACCGACTTCCTGCTGTAGAAAATATTTATTCTTCGGCAGATTTTTTTTTAAAATTTCATTTTCGAAGACGGTGTTTTTACAAAATAATATTTTAATGATTTTTATACTTTCAAGTTATGAATAATAAGTAGGCAATCATATTAAAGTACTTAATTGTATCGTCGTCCGTGAAATATTTATATAAGTATTGTACAGTTATGGTGCTTTACGGAGCAAATAGACAAATGCTTTAAAAATACCCAATTTTAACTTATACAAGGTTTATCCAAATCGGTGACGCCGTTTTTAAGTAATCGAGTAACATAAATAGAAATTATTGAGACGGATTGAGAACCTCTCCAGCCTCCTTTTTTTAAAGTTGGTGAATAAGTTAAGTATAGATTACATCTTTATCTTTATCCAAATGTATGTTAGTATAAAAATTGTTATCTATTACAAACTGCATGCATACATACATAATTAGGCCCGAATTACATTTCTGGATCTACCAGCTGAATGTTTTTGGACACACTGATGCGCTTCGTATGCTTAAGGATGGTTTCGCTCGCGTATGCTTAGGACTTTTAGGAGTTCTTAAACATGCTTACAGCTGGTATAAGATGCTGTGTTATATGTTATACTGTTATATTACTCAGCAGTAAAAATTTGTATACGAAATAGAGAGATCAATAATAAACGCCGTTATAAGAGATTTTTGTCTGGAAAATTAATATATTTTGTTTCCAACCAATTAAATCCGCTTATCTTTAAATTGTCCGTTCTCTTGCGTACGCATGCTTCAGCACATTTTGACAGCTATACTGTAACGTTATATTGAGTGTTACACTTATAAGCATTTAAAACCGAATAGCAAATGGGAAAGGCGAATCGATGCTGAAATGAGAATTGTTGCTCATGCATGTTCATACAAAATAGTAAAGTTGAGTGTGTAGCGTAGCGTTTATATAAGCCATATCGTCATTCATAGAAAGTTTTGTGAATGGCTTTCGCCTGCGACTTCTGTTTTAAGTTGTTTTAAGTTTTATTTATTGAAATAAAGGTGTATTTCAATAAATATAACTGCTTACATTTTACATAAAAAAGTTCATCCCTTACACGCCCCTTGGAAGTTTTGATTTTCGTGACGAAAAGTAGTCTATGTGCTAGGCGTTCAAATGAAACACATATAATTACTTTCGTATTTATAATATTTGTCTGAATTAACAGTGCGAAAGGATGTTATTTCAAGATACCTTCGATCCTGTGATGTCGTCGCATGCAATACTATGTGTCATCGAATGAACTATATCGGTGGGATGTGCCGTTCCGGAATGTGTTACTGTTATTAAAGTACACTTATGTTAGATTTTGAGATAAAATTAATGTAATACAATGTGCTTTTTATTTGCTGCTTCCTACATTCCTTTAGGTTTTGATTTTGCTTACTTTACTGTTTAATTCTGATATCCAGATGAAACGAATTCTAAATATTTAACTGACTTCAAAAAGGAGGGTTGTATTTTTTTGTTTGTTACCTTAGAATAACGGGGTCATTTAAGAACCGATTGGAGGATATCCCGTTTTTGAACAAATTTTTGGGCTTGATTTTCATTTTTAATTTAAGTTTGTTACCTTAGAAATCTTGATTAAAATAAAGAAAATCTCACCTAATATTGTTCTTCATTAAAAACATCAAAACATCAAAATCTAAAATAATTTATTTTCTACAACAGAAGTCTCATGTGCAGATGTCGTACTTACTTTGTTTAAATAAAGCTTTATAGTCTCGGAGCAACTCGATTTATATATCGTGTCGTATCTAAGGACTGATTCCCAAAATAGTCCTCCCCGGGGGTCCGTCCGCGATAGACCGAGCGGTGGTGTACGTTGGCGGAGAAAAAATCAGGGTTCACAGGTTTTAAACGCACGAAAATATTATCTGCTTTCGAAAGTAAAGAACAGAAATATGGTCGTAGCTTTACGTATCAATGTCGGCAGACAATATTTCAAGAAAGTCTGCGACTTTTACTTGCGAACACTACTTTTTTAATACTATAATTTTAATTTTACCACTTTGAATTTAGCAACGACGCAAATTTCTATTATCAACTTCACATGTTTTGAAAACTTCCGGGAATATTGTAGAAATGTAGCAAATGTATGTGGGTTTACTGAAATCAGTAAAATTTTGAGAGTGATCTACAAGAAAAAATTACCTCTTCGTGAGAATAATCCTTTGTATAAATATTTGCAAAATATTTCTTCTTATATAATTATAAACAAATACGAATAACACGTCAATAATTTGTTCAACATTCATTATTAGAGCAACAGTTTTGATATCCTTTTATAGCTTTTAACGTATGATGTTTTTTTTTTAGTTACAAACAAGATACAGAAGCCATTACGTATCTGTGACGACATCGCTTGCAACATTTATTGTGTAGACTCAAACTACGTTGGTGGCATGTGTAAAGACGATCAATGTTTCTGCTTTTAAAATTAACTACCGATTTTTTTGACGAAGAATACTCATTTTTAATATTTTCAACTTTTTATTTCTTTGATATAAACGCTATACTGTGCTCATGTATTAAAATAAATTAACGCAATCTAAGAAGCTATTTTATTTACTTTTATTCCACCATAACGTTAATAACTAAGGGTCTGCTTGATGGAGAGCAATTACTGTTCACTAGCGGCACTAGAGGAATTATCGTCCTTTACCACCAGAGATAAGGAAAATAGGTGAGAGTGGACAGTGAGGAAGAGAATGAAGTGAAAAGAGATAGGCAACAGACTAATACCACAAAATGCAACAGTACGAATTTGATATGCTTTTAGGTGTTACTTCTAAAAATGTCAAAAAAACAGTGTTTTACTATATTTAAGTTGTAGATAGTTCTATACGCTATGGGAAGGCCCTTCCATTGAGACAAAATTTTAAAGACTCGCTGGTGCTCCTTTTTAAGTTAACACCAATGTGGCGAAACGAAGTTTAGTAACAAGCTAGCAAAATATCCAAATGAAGTTAGCATATGACTTAGTTCGTCACGATTAGTTGGTGTAGATTTAACGAAGAAGCCACAGCAAGTCTTTAACATGTTTAATGTAAAATGTAAACCGCTCAAACTCACGTTCAATCGGTTTAAGTACCGACTAGTTTCGGACTCATCAGAGGCTCTTCACCAGGTTGCGTGGGCTACGTTCGAAACTAGTCGGCACTTAAACCAATTGAACGTGAGTTTGAGCTGTTTAAATTTTACATTAAGTTTTATAATGTCTCACGATAGTTTTAATAATTTAACTCTAACATTTTGTCTGTATCGAAGGGCCTATTCATAGCATGTAATAAGCCTACATTTTAACTTCTACAGTGCATTATTTTAAATGCAGCTTAACAAAGTATTTTCTCTATATCTTACTATATTTGTTTTTATAGGTAAGAACAAGAAGCCAGCTTTACGCGCCTGCGATGACTTATACTGTATTACTATTTGTCAAGCAACTGGAAACAATGGAGGCATATGTATAAGCGACTTATGCTTCTGCTACTAAAAACTTAAATGTGCTTAAAAGGTTTAATCTATCTAAGAACGTATTAGTTTTGTAATCTCAGAAAACGTTTAAGTAAAAAATATAAATGTTATATTCATTATCGTAATAAAATAAATATATATATTTTTAACGTGTTGTTATTATTTTACCTATTCTGTATATATATTTTACTTTTTGATTATGAAATTAAAACGAAACATACATACTTTATCTATGTAAAGTGCTAGTACTACCGTTGCGTTTCGTTCTGTAAGTAAAAGCGCCAAAGCTTCAAACTCCCAGCAAATTGTTACTTTTATTACCACCCTATATTTATCCTTCACTCTCTTATAATACCTCATACCACTGGAGCAACACAAGGTGATGCCTTTGGTTTTGCCAGTAAAAGATTCGGCATCATCTGGCAACCACCTATTTTTCAATTATTTACATTTGGCTTCACATTTGGCTTGGTTCAAGTATAGAAAAATATAAAGCTTTAGGTTAAGTTACTTATAATTACTAATTAGATATTCTTTAAAAACTTCTTCAGCAATAAAATACTCGTTGTAAAATTTACTAGAATTTAAAGACAAAAAATGTCTTAGCAATTAGTTGTGTCATTGTAACACAGACACTTGCTTTCATATATTCGAATAGATGAAATTACTATTAACATTAACACAATAGATATACAATGAACCTCAATCAAATGATACATCATCGAAGTAAAAGTCCGGCACAGAATGACTATGAGGAAAACTGACTCCGTTCAATATTAACAGAGAACGTCCGGTGAAAATGACCCTGAGTCGGCCGAGACTGTAATTTTCTATTTACGACCCATAAAGGCTTTCATTTCTAGCCACTTGCTATTGGAAAAGCTATCCTATAGCGAATGTTCGATGTAATCTATCGTTTCGGATCGAATAAGCAAAGAAAGACAATATGCAGAGGTTTTTGGCTTTGTTTCAAGATTCTTGGAATGTAAGTGTTCGAATCAACTAATTAGATTTTACTCTTCCATTCGATTTTGTATAATTTGGTATTTCTAAAATCGCTTCATGATTGACAAGTTATATTAAAATCTTTCAATAAGGCGTACGTTAGATTATAAAACATCAAAGGATACAGAAATCGTATTTAAAACTATAATTTTATATCCAATTTCAATTATTATATTTTATAGAAACATTTTGTATATATAGTTAAGGTAGATTTCAGAATTAATTATTATTCGAGGTTAAGCATATAAATTTATTTTATTAACCATTTTATTTAATAAAAAGCTTTTGCTAGCGGCTCTATCCACGTTATAGTTTTTAATGTTTTCTTGACGAATTTAATTTGAACTCTTTTTAATATGTATAAAGTTTCATGAAATAGAACGTCTTCCTTATATTTGATGCTAAATTTCGCACCCGTCAGTTTTTACACAGAGCAATTGCCATGTGACCTCCGCAACCCAAAGGGTGAACAAGTAACTCATTGGATAAAAGAAGATTAGCTACAAAAAGATAACGATTATTATCAGATGTTATGATAACCACCGGTACCGATAGCTTAACGTTCTCTCCGAAGCACGGTAAGAACATCTAGAAAGACAATCGCCCAGACTGAAATAGATATATATAACAAATATCTGTTCCGAGCGAGAATCGAACCCGCAATCGTCGAGGCTCAAAGCAGCGTCACTACCAGTACGCCCCAACGATCGTCATCCATCCGTCATAGTAGCGAAATATTAAATACTGATTCTAAAATAAGATATCATAATAAGATTTTATATCCAACGTACGTTGCCGATTTTTTTGGTGATATCAAAGGCCGAACCACTTTTTTATATATTTTCAATATACACACATACTTCTATTAGTTTTATAAAAGTACATAAGCGTTCCAACAAGCTGACAAGATTCATTTTAATTTAAGCAAGTTTTAATTAGCGGCCCAAATTCGAATGTACTTACAACTAAGTTAATTAAGTAACTCTGAAGAACTAAACCTTAACGGGCGTGGAAGAAGACGTCGGCCAAATTATTATATTCTACGATTGTTCCGCGTTTTAATCTAGAAGTTCCAACCGCGAAACTTTCCACATTCCTCCTAAAACACAATCCAGATATTTACTACCAAGTTTTGAGCCAAATCATTACACAGCTATTTGTTACAATATCTTATGTTACAAAGTTTTTAAACGATATTCTGGCGCATGGCGAAGTGTCGTGTGGCTATAGTTATAAAACCTATTTAATACGTTGGATTACAACGAAACTTTTTGAAAAGATGTCATTCTAACGAAGCGTCACATTGATGGTATTCGTAGCGCGATGGTTACTTCAATGCTCGTATTCCTCTTGCCGAAAACCAGTTATAGAACCTATTTAATACGATGGATTACGAAAATACTTGAAAAGATGTCATTTTAACGAAGCGTCACATTGTCAATACTCGTAGCACGATGGTTACTTCAATGCTCGTATTCCTCTTACCGCAAACCAGTTATAGAACCTATTTAATACGATGGATTACAACGACAATATTTGAAAAGATGTCATCCTAACGAAGCGTCACATTGATGGTATTGGTAGCGCGATGGTTACTTCAATGCTCGTATTCCTCTTGCAGAAAACCGTCTCCCTGCCACAAAAGAGTCGTCGAATTATTGAGATCCGACACAGTAGTTAAATTTATTCTGTTATATAGTAAAGTGATTAATAAAGCATTGTTCATTCTAATAAGTTTTATTTACACCTACAGAAATTATGGATGAAATTGATAAAGCTGGATCGTTTTAAATATAAATATAGTTCAGCCATAGACTTAGTATATGTGTATTATGTACCGGTCCTTTCATTCGTCAGTGCCCTTTTTAAATTTAACACCACCCCAACGGAATGAAGTTAGCCATGCGCTAATTGCATTCGGTTAATCGGTTTGCACAACTATCATATCCGAATATCGAACGAAGTTAGCGTGCGGCCTGTGACTAACTCATTTACTAGGTTTATAACACTCGATGCATAGTGCCTATATATTATAATCTATGATTTTAGCTTTATTTATTTGCGTAAACGCACATAATTTCTTCTCAAATACCGGCTATATTTACTAAATAATAATACAAGACGTAAAAATCTAACTAGGCCCAACTAAATTGGAGCATTCATCAATAGTTCAGCAAAATTAATCACGACTGAAGTGAATTGAACCTTGTTTTCATACAAAAGACAGTAACCTACTTATCGAAATCCAATTAAACGCTTTCGACAAGTTACCTCATTCAATCAACAAAATATATCTACAGAGTACAATAGTCTATTGTTGGATTTAATAATGATTTGTCCTAATAAAATCCCTGCGATGTATTGATCCCGAAAAGTTTTAAGGTCATTACGTTAGGAATCATACAAGCACACGACAGACGGGTGATATAATGAGGGCAAATTCTAATTTTTCTTTTAAATGATATTGGAGAACAGCTAGAAGTGTATTTGCAGCTTATAGACTTTCTCTACTTTAAAATACGCATTGAATTAAGTATCTTTATATCATACAATGTTTTTATAAAGAATATTACCAATTGCTATTTCAAGTCATTACTAATATTCATAATGCCCCTTCATATAAGCTCGTAGGCGTTAACGGCCCTACAACCATTGAGCTATTGACGTTAAGCTTAAATTTTAATATTAAAAATAATATAAAAATGTTATTATAATGTGATTATATTCGTGACCCAGAGAACATTGAGCGTTGGACAAAGAGCCGATGTATTCAACTATTTCATAATAAATTCCGCATTGAACAATTATTTGAATATTTCAAAACACAATATTCAACTAAAGTATAATGTTGAAAATCTCCAATTTTAGAAACTACGAGCTTCGATCTCGTGTTCCGGAATTCCCTTATTAAATCGAAATAGGGATATTCATTTAATTGTATTTCCCAAGGGACACCGCCAATATTAATTTACAGGCGCGTTTCTGTAATTACAATTCTACTCAACATTTAAAATCTATTAATAATTTCATTTCATATTTTTAATGGTAAAATATTTTACTGGATTTATTATTTCTTCTGTAACATCCATTACTCCAATGGATCAATAGATAGACAGCTTGAATTACCCATAGAATTATAAGCTTAATAAATCTATTGTATTATGAAAGTGTAAGGCTATATCTCTACAATAAACATATTTGTTGTGGCATGTTGAATTAGTGTCGTGTGACTACAGCTATAGAACCTGTTTAATGTGTTGGATTAGAAGAAAAATATTTGAAACGTTATTATTCTAACGAAGCGTCATATTGATGGCAGCGCGATGTTTATTTCAATATTTAACATAAATCATGCATCATTGAAGGTAAACATCGTCTTACCGCATAAAGGATGAATCGTTCCGTTGAAATCTGACGTCAAAATTAAAGTGATGTGCAATTGTGTTATCTAGTGATTAATAATCACTTTACTAGATAACACAAACGCATTGTTGATTAAAATAAAATTAATACTGATAAAACCAGCGTGGTTTTATGTTTTTATTTACTACTGGGGATTATTTCACTACTAAACTTAAATAGTAAATTTTCTAATAAAAACCGCAACTTTTAAAGAGTTTTTTTTTCTGTTGCGGTATCACGCAAAAATTTTTTTGCCACGTAAAAGCTTGACTTCTATCTTAAAATCGTTATTGTTAAGTACATTTAAATGTTCAGTATAACCAAGACACCAACTTAATTTATCTTTATAACAATAATAAGTATTTGAAATAAGATACTGTCACTATTCAGTGTACAATTACAAACGATTTTCTTGAATTATTCCTCAAAAGGATGAGCTTAGCACAACATGACTACGCTATAATCCGGGCTTTAGTAATGTTCCAGAAACAATAATGTTTATTTCGATATATTTTGCTCGCGTCGTAGTTAACGAGCGAAATAATTAATTTGCCGTGACGCGACGCGCTACGAGATGAGTGCTAGCTGAGATAACCACACATTTAAAAAATATAGGATTGTCCTAAATATTTGCAGAATTATGTATAATATATAATTGGTATATATTATTTATAATTTTGATATTTTGGACCTTAAAAATATAATAAATGTCCTAAATGTTTAACATGGTAAATTTACAAGTTATTGCAGTAAATCCACTTCTTCTTCTTCTTAGTCTCGCCCCATAACGGGGTCCACTTTCCTGCTTTTCTGCTTGCACTTTCCTCTATCTTGGACTGATGTCCACCGTTAACCTCAGTTAACACACAGCTCATCATATCTTTACAACACTCATCCTTAGGCAAAATTTAAGCCTTTCTCTTCGACGACAACCGGTTATATCAATATCGACTGCCAATATATTCAGATAACCTTTTGACATATCCAAACTATTTTTAAGCAACAAACATATTCTACTAAGTCCACGATTTTATATTTTCCACAAGTTATTGCAGTATGTTGTCTAAAACCATAAACAAGCATTTTTTAACGCGTTATTTATCCCTTGATTGTAGATTATCGCCATGAATTGATAAAATCATAATCTTCACTTTATTAACAACAAATTTAACCAAGAAATAAAAAAGTATTAAAATTTCTCAATTCACAAACACATAATTCTGAAACTAGCGTATAATATCAAAAAATGATTTTAGAGTTTAAAGAAATTCCGATGAATATTATGGTGACCCCAGTCACAACTCACAAGTAGGAATTCAGATTCCCGTGTTCAGAATGCTGGCATTGAATAGTCTTTATACGTTCATAAATATACCATACCATAGTATAACAATAGTATAAAAATATAGATAAAGTAAATGCACACATTTCAGAGGAGTATAAAACCTGGAAAATGGATAATTTCGAACTCTGTTGATAATAAAGAATTAACTAAAAAATAAAATAAATAAGAGATATGAAATAAAAAAGCAGCAAGCCTGTAATGGTAATGCAGTTAACGCTTATAAAGACAACGCAACTTAACAGATTAATGTTTTAACAACTCAATTATCATACAGCATAAATTTCCACAAACCTAAATCGATAAGCTCAACCAAATAACCAGTACAAATTTAACGAGAATCTCTGCTTAATCGCCATCATTAAATCCTACTTTTATTTATCTTAGTCGTCGGAGAGCGTTAACCTTCCGAATTACTTCGAATGAATCCACTTCATTAATCGTGAACCGGTACATTAATTTAATGAAAAGAAAAACAAATATTAAGTAACGGACCGTATTTGTGCGACTCGTAATTGATAACAGACGACCCAACTGGCACTTTTATATAATGTGTATTGCTGTTGGCCCTACTGACCTTGACAGCATCACCGTGGTGGAGCCGACCCAGCCGTGAAAAGAGACAGCCCTCGAGGAGGTCAAATTTGATTCGTCCTTACGCTACATTCTGAATAGCCGAGCCACGGCTAAGGACGTCATGGGGAATGGAGGATACGCTCCGAGCGCATTCTAGTCGATAGGCTCATCCGATGCTGTGAGCGCGTCGCAACATAATAAACAAGGAACCTCGTCTTCGCCGAAGAGAACAGTGTGGTGTCCGTCCTTATGGTGATGAGAGGCACCATCGGCTCAGTGTTCTGAAGTGGTTCTGAAGTTTAAATTAACTAATCAATGATATCATGGATATATATTTTATTGATTCAATTTAACGCTACTATATGTCCATAAACTTCTCTGATCTGTTTAAAAAAATTAATTACTAATTAAAGGAATTCCACCTAAATGAGGTATTACCTCAATATTTATATCGAAATATCGAATTTATTTTCTCCTTGCTTGTGATGTTACTTTTAATTGCTTTGAAACAAAATATTTAACTTCCTTGAAATTTCATTAAAACTTTAATATACGTTCTAATATATCGAAAGAACAAACAAAAGTTTCTTTAGCGTTTGATATTCATTGTATTGAAGCTGTTTGGTAAACAAATTAAGGCTTATAGATTTTACTTTTTGACACCACAGTAATGTAAAACGAATGTACGTTTCGCCTGTTGGGAAGCGTGATCTAGCTTTCTATATCAGTGCGTGCTGTCCCGCTTTTGTCTAAAAATAAGGGGATAAATAGCACAGCAAAACCAATGTCAACAACCTTCACTTTACTGACAAGAGAAGAGAAGTAATTACGCTGCAGTCCTGCCAGCCAGTGTCGACACTAGGAGATCCAATTGAAGTTTAGACGCCGAAAAGAGAGAGCTGCATTCCTATGATATAACCCCTACTAATATTATTAATCCAAAATTAACTCTGTCTGTCACGCATAACTGAACTGATTTTGATGAAATTTGTTGCAGAGATTGACTAGAGATTTTGAGGAATGGATTGGTATAGTGGTATGAAATTAATGGTGAAAAATTATAGTAGAACACGAAATTAAGGAACTTTGCTTCTACCGCGCATTCCGCGATGCGTTTGGTTTTTTATGATATATATTCGGAACGCTGCCTCCATCTCCGATGACGTCCTTAGCCGTGGTTCGGCTTCGCAGGAGCCACCCTAAGCACAAATCAAATTTGAGCCCCCGTGAGGGCTGCCCCTTTATCACGGCTGAGTCTCTGTACTAGGCCCCTCCGCTCGGAGACGCTGTCAATGCCAGTAGGGCCAACAACAATACACATTCCGAAAAAAAAAACCAATGATATATAGTTCTTATTATTTGCATATAGGCACAATAAATATGTACATCGTAAGTCGGAGTATCTAGAGTAAAGTACATACTATAATTATAATATGGACGCAAATAAGCAATACCATGTCAACCCACACCAATGTCATTTCAAGAAAAACGCGTTTGAAGATTTTGAACAACTTACTTTATATGATTTTTTTTATGTATTGGTCAAGTTTTTGGCAATTTCACATTTATGTACGTTATTTATACTTATTTTCACAAAAAATAAGCATACAAACTGCATATTTCGTATAAAACATAACCCAAAACTTTTAACATAATACATAAATTGCATGGTTAAAAAATGGCTTTTTAAGAAGTTTTAAAGCTTAAAAACCGACAAATATTAAAGAAAAATGTTCTTTAGCCATTTGCCAACACTTCTGCATATATAACTCAGTTTTTTCAATTTTGTGGGTTGACATGGTATTGCTTATTTACGTCCATATATAGATGTGAATTTCATTTATTTTCATCCGGAACTCAGCTGTTCCGGCATAAGGATCGGCATTTAATTTATTATAATATAACATTTAACAACAATACAATGTTAGGTATATGTCATGTAATAGAGTCAGTGTCATAAGGACATATTGGATTTCTATATGATAAATGTCTCGTTCCACACACGAGATTAATAATATACCTCTCACATTACTCATTAGCTAGTTCACGCACGCTTTACGAGACCCTTAACGAGGTTCTGGTGGTAAATACCTGAGATCTGAGCGCCGTGTTAGTATGAAATTCATTTGATATACTTATACTTGGCCTATTTCGTGAGAAATGTGTTTATTGTTATCTTGATCTCTATGTAATCTATTATGCCTATAAAATAGATAAAAGTACCTAAAACTTTATTTTATATAATAAATAAATGAAATGGTATAAGTGCAAAAGTAAGAGTAAGTATGGCCATATGGCATACAAAGGTTATATTGTACATTATTTAGTTCCCTGTAACTTGTAAGATGGATTCAATTTTAAACACTGTCAATTTTCACCTTATATACTTGCAATCTACCCCTTTTCTTATATCTATGGCTTAGTACAATATAGTATCAAGTACAAAAGACACACGGACTCGTCTACACTTCACGGAAACGCCTGCAGGTGACAACGTCATTAATCCAGCACTGTCGATGCTCCACTACAGTTTCTTGTTACTGCGACGAATGAAATACGATGCACTGTGACAGTTTTTTTTTTATTTCGTGTTTAGATTTTGTTAAATCGATTCTACAGTAAATACAAATTAACATTTTTTAAAAGTTGTCTGAAAATGAATGTCTTTATTTTTAGGCGTAAATAAAAATTTTATAAAAAGTAAGTATCGCAAAAAATAAAATAAAATATCTTATAGTTTCACAAGGATAATTTTATTATTTTATTTAGCTAAACTTATGTACTACAAAAGAAAAAACAGTTCCAAAAATAATAAAATGTACAATAAAATTATCTGTATATTGATAACGACTTTTTCATGAAAAACGCAATAAACAGTTCATCAAAAAGTGTATACGGAACCACCTGGTTCGTGTCAAACAGCCGGTGGCCTAAACTATGGGGCAATATGACTTAACAGGTTCCCTGTCCGATGGCTCTAGGGCTCCGTATATTGACGAGCAGCACTGGGTCGTTTTAGTGGGAATTACTTAGCTCGATAATCAAGCGGTACCCACACTACCACTACCTAGTAGTGGTGCGTGTGACTGCATTTCCCAAAATTAAAAAAAAGTTACCTGTTCTATAAATCATATATAAACATTTCAATTGTTTTACAATTGAGTCTGTTTTATGGATAGAGAATGGGTTAAACTGATCGTAGAGCAATTGTCACTGTGCAAAATACTTTTACGCCTGAACACATTTCGTAGCGAATAAGGCTTTGCTCTGAACGCTGTTCGCTATTGAACAGATTTTTCCGCTATTAGATTTCTTCACATTTTATCAAATTACTAAGCTGACAACCCTGACGTTGTAGATAATGTTATTATTTTAATAAAAAAACAGCTTTCGTTGTATATAGTCTTCCTTTTAAGACTTAAACAATATTTAAGCCAAAATTACCCAACGAAAATAAGAAAGAAATTAAATTATCTAAACCTTCATAATGTTAATATGATTACTGTCCAACGGAGCCTTTAATGTTACTAGACAAGAGACTTTTATATTAAAGTCTAATTTAGTAAATTCAAATATTTTTAGTGATCGCGTGTTATGTTACGATAGAAACGACCCTAGTACCTACCCTACTAGGGTAGGTACTAGTACCTACCTAGAACCTACACCTTTCTATGGTACTTTAGAATGGTAGTAACTACAACTCCCTAGTTGAAATGATCACAGAATACGTGTAACTGAAACAACTATCATGCCAAATAAATGAAACTTCGAGAACAAAAATACATTTTAACGTTTTTAATACATTTTATTTGTTTCGATATGGAAAGTATGTATCGTGAAAACTTCAGTATTTCCGCAGATATTGTTGCAGAAAAACACCAATTCATTATTGTAAGAATTCAAATAGCTATTCGCCTAATTAGATTTTTTTAATTTTGTAAATAAAAAAGTGTCTAAATAAAACTAGAATCGAGTAGGACTTCAAAAAATATTCTTAATCCTTTTTTATTTAATGTAAAATAAGCTGTAAGCTGTCAGAATTAAAATTCTAATGGAAAAAGGCCTCAAAGAAAAATTGTTGTGTCACAAATTACGTTATATGGTTACTTTTACGTGTACAAATCTTTTCTGAATAAATATTAATTGACTGCCTTATTTAAGAAACTATACTTATGATTTAAGTAGCAAATTTAAATTTGAAAACGACAAAATTTAAAAAGTAACGAACTTATCGTCACCTAGTTTTCTTTTTGAAAAAAGGCAAAAATAGGTTCGTTTTAGTGTGTAATATTACGTACTGAAACATTATATTTATATCCTGAATAAATTAATACATATAATCTTAATATTATGTCTGTAATAATACTGATGGGGTACAGTCTCAGAGGTCAGGTCCTTCACATTAATCCGTCATTTCACTACTGCTGATTGGCAGATATAAGGCCGATAGAGATTATACACGTCAAATTTTCCAAGATATATAGGTTTATTTAATTAGAACCTACCTTTCTATCATAAGCAACTGCACCATCTCACAATATACATCAAAATTTTACAAAGGTCCACGCTAAACTGTGCGAACTGAGGACGTTAAAATAACAACAAATTATAATCATAAATATATAATTATTCTTGATGAGAGGTAAAAAGTTGAAATTTAAATAAACATAAAAAAGTATTTTCACTTATATTCTAATATAATAAAATTAATTATTATATTAACTGAAATTTTCCAATTTCAATTCTAGTGCCTACGCCAGCACGAACTTTCATAATGAATCGAAACAATTGAGACAATCATTTCATTGTATTTCCCAAGAGACATTGAAGCTTGAAATTAATTTACAGACGTGTTTCGTTTGATACAATTTGATTCTTATTGTTATCTTCAGTAAAACTTCAGTCATCTTCAGTAATTGTAGTGGTTTATTAGTTACTTTGCTGTTTTTGTACCGGCTTCATAGGGGAAGTAAGACCCTCACTCAGAGTAATGACCCGGAACAACAGTATGCATAGTCTCAGAAGCAATACACAGACATTGAAAATCGGAAAGTTTGGCGTCGCATTCAAAAGTCCAAAAACCTCGTCGTGCTTTTTTTCTCAATGTGTATTGCTGTTGGCCCTACTGGCCTTGACAAGGTCACCGGGCGGGGAAGGAGTATTCAATCCTGCCCTGAGAAAGAGGTTCAACGATGATTTTGTCCTTACCTAGGGTACCTAGGGTACCTTTTGTGGGGCAAAACCACGACTAAACACGTCATCACCAATGGTGGCAGCGCTAAGAACATAAAAGTCGAACGCAGCGCTCATCATGCAGCGTCATATATATCGTGGATTTTTGTACGCAGGATGACGCGGCGGTACCGCAACGGCACAACATAATTAACAAAATTCTGAACTGAACTATACTCTGAACTATGTCGAATTGTTTTGACTTCAGAATTAAATCAACGGAAACGGAAGAAATTGGACTGGTTATCTGTTTTTAATTACGACTCGTACAAACACAAACTGTCCTTGAATATTCGTTTTCCATTACATTAAATTATCGTTGCGGCCCACGATTGATGAAGTGGATTTATTCAAAGTGATTCGGAAGGTCTGCCTGTTAACGCTCTCCTTTGACTAATATAAATAAAGGGAAGTACGATTTAACGATAACGATTACGAGATAATCCACTATAATTTGTATTGGTTTAGCTTATTGATTACGTTTTACGGATTTTTCTTCTAAATGATTGTGTTGTAAAAATTTAAATAGATTAAAAGAGATTATCAATAAAGAACTGCTTCTTACTTCTTGCAATACAACTAAATTTCACCCTCTTCACGTTTTTGGAGGCGTAATAGGAATATTAATAATGTCTTGAAAAAGGCATTGCAAATATTCTTTAAAATATTATTTCCAAGCCATAGTCCAGTCTTGGAAGACGAGATCCTTTATTCTACACGTCACGACACGCTCACACCGTCGGGTAAGTTCGCTCAGAGCGTTTCCTTCATTTTCGATGACGTCCTTAGCCGTAGTTCGTCCTCGCAGGAGCGGTGACTTTTAAGGACGGAATCAATTTGAGCCCCCGTGAGGGCTGTCCCTTTCTCGTGGCCGGGTCTCTGTACTCGGCTACCCCCACGCGGTGACACTGTCAAGACCAGTTGGGCACCTTTACGAATCAAAGTTGAACCTTCGCCCAGGATTTCCATTTTTACCCTTTGGTGTCATATATTCTCCTTCGCTCAGTGACACTATCAAGGTCAATAGGGCCGACAAAGTAAATTAATCAAATATACTCAACGGCGTAAGAAATCTAGTAGTTGTCTTCAAAGCACTATTACAATGAGTTATCATCGATTATATGAAAAAAGGGCGTAAAAATTTAATTATTCCACTTTGTAAGGCGTAAAATCAATTAAGTATTCAATTTGCAGACTCATGTTCCATGTATATATAATGGCTTAAAACCGCATTAATTTGGAAGATAACATTGTTTTCACCCATCTTCATTGGTAAAAGGGTCGATCTAATTAAGTACTTGAATAAGTGATATGAATGCTATTACATTTTTCTTCCAAGTGCTTGTATAATCACACAAGAATCAAACATTTTATATGTAAAATTTGATATCCTATAATATATAAGACGACCGTTGTGTCGTGCTGGTACCGAGCCTGCTTTGTGCCTCGACGGTTGCCAGTTGGATTCTTGCTCAGAGCGATTATTTGTTGTACCTTTTTCGGTCAAGGCGTTTGCTCTTGTCTCCCCACCTTGCCTCGGAGAGCACGTTAAGCTATCGGTTCTGGCTGCTATCACAACATCTGACAATAATCGTTAGTTCTTTATTTGCTCTTATCCAATGTTACTAGTCTCGCGGAGGTCACATGGCAATCGCTATGTGTAAATACCAGGTATATAATAATGACACTCGGTAAAATTATTCCTGGTAATAATGCTTGATAAGCATAAAATTTTTGAATCCTTCAAATTTGCTGATTCAAAATTTCTATACTTCTTCTTATATTTAGTAAATACCAGCTCAAATGGGCCGGTTCGACGGCTGGAGTAGTACACTTTTATAATAAAGTAACACTATCTGTAGCGTTTTGAGTGAGAGCCCTCGCCCTCCTTTTTCTCCTTTCAGAGATAGGTGCTATTGTCGTACCCAATCATAGCGCAAGCTTCGAGCTTATTTGGAGGGGCAATAGGAATATAAGTAATGCCTTGAGAAATGCATTGCTAATATTCTATAAAAAAAAAGAAAAAATATATTAATAGCAAATATATATTTTGCCTTCTTTTTAAATACCAATATTTAACTATGTATGTTCAAACAGATGAAATATTTTTGTTCTCATGAATACTGAGTATGTTGCAAATTCAAAAGAAAACGTTGCAACAAAAAAGGAGGTCTCAAACATAAATAAGCGATATCTATAAGCCGAAAAAATCTTCAGCGTGTTTTAGGGCGGACGTTTCAGGTGCGAGCAAATACAAATCGATGCTTCGATATTTCAGACTAAAAATGTTTTATTCATGTGTACTAAGAACTTGACTTCCTGTAATATTTTTTTTTAAATTTTCCTAAGAATCATCATCATCATCTTCTTAGACCCTGCAGATCGGGGTGAGCCTCGGCCTGGTTCAGTACGTTTCTCAATTCTGTTCATTGCTTTCTCTTTCCAGCCTCTGACTCCAATCACTTTCAGGTCCTGTTCAACTCCATCTAACCATCGGAGTTTAGACCTGCCATGATCTTTGCGGCCACCCGGTTTGCCAGATAGTAATTGTCTCGACATTCTGGTCTCACCCATCCTAACAATACATCCTGCGTATCTCAGGCAACTAATTTTGATCGTTTTTATAAGGTTGGGCTCTTTGTAGAGTTCGTTTACTCGTGGTTAAAGCGTGTCCTCCATAGGTGGTTTTCCTGCACAGCACCGAAAATTCGCCTAAGAATTTTACATTCGAGCACAAATAAACGGTTCTTGTCTTTTTTGCTGACTATCCAAGCCATAGGAAAGTATAGATATTGATAAAGATTTTCTAAGAATAATATTATTTAATTATCAAATAGCAAACCTCCATCAATCGTTTAACTTGAATTGAACAATTTAAGTGTATGTGTTTGTGCATATATTAGACACCGTTGTGGCGTTGTGGGTAGCGAGTCTGCCTTAAGCCTCGACGGTTGCGGGTTCGATTCCCGCTCGGAGCAGATGTTTGTATTCATCGTACAGGCATTTTTTCCGGTCTGGTTGTGTTTGTCCTTGTCATTGTGAATGTTTCCGGACCCCCGACACAGGATATAATTATCCTAATGGGGGCCGTTGAGTGTGTAGCGTTTATTTATTTATTTATTTATATATATGTGTGTGTGTTACACAGCTTGTAAGTAAATTGATCCCCAACTACTTTACAACCGCTCCTTTTAGCGAACGTAAAAATACTCTTCCATAACTAAAAATATGTTGTCATAACCATCATATTGTTGGTTATAGAAAATTCCTTTGAGCTTTACTGAAGAAAAAACTTAACGTGTAATTATATATTACTTCCACGTATACGCCCCGTTCTCCTAATGTCTCCCCGGAGGACCGCACAACGATTCAGAATTCTTTATGTTCCTCTGTAACAAACAAGCGCTTGATTTAAACACGTCTTGTGGTAACAATAAAATTATACGTTTTATGTTTGCGATCAATTCAATATTTTTAAGAAATACATTTTGTTAAATAAAATAATTACTTACATGTAAATTAAAATATATTAATTCTTCCATAGACTATCGTCTGACGACGCCATCGTAATCCATAGATGGCCACTTATTGGTAGTTTAAATCGGATCACTGCCACTATCGGCGTCGGGATGTGACGACCCCATCGCCCGCTGTTGGGATAACCTCTGTCACAGCAGAGATTATTCCACCAGTGCAATCAGTAACACTGGTGGTAGGTCCTTTGTTGCAAGAGGCCGGCTAGGTAGTGTCCAATATTCTGCCGCCAATAGTAGTGCTTAGGCACTACTGTGTTCCGGTTTGAAGGGCATTGTACGCTAGTGAAATTAAAGGGAGAAGGAGATTTAAGAACTAATATCTCGAGGTTGGCAACGCGCGAGTGGCACCTACTAATGGTGCTAACATAAAAAAAAAAAAAAAAAAAAAAAAAAAAAAAAAAAAAAAACTATAATATGAAATTTCGACTTATATAATATAGCATTTGTTTATGCATACTCAATTAAGTTTCAGGCGTCTTATAAAGTCTTCCCGAGAGTAGAAAATTATCATACAATTTTATATACTACAACTGTCCAGGAGGCCTAAGTAAAGTCACATTTAAGTATCGATAATGAAATTAGATAATTTTGAAATGTATGGAAATTGGCTTAAGCTTTCGAAATACTACATGACCTATCGTTTTTGATTGAACTCGCACAAGCGTATTAGACTTTCAAAATGAAATCGACACGAAGTGAATTCTGTTGTCCATACATCTGTTGTCTATAATAAATCGCTATTTAGCTATAAGACCGCCCACCTGTACAACTTTACATACATACTTATCAACATATGTGCTTATTCTGCATATTTTATTGTACTGTTCACATTAAAACCCTAACCAGATACACACTACGACATATTCTAAACTCAATTTATAAATACCTCGAGAAAATGCATACTCTATTGTGTAATAGGCAACTGGATTGGTGTTAATGATTAATTTATAGTGGTAATAGGAATCAAACAATAAAATTTTTGCTTTTCATAAGCCATTCGATAAAGAATTCAATTATTTATTTCCATTAATAAGGCGTAACGTCAATTATTAAGAATTCAATTTGGAAAATGTATTTCGGATATGCTTTTACGCGCTAAAGCACTTTAATGTGAAAGTCAACGATAATGCTATAAAAAGGTTGATCTTATTACATGTAAATTATACATTAAATACATACTTGTACAAATTATAATAATAATTGCTACACACTCAATGTCCCCATTAGGATAATTATATGCTTTGTTAGGTGTATGAAAACATACACAAGGACAAGGACACCCAGACCGGAAAACGTGACTTTATGGTCAATATAAATATCTGCTCCGAGCGGGAATCGAACACGCGACCTGTGGCGCTTAAGGTGGGTTGGCTACCGCTGCGCCGCAAAGTCATCAATTTAAAGTGTCTTCTTCAAATTAAGAAGGTGGCTAGCAAGCGTAAGGTCCGTCTGATAATAAGAAATTACTGTGAACAATACCAAAGGACAAGAGGATAGGAAGAAGGAAGGCGAAGAGGAAGAGAACAAGGGTAGCCTTTTTTTATGTCACAAGTTGGCAAACAAGCGTATGGCCCACCTGATGGTAAGCGGGCGCCGTAGCCTATGAGCGCTTGCAGCACCATTAGTACGTGTCATTCACGCGTTGCCAATCTCGAGATATTCGCTCTTAAATCTCCTCTGCCCAGTAATTTCACTAGCCTTCACTATTTTAACTAGTGGTAGTGCCACGCTGCACAGCTCTTTCTGTGCAGCCGAAGTGGGCCGGCACGCCCGGGTAAGTACCACTCTCTCACAGAAAACCGGCGTGAAGTGACAAGTGTCGCGTTTCGTACGGTGAGTGAGAGTCCCGGAGGCCTTCTTAACCCCCTCCCTTCTATGGACGTGCAGAATTCGGTTCGTGTACCCCAGGAGGGTACCACCTGCGTTCGCGGTGGAGAATCCCTCTCTGAGCGTCCATGCTCAGCACTGAACTCCAGCTGAGCATGGATGCCCAGGCTGTCCCTCCGAATTCTGGGGGCAATTTTGCGCGCTCAAAAACTGTTCAGGGCAAACAGAGCAGGCAGCAGAGGCAACCCCTTCCACGCTAACTGTGGACTTCTGTAACATTAGAGGGCTGAATTCCAACCTGAACGCCGTCCATCACCACCTTGAGACGGCGAAGCCGGCCTTGCTTTTTCTCACCGAGACCCAGATATCTTCTCTGGCTGATACTTCTTTCCTCTCCTACCCGGGATACAATTTGGAACATTCCTTTGTACCCCGGGCTGGTGTCAATGCGTGTACGTCAGGGAGGATGTCTGCTCTCGTCGCCTCGGCAGCCTTGAAGTAGGGGACCTATCCATTCTTTGGCTGCGCGTGAACTGCGATGACCATCCGCGAATCTACGCGTGCCTTTATAGGCCCCATAGCGGAAATGCCGAAACTGACCGACTCATTGAGCACATCCAACTGGCTACAGATTCCGTGCTGCAACAGATCCCATCTGCGGAGATCGTGATTCTTGGCGATTTCAACGCCCACCATGCTGAATGGCTTGGTTCACGTACCACCGATCACGCAGGAGATCTGTTCTCGACTTTAACTTTTGGCATATGATCTGACACAACTGGTAACCTCGCCAACGCAGATCCCAGATGTAAGGGGATCATACACCTTCACTGTTGGATCTTCTGTTGACCTCTCATCCGGACAACTATCTGGTATCCGTCGATCCTCCTCTAGGCTCGTCGGACCACTGCCTTGTTCGGAGTACAGTGCCGGTCTCGCGCCCAGCACGGCCCGCTTCGTGGGCTACCGGCGCGTTTGGCACTACAGGTCGGCAGACTGGGATGGGATGCGTTCTTTCTTTGCGTCCTACCCATGGGGACAGATTTGCTTCTCGCCGGATGATCCGGACGTCGTTGCCAACTCTGTCGCCGATGTGATACTCAGGGCATGGAACTTTTGTTCCGGCTTCTGCGAGTGCCCATCGGAGAGCAAGTCTCAGCCTTAGTTTGGTCGCTCCTGTAAAACGGCGTTTCGCCGAAAACGGGAATGCTACCAAGCCTGGGCTAAGGCGTCGACGTCTCGTGATGTAAATAACAGCGCACTTAGAAAGGAGTACAACTCTGCATCAGGTCCTTCAAAGGGTTATTGCCAAAGCAAAGTCGGAGCACATCGGCAGAATTGGCGAGAGATTAGTGCGTCTTCCTTCGGGTACACGTGCATTCTGGTCCCTCGCCAAGTCTGTCTTAGGGAATTTCTGTAAGCCATCATTTCCACCTCTGCATAGGGACGATGATTCGGTGGCCCATGCCGCGAAAGAAAAAGCTGATCTTCTGTGCTCTCTCTTCGCGTCCAACTCGACTGTGGATGACCAAGGAAAGTCACCACCGGCAATCCAGCGGTGTGATACCACGATGCCGGAGGTTAAATTCCGGCAAAGTGTAGTTCGCCGAGCACTTCTTTCCTTGGACATTCATAAGTCGAGTGGGCCTGATGGAATCCCCCGATCGTATTGCGGACATGCTCCTGAGTTGGCGCCGGTTTTAACGCGACTTTTTCAGTACTCCTACTCATCAGGCGTCGTCCCGAACTCATGGAAGACGGCTTTAGTGCACGATCCTAAAAAGGCAACCGCTCGGATCCGTCCAATTATAGGCCAATTGCCATTACCTCCTTGTTCTCAAAGATAATGGAGTCCATTATCAACTGCCAGCTCCTGCGGTATCTGGAGGAGCACCAGTTGATTAACGACCGCCAGTACGGTTTTCGTCGTGGTCGTTCAGCTGGTGATCTTCTGGTTTACCTGACACATAGGTGGGCGGAAGCAGTTGAGTCAAGGGAGGCATTAGCGGCCAGTCTGGACATAGCGAAGGCCTTCGATCGGGTATGGCACAGGGCGCTTCTTTCGAAGCTTCCTTCCTATGGGCTTCCTGAGAAATTGTGCGAGTGGGTCACCAGCTTTTTGGCAGATCAGACATCAAGGTCGTTGTCGACGGTGCATGCTCTGACTTAAAACCCATTAATGCTGGTGTCCAGCAAGGCTGCGTACTGTCCCCTACTTTGTTTCAATGACATATCAATGACATGTTGGAAATTTCCAACATTCATTGCTATGCCATTTGACAACACTGTGGACGCGTTATACACCGGCCGCGCTAATATTTCTCGGAAAACGTCATTGAGTGCCGGAACAAACTTGTTTCTGAAGTCGAGACTACATTGACAAAAGTCTCGGACTGGGGCCGACTAAATTTAGTCCAATTCAACCCCAAGAAGACACAAGTTTGCGCGTTAACCGCTAAAAAAACACCATTTGTCGTATCTCCTCGTTTCAGGAACACTCCTGGCTGCCACAGCTAGTATCGGAATACTTAGGTCGACATTTCGAGCGTCGTTCAGTTCCGCGGTCAGTTGGAAGGAAAGGTCAAATTGGCCTCTAAAAAGCTTGGTGTGCTCAGCAAGGCGAGGCACTACTTCACGTCGGCTCATCGCCTAAAACTCTACAAGGCACAAATTCGACCACACGTGGAGTACTGCTCTCACCTCTGGGCGAGAGCTCCCCAGTACCAGCTACTTCCAATTGACCGCATCCAACGTAGAGCGGCTCGAATTGTCGACGATCAAGCCCTTTCCGATCGGCTTGATCCTTTGGCATTGCGTAGAGATGTCGGATCACTCTGCATCTTCTATCGCGTATATCACGGAGAGTGTTCTGAGGAATTGTTTGGATTGATCCGCCGGTAAATTTCACCATCGGACATCGCGACAAAACTCTAAGTTCCATCCATACCACCTCGATGTCTGGAAATCCACAACAGCGCGATTTAGAAGACATTTTCTTCCTCGCACAACCACTCTGTGGAACCAACTTCCGCCGGCGGTCTTTCCGAACCGATACGACTTAGGAACCTTCAAGAGAAAGAGCTATTCTTTCCTTAAAGGTCGGCAACGCGCCTGCATGCCTTCTGGTGTTGCAGATGTTCATGGGCGGCGGTGATCACTTAACATCAGGTGAGCCTCCTGCCCGTTTGCCCCCTCTTACATAAAAAAAAAAAAAAAAAAAAAAAAAAAGCCTACTAGTGCCCTTCAAACCGGAACACAGTAATGTCTAAGCACTACTATTCGGCGGCAGAATATTTTACACTGCGGTGGTACTTACCTAGGCGTCCTCTTGCAACAAAAGACCTACCACCTGTGTGACTGAACTGCACTGGTGGAATAATCTCTGCAGTGACAGAGGTTATCCCAACAGCGGGCGATATCTCGAGGTGTGGCAAGCGCTCGGCTACGGCTACCGCTTACCATCAGGTGATCCGATTGCTTGCGTGCCAACTTCGTATCATAAAAAATAATTTACTAATAAAGTACAACTTTTTTTTTTAAATAAAAAAATAGCTTGTGAGTTCTAAAACGTTATATAGAAGTTTCGAATTTATTACAACAAAAATATTTAGCAACATATCTGGTAAGCCAAGTCAGAACTCCTCTGACGGCACGTCATGTCACAGCAAATTAATTATTTCGCTTGTTAATCGCGGCACAAGCTACATACTGGTATACAATACGAGTAGAAACGAAATTTAACGTACGATAATGTTTCTGGAACATTTCTGAAGCCCGGATTATTTCATTGTCATGTTATGCTTATCTCTTTGAAGAACAATACAAGTATTACATTTAATTTATCCATTTAAATAATTATTATTATACTTCAGTTCCTAATATTGCTGTACTGTTTTCGACTTTTTCCTGGCGTCGGAATATGACGACCCCATCGCCCGCTGTTGGGATAGCCTCTGTTACCGCATAAATTATTCCATCAGTGCAATCAATCACACTGGTGGTAGGCTTTTGTTGCAAGAGGCCGGCTAGGTAGGTACCACAGCAGTGTCAAATATTTTGCCGCCAAATAGTAGTGCTTAGGCATTACTGTGTTCTGGTTTGATGGGCACTGTAGGCTAGTGAAATTACTGGGCAGAGGAGATTTAAAAACGAATATCTCGAGGTTGGCAGCGCGTGAGTGGCACCTACTAATGGTGCTGCAAGCGCTCATGGGCTACGGCACGCGATGTTCTCGCAGTTTGTGACAGGATTTTGTTGTTTTGATCCCATATGTGATTTGCTACTCAGGGTGCTTACCATTAACTCTTATTGCGATTCAAATTACGACCAAATCAATCCAATTCAATTTTGACATTCAGATTTTATATGAGCATGGCGTATAAATAAATAAGTCATGACGCGAAATAGCGAAGTAAGTCAGTTTATGGTCGTAATTTAAATCGCAATAAGAGTTAATGGTAAGCCAATGATCAAGACATTATATCAAAACTCTTCAAAATCCCCGATAACTGCATTGATATTGTTTTTATTAGGATTTTGACGACGTTGTGGCGCAGTGGTAGCGAACCTGCCTTAAACGCCACAGGTCGCGGGTTCGATTGTATTGACGATGAACGCATATTTCCCGGTCTGGGTGTATATGTCCTTGTTCTTGTATGTGTTTCCGGACCTCCGACACAGGATATCACTATCCTAATGTGGATCGTTGAGTGTGCAGAGTTTATTCATTCCCAGAGGGTGCCAACCCTATAACTAACTCTCCTGTGTCCGTCCGTCTCTTAGTGCGCTGTATATCACAAACCTGTAGAGAGTTGAAATAAAACAAAATAAAGAAGTCCCCCTCAAAATCTTTTTCTAAGATTAAAGTAGCCTAAGTTACTGATAACATCAGCTATCTACCGATAAAACTCATGTCAAACTTAGTCCAAACGTTTCGGACATCAACCGGAACAAAACAGACACAGGCTAAAAAAATTAAAAATTGATTTTTGTTATAAGTAACGTATATGCTTTCAAATGCATTTAACAAAAAGCTCTTATTTACAAGCAAACATAAATGTTTAGCATTATTCCACAGCAGCAGACACGAGTTTGAAAATTTATTTCAACAGTATCCCTTGGGGTACACATTTAAATGAATATATCATTTGCTATGATTAATTTAGGGAATTCTGTGACGCGAGTTTGGCACACGTAGCTATTATGATTCAATTTGCTAAATTTTCAGTCAACACCACAAACAATTTTACTATGTTAAAATATAAAGTAAAAGATGTAATTAAATTATAAAACATACATACTTATATGTATGTATGGAATGAAATGAAATGTATTTACCCAGGATCTGCTTATCTATTCTATACCTACCGATATTATAAAGCTGAAGAATCGACCGTTGCGCATTGTGACGTGTTGGTGCCTTCAGCCTCGACAGTCGCAGGTTCGATTGCCGCTCAGGGCAGATGTGTATATTGAAAAAAATATCTGTTCCAGTATAGAAGTTTGTCTTTGTGGGTCTCCCTACCGTGCCTCGGAGAGCACCTTAAGCTGTCGATCCCGGTTGTTATCGTCAAGTCTTGATAACTAATTTGCTCTTATCCAAGGAGTTACTAGCCCTTAGGGTTGCGGAGGTTAGATGGCAATCCTTCTGTGTAAAAACTGGTAACCTGTCAAATCCGGATAAGAGTAATAAAAAGATCGTAGGCAAAATACAAGGATAATACTGGGAAGAAGAAGTTTATAAAGCTGAAGAGTTTGTTTGTTTGCTTGTTTGGTTGAACGTATTAATCTCTGGGACTACTGGTCTGATTTGAAAAATCATTTTCGCATTTGATAGTATATTTCTTGAAGAAGGCTATAGACATCACGACATGATACATAGAAGCCGAGCTATAAGAAAAAAGCGCGGGCGGACGATGCTGTGGTTAGTGGAACAACAACACAATAATAAAACGAAATAATTGTTCGTTTGTTTGTTAAACTAAACAATAAACCTGTAGATCACGCGAGCGAAACCGCGGAACAGCTAGTTAGTCTTATAAATTTAATACGTATTTGACAGGTCACTAGTTTATACACAGAATTAAACATATTACAAAAGAAACCGAGATAAATAATGCTTTCGTTGAATAAAAATGAAAACATTCTACAATTTCTCGAATGAACTAATTTAACTTGAGCAAGGCGAATGCAATAGTAAATTGTTCTTTTTATCCCACGGCGATGTTGCGTTATCTGGTTCATTGAACAGGAAAATATCCAGCAAATACTTTGTAGCAGGACTAGAAATGACAAACGAAAAATGGTTAAACATTTATATAGATACATAGAAAATCATGCCACTAAAATTGAAATCTACTATGAGAGACTTACTGGGCAAAGATGATTTAAGAACCAATATCTCAAGGTTGGTAACGCGTGAGTGACAACAATGAACGGTGTTGCAAGCGCTCATAGGCTACGACTGCTTTCCAACTTCGTAGCATAATAAAGACAAAATGTCACTCGCTGGCTTTCCATCGTAAACTGAACCCAAAGATAGCGGAACGAGGTTAGTCCCACGATAACTTCATTCGGTTATGTTGCAATCTTGTGAATAACTTCGTTTCGTTGCGTATGGAAGAGCCAGTCCATAGTAAGTCAATGTATAACAACGATTCTATCAGCATGGATTTAAAAAAATTTCATAGAGAAATGGCAGTAGTCCGTGTTGTTAAGCCGGACGACCACCTAAGGCCTGAATTACATTTATCAGCATCGACGAGCAATTAGCTGGATGGTTTTGGACACACTTATGAGCGCCGTATCCTTAAGCATATGTAAGCACGTTTAAGCTTGTTTCAGCATCCGTAAGCATGCGTACGCATCCTTCAGCACACTTCGACGGCTGTTTAATACTGTAACGTGTTATATTGAGTGTTACACTTATATAAGCATTTAAATCAGAAAAATGCGAAATTCTAATTGATGCTGAAATGAGAATTGATGGGTATGCATTTTCATACAAAATAGCTATTTTCTATAGAGATAATGCTGATCGATGCTGATATGTGTAATTCAGGCCTCACCATCCATTTTTCTTCTATACTTATGGAACACTACAGTAAAGTCCTAGTGAAACAGTTTATTTTTATGGTAAGTACCTACCCTATGTCTGTTATTTTTTAAAATTTCATGATGATGGATTATGTAGCATGAAAGCGTAAAAAAAAACAAACTCAAATTCGCATTAATAATATTAGTTATAGCCATTTCTAGTCCACATATTTCTCGGTGGTTAGTTTGGTTAGGTACTTTTTATTGCAATACATGCGGTGGTAGGTTGTTGTGGACAGTACAAAAGAGTATTTTAATTTGATTTTTCTATAACAATATGGGTTCATATATGGACGCAAATAAGCAATACCATGTCAACCCACACGAATGTCATTTCGAGAAAAACGCGTTTGAAAATTTTGAACAAATTGATGATTGATAATTGATATGATTTTTTTAATCTAATTTTTTTATTTTTGTCATGTTTTTGGCAATTTCAGATTTATGTAAGTTATTTTACTTATTTTCACACAAAATAAGTATACAAACTACATATTTCGTATATAATATAACTCAAAACGTTTAACTTGCATGATTAAAAAATGGCTTAGAAGTTTTAAAGCTTAAAACCCTACAAATATTAAAGAAAAATGTTCTTCAGCCATTTACCAACACTTCTGCATATATAACTCAGTTTTTTCAATTTTGTGGGGTGACATGGTATTGCTTATTTGCGTCCATATATTTAGTAGCTCAAAGTTTTCTGACTTTGTCGACACCAGTAATTGCAATTTTATAGAGATACAAAATTATCTAGGTAAGACGAACGATGTCCTCCCAACACTTAAGGAGAATCTTTTAATCATAGCAATGTTATCAGCATGAATTTTTATACGACTACTTAGTCATATGGCAAGCAAGCATACGACCCACCTGATGGTAAGCAGTTGTCGTAGACTATGAGCGTTTGTAACACTATTAATTTGTAGGTGTCACTCACGCGTTACCAACCCTGACGTATTTATGGTTCTTAAATCTGATTTGCCCAGTAATTTTAGCGCGCTACTGCTTTGTGGTAGAATATCACTGCGGTGACACAGTGGTGGAACCTACTTAGCAATAAAAGGCCACCACCAGTATGATGCGGACACCGGTCAACTATAGTACGATCCTATGACAGAAAATCTCCATAAGGATTCACCCTAGGGCATTACTTTCGATGAGATATAAATCAACACCAGCAAAGACCCTTTTTGAAAAAGTTCTCCCCACGTCTTACCTACCACCTAAGTTGTCAACACACAAACAAGATCATATACATCCTTACAAAAGTCGTAAAGACTGAGAAGATTCTATTTCTTTACTTATTATGAGAGACTAAATTGGAAGACTCATGTTGACCTTTGCAAGAAGTTTAATAAATAATGAGGATGTAGCAGTTGGCTCCAAACTGCGAAATCGCGATGTACCGTTAAGGAAAATATGATATAAATATGTACATTTAAAAAACTAGCTTGTAGGTAGGTAAGTTAATTGTTTTGTTTTGATTGTGCATTACCTGAGTTTCTCCCTTTTGTATAGGATTTCATAGCTCCTCTAATTTTTTCTGTTTTATGTAAATTGAGGCAATCGGGCAGGAGGCTTATCTGATGTTGAAGAGTTGATGCTAAAGCAATCAACACCGCCCATAAACATCTGCAACACCAGAGGGCATGCAAGTTCGTTGCCGATCTTTATGGGAAGAATAGGCACTTCTCCTGAAGGTTCCCAGGTCGTATCGGTTGAGAAAAACCGCCGGCGGAAGTTGATTCCCGAATCCGACACGCTAACATTCATACTTGAAAAATTGTATTGATACATCAAATAAATAAATACTTACTAATTTTCTATTTTTCTTAAAAAAAATTCTTATTCAGCTAAATAATTAATTAAGCTGTTATAATTTAATATTTCATTTCCTATTGGAAGGTAATCTTTGATCGTGAACGACAAGCCGGATAAGTTTCTCCGAGATCAATAAAGCGGAGTGAAAGACCAATCATTACGAAGTCCGGCAACTGTCAAACTGTCGAGCTCTGTAGCCGTTCTTTTATTAATTGAATAAGATAACTCGACGAAAAGCACTTAGTCGGATTTCAGTAAGTAGGTTATTATACTGTCTGTTATATCAAAACGAGATTCAATCACTTATATTTTCGATTAATTTTACCAATATAAATCTTATATATAAAACCACGCCTGTGGTTTTACCAGTGTTTATTTTGAATCAAACTAAGCTAAGGATAACCTTGAGCCTTTATCAATTTCATCCAAGTAGGTTACCATTATGAACAACTTATTGTAACAAACAATGATTTTAATCTATTTACTAGATAAAACAATAAATTGCACAGAACTGTAACTACAACGTCGGATTTCAACGATTCATCCTTTTATAAGCGGTGCGACAATAATTTTCTGCGTGGTGAAATATTGAAGTAACCATCAACGTGACGCTCCGTTAGAATGACATATTTTCAAATATAGTGTTTCTAATCCAACATATTAATTAGGTTCTATACTTCGTCATGCGCCGATATATATAATCTTACGCTATTATTATTACTCCTAGCAATTATTAGTTATAAAAGTTGTGTATAAGTAACGATTGGGTACACAAACCTCTTTGTTAGAATCTGAAATCTGTTTTAGTAAGAATGTTGAAAGTTTTGGAAACTTCTAGATTAAACGGAATTATTTGTAGACTATAATAATTCGGCCATAGTCTTGTACTACTCACGTGAAAGTTTAGTTAATGGTAGACAGAGATGGTTAATTAACTTAATTTGATTTTGGGTCGCTAATTAAAACTTGGCTGATTTAATATTATGATCCATGTACGCGTGTCGGAGCTACTTTCTGAAATGGTTTCGCATGAGACATTTGGAAACTCATTTGAGACTTGTGATTAGCGAAAGTGACATTTATACGTACAGAGTGACGTATGGGTTTTTATGCCGTCGTAACTTTGTAATATAAACTTCTGTTTTTTAGGGTTCTATAGATCTTTAAAAATAATAATGAGGTTTCATTTTAACCTTTTTGATTAAGTCATTAGTTGTGGAGATATAAACTCAAAATTTGAACTAAAGTCATAAAAATTGTGTAATTCTCCCTTCTAATATTTCAACTATGGGATTTAAAATTCTAGAAAAAAATTGAGATTGTTGAACGTCAAAAGAACTTTCAACGATAACTATTTTGAAGAATACGTTGAGAAATTTCAGAGGTATATGGGTCTAAAGTCATAAAAATTGTGTAATTTTCCCTTTTAATCCTCCCTCCTAATTTTTCAACTATGGGATTTTAAATTCTAGAAAAAACTGAGATTGTTGTAAGTCAAAAGAACTTTCAACGATAACTATTTTGAATAATACGTTGAGAAATTTCTGAGGTATATGGGTTTTTTCCGTAACTTTGTTTTTTCATATTATTTTTAATAATTACTATGAAATACAAACTTATAGTGGCGGTCGCATTTATTTAATTCTGAAAAAGATTCTTCAACATCAAGCTGCGAAACCCTATAAATACCACTGTGCGTGGTCCACCATGCACTTGACTGGTATTTTTTGTTTTAGCACTGTCAGATTTGCGTTTAATTATTTTGGACGCAAATAAGCAATACCATGTCAACCCACAAAATTGAAAATACTGAGTTATATATATATGCAGAAGTGTTGGTAAATGGCTGAAGAACATTTTTCTATAATATTTGTAGAGTTTTAAGCTTTAAGACTTCTAAAAAAGCCATTTTTAATCATGCAATTTATGTATTATTTTAAACGTTTTTGGTTATATTATATACGAAATATGCAGTTTGTATGATTATTTTATGTGAAAATAAGTAAAATAACTGACGTACATCTTGAAATTGCCAAAAACTTGACCAATACATAAAAAATCATATAAAGCAAGTTGTTAAAAATTTTCAAACGCGTTTTTCTCGAAATGACATTCGTGTGGGTTGACATTGTATTGCTTATTTGTGTCCATTTATACTATGGTATTTATCCTGTACAGCACGCCTTTTGCCACACAGACTCGTACGAGAATTAAGGCACTTATTTCCGTCGAATATGGAAAATAAAGTGTGTTTTTGAAATCTTTTAAAGTACTAAACAATATAATTTTTGTATAATACTTTATTTTTATGTACGACTGTTGATAAGAAAGAGTATTTGTCCATAAGAAGTTATACTTCTCTGCCGTCACTAAACAAAAGCAACTACATAATTTTTACCCTTCGTTCCACTTCACATTACACTAAAGGAGGATTTATCAACTAACTTCAAAGTGTCGCAAAGTCGTGGCGCTGACCGCACGATTCGTAAAAAAATCATTCTTTTAATTTTTCTAGAACGCGCCTAAAGAGGAATAACTAAAACTAAAAATACTGAGCAATGAATAAATAATGGTTCTATCCTAATATTCAAACATAATTAATTAGCATTTTTGTTCCCGTAATTTTGCTAGCAGTATTGAAAATGAAATTCGTCTAATTAACGATGAAAAGCCAATCAAGTATTTAGTAAGAAAATCTCCCCACAATACTTATAAAATTACTTGGCTTAGTTTGTAAAACGAGAACAGAAAATATATTCTTTGCCATTTTTCAATATAATAATATTCATACTTGAAGCCTACTTGTTAATTATACTTCTTAGATACATATACCTTTGTAACTCGGGCGCTTAGACCATTAACAATAAATGGTCTAAGCTCGGGCGAGTTAACATGAGATCTGCAGGGCTTACCATTAACCCTTATAGCGATTCAAAATCAATCCAATTCAATTCTGACATTCAGATTTTATATGAGCATGACCTATATATATGTCATAATATATATTGCATGACATTTGAATCGCAATAAGAGTTAATGGTAAATTACCATTATAGGGAATTGAATTTATTTGATTTTGAATCGCTATGAGAGTTAATGGTAAGCTCGGAGGCTTGAATGACATTTGAAAAGTACTGCACGCAAAAAAGTTTTTGTTTATATTCTTTTTTTCTACAAAAAATATTATTATAATATATTCTATGTACCTACTAAGACAATATTCCGCAAGTCAAATGAAAACTATCATTAATTATAATGTTATACATACATGTTATGTAAAATACATGTTATTAATATTTTTTTTAATCCAGTATTAAAAATTTTTAATGACACGCATTTTAGCCTAGCCTTGGCCTGTTTTAGTACTTTATTGAGAGTAAGGTCACGGGCACAGAAAAGCTGCTTTAAATAATATTTTTGGAAAGACTTTTCATATATTTTTTCATTTCACTTGTCCTATTTTTATAAGTCTTAGTATTTCATTTAAAATAAAAAAATATGAGCAAATTAAAAAAAAAAAGAAAAATCTATTATCTGATAGTTACGCTTTTGAAGTAATTAAGGATTAATTTAAGCTTGGGGCGAACTGTTTAGAACACAGATATAGTAGACTAGATACGACAAGCCTTCCGACCAAGCGTGCGCAAAGTATGACTATGTAAAAACTTGGCGCTCTCCTACTTGTGATATTGGTATGTTTAAAACTAGCTGCGCCCGCGGTTCCGGTCGCGTGATATACCGGGTTTTCTTTTATTGCATGGAACCCTAATTCTTTTTCTAAAATAAAAGCAGCCTAACAGTAATAAGGTACTCCTTATAACACTCACATGACACTCACTATTAAAATCAGTCCAGCCATTTTAGAGATTAGCTGAAACTAACAAACAGACAGACCAACAAACAGATAAAAATGAAATAAATTAAATGTACCGTACATAGATTCATATGCATTTAGTGAAAAGCTGTCAATTTGGAATTACAAAGAGACAGTCCTATTGACGCTTAGCGATTGAAACGATTCTGTTTACGTCAACGTAAATGGCTTAAGTGGCGTCATCGTAGGTAGAAAAACGATCCCCCCCACCGCAGAGGTAACACTCTGCGGTACCCTGGGCTTGTCGTGCCGGGGGGCTCAGTAGCCGGGAGTAATAGTCGATTGTGCAGGAGGCACCTTCGGCTACCCGGTGAAGCGAACAGGGTTGCCGGCTTCCCGAGTCTTCGTCCAGACTCGGGAGCCGGTCGGTGAGAACCGCAAGGCCCACCCGCGTTTACGCGGGCGGTGTAAATATGTATATAGTGGAGGTTTACCGGCTTCCTGGGGTTACTCAGGAAGTCGGCCGGCGGGGCCGCAAGGCTGAGCGCGGTGTTGTATATATGTAGATATGTATATGTATATGTATATTGGGGTTTTGCCGACTTCCTGGGGCTACTCGGGAAGTCGGCACAGGCGGGGGCCGAAAGGCCCAAGCGCGTTCCACGCGCCCGGGGTTGTTTTTGTATATTTTGTATATTTGTATATATTTTATATGTATATATGTATATATTTGGGGTATCGCCGGCTTCTTGAGTTTATTGAAAAATAAACTTCCGGAAGCCGGCCCAGGCGGAGGCCGCAAGGCCTAGGCGCGCAAGCGCCAGGGGATATATATTCTTATATATGTAATAATATGTATTGTATGTATATATGGCGGCAGTAAGTTGCCGCCCCAGGAGGGCCCTTCGGGGCAAGCGCCGGGGCGTCGCGGTTGAATGCGCCAGCGACCCCGCGACGTCCCACTATGGCGCCAGACGGGACCTTGGGGTTTTAGTTTGGGTAGGGGGGCCAGGTCTTATAAAGACCATTGCACATGGCCTCGAGTCCCACACTCCCCGCGCCACTTTTACCATCTGTCCCGGCGCGGGGGTGCGTAAATGCATTTCCCCAAGTAAAAAAAAAAAAAAAAAGGTAGAAAAACGATGACGCAATACATACTATCTAATAAACATGCGGCATCTAGTCTATTCTAAATCTGTGACTTCTAATATTGATCCGGTGGTTTGGGGGTTGACTAGTCTGTAATCGATTAAGCTTCCTACAAACAGGGTTTGTCTATGAATATTTGTTTTCCATTACATTAAATTAATGTACCGGCCCAGGATTGATGAAGCGGTTTTATTCGAACTGATTCGGAATAGCTGCCTGTTAACGCTCTCCGACTACTAACAATAAGATAAATAAAAGGAATTACGATTAAACGATTCTTACTGATTACCGTATAATTTCTAGCTTAACGAGAATATGTACTGAATAACAATTGAAATGTTTAAAGCGTGACGTAAAATTTTGATGTGAGAAAAATCAATTTCTTTTTTTTATGTCACGACGGTTTGCAAACAAGCATACGTTCCGCCTAATGGTAAGCAGTCACCGCAACCTATATAACATGTAGGTTGCCAACAAAAGGTACAGGAGAAAAAGGATGAGAAGGCAAAAAGGAAGGGTGGAAGATTTGGCCTCCGGTGCTCTCACTCATCGCACGAAATGTAACAGTAGTGATACTGTTACTTTACGTTGATTTTCTGTGAGTACCCTGTACTTGCCCGGTCGAGCCAGCCCATTAGTTCTGTAACTCACTAAACAAAACTATATCTCAAGTTTCCTTGAAAAACCTGAATTGTAAGCAAATATACATACATATGATTATATTATTAGGGTTGATTAATTAACGGCGTCCTAGAAGCCCTTAGAAAATAAAGTAGGGCAATCGATACTAGGCATCAAATGAAATGAAAAAAATGATCAATTATTTCTAAAAATATCGCGAGTTTTAAATCGAGCAACTACTAATCCCAAAAGGCGTGTTTGCATTTGTTATCAGAGAGCTGGAATCGTAGGGTTCCCGTCAACGATATTAAATAAGAAAATAAACAGATATGTTTTAAGCACACGTGTCGTGTGGACTTGAATAAGTCCTAATTGAGACTTTATGTCTTTAGTCCGCGCTTAGCAAGCCAACGAGGTAAAAGTTGTGTAGTCACGTTAATAAGACACAAATGAAATTGCTTAATTGGTATTATTAAAACTAAATAAACATAACTGTTTTCTTTTTATATGTATTGAATTTTATTTCTTAAATACCAACGAATGTCCTGCCTGTTCAAGAAAATCATAATATTTGGAGCGCAGTCGTTCAAATAACAGCTATCTCTTTTAATCGTGTGCTTATCTTTTATACTATTCATTACAGCAGCTTACGAATATTATTCACTATATCGGAATGTATATTGTCGTTCGGTTACTATGAACGTAGGTAACACATCTGTGTATTTAGCATCATTGGTTCCCGTGCAATTACGTCCCGATAAGTGGAATTATTGAGTGAATGTCGCCACGTCGGTATTCCTATATTGCACGATCCCTATCGTTCAAGTTATATAGATTATAGAATATTCGACATAGCTTTCGCGTCACTGCCTTCCCCTGTTTCCCTTGTCAACATGATAATGGCCAATATTTGACCTACTAATTTTGATATGACCTACTAATTATTTATATATATCATCATTTATTCTATGATTATATTATAAAAGTATTTTAAATGTATAAATTGGCTGAATATGCTGTAGTTTTTAATAAAAATATAACAAACACATGCCTTTCAGCAATGTCCACTCTATTCTCAGTAAACCCCTTCCCTAAATCTCAATCAGTTGCAAAAATAACCAAAATCAAGCTAGAGCATTATATTATTGACAACATTCTTTAACAAATTAGAAATATAGTTATGAAATACAAAACTATATAGTAAATATATACCATAGGTAATTTCAAAATAATCCAACACGATATTGAAATACATAATTCTTTAGTAGGATCGGCTCTTGTATTGATTACAAGGCACTGGACTGATTTGTAGTCACCTGGGACGTGTTTGTTCACGAAACGTTTTCCCATTTTATTTATCGTCAACGAAAACGGAATCCTTTTTGTTGTTGACTTTTTAAAAATAAGTTAAATTATCCAGTACGTTTAAGAAATAAAAGAAAGCAAACATGCTTATCTTTTTGTTTTTGGAGAATACCTTAAGAATCGATTTTCATAGAAGGAAGATGAAAAAATATTAGAAGAGTAAAATTTTGTGATGTGTGTGTGTGTTACAAAAGAGATTAACTCAAAAGAGTTTTTTATTTCTTATTATTATTGGAGTTTGCTAATTTCGAAGTACTTTGAAGTTGGTGCCATTATAACTTGTTCAGGATCTGATGACAGAATGTTGGAGAAATCGAGGGACCTCTTCCAACTGTATAAGCACACCTATGAACTAGCTTCGAAAAAGCATGGTGCTGTGGAAAACCTGATAATGATCGCAGGCCGCCACCGAAACTACATATTACTAATGAACATTTCACTGATTGCGATACATTTTGGTATTTTAATATGTTTACCTAACTATTCGTAATTAAAAAGTATAAAAGAAAGTTAAAAAAATCCTTACGTTTTTTCTTTAACTCCGAATGTAATGCGAAATGAAATTTGTATATTTGAATAGATTATATGACAAAAAGAGACAGGGATAGAGAGAGACCGGCTGCGCACTCACTTGCTCGTGTGCTCATTTACTTGAGCTCGATACACATACACAGCATACTGCATTCGTTAAGTGAAGATTTCTACTAAATCGCACTATCCTTAAGCCGCGTTAAGCAACTTCATTCCAAAAAAATCGACTTCAAAACTAAAAAGCAAAAAAAAATATTATTGTATTGTATTTTTTTACTTGTCTTATTTACTTGTTCTGTTTAATTTTATTTAGTAAAATTAATTCTTATCAAAAAAGCAAAAAAGGACACACACATAAGACTTTAATAATAGTAATAACATAACATGTACATAGTTAGTGGGTAACATTTGTTTTATTGAAATAATATTTACGACTTCTATCTTTCCGGCAATCCTAATAAACTCCGTTAGAACTCAACTCCCGGTGCGTAACGGTGAATTAATTACACTAGTTAATTGCGGCGCGAGTGAAATATATTGATTCAAAGGATAATGTTTCGGGAACATTTCTAAAACATGGAATACTTCGTAGTCATGCTGAGCAACCAGACCATTTCAAGCCGTTTGTATTTGTAAACGGAACTTGGGCAGGTTTGGAAATTTACTTTTTAGGGTTGCCTATAATTTCGTCATGTCCGTCTGTTGATCCGTCCGTCCGTTTGGCCGTCCATATGTCACAGTTATTTTATTCGGAGATTATTGGCTTAGTTATTTTTGCGGTCGATTTCAATTCGTTATTATTTAAAGGCCTAAAGAAACTTAATTGTCAAGCTGCGGAACCATTTACTGTTCGTGGTCCATATCGCACTTGACTGGTAAATATTTATTATTAATCAAAATTTATTTATTATGAATACCTTAAATAATTTTCCGAAAATATTAAGCTCAATGCCTAAAAAGTTTCGATTATTATTATGGATGGATGGATCATTATTTACTTATTAATAATTCATTTTTCTCTAGAGCCTTACTTATTAATAATGCCAAGGTCACCACGGACGAAGTAACTGGCAGATACTAGTAGTTGAATAAGTTTATCATGATTAAGGCGGAGTAAAATACGAAACCAATTATTACCGCGTCCAAAAACTGATAAACTGTCGAACGCTTTAGCGATTCCTTTATTAATTGAATGAGGTAACTCGGCGAAAGCGCTTAATTAAAGAAGTTGAAAAGTATATAACAACTTCTTCATCCTAGCATTATTCCTGGTATTTTATGTACCCAGGGTCTGCTTATTACTCTTATCCGGATTCGACAGGTTACTAGTTTTTACACAAAGCGATTGCCATCTGACCTCCGCAACCCTAAGGGCGAACCAGAAACTCATTGGATAAGAGCAATTTACTTATCAAGAGTTAACAATTATTATCAGATGTTATTGATAATAACCGGGACCGACAGTTTATCGTGCTCTCCGAGGCACGGTGGGGAGACCCACACGGACAAACGCCCAGACCGAGACAGAAATTTTAACAAACATCTGCTCGAGCGGGAATCGAAACCGCAACCGTCGAGACTAAAGGCAGACTCGCTATCCACAACGCCACAACGGTGTCGAGAAGTATATAACAACTATAACTATGTTTTTACATGTTACCAAGTTGGCAAGAAAGCATACGGCCCACCTGATGGTAACGGTTGCCGTAGCGTATGAGCGCTTGCAACACCATTAATAGGTGTCACACACGCGTTGCCAACCTCGAGTTTTTGGGTTTTAAATCTTCTATGCCCAGAAATTTCACTATCCTATAGTACCCTTCAAACCGGAACTTAGGAATGCGAAAGACACTACCGCATTACGGTAGAATATTATAACCTAGCTAGCCTCTTGCAATAAAAGACCTACCACCAGTGACTGATTGCACTGATGGAATAATCTCTGCTGTAACAGGCGGCAATGGGGTTATCACGTCCCTACGCCTAAAATTATGATAAGTTTACCTTTACCTTCACAATTTTGACTCCCGCATCATCTCCATGTATATGATACACATTATGGCATCAAGCTACTTAACGGACTATAATGTATCTATTCACTGTTTTTTTTAAACAATATTAGCAATGCTTTTTTCAAGTAATTACTAATACTCATAATGAATGTAATATTGATCCTACGAGTGGTTACGGCCATAGACCAAGAGTTCAGGATCGAACCCGCAACTCTCGCATTAACGAACTGGAGTTTGCCCTTTCGCCGTTGAGCTATTAAGGCTTTGTTTATTTTGTAAATACAATCTATGTACGTTTTTATCAAGAAATACAACTTAAAAGTAAGATAAAAGTATAAATAAATAAATTAAATAAATAAACGCTACACACTCAACGGTCCCCATTAGGATATTGATATCTTGTGTCGGGGGTCCGGAAACATACACAATGACAAGGACAAATACACCCAGACCGGAAAATATGCTTGCATGGTCAATACAGACATATTATGCTCCGAGCGGGAATCGAACCCGCGACCTGTGGCGCTTAAGGCAGGTCCGCTACCTCTGCGCCACAACGTCGTCAAATATCAGTATGATAAAAATATTTGATTAACCAAATTATATTACTTGGATTTTTTTTTCAGATAGTTATAAGACCCTTCAAATAAACTTAAGTCTCTTAATTGTGTAGTCTAACAATAAGAAATCATTTGTATTGAATAATTACTCATTCTGACTAGGTATTGAATACCATGTTTAAAATATAAATAATAATGAATAAAATATTATTATTATATTGAATATTTAACTTAATTTGTCATAAAGAATATCATTAGCTATAAAGTATTTATATAAATGATAATCGTATTATACTCATGAAATGAAATGAAACTCTAAATTCCACCCGTAACACCTCGATGTCTGGAAATCTACAACAGCGCGATTCAGAAGACATTTTCTTCCTCCCACCACTCTGTGGAATCAACTTCCGCCGGCGGTCTTTCCGAACCGTTACGACTTGGGAACCTTCAAGACAGGAGCGGATTCTTTCCTTAAAGGTCGGCAACGCACCTGCATGCCCTCTGGTGTTGCATGTGTTCATGGGCGGCAGCGATCGCTTGACATCAAGTGCCTCCTGCCTCCTGCCCGTTTGCCCCCTCTTACATAAAAAAAAAACATAATACTATAAACTTGTATTTTGCCACAGTATCATTTTCTATTTATATTATAGATTTTATCAATATACGATACACACTCAACGGCCCCATTAGGATAGTAATATCTCCAGTCCAGATTCAGAATGGAATATATACTTGTAGGTTCAATACATACATCTACCCCCATCAATCATATAACTCGCGACGAATGGCGCTCTAGGCAGATTATATTATAAAAATAAGAGACACATAGCAGAATGCGCTCAGTAGGTAAACGGTCAATAGGCTTAGTAGATGTCAATCTATGGGTGGTTGACTTTTTAGTGGCATTTTAAAGTAGTGTCTTCTTTCAGGTCTTTTAAAAATCAGTACCGACTGTTAATGATTGAGAAATCAAATTCTTATAATCTTATAACAATTGAAATGTACATATATGATTCATGGGATATTAATAAACGTTTTAAATTTAGTATACTCGTCATAAGTAGGTCATCGTTTTTTCAGTTCAAGGTTATTATTATTCACCGTTTTAATCGATAGTTGAATTAGCGAAAGCAGTTACGCGCAAGCTATGACGATATTTGCTATACATATACCGTGAATGTAAGGGATAGCGCTATATAGAAATGCCGACGTGACGGAATTCGCTCCGTAGTTTCACCCTTCGATATTACCCTTAATTACTTTAGCAACATTACTGACTGCTGACAACGATTTAATAATTTATAGACAGCCACAGAAATCTTTTTTTTATTTGAAAAGTAGCACCTGATGGTAAGCGGAAATAAAGTCCAAACACGAAAGCGACTAACACAGTTGCGGAATGCAACCGCGCTAGCCACCCTCACCCTCCCGCAAGATGCCTCTTCACGCCTCGTTTGAAAGAGCCCAGATTATAGGGAGGAGGAACACGTGAGGACTTCTAAAAAGTGGAACTTACTGCCAGCAGTAAGTACGACAATGAAAAGAACTGACAAACTTCCTTGTTCGCGAAGGAATTGATGCCACAGTTAGCCGGTGACATCGGAAACCGGCATGCATAGTTCTTGCATGGCAAGGAGGGTATGAGGGAGAATAATTCCTCTGAAAACTTCTAGTTTTAGAAATTTTAAAAAGTGGCTTATTACTTACGAAATGTATGTCTCTGCCTTTTCCAAAGCCTAGACTTACGTCTTTTTATAAAAGCTGAAAGTTTCTCCATAAAATTACAAAAAAGGTCCCGTTCTACCTACTTACTTTAAAATATATAATATGGTAATTAAAGTTGATTGTCCCAATAACTATTCACGCATTCAATTATTCAACGCAAATTCCCAAAACTAAATTTTACTGAAAGTTTCTCCATAAAATTACAAAAAAGGTCCCGTTCTACCTACTTACTTTAAAATATATAATATGGTAATTAAAGTTGATTGTCCCAATAACTATTCACGCATTCAATTATTCAACGCAAATTCCCAAAACTAAATTTTAAACTAAACTAATACAAATTATCGTGGATTATCTCGTAATCGTTATCGTTAAATCGTACTTCCTCTTATTTATCTTAGTCGAAGGAGAGCGTTAACAGGCAGCCCTTCCGAATCACTTCGAATAAATCCACTTCATCAATCGTAGGCCGGTACATTAATTTAATGTAATGGAAAACAAATATTCAGGGACAGCCCGTGTTTGTACGAGTCGTAATTGATAACAGACGACCCATCGACCCTTATCCGCTGGGCTCAAAGTCCTAAAGTGTTCGCCCTAAGTTTAAATCTACTCATCAGTGACTACGTGAAATTTAAGAGAATTTTTTTGAATTTTTAAGTTAGAAGTTTTCCTTAGTTTCATTACACTTTTCTATTTCATTCTAAGAATAACATTTAAATTTTGTATAATAAAACGTGATGTTCTTCAAATTCTGAGAACTGAGACTTGACCTCGTATTCTAGAACATTCTCGATCGATACCGGCAATCTTGTAACTAGCCCACATATAAGATAAATAATCTACCTCTCACATTACTCATTAGCCGATTCACGCACACTTTACGAGACCCTTAACGAGGTTCAGGTGGTAAATAACGAGACGTGAGATCTGAGTAACACTTTAATGTGGAGTTGTTGTTGTATTTGACGGTTAAAACTAAATTAAGTCTTATTACATTTACTTCAAGAGCCTACAGATTACAGAGTGATAAAATTGAGTGGTACGTGATTTCTAAGATTATTTTTATATATTATATATATATGTCCTTTGGGATTGTTTTTAGTTATATTGCAATTATACACTCTTACATTTTATTTATTCACAAAATTGGCGCCTGGTTATACGCCATTCTATTCTTAAAGTAATTCAGGTCTCTTATATATGACTCTAAATGGGCTTATCGACTATTAAGCAAATTGATGACAGCTTAGAGCCACTTTTTATGTACCTTCTGCAACTTGGAGACCTCTGATACCATCCATAAACTGGCAAAAGTGTATTTGTCATTGTCCTTATGATAAATAATTGTTGTCTATGTTTCCATACCTCCGATACAGGATAGTGGAGGTCGTTGAGTGTGTAACGTTAATTTATTATTTATTATTGGAAATTTGCTAGGAACACTCGCCAACACTGGTTCGTGCGTGCATGCCGGAATAAACTCTAGTATAGTGTGTTAAATGTAAGTTAAACCCTGCGCAGTAACACGTTTTTGGGTCTCAACCGTATGCAGTATGAGGGGGGCCGGGTTTAGTACACTCGCTCACGGTTGTTTTAGTTCTTTAATAATAAATTATTAAAAATTAAATTAAAATATAAATTAGTTTTGTCAAGTGTGTTAACATTTATTTCAAGATACACCTCGACCACAATCAACTTTAAGGAGACGGGAGAGAAGGATGGTATTTGACGTTTATAGTTATTTTTAAAAGAAAATAATATAACTAATTCTCTGAATAATACTGCGGAAGATACGAAGAAGTCTGTCTCACTATTAATAACATACATTAACGTTTTTTTTTATATATAGCTACCTTTTTTCTATACTATTTATTTGTTTTATTCTATTTAAGTAATTAATAACGATAATAAATAAATAATTAATTGAATTTAGAAGAAATAATAACTATATTATATACTTAATTCCGTTTTCCCACTTTATAAAGAATCGATTTAAATAAGACGAAACCAATATTTTTGTCTAACATTTTTGACCCTTATTGTACCTGCGCGGCCATTTTGGTTCAAGTTACATTTAAGGAACTATACGCGTGTTCGGCTTTGAAGCGTGCTTCAGCGCGTGTAAGAGCGTATGCTGAAACGACCTTAAACCGCCTCTAGATGTAATAACATTTCAAAACAAAAGACACACGGTATCGTCTACACTTCGCGGAAACGCCTGCAGGTGACAACGTCATTTATCCAGCACTGTCGATGCTCCACTACAGTTTCTTGTTACTGCGACGAATGAAATACGATATACTGTAGCTGTTTTTTTTTTATTGATTGCTTTGTATTTTAACGATTATGACTAAGATATATTTACCAAAATTATCTCCTACTCAGAAACGATACAATTATAATCTATCAAATGACTTTTAACAACTAAAATAAAAAACCTAGATTTGTGGGAAACGGGTTAGATTGATGAGCCGAGTATTTACCCAGGTTGTGCTTATTATTCTTGTCCGGGTTAAAGTGGTTACTAGTTTTTACACAGAGCGATTGCCATATGACCGCTGCAACCCTACGGGCGAACCAGTAACTCATTGGATAAGAGCAAATTACTTATAGAGTTAACGACCATTATCAAATATTATGTGATAACAAACTGGACCGACAGCTTAATGTGCTCTCCAAAGCACGGTGGGGAGACCCACAAGGACAAACTCCCAAACCGAAACATATATTGGTAAGATCAACCCAAACATCTGCCCGAGCGGAAAACGTCAAGGCTAAAGGCAGACTCACTACCCACAACGCCACAACAGTGTCAAAGGATATTACGCGCCTTAATAGTTTTAAAAAACAATTGTTATTTTGGAGCTGTGATTTGAGATTGTATATTTGCTGTAAGCTGTAAGTCTTTCAGTTATATTTCAATACATAAGCATTTGGATAGCTGAATTATGATTAAATTATTCAAAACTCTCAAAGATAAATTTTTGTTCGACGTCTTATAAATTAAGTTAGATGTTTTAACAAGTTTTGTGTGTAGAAATGTTTTCTGAATAAATGTTTGATTGGCCATTCATTAGCAATTAGACTAATATCTTATTTCGTTTCGTCCAGTAAGTTTCATTTTGAATAACAATGAGAAATATTTATGAACGATGAAATAAAATCATGGCTATTGTTAAATTCTATTGGACGAGATACAATTACATACAATGTATGTACCACTGAGTGTTAAGTGTGTGGAAATATTTCATAAGTACTACAAAATTTGCTTCGAAAAAGTGATCGAAAGGTAAAACTGGCTACTTATTATGTTACTTACACCTACACAGCCATAGACAATGGACCGGCGCATTCATAAAAACAAAATGTCAGACTCGTTAGTGCCCCTTTGTATTGTTAATTCAACGCTGTTGAAGGATAGTTCGGGAGCGCGTAGTAACTAGGAACTTAGGAAGGGCGACCCTCACAGAAAATCGGCATAAAGTAACTGTACTTTTGTGTTTTGTGCAATGTGTGAGAGCGCCGGAGACCCAATCTCCCACCCCTCCATTCCCTTCCTTTTTTGCTTCCTCATCCCTTCTTCCATTCATTCTTGTTCCTTGGGTTGGCAACGTTCATAGGTTGCTTACCATCGGGCGGACCGTACGCTTAAGTACGCTTGTTTGCCAACCGTCATGAAATAAAAAAAGATACTGACGTTCTTACCACACGATATATCTAAATAATTTCCAATATTCCTCTCTTTGCATTTCTCTGGTTCTAGTTTTTATTTTTACTTTAACTACAAGCATAAGTATAGCTGTTTCAAGATAAGTTTCACGCCAGAACATGCAATAACGTCTAATGGCTGTGAATTTTTCCCAGCAAGCTTAATTTATAAGAGCTGTAACATGTGTCGGGGACTGGCGGATTAAAAGTGTAATTTCCGATGGCCGCGTCGACACTTCCTACGGACACCGTTACAGTATGATGTATTATCATAAGCGTCATGCTACTTAACGCCTTCAATGTTTAGTGAACAACTTAGGTATTTTCTTTACTTTAATACGCTTGTATTGTTGCATAATAATTTTAAGTAGTATTTGTAGTGTAGAACTTTAATTTTTTTTTTTATAAACGCTGCATTCTCAACGGCCCCCATTAGGATAATGATATCCTGTGTCGGGGGTCCGGAAACACATACAACAACAGGGACAAATATACGCAGACCAGAAAATATGCTGGCATGGTCAATACAAACATATTATGCTCCGAGCGGAAATCGAAGCCGTGACCTGTGGCATTTAAGGCAGGTTCACTACCGCTACGTAACACCGTCGTCATAATTATATTTTCTTATTTTTTTATAATTTCTTCGATAGAATTTCGGTATATAAATAAAAATAAAAAATAAACGCTACACATTACGGAAAGGATAGTTATATCGTGTATCGGATGTCTCGAAAAATACACAAGGACAAAAAAATGCTAGTTCACTACCACTACGTTAGAACAGTCGTCTTTCGGTCTAATCCCTTATTGTTAACTTGTACATATTCACGTATTACTTATAGCATTTGACGGTTATCAAATACTGATTGCTTAGAAGTCGCAAAAATAAATAAGTATAACTTGACGTGGAAAGCTTAAGCTGTACACTAAAAATTAAGATCCCGAGATAGTCTTATAAACATTTCACCAACATTTATCTCCGATACAGAACGGAACTTGTACAAGCAACTAAAAAAACCTTGGCAAAGTAGTAGTACAAGTTAAACCATGGAAACAGTCCAACATAGTACTATAATTCTATACAATCCAAGTAGAATAATTCTCAATTATAAATATTTCAATAATTTTGACGATTCTCAATATTATATTAATTATATCTCGTTTCTCGTTATTCTTCACTTTGAACGTGACTTTAATGGTTTACTTTGAGCCTCCGTTTCTAATTACTTTATTGTTGCTTTATAATTTTAATTCGAAAATCTTTGACCTTAGGCTAATCTAACGTCTTAAAACTACGTAATTCGCTCAACGCAGAAATAATTGAAAGCAAATTGTTTTATATTCATCAAAGCCTTTTATTTTAATTAGCCTTTTGAAAAACCTTACTGAGCGTTTCATAAAGTTAATTGCAAAGAGATTAATATAAATTGTATTTTCTTAGTAAAAATATTTTACATAGTTTCGTATCGTGTAATTAAAATTACCCTTGTAACTTGATTTTTTCTTTCGGATTAAAATATATAGCTAATACAAATTTTTATTAAATCTTAAATTTCAATATACTTGCTTTCAACGAAATGAAAGCAGAGTATCCAAAGAACAACTTTCTTAATTAACGAATGTCATGATAGTACTTTCCAATCAAAGAGGCCTACGAATTTAACGTTGATCTCCCTTTGATAATCCTGGAACTTGGGAGTATAAATATTTACGACCTCGATCTCGTTAAAAAGTAACAATAGACAGAGGTAACATTTGATTACATGGCTACATTTATAAACCTTTAAACTGAAGTTCAAGTGTGTAGTGTTTTTAGGATTCAATCCTAAGCCTCCACTGTCCGTCCGTCCGTCTGTCCTGCTTTATCTCATGAACCAACGCGCGCACGCAACGAAATGCCGTATACTGTGTGTTTGCGTGTGACTTATTAGCCAAATATGAGCACACGAGCAAGTGAGTGCGCAGCGAATTTAGGAACTAATTTTACGGGTCAATATATAGTTACGGAGCACCTTATCACCGGGGCATAGAGTTCAAAATCGCTTGTTACCCTTTCTGTCTATTTGCTTTGTTACGCGTACGTTCTAGAAAGATTTATTCTCGAACAGTGCCGTATAACATTCCGTGGACGAAACTTGATCGGAACCGTGTTCCTCACTAAATAAGCGGCCCGCAGCGTCGATGACCCAGGTCATTCAGTTCTGAACAACAAGCGAAGATTACAAGTGATACAAGTGAACATGTGGGATAATTAGTGACCTCGGCTATTTTTTTGGACTACGATTGGCCTGTGAATTGTGAAGTGTTCTATTTTGTGATCTAGAAGATCTCATTAAAGTCTCATTTATAGCCATCAGGTGTTTTATTCCAAATCCATGAACCCCAGCACGTAACAATATTTTCCGCAAGGCGTTGTTGAAAAATTGTACGCGCTAAAGAATTCTAGTTCTAGAATCTTCTTCAGTGAATTCTACGATTACTAATACTTTACTTCGAGCAAGACAACCCGATTGAAACAAAAACGTTTACATTTCATAAATAAAAACACTTAATAATCATCAATGTTTTATTTTCTTTTTCGAAACCACTGGTTCCATCTCATACTCGATTTCGACGCGTGGCTTCTTGTTTGGCACCTTCTCAGATATGTCCTGAAAAACACAGAACAAGTATTATATAAATGTTTAGTACATAAATAAAGAATATTAAACGCCACACACTCAACGGCCCTAATTGGGATAATGACATCATGTGTCGTGGGATAAGAACTAAAACCCTGACCGGAACACATGCCTGTATTATTGATACAAAAATATCTGTCCCGAGCGGGAATCGAAACCGCGACCTGCGCTTAAGGCATATTGACTACCGCTGCGCCACAACGTCGTCTAAAGCTATTATTCTATGCGTAGCGCACTCTAGTCGTGTCAATTACTCTGAACACCGTAGCAAGCTTTATATTATAATCGAACGTATCCATACAACCTGACCATTTTTTTTAAATTTTTAAACCCCTTCTGTGGCCAAGACATCGACACCACTCTAGCTTTCACGTAGTCATTCATAAATATGGTTTCAAATCGTATTTTACAAACAGAAAACAAAATGTCTCCTATTTAATTTTGTATTTAATACTGGGCTTACAGCGTGGCAAATTTACAAACTTAACTACGTTACATAAACCTAAGACAGCTGGTATTTTAAATTATCTCCTTCCCTCTGACTGGGTCACGTAATATAGTTATATTTCATAACTAAAAATTGGACAGGTAAAAAATTGATTCTTGACTTCTGTTTTTTGAAATCTATTATCAAGGATATTGTAACAACTTTTTGTGAACTGTAGATCTTACCTCTATATCAGACGTTTCAGATTCAAAGTCACTTCCCACATCTGCATCTTCTTTTCTACCAGAATCACTTTCCTAAAAAAATTAAAGTCATCAGAAGCTTTATACATTTCATGTTGCACAATATAATATAACAATTTTTATAACTAATTAAATTAAATTAATTAAATTAAACGCTACACACTCAACGGCCCCCATTAGGATAATAATATCCTGTGTCGGGGGTCCGGAAACATTCACAATGACAAGGACAAATACACCCAAACCGGAAAATATGCTTGCATGGTCAATACAAACATATTATGCTCCGAGCGGGAATCGAACCCGCGACCTGTGGCGTGTAAGGCAGGTTCGCTACCGCTGCGCCACAACGTCGTCGTCACAACTAATCATATAAAAATAAATGAAATTTCATCAAAATATAACCAGTAATTATCGTGTTACTCTCAAACAAACGAACCAAAAAATCAGTAATGTAGAGTCACACCTAGCCTATCGGCGCGAAAAAAGTATTCAATTAAATTGTTATATTTATTTACAAACGCTCCGCCGAAAATATTAATTTTAGTTTGACAATTTGATTGATATTTTTACCTAGCATTATTTCTGATATTTTTATGTACCCAGGGTCTGCTTATTACTCTTATCCGGATTTGACAGGTTACTAGTTTTTACACGGAGCGATTGCCATCTGACCTCCGCAACCCTAAGGGCGAACCAGTAACTCATTGGATAAGAGCAATTTACTTATCGACAGTTAACAGTTATTATCAGATGTTATTGATAATAACCGGGACCGACAGCTTAACGTGCTCTCCGAGGCACGGTGGGGAGACCCACACGGACAAACGCCCAGACCGAGACAGAAATTTTAACAAACATCTGCCCGAGCGGGAATCGAACCCTCAACCGTCGAGACTAAAGGCAGACTCCCTACCGACAACGCCACAACGGTGTTATTGTTACTTTTGCTATTATTAAGTAAAAATGAAGTTAATATTAATGAAAGATTACAATGATGACGACAGTTTATTCGACCTCCGTGGCTCATTTCTTACAGATATACAATCAAGAAACTAATACAATGAATGTGAAAGTTCATATGTTTCCAACATGTTTGTTAAACAACCTCTCTTTTTTCGGAATGTGTATTGCCGTTGGCTCTACTGGCCTTGACACCCTCACCGAGTACAGGGACCCGGCCGTGAAAAAGGGACAGCCTTTTTAATTTAATTTAAAAGCCCCAGTAATGTAGTCATATCTAGCCTATACATATACTATCTAAATAATTAATATATTTTTGAAATAAATAAATAAATAAATAAATAAACGCTACACACTCAACGGCCCCCATTAGGATAATTATATCCTGTGTCGGGGGTCCGGAAACATTCACAATGACAAGGACAAACACAACCAGACCGGAAAACATGCCTGTACGATTAATACAAACATCTGCTCCGAGCGGGAATCGAACCCGCAACCGTCGAGGCTTAAGGCAGACTCGCTACCCACAACGCCACAACGGTGTGAAAGTTTGTATGCTTAGATGTTTGTTAAACAACAACGCAAAAACGGCTGAACGGAAGAAGAATGGCGCAATTCATTATATGAATTAACAGAAAGAATACTTTTCATTCAGAAAAAATATAAGACTCCTGCGGGATTCTCACAAAATGATTTTTATGTGAGAGTTTGTTTGATTTATTTATCATGTTACAATATAGATGAGAGGTTTTAGTCTTAATCTAAAGTAGAGGTGGTTGCCACTGACATCTGTCGTATCTGTCATGGTGCGTTATTATTCAAGGGATCATGGATGGACGTATTTCGAGGCAGCGCCTATGGCGACTCAGGCACTGATTGATAAAATTATTAAGGCAGACACGAACATCAACCATACATATCCTAATTTAGCGCATTCTTCGACATATATTATATTAATGTATTTTTTTAAATTTTAATATCAATAATTTGTATATTACTATCTGCTCTTTTGTTATAACCTATTTTGTATAATCTATTAGTGGAAACTTAGTTGGTCTATGTAATATTTGATTTTCTAAGACTTTATGTATCAATGTACTGTTTGTTTCCCATGAATAAATAAATAAATTCTTCGACATATATTAGAAATAACTTTTAAGGTGTAGAATGTAATCTGGCATAGCCGCGGGCATTAACTAGTTTTAAAATACAACAAACCACATCACTATCCATATCGCTGTCAGCTTCAACGAATTCATCAACTTGATCCACATTCCTTTCCAACTCCTTCTCAAGTTCCGGCTCCATTTCCTTCTCAACTTCCTCCTCATCTGATCTCTCGCTCTCACTCTCTCCAGAGACCTCTTCAGCTTTGAGGGCAGCATCGAAAGCCATTTGTGGGAAGTTATAGATGTCATTGTACTGTAAAAGTAATTTTTAAACAAGATTACATATAAAGGTCATTGGAGAAAATCAATTTCACTTAAAAATTTAAATTTTTAAGATTATATGATTTAACGAGTTTTGTGTTTGGAGTAAACCTGCCTTAAATGTCATTGGTCGCGAGTTTGATTCGATTTAAAGGCATTTCGATTTAAAGACCTGGTCTGGGTGGTTGTGCTACTGTTTTTGTGTGTTACCATAATCATTGCGTCGGGATGTGACGACCCCATCGCCCGCTGTTGGTATAACCTCTGTCACAACAGAGATTATTCCACCAGTGCAATCGGTCACACTGGTGGTAGGTCTTTTGTTGAAAGAGGCCGGCTAGGTAAGTACCACCGCAGTGTCCAATATTCTGCCGCCAAATAGTAGTGCTTAGGCACTACTGTGTTCTGGTTTGAAGGGCATTGTACGCTAGTGAAATTACTGGGCGAACGAGATTTAAGAACTAATATCTCGAGGTTGGCAACGCGTGAGTGGCACCTACTAATGGTGCTGCAAGCGCTCATAGGCTACGGCAACCACTTACCATCAGGTGGGCCGTATGCTTGTTTGCCAACTTCTAAAATAAAAAATAAAAAAAACAGAGGAACTGAGGGTTTTGATACCCATCAAAGGGGATAATTTTAAAAATGTTTAATCATAAAATATAATATTTATGTCTCAATTATGGCTTATTCTTATTTTATTATTATTATTCTTACTAATTATGTTAGGCAACATTTTAGATAACCAGTATCACAATAAATCTCTATCTAGGCAAAAAGTTACAGAAATATGTACATTATAAGTCACAAATATATTTTAGTCTTAAGATCTTTTCCATATTATGTTGTCAATGGCATAGTTATTACAAGCTAATAATGGCAGTAGCAAAACTAAATAATACAATAAATCTCATAACAATACTTACAGTTCCCTTCTTTAATCTATCTAACAATTGCTTCTCTATAGCATTATCTATTCTAGCAGCGACAAGAGCTTTTTCTTCTCGTCTCCTTTCACGTCTTTCTATCTTCCGTTGTATTGGAACTAGCTCCTTCCTATAAAATTACAATATAAAGTTAAAGACAAAACCTTCATAATATTTATAAATATAAAAAATTCTGGTTTTGTTTTCAGACTATTTATAATAGGTAATTACTACAATAATATCATTAATTTATAGACATCGATTTTTTTAGGAGTGTATTGCTGTTGACCATAGTGGCTATGACATTGTCACCAATGGGGGCCGAGCCAGTACAAAATTTGCAGCCCGCACAGGGCACAAGTTAAATCAGCCCCAAGGGAGGTCCTGCGAGGTCATGTCTAGCCTTGGGTGTCATCGGGAGACAGAGACAAATCCATCATTATATTCTATTACAGTAGAGCCTCCAACATCCAAACTTTACACTCCATTCGGATTAATGAGGTGTTCAGTTTATATTATGTAGGTATTTTAATAGATGTTTTTGAAAACAGTGATTATTATGAGTGACTACAAATTTTAATCACTGCTTTGTGTTTTACTCAAAGTGAAATAATCACTGCGTGGAACTGCCCTATTGTGTGTAGCAGTAGAAGGTTGTTCGGAACATAAAGGTGTTCAGTTTATCAAGGTTTTAGTGTAAATACTAATTTTGGCTAGCATGCAAATGTAGGTTGAAATAATTGTTTCAAAATCTCTGATGTGAAATATGAGCATTTATAGACAAATCTATAAAATATTGTTACAGAACCAGTCGATTAATAATGCTTCTGATTAACTAATAATTTAAATGAAAAAACTTACACTCTTCGTAACTTAAGTTTTCTCATTCGTATCAAATATTGTGTTATTTTCACAAATCTTTGTTTACATTTTGCTTTTATAAATGCGGGCCAATAGAGAAGATTCTCATTTATCTGATAGATAGCCTTTTCAAAATTTCTTGATAGCTTTACTTTCTCCCATTGTTTCGCAGGAAACATTACCCTGTATAAATTGGGTTATTATTATTATTATATTTAAAATTACTAACATTTTTGTTGTAAAATATAAACAAATTCGGTTCAAAGACAGGAAGAAAACACAAGAACTTATGAGAAAATTACCTTTCGGCAGTCTTCATATACAAATAAATAATACCATTCTCTTCTCTAATGGTAGCATATTTACTATTTGCAAGAGGACAAGAAGAGCGACTGCACAAACCTGTTAGGTTATATTCATTTCGGCAAAACTGTTGAGTTTTTGTCCTGAAATAAAAACAAATTTTATTAAAACAAACCTTATTTGTGTATTGTAAAATATTATTTAATAATAAACAAATACTTACGTTACTTTATGCGAGCAATGCGTCTTGTTTATTATTGCCCATACAACCTAAAAACATTAACTTTTATGAAAAAATCTTTACGATAGCATTATAGAAATAATCTCGTTTGTTATAATTTAATACTTACATCGTCGTGCTGCATTATAACTGTTAACTATACCAATGTAATTAAAATTTGTACATAATATGTATTTATCGTTCATAAAACACACATGGGCCTGTAAATGACAAAAACAAATGACATGTTCAAACTTCAAATGACAGCACTTGACAGCAGTGACAGGTGTCAGCTGTAGGTGCAGACTATAGTCGCACAGTGAACATCACAGAGTAAGGAAGTACAAGCACTTACTTCATTACTCTGCAACTGCAATCACAAAATCACTAGGTCTATAATGTAGAATTCTGGTTCTAAAACTTGTTACATAGAAGGATACATTAGCACCACCAAACTAGAACAAAATTTATAAAAAATTAAACGGCCCGTGCACGAACCTGAGAGTAAGAATGGGGCTGGGCAATTGACCAATGATATTCAAAGTTTTTGTAGCACATATATAAGTACGATGGTATTATTTAAAGTGCATATTGGCCAACTCAGCTCCTTCAGTGGCGCTTCAATACTTTATGACATTGTTAGACGAATAGACCAAAGGTTATATCATAAAGTACACAAAACACACACATTTCATTTAATTCATCATCAGTACTATCTGATGTCATCATCAGTCAGTCAATCAAGAAATTCACTGCAATTGTGAAATGACGACGTTATGGCGTAGGTTTGATTCTCACTCGGAGCAGATGTTTGTATTGCCTGGGTGTGTTGGTCCTTGTCATTGTGTATGTTTTCAGACCCCGTGTAACGTCTATTATATTTATTATTTAATTTTAAAAAACTTGGCGACCGATTACATTGTTTTTTTTTTTTTCGGAATGTGTATTGCTGTTGGCCCTACTGGCCTTGACAGCGACACCGGGTGGGGGGGCTGAGTACAGAGACTCAGCCGTGATAAAGGGACAGCCCTCACGGGGCTCAAATTTGATTCCGTCCTTAGGGTGCCTCCTGCGAAGCCAAACCACGGCTAAGGACGTCATCGGAGATGGAGGCAGCGCTCCGGGCGCATTCTATACGATAGACTCACCCGACGGTGTGAGCGCGACGCGACGTGCGAAACAAATGACCTCGTCCTCGCCGGCGAGGACGGTGTTTGACTCTAAACAATGTATTCGTTCGCAAAGTCTAAAGAGAAATGTTTTTTGTTGCACTTTACTGTTCAAGACCTTGATTTTGCAATCAACTAAACTAAATGAAATAAATAAAGCAGGACAGACAAAGCTGGAAATATCTGATTTCAGAGGCCACGACACACCAATGGATTAAGTAAATTAAATAGTTTTAGTCGAAGTATTATTGCGATGCGATCTTCAAATTTTGACAACGTTGTGGCGTAGTGTAGTTAACAGTTGCTTTAGGCACCGCAGGTAGCGGATTCGGTTCCCGCTCGAAAGCAGATATTTGTGTGTGTTCTGGAAACTAATTCAAATTTAAATTTTTTATCCGATGATAAAAGGCTATCAAAACGTATCATGGAATGCGTGATAAAAACGAAATTATTTCATTTCATAATCCGTCCCATGCTGTTGTGGAGCCAGAATACTACGAAAACTGTGTTTTACTGATATGATATCGACGGACCCAGCTTTCTGTATTTAAATCATATAGATAACAAATTTCATAATTTCAAACATATTTTATAATTTATAAATCATAAAGTGCATAAACATGGCTAGTTTATTTAAATGATGGTTTAATGCAGTCTATAATAAGCATAGATATATGAAATTGACTTTTGTCTATGTCATCGCAAATAAAATTGAAATTATTGTCCGTTGGTTATTTTGGTGACGGTCTGTTTTTTGTTTTTGCGTGATATATTTCCAACATAAACCGATATAAAAATGCTTACTGTGCACGATTATTACATTTTCATTTAAAATATATTTAGTCTATTAGAGCTAGTTAAAAAGAAACGCGCATAGTATTTAAAATGAGTGATAATATCAAAGTAGTTGTCAAAGTCCGGCCTCTTATTCCTCGTGAAGTAGAAGACAAGCTTGGTTACCAATGGCGCGTAAACAATAATACTTTATACCAAATAGATCAAAATGGGAGAGACTACGGGTCGTGCTTTACTTTTGGTAGGTCAAGTATTTGGGGTTATTATGTATAGCTATCGGATCGTCAAAAGACTGCCTAATGTTTGTTTTCTTGTTCAATGCCAAGCAAATATACTTTGCGTCATAGCGAAGGTCAAAAGTTGCGTTCTCTATTTCAGACAAAGTCTACGATAAAGACACGAAAACTATTGATGTATATAATGATATTGCGAAGCCTATTGTCGAAGCAGCAACTGCTGGTTTCAATGGGACTATTTTCGCCTATGGACAAACATCTTCGGGTAAAACCTATACCATGTCAGGTACCAAAGATGCTCCCGGTATAATACCGCTGGCTGTATTAAATCTGTTTGACATAATTAAAAATATACCAGACAGAGACTTTTTAGTAAGGTAACTCTTTTTTTAAGCATAATCATTTTTTGCAGTAAAAAGTATCACATAACCTCCTTCAAGGCTCAAACAATCTCTATATCATATTTCAGTAACATTGATCTGAACATTGTATTGTAAACAAATTAACAAATATATAATTACTATGTGTTCATAATATTATGAGTTTCTTTGATTTAAATAAATAAACACTACACATTAAAAATTATTGTCTATTACAGAGTATCTTATGTAGAGATATATAACGAAACCTTGACAGACTTACTAGATATAAAGAAGCCTATTAAAATATGCGAGACATTTCAAGGTGTGAAAGTAGATGCCACAGAGAAAGTAGCAACATCTCCTGATGAAGTCCTTGAAGTTATGAGAGAGGTAGGGAAGATAACATAATAATACTTACATAAGTTTTTGAGCTCTAAGCTCTAAGCTAAAAGAAATAACGATAAAAGCTTTAATTAATCTTATTAGTAAATAGGGCTCATAGGCTACGGCAACCACTTACCATCAGGTGGTCCGTATGCTTGTTGGCCAACTACTAACATAAAAAAAAAAAAGTAATTTTTGCTCGACTTGGCATGGCTCATGGTTTTGTAATTCTTTCAATTATTGTATAAATTTAATTATTGTATGCCATAAAATATTTTTAAATAGTAGCTTCTACCTTTGATTTCAATATTTTATTTTTTATTCTTATCTTCATTTTGTCATATTCATTTACATCAATTGCTATTGCTTCATTAGAGTTTGTACAATGACATAATCTCTCTCAATAAACAAAAAATCTAATTATATTGATAGTGCCTGAGATTAGCTCAACAAAACAAACAAAAGCGTTTTCTTCTTTAAAATCCTATTATATATGTTATAGTTGATATTCGCTCGACATAATTCATGACCAGGATAAACATATAAGATACTTATTATCCTGGAAAAAGTTTAGCTTTCCATGAGAAAATGAAACAATAAAAGTATCAAGAAATGGAAGTTCTTTAAAATAGGACTTCATCAAATGGATTTATGCTTCAATAGCATATTGGTAGAAGGGCTGACTCCACTCCGTTGACGTGAGAGTCGCCATTTCAATCCTGACCCCTTAGGCTATTGTCGTACCCACTCCTAGCACAAGCTTTGAGCTTATTTGGAGGGGCAATAGGAACATTAGTAATGCCTTGAAAAAGCATTGCTAATATTCTTTATTAAAGAAATTTAGCTAATTTTGTATTTACTCCTTTTTATTTCATAATAAAAATTAAAAAACAACCTATACATGTTTATTTATTTTAACAAAACATAGAGCAAGGTACATGCAATAAAATGCTTTGTATGTTAAATATGGTAATGCCGACATACTGGCCTTGATAAATGCGCATCATGCATAAATTTAGCTTCACATGTAGATTTAATTGACTCTTACCTTTTAAGGGCAAAGCTAATAGGCAAACTGGGGCCACAAATATGAATGAAGAAAGCAGTAGATCCCACTCCATCTTCCAAATAGTGAGTAAAACTTTGACAAACATTTACATAATATTTTATACTAGCTATAAAACCTTGTGTTGCCTTGTTCGAAATATACACAATGGTAATAGAATTTTTTATGAAGTTTTTCTTTCTTATATACATATATAAAGATTGTTATATTATATACCATACATATATTTATAGCAGTTCATATAAGACATACTAAGTGTTAGAAAAAGATTTTTGCCACCCACAAGTGAGACCAAACTTCCTTAAACATCCTTAAACACAAATGCAGATCAAGAACAAACACTTTTATTTTATTGTCATCAATATTGTTTGTCTTTTCATCATTATAATTATAAAATATTTCAATTAATAATATTTCATCATTTCAGACAATTGAGTCTCGGGAACATATAGAAGGCGAAGAAGAAGTTGGTTCAGTTAATGTATCTCAGTTAAATCTAGTTGATTTAGCAGGCTCTGAGAGATCTGGTCAGACCGGAGCAACTGGCATACGTTTCAAAGAAGGCACACACATTAACAAATCCCTGTCAGCGTTAGCATTAGTCATAAAACAGTTATCTGAAGACCCCAATAAGTGAGTATACAATAATAATAATTACTTTTCTCACAAACATCATCGGTCACAAAAAGTTAAAGTAAGTATTAATAAAAACATTGTAAGCCATTAATATGTCTCCACATGTAACATAGGATGATTATCAGACGACCTTGTGGCGCAGCGGTTTCATTTTCTACAATAATAAATGCTACACACTCAACAGCCCCCATTAGGATAGTTATATCATGTGTCGGGGATTCGGAAACATACACAATGACAAGGACAAACATACCCACACCGGAAAGCATGCCTGTATGGTCAATACAAACATCTGCTGCGAGCGGGTATCCAACCCGCGACCTGTGGCATTTATAGCGTGTTCGCTACCGCTGCGCCACAACGTCGTCACAGATCAAGTTGTTTGATTAATCTCAGTTTATCTTTATAGTGCTCATCTTATCATTGACAATGTTTTATCTATGCTAAATTCTCTTATAAAAGATAAATTAAATTATATAATTCAGTTTTAAGCTAAACTAAAATGTAAACATTTTTCAATGGAATTAATTAATTCATTATTTCAGGCATGTGAATTATCGTGACAGTAAATTGACACGAATTCTTCAGAATTCCCTCGGTGGTAATGCTAAGACAAGTATAATATGTGCAGTGACACCAGCTTCCGTTGAGGAGACTATATCAACATTACAGTGAGTTAATAATATACAATTTATTTCAAATTTATTATATATATTATTTTATAATAACCATGATTATAATTATATTATATTAACATAATTTGTGCCTAAAGCTTAGCTATATACATATATGTAGTAACTAAAATCCATACTATTTAAATATAGTATTTAAATTTACTAAAAGCGACCCAAAATCCTTGTGCAATACTGATGATTGAATGACATATTATTGAACATGTGTGGTTTGTATTTAAATATTTTGCAATTATTGAATAATCATTAGAGAAAGCCTGAATTTTATTGTGTTTACATTTTAAATCAGTTTAATAATATTGAACAAGAAAGTTTTAATGAAAGAAACCATTTTATTAATAAGATAGTATTTTTGAAAAATGAATTCTTAAGAGAGAAAAAGTATAAATGTAACTACTGAACCTATAATACACATGCAATCATTGTTTGACCTTGGCCTTGATATAATTTTTTGCTTTATATTGGGCATTCACAATGGAAGGATTATAAATAGAACTGGTTTTTTCTAATTCTAGAAAACTAATTTATTGATACCTAAATAAATAATTTTAAAGATATAGTTAAATGAAATATTATTTATTATAATTTATTTCAGATTTGCAAACAGAGCTAAAGCAATCAAGAATAACCCGGCAGTGAATGCCGTAGCAACAGATGTGACAATGATCCAGACGTTAACGAAGCAGCTCTCTGCATTGAAGACACAACTCGAGAGCAAGAAGAATGTTGAAGTTAGTTTTTTGACTTTTTCTGATATTTTCAAAAATTATTTATCATCATATTTCAACCAATTTATACCAAAACTTATCTATAAGATATTGGACTCTTTAAGTGAATACATAGAATCCTCTTCCATATCATGATATTATTCTTTATTTAAATTATTATCATGATATTATTATTTATTTATATTATTTATTATTTTATTTATGTATTATTAATTTTATTTATTTTTATTTATTTCAAAATAATGAATTAATTTAGTTTTTATTATAGTTGTTTATTATTGGTAAAATTCTAACAATTTATCTATTATAGTTACATTATATTTATTTATATATTAAACAGGAAAATAATCTCTAAAATATTAAATTTTTTGTACGGGGACTCAGGCAATTTTTATTTTTATTTTTAGTATTTGTTTTAGCGGCAACAGTAGTATATATATTTTGTGGCAATTTCAGCTTTACCTACGTGTCGCGTTTGTGAGATACAAACTGCGGGCTTAGGTATAGGCTTCGGCATTGGCACCTACGTCACCCTAAAAATTAATAAACCTTAAATTCCAGCAAGACAACTGCAAACTGCAAAAGCAGATAGGCTCTTTACAGAGACTTATACTTAATGGTTTCGCCCAACAACGAACGGACCTCAGTGGGGCTCGGAGGAAACTGATCCCGCCCAGACGTATGACAATATCTACGTTGCATCCCATACAAGAAGATTCAATACCAACAATACCAAACTTCTGTACTCCGGGCTTGAAATACAAGTAAGTTTTTATATTTTAGTAGTAGAGCTTTTCTCCATCCAGCACAAATGGGCCAATTTGACCGGGGACGTACTAACCTGTCACAGAAAATCGGCGTAAAGTAACAGTACTGTTGCGTTTCTTGCAATGAGTGAGATCGCTGGAGGCCCAATCTCCCACCCTCTCTTTTCCCTTCTGTTTTTCTCTTCGCATCTCTTCCTTCCCATCCGTTGGGTTGACAACGCCCATGTGATACTTCAAGTGTCGTAATCGTTCATAGGTTGCAGTGACTGCTTACTATGAGGCAAACTGTATGCATGTGTGCCAACCATCGTGAAATAAAAAAACATGTTTTACATTTTGTATTTTTCAATTATTTTTTTATTTTTATTCGAACATGTATTAATTTTTATTTAAACTTCATTTCAAGCACTGATTTTGAAGATTTATTTATTCCTTAACTAGCGGCCCGCTCCGGCTACGCACGGGTATAAAATATATAGACTATGTCGTTCACTGAAAAAATGATTAAAATCGATCCAGTAGTTTTGATTTATTCATTACTGCCCGTAGCCCGCACGCGTTCAATGTAATTATTTACGACATCACATTAGAATTTTTTTTTCTCCATTATTTAATGAATGTTAATATACATATAAACCTTCCTCTTCAATCACTCTATCTAGTAAAAAAACCGCATCAAAATCCGTTGCGTAGTTTTAAGCATACATAGGGACAGCGAAAGCGACTTTGTTTTATACTATGTAGTGATTAGCAACCAATATTACAGCATATTTACAATTCAAAACTTACTATATTTACAAATAATTACAACTCTAATAATCATGTCCATAGGGATGATTAGAAACAAAAATTAATTTTATGAGTAACATAAACATTAAAATTCATAATGTATCAACTTCAAAAACAGGAGGAGGTTCTATATTCGACTCTATGTATGTATAACCATTCCTTATGGATATGATTATTATGAATTAAATAATTAATTAAATGTTTATGTTACTCATAAAAGTAAATTTTGTTTCCTGTCTCTTTATTTTAATACTTTAGAATAAAATTGAATAAAACTAGTGGAAAAAATATATACATACAGTCGAATATAGAACCTCCTCCTGTTTTTGAAGTTGATCTATTTACAATATAAACTATACAATAAGGTCCGACCGAAACTAGTTTTTCAGCCGAAACCGAAACCGAAACCGAACTTTCGGCCTCCCTCTCAGTTTCGGCCGAAACCGAAACCGAAACCGAAACTTTTTAAAAAATATTTAATATTACGTTTTTTTTACTGAAATTTGAATTTCAAGTTTTTTTAACATTTATTTGCATATATACGTAGTAAATAATTTGGTTAAATATTTTAAAAGTTTAATTTAATGAGATAATGTTCGTTATAAAGTATACTGTTGGTGGTGTGTACTTTTTCGAAGGTAAGAATATTTTATGGTGGTTTATTTAAAAAGAAATCTCTCGCATCGAAACTGACCATATAATTAGGGACAGCAAGAGTTAGTGTTTTATTTTCCATTTTTAAAAAATAATCCTCAAATACAAAAGCGGAAAGTCTTTGTGTTTTTATTTAGCGTCATTCTTTAGTTTATAGTTTTGATTTCTAAAATTAATATCACAATTTATCACTTAAACGAAAACAATTTTATCTCCACCTAAATAGCCATACTCTAAAATAGCTTATCATTTGATTTGCTCCTCCAAAAGTGTGGTTTTCAACGCTGTGCAATATTTTCAAACCTATAAAACTACTGAAACTGTGTACCTAGAAATAAATTTAGATCGCAGACTGGTAATAGCTTTATAAAAGTTTGTGGGCTCTGTAATTATTAAAAGAGATATATTTGGACTAGAACTTAGTGGCGATGTTAGATGGGCGCTTTAACACAAAAACGATCCAAAATATACTTCACTGCTTATTAAACGATTTTTAGCCGGTGAACTACTATCACTTTTAAATTGGCCTGCCAATAGCCTAGAAATGAATTCTTTGGAACATTTGTGGTAGAACAAACTGGAAATTTAAACCAATTCTATAGTAGTTCCAAAGACGCCTGGAAGAACTTCACTAACGAAACTTGTCGTTATTTGATCGTTTCGATACCGCGCCGATGTCGATATGGCAATAGCTAATAATGGAAATCACATTTCATGTTGATTTTTTATAGAAAACTGCTTTTTAGATGAAGAATGGTTAATAATAAATGTACATTTTTCTCTTCCATTACATTCTGCGTTCATTATTTGTAATATTTTCTTAAGTGTCCCTATTTATATGTCCAGAAGGAACCGAAGGAAGAAGTAAAGTTGAATTTTAATTGTTGTCATTTTTATTTACAATCCATTCCAAAATTTAATAATTAAAGTAAACTGAAATTACGGAAAATATAAATAAATGTTACTCTTATTATACCAATGTCCCTAATTAGTTCACCACCACTGTATATAATATAGACAGTTAAATAGAGTTAAATTAAATAAAAACTAAAAATTCATTAAAGTCATAACCATATTTTTTGTCATGAATATACAGGACTTACTATTGGGAGTACTGTAAAAAAAAGAAACAACTTGTAGTTAGAATACTAGGCACATAACTAACTAGTAATACGTTGTGTTCACAATATTTTAAAGATCAATCTAATACTTATTTCTGGAGATTTTTGGCCGCGTCAGCGAGTGGTCACGAGTTGGCTGCGAAGTTTACCGAACAACGCACGAAAACTCACGAACACTCGAGTTTCGGCAAGGCCGAAAGTTTCGCCTATATTTTGGCCGAAACCGAAACTAAAGCCGAAACTAGATTTTTGGCCGAAACTGGCCGAAACCGAAACCGAAACCGAAATTTCGGTCGGTCACTACTATACAAACTTTCTAAAAGCAAAATGAAACTTTTAAAAAAAACTGAGTTATATATGCAGAAGTGTTGGTAAATGGCTGAAGAACATTTTTCTTTAATATTTGTTGGGTTTTAAACTTTAAAACTTTTACAAAAGCCACTCTTTAATCATGCAATTTATGTATTATGTTAAACGTTTTGGGTTATATTATATACGAAATATGCAGTTTGTATACTTATGTTTTGTGAAAATAAGTATAAATAACTTTCAAAAATCTGAAATTGCCAAAAACTTGACCAATACATAAAAAAAGTCAGATACAGCAAGTTGTTCAAAATTTTCAACCGCGTTTTTCTCGAAATGACATTCGTGTGGGTTGACATGGTATTGCTTATTTGCGTCCAATTATGCAATACTGCGGTACAACGTTGTCAAAATTTAATAAAATAGTGGAAAAAAAATATACATACAGTCTAATATAGAACCTCCTCCTGTTTTTGAAGTTGATCTATTTACAATATAAACTATACAAACTTTTTAAAAGCAAAATGCTATCACGACATTAAAATAAATTCTATCCAAATTCTTCTGTCATAGAATAAAAGTAATTGTCATTTGTCAAAGATTAATTTAATTACCCAGAAAGAGACTTATCATTTGTTATATCGTTGTGAATGTTAAAAGTACTATTATTTAATTAAGAATTAATTTTCCAGTCCCATGTCAATAGCGAGAGCGACAGACTTCGTACCGATTCAAAGTTCATCAAGTCTACCCAGCATTGATGAAGTACGGCTCGTGACACCGCCACCGAGAGACAAGAAAGTCAACTTCAGCGACGAAGTTATTGAGTTAGGTAAGATCAGGTTACGGAGAACCTTGTTACCAGGGGCATCGAGTCTACCTTTAGCCTCAACGGTTGCGGGTTCGATTCCCGCTCGGACAGATGTTTGCATTGATCTTACTATATCTGTTTCGGTTTAGACGCTTGTTTGTGCAAATACTCCTACCGTGCCTCGGAGAGCACGGTTGTTATCACATAACATCTGATAATAATCATTAACTCCTCTTAATAAGTGTATTGCTCTTATTCAATGAGTTACTGGTTCGCCCTTAGGGTTGCGGATGGCAGTTGCTTTGTGCAAAAGCTAGTACCGTCAAATCCAAGTAATAAGCAGCCTGGGTAAATTCTCGTGTATTACCGGGAATAATGCTAAAGAGAAGAACCTTGTTACGTTCGAAATCGCACTCTTCTCTCTCTGTCTCTTTCCTTCGTAATGCGTGCGGTCTAGAAAATTGTATTCTTGAAAAATCGCGTTTAAGATTCTGTGGATGGAACTTTCTCGAATCCTTGTTCCGCGCTGTATAAGCGAGCTGATTGAGTCATTCAGTTCTAGCGAAAAGAGTAGAAACTACAAACAATACAAGTGGTCATGTGGATACTAGTGACCTCAGCTATCATTCTGGACTACGATTGCTAATTTCTGCCCTTATATAATAAAGTACAAAATATATAGATATTTAGTACTTTGACCTCTAAAAGGCGTTTATTTCTGATTTTGCTGTTTATATATAAATATGTGATGAAATAATTTTGTATCCCTTTTTAAGCACATTTCTCGTGCGGTGCGAATGTGGGCTTTTATAATTTTAATAGTTAAAGCCTTGATACATAGATATATACTAAAATAGATAGTGTATCCCATATATTAAAATTACAAAAAATTAAAGAATGACTGGATCCACCTAAGTGGTTTTGGAATTAAAAAAAAACACGGCGCACGTGCAAAAGTTATGGTAAGAATGGGCTGGGATATGGACCAATGACTTAAGGTTTTTGTAGCGCATGGGTACGAAGTACGTTTTATTTAATTCTCGGACCCTTATTTAGGAAATAGGATTTTTTTTATGTTACTAAGTTGGCAAGCAAGCATACGTCCCACCTGTTGGTGAGCGGCTGCCATAGCGTATGCAACACCATTCGTAGGCGCCACTCACGTGTTGCCAACCTCGAGTTATTGGTTCCTAAATCTCCTTTCCCCAATTGCGAAATTACTTTCGCTAGCCTACAGTGCCCTTCAAACCGAAACACAGCCATAAGATAATGCCAAAGACACTAGACACTACTGCTTTGCGATAAATTATTTGACGATATGATGGTACCTAGCGACATAGATTATCCCAACAGCGGGCGATGGGGTCGTCACATCACGACGCTTAAAGTAATGTCTTGTAATAACATTGGTAATATTTTTTTTTAGATAGTGACGACGAAAGTTCTCCGGACATACAAACCTGTTCACCGTATCATGATTGTTATCGTAAGTATTTCACCATTTTCTTTATAGATTTTATTTGTTAATACCAAATCAGTTTTATAATGAAATTACTAAATTTATAACCTAACTGGCATAAAATAAGGAAAAATCCCTATTCCTAAAAATAAATGCCGTCGAGGTTCAAATCGTGCTGGTTTGGGATTCGACGGTTGCGGGTTCGATTCCCGCTAGGAGATTGTGTTGACCATACAGGCATGTTTTCCGGTCTGGGTGTATTTGTCCTTGTCATTGTGTATGTTTCCGGACCTCAAACACAAGATATAACTATCCCAATGGGATCCGTTGATTGTGTAGCGTTTATTTTTTATGTTATGCGCTATAAATGGTTCTACATGTTTTATAATTGGACGCAAATAAGCAATACCATGTCAACCCACAAAATTGAGAAAACTGAGTTATATATGCAGAAGTGTTGGTAAATGGCTGAAGAACATTTTTCTTTAATATTTGTAGGGTTTTAAACTTTAAAACTTCTACAAAAGCCTTTCTTTAATCATGCAATTTATATATTATGTTAAACGTTTCGGGTTGTATTATATACGAAAGATGCAGTTTTTATACTTATTTTTTGTGAAAATAAGAATAAATGACTTACATAAATCTGAAATTGACAAAAACTTGACCAATACATAAAAAAAAGTCAGATAAAGCAAGTTGTACAAAATTTTCAAACGCGTTTTTCTCGAAATGACATTCGTGTGGGTTGACATGGTATTGCTTATTTGCGTTCAATTATGCAATACTGTGGTACAACGTTGTCAAAATAATAAAAAAAATAGGTGCATAACACACCCAGTACAATCATTAAAATCGGCTTACAGTAGGCTAAAACACTGTCGAAGTTTCCTTTATGTCAATATATCGTCCATAATTAGAAGCCTCACTAGCTCAACAGTAGAAGGGCCGATTTCGCTCCGTTCACGCGAGAGTCGAGGGTTCGATCCTGACCCCCTTGGCCTATTACCATACTCCTAGCGCAAACTTAGAGTTTATGGAGGGGCAATAGGAATATTAGTAATATCTTGAAAAAACATTGCTAATATTCTTTAAAATATATATATATAAATACAGAATTGAATAATAAAAAAATATGATCTGAATTATCTCCTATACTAGAAATGCCTGCGACTGGACTCAAGTGTAAGCACCTCCCCGTCGCTCAACGTACATCCCAAGCTCCAAGTATGCAACAATCGGCATATTGAATCATTAAAATCATCATCATCTTTTCCATACGCTTCCTAATCGATACTATTAGTAAAACCTCGCAAGCATAGACTTAATTATATAACGCACTTTTAGAACAAAAACGACGTATTTCAAAGTCCAATTTTTCTTTGCAATCAACCTTTCGTATATTATATTTTCTTGGTTATTTACGTCAGTTATTTACACTCGAGTATGGCTATGTTTGGACTATTGTTACATTGAGAATTCCGTTTTAAGTCGTTATACGCTGATAACTAAATTTTTGTTTTCTTTTTTATGGTGGTGTTTTCGTCCTAAAGGTGCGATATAGACCTTTCGTACAGGCACAATGTCATAGTCGCTGGTGGCTACTTAGTTTATTCAACATCGACCAACTGGCATCAATTCCTTCGCGAACAAAGAAGTTGGCTATTTCTTTTCTTGTCGTACTTCTAAAAAGTGGAACGCATTGCCGGCACACGTGTTTCTTCTATCCTATAATTTGCGCTCCTTCAAAAGAGGCATCTTGCGGGTAGTCAGGTCGAGGGTGGGTAACGCGGTCGCAAATGTATTAGCCACTTACCATCAAGTGCAGGAGTGTCTTTTGCCCTCCTTTAAAAAAAAAAACGAAACGAAGTTAGTCACAAGCTTGCAACATAATCGAATAAAATTGGAATGTCACTAACTTCGTTTCGTTGCGATAGTGTTGAATTTACGAAAGAACACCAGCGAATGTTGAGACATATTTTCTGTATCGAAGGGGCTGTACTTAGTTTATAGTAAGTCACTGCTCGCAAGACTATATTGTTACGGTCAGGATGGTTCGAAATTAAATTCTAGTATTGCACTAAGGTCGGAAACAACAACTACAAACTCACAAAAGTGTCTAAAGCAACTAATAAACGAGGGTGTGTGTAGTGAGATTTGTAACTAAATCTCACTACACTTCACTACGTTGCCGCATTACTTAGTCGTATCTAAGGTCACATATTTTCGCTGCGAGATCTAATTCAATACTGACCTTCGAGAAACGTCTTAAGTGAATAAAAAAAACAACACCATTCTGGAATTTTCATAACAAAAAACTGCACAAAAAGTTTTTATGTTCTTGTAAGCAATCCTGATTTTCCATAGATATTATAATTATATACCTTATGTTATAAGATAATAAAGTCTAAATTTGCCTCTATTTCTCCTTAACTTACCGACCAATTCGCCTTTTCTAGATCATTCTGCGCTGTAACAATATATTTTTACTAAGGGTGTTGGTGCAAGGGTGTTGCAGTGGTTTTTGCGCTATTACATACATTAATTAAAAAGGCTGTATGTAAATAAGGGTTGTATTCTTAATGTCTCTTCCTACCTATGTATATCTGTAATTTTCAGACTAATGTACTGGGTTACTTTTAAAGTCTTAGCTATGATGATATCTTAGTTTCTTCCCCTGTATTTTTTTTATAAAATAATGAACTACTTCGGTCATGATAACAACAAATGGTAGAGAGGAAAAAAGAAAGGGTACAGAGAAGGGTTCACATACTTGAAATAGTATGTCTTGACTTTGGTAATTAGTGTAAAATCAACCCATTAACGAGTTCAAATCGGGGTGAAAAGTAAGCATATTTGGTATATTCGTCTCGTAAACCGTAAAATCAGTTAAAGTCATAATCAAAAGTCAAATCATATGTAAACTAAATGCCATTTCTTTTCAAAATTTCTATCTTATATGATACTAAACTTCATTTCGTAAATTTGACTTTACAAGCGTGTCGATTTCTTCAAATTTTTAATGGTTTTTTAGTATATCAAGTCATGTATTGCATAAACACATCCAAAGCAAAAATTTTTAGTCCAAAAAACAGTATAGGATTAAATATTATGATTTTAGATTAAAATTTGATAAACTTTAATATTTTAGAGTCATCAAAAACACCTCCTTGTATATTGAGGAAAAATGCGAAACAAGCGGAGAAGAGTTTGAAAGAAATTGTTGAGTTCACTGAAAGAGAAAAGATATACGGAACTAAAGTGGTAAGCTTATTCTAAATTACTAATATTTTTATTTGTAAATATTTGAAAAATTAATCGTTAAAATCATAAAATCAAATACATCTTTATTTTAACATTATTGTTTTAGTCATTATATAATGTGAAAAATATTATTGGGGAAACATTTAATTAACATGACCAAATTTCAGGAGGAACTATTATTGAAATTGGAAAACAAAACAACAAAAATAACTGAATTAGAAGAGCAACTTACTAAACTAGGAACACTGAGTAAAGAGAAAGATTCAGAAATGGAGAAGCTTAAAAGTAACTTCGAAAAACTACAAGATGAAATTAAAAACGTAACTGCGGCTAAAGTAAGTAGCATACTGTAAATAACTATCCACACTCAACTCACACTCAATGCCCCATTAGTAAAGCGGTATCATACACATCTGTATACACTTACTCAAACATGACCACAACTACGTAGACCAGACACATGCCTGTGAGATCAAAACAAACGTCTGTCACTAGCGGGAATCGAACCCACGAATGGTAATCATTTATAAAATAATTAAAAAGATGTCGACTTCAAAACTAAAAAGCGAGAAATAAACATTTTCTACATAATATTTTCCTCAAGAGCCAGCAGTAAGCAAATATTGGCACAAAAGACACCAACTTGTGAAGAAAATGTTTATTTCATGCTGGCTGGCTGTTGAATGTGAAGCATTTATTTATTATTATATAATATCGATTTCTGCATACATGTAAAACTCATACTCTAATTTTAGGCGGAACTTGAGATAGCCTGCAAAGACTACAGCACGAAACTGACTGATTGGGAAGTAAGTTATGAGACATTGAAGAAAAAATCTAAGAGCAGAGAAGAGGAATTACTTTCCTTGCTGCAGGAGAATGAAACTAAGATGAAACATGAAAAAATAGGTATGATTGAATGATCTTACTGCCACTTCTGGCTAGAATGTTAGCCATAAAAATAGTAATAACTAATAATCATTGCTGAAAATAGTATGTGGGACGTATGCCCAGTCTGTGTAACCTTATTCAAATGCTAAGATAAAATCAAAGAAATTTGTGAAATTAAATCCAATTATAAAAAACATTATTAATACGGAATGCTTAAACTACTATAATTTAGCTTTCTTTTTATTTTTTATAAAGTATATTAGCAATGCTTTTTCAAGGCATTACTAATATTCCTATTTCCCCTCCAAATAAGCTCAAAGCTTGCTCTAGGAGTGGGTACGACAATAGCCCAAGGGGTCAGGATCGAACCCTCGACTCTCGCGTTAACGGAGCGAAGTCGGCCCTTCTACTGTAGAGCTATTGAGGCTTCAAATATTATAACAAGGACAATTAAAGACATTTTAACCTAAAAAACTATATTCCTCTAAGATGCTTAGAGCCAAAGCCTTATTATGTAGACTTAGATTGATTGATTAGTTGAACTACATATTATTGAAATCGCCACACACGAACAAGTAATTGCCGTTATAAATATTTGTCTCACAAATTGAACGTCTTGTTTATTAAAGGAGATTTCGATTTAAATTATACTTTTAATAGTTAAATTTAAAATATTAATACTTCTATTCTCATTTCATTTTTTTTTTTTTTTTTTTATTTACTTCATGAATTATTACTCATTAATATATTTTAACATTGTTTGTTTTATATATTTGAACAGGTAAAATTGCCTCCAAGGCCATTGAACGAGAGCTCACGAACTTTATGGACCTATCAAGAGATATATCCTTAGTCAGTAGTGATAACGAAAACAGTATTATTAATATAGATAAATCACCATTATCTCAAATCCAGCCTCTTGTTAACGATTTACAAAATGAACTTACGCTAAAAGAACAAACTATTCTAGAATTAAAAACAGAACTACATACGCACAAACTAAAGATAGATAGCTTAGAAATTATCAACCAAGAATTCCAAGAAATGGTATCTGTTTGTAAAGAAAAACTTTCAATTATTGAAAATGAAAATTCATTACACAAATCGACTATAGATAATTTAAATAATATTGTTGAAAACCAAACATCAGTAATAGATAATCTTAATGCAGATATCGTGTCATATAACAGTGTAATCCAAGAATTACAAATCAAAGTAGCTAAGAAAGACAAACTACCTCAAGATATAACTGATAGTGATATAGAAGCTATGATAGCTAATGAGAAAATGTTTATTGCAAATAATGAAAATATGAAAAACATAATTCAATCTCTAAAGTCTGTCCTTAATGCGAGAACTGACGAGATTAAAAAATTAAAATCCTCTCTTGAACAGGAAAAGCCAAAATTAAATTTAAGAGAAGAACTAGAAAACAAGAAAAAAGAGATTTTAATTCTAATAGAAGAAGTTGAACGTTTAAAAACTAAGTCGAGTGAAAATGTTGTTGTTATAGCTAAACTTCAAGAAGAAAAAACATATTTGCTTGGAATAGAACAACAACTTAATGATAAAATAACAGAAATTCAAAAAGATAAAGAATCACTAAATGAACAAATCTCAAACCACTTACATGAAATTTTAGATTTAAAAGATTGCAAAGAAAAATTAAATTTAGATTTAGCAGATAAAGACAGGGAAATTTTATCCATTAAACAAATACATGAGAAAGAAGTAGCAGTTATGTCCCAAAAAATTACAGATTTAGAGACAAGTATTGAAGCTAATAATAAAATAATAGTGTCACTGAAAAATAGTGATCATGAAAATCAGGAAAATTTACAGAAAGTTAAATCAAATATAGAAAAGTTAAACAAAATATTGAAGCTGTTTGCAGGTAGTATATTGGAAGTACCTGAAAAAATTAATAGCTTAGTGTCGGCACTCAATACGTTTAGTGATAGTTTGACATCTTTAGAGAAACTCGCTTCAGAGACTCTTGTACAAAAGACACAGTTAGCCTCTTTATTAGAGGAACGTGAAAGTGAAATAATGCTTCTTCAATCGCACATGAATGATCTCAGCCATACTGTAGATGTTTTTTATGAGGATTATCAAAATATAAACGAATATATCGGTAATAAAAACGAATTGGTTAATAGTGAAATAAAGGAATCAGAAAATGACTGTGAGCGATTACAAAAAAAAATAACGAATCTCATTAATATTATTATATCAACACAAATTTATCTTAATCAAACTTTACAAGATAAAGATAAAAGACTAAACGAGTTATTCTTAAAATTTGAGGTTAAGGAAGCAGAACTGGATAGAGTAACCATCAAAGTTGTAAAATGTGGACAGCAAATTCAAGACCTAACCAAAAAACGTGATGAATTGTTACAAAATATCTTAGAAAAAGCAACAGGATTGACTGTTGAATGCGATATCGAAAATAGTGTATCATGTCAGTTTAACAGTAATCCTGAGAATACTTACGAACATATTATTCTAACATTAGATAAGATTGCTAATCACATATCACTATTAAAATCCGAACGAGAAGAAGGAAACAATAATATTGAAAAGATTTTGTGCGACGCCAGAAATGAGATAAAACAATTAACAGGAGAAAACATCAAATTAATACAAGACATTTCGAGCTTAGAAAACAGCAACGATGTTTTAACTAGTCAAATTAAAAGAATACAAAATGATAGTAAGTGTTTGACAAACGATTTAAAAGATAGTCACAATTTATTAGAGGAGTTGCAACAGAACTTAACATCAAAGAGTATTGAAATACATAGTTTAGAAACAAAAGCTATGGAATGGAAAGACAAATTTAAAACCCTTGAAGTTATAATGAAAGAACAAATAGATTTGCTAGAGATGGAAAACATTGAGCTTAAATCTAAATGTTCGGAATTAGAATTACAAGATCAGCAAAAGTCTACGAATGTCGAAAAAGACATTGCACTTAAATCAAGTGTAAATAATGATGTTCATTCGCCGCCTAGTCTATTAACAATTTGTTGCAATAGAATAATTGATGTTATTTCGGTAAACGAAGATGATAAAACGATTAGTTCTGTAAGTTCTTCTATAGATATCAAAGATACCGATTGCATAACCACCAGCTGTTTTCATTGTATAGACTTGAAAGGAGATATAGATGTTTTGAAAGCAAACAATTTGGAATTAAAGACAAGAATTGAAGAATTAGAAAATGAAAATGAGAGTCTTGTAAAGGAAAAGGGTGAAGTACAAAACGAGGTACGATTGCTTATAGAAAATACTTTAGAATTACAGAAAAAGGTAGTGAATCATCGAACCAATCTGTCCACATTGACTGCAACTACTTACGCTGAAAATAGATCGTTAAGTTCTCAGATAAAATTCTTACAACACCACCATAGTAGATTCCATACGGTATGTCAGAGAGATATTCCGGATTTTAAAAAGCAATTACAGGATCTACTGCATTTGCTTAGATCTGAATGTGTAGGCAAATTAAATGAAGGCTTTAAACGTTATTCATCACTCCCAAATGCTTTAGAAGCGGTTTCTTTACATTCACCATTTAAAAACGAATCTACTATTGATGGTGATCTATTAATGCTAGACACTAATGTTACTTTAACTACGTGTGACAACACACTGACCTCACACGATCAGACTTGTTTCGATGTTACTCAGGTCTGCACATATCATGAAGTAGCTTGTCAGACCAATAGTCATGAATTTTTTAAAAGTAGTTTATCATATCCGCAGATGAAAAAAGAAACCCTTGATGAAACGAAAATTTCAGATGTGTTAGAATCTCTAAAGGTTGAAAATGACAAATTACGTGAAGTCGTCGATGAATATAAAAAATATAAAGAAATAAAGCACCTTGCAGATGCTCAGAGTAGTCCTATTAAATTGTTGAGGAATTTCAATGATTCATTTCATTTTAACAATAATGAGAATAAAGAAACATGTTACAACTGTAAACATAAAGATCAAGTAAAAGTTCTTGAAGAAAAATACAAAGAGGAAATTGAAATAATGGCAAATAAATTAACAGATCTTGAATCACAAAAGAACGATATTGATATTAAGTATCAAAATCTCTCATTGGAAGTACCATCATCTGAAGCATTAGTTCGAAAAATAAATGTCCTGCAAAAAGATAATAGTCTAAAAGAAAATGAAATAGAAAAACTTAGTCATTCTTTAAACAAAAAACGCGAAGAGCTGAGAACTCTACAAGAAGAAAATGATCAACTATCGAATCAAGTAATGGAGAGTATATCTGAAGTAGACGATCTTAAAAAAGAACATAACATGCTAAAGGATATAAATAACAACCTTACTGATAGATTTTCTCAATTAGAGAAAGAAATAGAACAACTAAAATGTCAAAATCAATTTGAAACATGTACAAAGTGTCCACTTAAAGATGAAATAATAAGTACTTTAGAAAATAAATTAGTAAATTCGCACTCAAAATTAGATAGAAGTTATAGCGACTCTGAAAGTTCATCGAGGTATAATAAAATTTGCACTTTACAAAATGAATTACACGCTGGCAAAGAAGACTGTATAGAGCTAAAAGAACAAGTGACCACAATAAAGAACCAGTTAGAACGTAGTGATTTGTCTATTGTTCATGCTATGGATTTAGAAGAGAGCATTGGGGATCCTCATATATGTTCATTCAATAGAGATTTTGACAGTGCCAAACCTGAAGTTAACAAATATATGCCCGATATTCCTGAAGAACGACCCTTAGATAATTATACATTAGATAAAATAGATTGTTTTAATTTCTATACTGAGAAAACGGGTAACGATAAAGAAAGTCTTAATCCAGATACTAAAATATTAGATGTTCTGAAATTGTTGTATGACAATATCGCTCATAAACATGCCAACGAAATTGAAAATTTAATGAATAAGTTAAGAGATATTGAAACATCAAAAACCGAAGTGCAAATGCAATTTACCAAAGCAAACTTGGAATTAACCAAAGTAATGACGGATCTAAACGAAAAAGACAGCTATCTCAGTACATTGGCTAATGTAGTTTCCGAAATACGTAATAATATTTTAATAATAAATGAAGAAAGTTCTGAAACTCTAATTACTAATTTCAGTGATAAATTTTTGAAAAAGGTGGATAAAGAATTTGGTTTTACTGGTACAGAAATATTTGAGACTCTTATAAAGCAGATAAACGATAGACACAGTGAAGAAATTAAAAGGTTCAGTTTAGATAATGAAAAAATGAATAGCACTTTGGAGACAATGGCTACAGAAGTTGAATCTTTTAATAACAATTTATTGGCAATGAAATTGCAACTTACAGAGAAGGAAAATGAAATGGCTTTACTAAAAAGACGAAATGAAAAAATACATGAAATTAGCAATGCTGTGACTCTTGATATTGTCAAAAAGGAACGTGAATTGAGAGACCTAGTTACCAAAAGCTATGAACAATTTTTAGAAAATGAAATTATACTTCATAATATAGACGTTACATTACCTACAATGGATATTATTAAACTCGTATTTGAGAATATTTTAAACAATTGTAAACATAACAACACTAAACATTTAGAAAAAGAAAAAAGTATTCTAGTTTTGGAGGTAGATAAACTAAAAACTGTCATAATAGTAAAAGAAAAGGAACTACAATTGCTAAAAGCTGATTTTGAGAAAATCGAGGATGTTAATAGAAATATGACAATAGATATATCGGATAAAGATGAGAGACTACGGAGACAAATTAGTCTGCACGAGGATTTAACTAAAAATTACGAAACTAAAATTCATGAAAATAATACTTACGTAACAACTATACAAACTTTAACTGATGAAATATCTACTTTAAAAAAGAAAATATCCGAAAAAGATTCTGAAATTGCGTCCTTAGAAATCAAAATTAATACAGCTATTGGTAATAAAGACAATGATGAGAAACTAAAAGAACTTGAACGGTCATCGGCAATTTTAAAACAGGAATTAGATCATTTAAAATCTATAAACGAAATAATTCTAGCAGAGAAGGAAACCTGTACTCAAGAATTAGAAATAGCTAATGAAAGAATCAAACAGAATAAAATTGATTTCGAGAAATTGACAACCGATATTTTAGTACTAAAAGAAACTGTAATTGATAGCTCGAAAGTTACTGAAAATTTGAGATTAGAATCGAAAAGATTACTCGATGAAAATATATTATTACAAAGTAATTTAAAAGAAAAGACCAAAGATTGTTCTCGTTTGGAAGAAAACATTAAGAAGCACGAGAAAACCGCAGAGATACAAAGTGGCATTATAATTAGGTAAGGATTTATATATATAAAATGATCTTTTTAATTCAAGTCCTGGTTTTGGTACTGATTAATAAACCATTCTGTGTTGATTTATTGGATAAAACCTTTTTTGTCTACAACCCTTTTACCGTCGTGGTTTAAAGTAAACCAAAAGATAGCCGAATTTGCGTTCTACCTATAAAATAAACAATTTTTTGTATTATTAATTTACTGGCGGATGTAATATATAATCGTATTTTACAGACTTAAAAAGCAGAAAGAAAACGATGATAATATCAGCATGGAAAGAGAGAATCAAATCAAGGAATTGCGTCAAAGATCTGAATCATTGGAGACACAGCATGAAGAGCTGAGCAATGAACTTAAATCTTCTAAAGAAAAAATCGAGGAATTAATCACCTGCAAGCAATTACTGGAGGTAATTTTTTCATACTATAGTATATATACATATAGAATGTCCTTTTATTTTCTTTTGAATTGAAAGACTTATTTTTTTGGTTTAAAGATAGGAATCATTTTAATACAGATTGTGACCTGAATTCCAGAATTTTAGTAACGAAATCATTTTTTTGTTCACAATTATTATTACTGTGTGTAGAACTTTTGAATTTCATAACTTTATAATATTGTTACGGGCTGGGGTTCACGGATTTGGAAACAAACACTAAAACACAATGGCTCTAAATAAGATTTTATTGATCTAAATTACACAACAGAACTTCACAAATCACAGGTCAATCACAGCCCAAAAGAATAGCCGAGGTCATTAATTATCGCACTTGTTCACTGGTATCACTTGTAGTTTCTTCGCTTGTTGCTCAGAATTGTATGACTCGGTCGACGCACCGGGCCGCTTATTTAACGCGGAACACGGGTTCGAGAAAGTTCTGTCCGCGGAACGCTATACTACATCTTTGCGATTTTGAACCTTATGACCCGGTGATAAGCTTCTCCGTAACAATATTATTAATTTTATAATGATCGGGATTGCTTTCTTATTAGAAAAAAAGGAGGATTCATATTGATATTATATTTCTATGGTGATATTTACATATCAACTATTGAAAAAGTCAGCTGTTCTACCCTGGTCCTTGACAAATTCGTGTATAAGCTATAATCATAATAACATATTTTAGGTGCGGATATCAGAATTAGAATTGGAGCTGGAAGCGAAGCCGCGCTTGTCTATAGATATTAACGCCGACACTTCTAGACGGAGACGACAAAGCATCTACGATTCGAAGAGAATGTTCTCCGATGACTTGGAAGGTACTAGTTAAATACATATAGTTACATATATTTTATGACTTCTATGTGTAATTACAATGTGGAAGAAAAAATGTTAACTATTAAAGTTGGTAATATGGTTAAGTTCATAGTCAATATTATTAGTAAATAAGTGGTAATTTGATTAAGAAAATGCCTTTTTTTTATTAAATGTTATCTCTATCAGCCGATAGAGGATTCTGTTTTTCTCTCTTTCTTCGATCTCTCTCTCGCTTCGACCACCTCTCTCCCTTCAACCCCTATCTCTCTTCGACCCCTTCTCTCTCCTTTTAAAACCCTTGCTCTCTCTTTGACCCCCCTTTCTCCCTTCGACTACTTCTCGCCCCTCTCTCCCTTCAACCTCTCTTGAAACCACCCTAATCATTTTCCTCTTAATGAAAATTGTTAGATAACCAATTATTCCTATCGAAGTAAAGGTGTATAATTAAGAATATTTAATAATATAAAACGTTGCTATTGCACTCGTAGATCACAATAAGATGGAGGCAGTATTCAAATCTCGCGCGACGACCGGCGACATGTTCGCGGACACCGACGACAGCTCCGACAGAAGCACGCCCATACGACTGAGCAGAGGGTAATGTAATTTTTTATAAACTATTTTTTCATGACGGTTGGCAAACAAGCATACGGTCCGCCTGATGGTAAGCAGTCACCGCAACATATGAACGCGATATTTGAAGTATCACATGCGCTTTGCCAACCCAAGGATTGTTCCTTGAAGAAGGGAATAAAGCGGTGGGAGCTTGGGCCTTCAGTGATCTCATTCATCGCATGAAACACAACAGTAAATTAACTTCAAACCGATTTTCTGTGAAAGGGAAACACTTCCCCGGTCGAGTTGGTTTATTTGTGCTGGTAAAAGCATAGCTCTACTACCGTATATTAATTTGGAATTGTATTTCGATTACTAATTTTAGTTTTTGTTTTATTTCAGACGTGAAAGTCTTATATCAAAGCATGATCAGGTAAGTTGATTATTTTCTAATTTAATTCATAGCATTTTGTTATTCATATAGAATTTACATGAAATATCAGTTTAGAACATTATCCTGAATGCAACGAATCCATTAAATTGAATATTGCGTATAAAATATTGATTTATTTTTCTATTTATGTCGTTCAATTAAAATTTACATAATTTTTTATTAAAGATTTATTGTAATAACTGTCGAGTTTCCTCCGAAATTGAGCGAAGACCATGAGATAAATTCGTTCGTCGATTAATGTTTTACTATTATTATATTTTTGTGATATTCCATACTCCGTCAAAATAATACGTGTTATTTGGCCAAAATATTAAAACTGTAACTTAGTAATAGTAACCTAACAGGACGATTTGTTGACATCGTTGCATATAAGAATATAGGAACAAAATATGAATACCCGGCCCCGTCCAATATCTGCGCAGTACATCTAAAGGAGACGTATTGTCTATTGTTATTATGTATGTTTTAAGACGACGTTTTCGAGGAATGTATTTCTCAATACGTAAGCAGCGATCTTAATATAATCCGTGTGTCGTGTCAGAGCTCGCGCGACGAGGAGTCCCGCCCGGGCAGCGTGCAGGCGGCGCGGCGCCGGCGGCAGAGCGCGCACGACCTGCGACGCTCCGTCACGCACGGTAATAAGTTAATGACACTTGACACTTCCATCCTATCATTTTTTTCAGGGCCTGTCAACCCGTTGGATAAATATATATATATCGAGAGTTAACGATTATTATCATATGTTGTGTGACAATAATCGGGATGGATCAGAATGGAAACGTGCACTCCGAGGCATGGTGGGGAGGAAAACGCAATGGTGACCGACAAGGACATACCGAAATAAAAATCAGTATGCCCCGAGCGAGAATTGAACCCAAAAAAAAAACACTACACAACTTAAATGTAGAACATGTGGTCACCTAGATGTAAATAGATTTTTTTTTATGGTCGACATAAAAATGTCATAAATGTATGTCGAAATTGAAACTTTACAGCAGGCAGCATCAATTTAATTATGTAGTAATAGGATATCTACTATATACAAATCCACTGTAACTCGAATAAATATTTTTTACTCTTATTCTAACGAATAATAATTCAAATATCGTTAATTCTATTTCAGATAACTCGTCAGAATCGTCGCGAAACAATAGCATTGAAAGGTCAGTAATGTTTAAATATTATCATGCCAATTTTTATTTTTTAAATTATATACATGATTATTTATTATTTATTAAATATTCAACTAATCATACGAATATGGAAGTTTGTATCAATTAAATTTGGTATGGTTTTGATATATTGTGGTCCTGAGTCGTCCTGATCGTCGAGAATCTCCAAAAAGTCATATTTTCTGGATTTTTTTTCAAAAGTCATATTTCAAGGCTCTATCTATGGGTATAGCAAAACATAATCCCATCAAAAACATAAAATGTAAAAAATCCAAGTCTCGGAACGCAGTTTTTCTACTAGAAAATGTGGTAAGATCTCATGTATAAGTATGACTGAAACTCGGCGCTTGTACGGCACTTTAGTGTCGTACAACCGCCAAGTACAAGATAATAAAAAAAAATTAAATCCTTAAATAATTGTTGTAGCGAAATGGCACAAGTAAGGAAGCAGCTTGCCAGCTGTCAGCAGGAGTTGGAGGAATTGAGGGAGAGGTATCGGGAGCTGGACGAGGAGTGCGAGACGTGCGCCGAGTACCTGCGCGAGCGGGACGGGCAGTACTCGCGGGTCAAGAAGGAGAAGATTGCTCTGGAGGTATTCATTGCCAGTGAAACTTATGTTTATGGGAACGAAGTACGGGTAGTGCGATTTAAAAGAAATCGTCACGTAACGAAATGTCGTATGCTGTGTGTGTGTTTGTGTATCGAGCCTACTACCATCAAATGAGCACACTAGCAAGTGAGTGCGCAGCCGAGTGCGCAACTCTTTCTCTCCCCATCTCTGTCTCGGTTCATGTCTCTTTTTATCATATAACCTATTGAAATATACAAATTTAATTTCGAATTACATTCTGAGTTTAAGAAAAAGCCCTCGTAAGGAAACTTACTTCCTGACAGTCGTCCCCGGCCGCACTTTTTTATGTATTGTTTTTAAGGAACTTTTGTTTTTCAACATAGTTATCAATGTTCCTTATCCCAAGCGGGTTGTCCTTTTTGGCATAGGACAGCAAACAGGCATAAAATGTTATCGGAAAGCGTTAAAAGAAATGTGTTATGGCATGGCATTTTATTGGTTTTGCGGGGTAAGGTGGCATGGAGTGTCAAAGAGTGGTATCGGGTTGTGTGGGAAAGGACGACATGGAATGGGGTGGCATAGGTTGGGATATTCAATGAACTATGAAATTGATGGTAAAAAATAAATAATGGGAAATGAATGAAATGAAAAAACTTCGTTCCTAGCGCACGTTCCACTTTTTATATTATTTATGTATTTTAATAAAGATATCGCTCGTTAAATTCAAAAGTGCCACAAATAAAAAAAAACAACAATGCTTTTATTGCAAAAATACTATCTTAAACCTTCATATTTTTATATTTAGCAAAGACAACCATTGATTTTGCATTGCAAAATACAAAAATAACACAACCGTTAGTTTGGAATTTTCGTTTTAAACGCTCGAAATATAATCTAAATCACCATATTTCAAAAATGACTTTTCAAAAGTGCCATATTTCATCATTTATTCATGAATATCACTTCAATTTTTGATAAGATAATTAGAACTGTTGTTAAAAAATACCAAAGTAGCCCCAAAGTTGTCGAGATCTATAAAAAAAAAGAAAAGCATAATAATCATTATCAGCTTGAACCATCTCTAATACCCGAAGTCAGGGCCCATATGAATTCTATCCAACCAATCTTCATTTCTTTTAAAGTTTTATATAGCATTTAATTTATACTATTAAATATCATGGACATTTTAATTCAATTCCTTAATTTTTTTATAGAAAAACACGACTTTTGGTTTTGACTTTTTCACTTGCGGTTGTTTTATTACATATTTTTTATATTCAAAAGTACCGTATATGCTTATATCTCTTCCAGCAATCAGTTTATTGTAGAACCACTTAAATCATTTAATGCTGCTTAAAAATACGCGTCTACAGATGTATAATGTGCATAATATGTTTGATGTAAAATAAGAAAGTAGTAGGCAAAAATATTTTTTCATTTTTTGATTGGCTCTCCTGAAAAAGTGTAATTTTGATTTGCGGTAGCTTTGAATTTAACGGGCGATATGTGCTTCATTTTGTATTCGCACGTGTGAACTAGAATTAATATAATTATACTAAAATTATAAGCAAATTTCTATTACTTGTTTCAGAACACGGTCGCTGATTTAAAAGAAAAATTAAAAAATAGCAATCCCAATTACAGCCAAATAAACGCTAAAATTAGTCTCGTGGATGCTTCCGTTAATACGGATGAAGGTAATTATTAAACAAAATAATGTAAAATAAATGTGAAATATTAACATATCTAGTGAAATTATGGATTCACTAAACTCGGCTAATGTTATCCTTTAAACATCGCTTTTTTTCTTGTAAAATTGCGAAATTGTGTCACGAGTGATATAAATAAATATCCAATATATGTTTTTATCAAAAACTCACTCAAATTGGTACATATTTTTATAAAACCTTTATTTGTGCTATTCAAAAACATATCTTATATTTGAGACCCCGAATCGCTGAGAACATAAAATTTTTCATTTGTGTCTTCTATTTTTTTGCTTGTTATGAGTTATTTTTTTTTACCTGATAATTTCAAAATAATAATAGAGACCGCCTCAAAAATGTGATTGACGTTTGAGTATTCAGTCCTAAGAAAAAAATTATATTTACAGATTGGAGTAATCTCCATTCTGTGGTAGTAGACAGGATGTCTTTCGACGCGGAAGTGGAGAAGAATAAGAAACTAATGAAGACCATTGAAGAACTTCGTTTCAATAAACAGGACCTCAAGAAGACCATCGTCAAGATGCAAAAGGCTTTGGAGAGGAATGCTAAAGAATTGTGAGTAACTTATAATGTTATAAATTTCAGATAACAAATTTTAATATATAAATCATGTACAGCCGCTACATATTTTTTAAATCAGGTCTGTCTTTCGTAGTAAAGGTACCGACAGAACCAAACTCTTTTATAATAAATAAAAACAAAGATTCTAGTGATACAGATTCAATATATTACATTATTTATTTTGATCTGACATAATTTATTTGACTTTTGTCCATTTAACTAAATCTAAACATATAAATAAGTAGTGTCTATTTGTAATTCTAAATTAACAACTTTCACTAAATGCATATTTTACTTTCATAATGTACCTTATATTTATTTACATAAAAATCAGTTCCGGCTAATCTTTGAAATGGCTGGACCGAATGGTACTTTCACTGGCAGGCAACTGATGTTATAAGGAGTAATTAAGGCTACTTTTATTTAAGAAACAAAATTAGACTTCCTTGCAATAAAGATCTGTACACCACGCGAGCAGATCCGCGTGATATTTGATTTGTTTAAATTTTTACTTCGCTGTGAATACACCTTTAGACTTGATGACACTATTTTCTTAAACGCGAATGGACTATTTTACAAGTAATATATTTTTTTAAAATCCAGCAAGGAAGTGGAAACAACGAAAGCCGAACTGTCCACCTGTAGGCGGGAGCTGGAGGAGCTGCGCGAGAAGTACAAGGAGCTGGACGAGGAGTGCGAGACGTGCGCCGAGTACCTGCGCGAGCGGGACGAGCAGTGCCGGAGGCTGAAGGAGGCGAAGGCGGCGCTCGAGGTCACCACACCACGCTTCTTCTTATCGAGGTGCTCCTGGCCAACCTAGAGTTGTTCAGGTCGCCCGTATAGGCCTCTGACTTGACTTATGTGTAGGACAACTGACTTTCAAAAGTCGATTTGTAATATCACTGTAACGGTCAGGGATTTGTTTCGGGCGTTCAGGTTTCCCTCCCGGGCTAAGCTGGTTCGGATTTTGAAGAAATACAACTTTTATACGTCTCGTTCTTTATTCACTGTTATAATCCGACTGCGATACGGTGGTACAAAAGTCATTATATATGTATATTATTTTAGTTTCACAACTAGTGCGAGCATTGTCGCGGTAGTTTTATTGGCCGACCAATCGGCGCAATGTTGATTTCTGTTCGTTTAATTTCTACTTAATGCTGATTGGCCGGCGCTCTCGAACCTGTCTCAACGTGTTGAGTCAGGTTCCGTTGGCATGCATACACAAGTTTAATATTATAATTATTATTAGTATAATCTATTTATCAATTGAAAATGTTTTCTATTATACATAATGATATAAAATATTATTTACAAAGAGACACAACAGAGTAACTTATCTATTACGTACATATAATTTACTCATTTTAATCCTATTCTAAATAATATTTATTACGGCGGCCACGTAGTTTTTAGGCGACGTAGTCAACAATCACCATAGAAATATAATATTAATATGACTCCTCGTTTTTTCCTAATAAGAAATCAATCCCGATCGTTATGAAATTAATAGTATTATAATGTTATGAAATTTATAAGGTCTACACATAATAATTCTTTTTCTTATCGAGTGGTTAGTGGCCGACCTAGTGTCGGAGTTGTTCAGGTCGCCCGTATAGGCCTCTGACTTGACTTTTCGACTGTCATCTAATTGATAATAGCCGGGATCGACTTTTACGTGCCCTCCTAAGCACGGAAACGCACAGTTAAAATACCACCATGCGATCACCCATCTATTGACTGACCGCGGCTAAAGCTGCTTACGAGCGTCTCACCATGCTGACCTGTTGGGGCGTAAAGGGGAGAGGCTTTGGAGGTGCAGGTACAGGAGGTGGATTATAGGGCGGGGTGGCTAAAAGAGGGCTTTTGTAGTGTAAAGGAAAAGTGATTGTACGTCGTGGCTAGATCATTGGTGGTTCTGAGTTCCTTATAAGATGGTTATTCGTGGGTTGGTTGCCTGCTTTAAGTCTTTGACTGTGGTGGGATCTATTCCCGATCGGGAGAGATATTTGTATTCATGGTGTAAATGTTTATCTCGGTGTGTGCGTCTGTCCTTGAGGGTGTCCCCACCGTTTCTCGGAGAGCACGTTAAGCCGTCGGTCCCGGCTGTTATCATAACTTCTGATAATAAACTCATGATAGGTAATTTGCTTTTACCGAATGAGTTACTGGTTCGCCCTTAGGGTTGCGGAGGTCAGATGGCAATCGCTTTGTATAAAAAATACTACCCCGTCAAATCCGGGTAAGAGTAATAAGCAGACCCTGGGTAAAATACCTGGATAAATTCTAGGAAGAAGAAAAATTAAATTAATTAAAAATTATTTAAGGTCATTGTTGTTTTATCAAAAAAAAAGCTTCAGTTTTATATAAATACTAAATGTTTATAGGCAAAGCTGCAAGAATACCATGACCTAAGCGGTATAACACATTCCGTGCGTAAGAAGAGACAAACCCTCCACGACCAGAACAGGCGATCGCCCTCCACGCTCGCCGACGCCTCCACCGAGACCAATGATGGTAATATATAAATATTTAAGCTAGGTTTTATTGAAATTTAAAATTCTTGCCCTACGTAAGTTAATGGATGAACAGTTTCCAAAAAACACAAAAACAAATACAAGATTAACCCACCCGAGTAATATTACCTGCGGGCATTGGTGGTAGGGAAAGGCAGGGGATTATTATGTGACAAATATAAATAAGGCATGAAAATTAATGCCACAGCTGAATCAGTTATCACCGAATAAATTACAAATTTATTACGCACTTTTTTGGAATGTGTATTGCTAGGCCCTACTGGCCTTGACCGAGACCCGTTCGTGAAAAAAGGATAGCTAAGTTGATTCCGTCCTTAAGGCGCCTTTAACCAGGTAGAACCACAACTACGGACGTCATTGGAAATCATAGTCTTATTTATTTTATTTATATTTGTCGCATAAAATCAACTGTTGTGCTGTGTCGTAATGGGTCATTATTGCAATACTAGTTTATTATACAAAAATTCATCCACTATTTCACACTAGTTACACACACACACATTAGTTAATATTGCTAAAAACATTTTTATAATTATAATTTTATTTTTCTAGATTTATTAAGTTACCAAGTGGAAAAGGATGAGAGTACCCAATCTGCGACGGGCGACACTAAAGCTAAAGAATTGAAACGACTCAAAATGGTAAGTAAAGTTTGTATGTGTAATTTATTTATTATTATTTTTGATTTACTTATTATTTTATGACCAAAAGTTAACTAGATGACCTGTGTACATAAATACATACAGTAGTAGAGCCATGCTTTTCCCAGCACAAATGAGCTGACTCGACCTGGGAAGTACTACCCTCTCACAGAAAATCAGCGTAAAGTAATAGCATCATTAGGTACGTTTCGTGCGATGATTGTTCCTTTCCTATTCCTCGAGTTGGCAACAAGTACTGCCCGGGTTCATAGGTGTGCGGTGACTCATTACCATTTTTTTTTCCATTTATTTAAATATTATTACTCTATAATTGTTAACAGGCAGTGGAAAAATTATCACAGCAGAAAGCAGCTTTAGAACACCGGCTTGTAGCGGCGACAGCCAACCCACTGTACGTGGCCACGGGGAGTGCTATCATACAGGTTCATTATTTGTAGATATTACAATATGCAAACTATGACGACGTTGTGACGCAGCGGTAGCGAACTTGCCTTAAACGCCGATTTCGATTACGGGTTCGATTCCCGCTCAGAGCATAATATGTTTGTATTGACCATGCAAGCATATTTTCCGGTCTGGGTGTAATTGTCAATGTCTCTGTATATGTTTCCGGACCCCCGACACAGGATATAACTATCCTAATGGGGGCCGTTGAGTGTGCAGCGTTTATTTATTTATTTATATTCAATCGATATACAAACAACATTTTCTGAAGTTGCCCTAGACTTTCTAGTTATTTCCAATATTAACATAAAAAAATTGAGTTGGTACCGAATTCGAAGAGTTAGGTTTTTAAAATCGCCTTTTGTACTTTATTAAGAATTGTTTCAACTATGTTTTCCTGTTGTGCAAATTCGACCCCGAGCGGGAATTGAACCTGCGATCATCGATGCTAAAGCCTGGATCGCTATCAACACGCCACTAACCGTCTCATAAAAAAGTCTAAATAAAAAATACCTAAAGTTATTTTTGCACATGGCGCAAAGAAATATGATTACATACATATTAGTCATTATAATTAAAACACTACACATACTTTCAGAATCAACAACTATCTGACGTGATGAAAGAAAATCAAAAACTTAAGAAGATGAACGCGAAATTGGTTCACATTTGTAAGAAACGTGGCAAGTCGTTGACCGACTCGAACAGGGAAAACGAGGACCCTCTTAACAATTAAATACAATTAATATATTTATATAAATACTCACTACTTTCAATAATTATTTTAACAAGAAGCTTAATTTTTTTTTAATTCAATTAGTTTTATTAACCGAAAAAGTATTTTTTTGTTTTTCAATAAGGTAATTTTGTTTTTAATATTGCATAGAAATTTTATTTTTTAATATAAAATCAATAGTATGTTTTGGACTGAAATGTTCTGAAAACATTCCATGAGCATTTAATATAAATATTATATTTTATTTATAAAACCTCGTTACTAAATTGATTTATGATGTGAATATAAATAAAAAAGTTTGTAAAATAATTAATTAATAAGGACTTCAAACTTAATACGAGGGTTCTACAATTAAGCTGGCCAAGCCGGCTAAAAAAGTTACCTAAATTAACTACCAGGCTAACTGATCGGCTTAGCTAATTTAAACCGGCTAGCTCTATTAGCTTGCTTACTAGCCGGCTAACCTAGCTTACCTTAGTTAATAGGCTAATGGCTAACCAGATTAACGGCTAATTTTTGCAATCAGTTTAATTTGTAGGAGAATTAAAATAAATTCTGATCCTATTATTCGTTTTGTAATAGTTTGAATTAAATTAAGAGACGCTCATAACCTGTTGAACTAGCTAATTGAGCTAACTTTTTTAGCCGGCTTGGCTCGCTTAACTTTATACCAATTTGTACAAGACTGGTGCCATTCAGTTATCCTTTATAATAAAGACGTACTTAATACAAACTGGTACCGATATAATATAGCATTTAGAATTTTGTAATTATTATACATTTATTGCTTACGAAGCTTAACGTCCAAATTTTATAAGTAATGAATATTTATTACTTTCGAACAAAGATTATATTGTAATTATTTTACTTAAAAATATTGTTGATAAACTTTGTTCTGAAATATATATTATGATGATATATTAATTTTAATGTAACAATGCACAAAGCCTATTTGACAATTTTATTATTAAGAATAGTATTAATTTGCTTTTAAATGAACGGCGCGTGCGCCGAATGATTAAATGAATGATTGACTTAATAACAGTTATGGTTTTATTTTCCTAGTATATAAATGAAATTGCCTGTTTCCCTGCCTAAAAATATTTTCTGAAATAAATTATTAAGCTCGTAAAAATTATAAATTGACCGTAAACTACACAAGGTTTACTTTTTTGCCTTTGCCTTTGCTTCAGAATATTATCGCTTGTATGTGTCGTACCTGATAATCTTAGCATTTCCGGTATTTGCCGAGGATCTCTATTACTAATTTTTACCAATTACCATCTGACCTCCGCAACCCAAAGGGTGCTCCAGTGACTCATTGGACAAGAACAAATTACTATTAAGAGTTAATGATTATTATCAGATGTTACGATAACAACCGAGACCGACAGCTTAACGTGCTCTCCGAGGCACGGTGGGGAGACCCATAAGGACCAACGCCCAGATCGAAACCTCAATCGGGTTCGGGAATCGAATCACATCCTTTGTATAATTGCAGACTTTCATGTCAGATGCTAGTAAAAAAAGACAAAATAGTGTGAAAACCCTTTTGTGAAGTGGGTTAAAAATAAGGAATATATTTTAGTATTGTTCCACAATTTTTTTATTTTTTGTCATAAATTTACGACAGCTAACATACATAGTGTCAACAATTTGACATGGCTGTCTTATGAAGGCCTTACGAATCAATAAAAAACTATGGAGATTTAACAAGTTTTTATTAAAAAATGCTTATACTTAAATACAAAGTAATAACATGATTACAGTAGGCAAACCTTAAAAGGCCGAACATTCACACGCCTAAACAATAAGGCCCGCCTTACTAACAGTGAACTAGCGTAATTAAACTTAAACAAAAACAGTAAACGGAAAAACAAAATCCTTCAGGTATGATTTTAGGAATGTTTTAAAAAAAGCTATTTTATTCACTGTACAAACTGATGAGAGCAATTTAAAAATGTTAACTAAATGAAAAAATTACTGGTCCTAAAAAAAAACTAGTCACTTTCAATATCACGTGTTTCTTGAATGATCAGATCGGCTTTTGTAGGTAACGGTTTCAAAATTTCACTATCCGGAGGAGTATCACTTTCAATTTGAGATCTTTTATCTTCGATGTGAGTAGCGAACGTCGGCTGTCCCGCGACTTTAGCGAGGTCGGCCGCGAGGCTCAGGATATCTTGGTCAGTCGACTTGGACAAAAGAACGGCTGCCTTGTAAACGTCGCCTAGGCCGAGGTAACTGGGCAAAATAATAAAATATATAATAATAATATGCTTTATTTGTACCCCAAATGTATATAATAAAAACAATTTTAATACAAGGATATCCTTATCAAATCAAAATCAAATATTTTTATTCAACGTAAAAGCATATAACTTATTTGTTGAAAGTCAAGATTCTACTACCGGCGCCAAAATTAAACCTCTACCCGAGAAGAACCGGCGAAACAAACTCGGGGGGTTATATCTTTTTAATATATTATTATTATTATTATTTAAAATGTCCAAGTAATTTACATATTATGTTGACTGAAAATCGGTACAAAAAACCTGATAGATAAAATTGTTGTGTCCCACATAAAACCCAACCACTGATTCTAATTCATCGGAATCAGCGACATATTATGTTTTTTAAAAAAATAATGTTTATAAGAATGTCGCTGGTTTGTATCCGGCTCGAAGGACTACATAGAATCCTCAAATTCTCTATATATTCGTTTCTTAACTTAAAATTTGTAGTACTTGCCGGTGGCCTGTGTAACAATTTTAATTGATATTTATCTCAGCATTAAACTTCATTTCGTTAAGTTATTATAAGTAATTTATAAAACTAGTAGTAACTTAGTAAGATAATAAACATAAATTAATATTATTACACAAACTGGCAAGTACTGGAAATGATAGGTTTAGAAAGTAATACTAGTATATAGAATAGTAATACAGTCAGGGCTGGGCAAAATACATGCTTTGCTTTAATTGAAATACAAATTACAAAATACTGTATCGCAAGTAATTAAAATACGAAATACAAAATACTTTTATGTAAAGTATTTGAAATATAATGTACAAAATACAGTATTTTCGCTATTTTTAATTAATACAAAAAAAGTAATATAGACCAGCACAGGCTGAAAAGTAGAGGAAAACATGATTAAATAATCAGTTAAACCAGAGTTTCCTATCATGAACACTAGATTCTTAAATGTAGTGTCAGACAAACAGCCTCTCGTTGGAGATTCAATGGAATCTGCTCAAGAAAATAATATTTCTACGGGTCCTGATGAGCACAAACTTGTGTTAAATGTATTTTAAAGGCTCAAGTATTTGAAATACTAATTACAAAATACTTCGGTGTCAAGTATTTGAAATACGAATTACAAATTACATTTTAAGAAAGTATTTGTATTTCAATTACGTATTTTAGTTACAAGTAATTCAAATACTGCCCAACCCTGCAGTATATTATGTTCTTTACCTCTAAAAAAAACTTAAAAGGACAAATTTAAATTATTTATAATTTTAAGTATTGTTATAATTACCAAATAGCGCTAAAGTTTTTGTGCCCATGATTCTCGCAGTCCTCCGCCCAAACTTTCAATGTGTCTTCAGCTATACTCTCCATATGTCTGAAATATATAATAAAATATATTTTCTTATATTTTTTGGTAACTTGAAGATGATAATAGAAGTATCTGTCTATTTTTGTTTCAGGCTTAAAAGTAACCATTACACTTAAAAACTGATATACGATATTATCTCATATCACTACATAGTACAAAACAAAATCGCTTTCTCTGTCCCTATGTATGCTTAAATCTTTAAAACTACGCAACGGATTTTGATGCGGTTTTTAATAGATAGAGTGATTGAAGAGGAAGGTTTATATGTATAATAACATCCATTAAATAGTAGAGAAATATTGCTATTTTTGAAGTTTCTAAAGTTATGTCGTAAATAATTACATTTTTTCCGCTTACATTGCAACAAACGCAAGCTGAACCCTACGATATTTATCAAAATAATATATTTTATACCCGTGCGAAGCCGGAGCGGGCCGCTAGTATAATAATAAAATATAAATAAACACATGAACGGCCCAATTCAGGTAATAAACTATTGGTGCATAGCCTTACTATATACAGGCCCTTCTGTACAGATAAAATGTCCAAAGACTCACTGGTGCTCCTTCGTATATTCAACAATAACGCAACGAAGCCAAGTTACTCACATTATCTTTTGGGGTTCCGTAGTCAAAAACGGAACCCTTATAATTTCGTCATGACTGTCTGCCTGTCCGTCTGTCCGTATGTCAGTCATTTTACTCGGAAACTATTGGCTCTATCTATACGAAATTTAGTATATAGGTGTATTCCATGAACCGGTACACAATTTTGTTGTGAAATCCTAAAATATATAAAAATTAAGGGTAGCGGTCCATACATGTCACCGAGGGTTGAAAAATTAATTTATGAGCAATGTATGAGGTATCTTTGGATAGGTCTTTCAAAATGATAACGAGGATTGATTTAGATTATTTGATTAAATTGTTAGTTTTTGAGATATTAGCTCCTAAAGTTATAAAGATTGTGTCCTTGATTGTAAATTGTGACCCATTTACTGGTAATTTTATTTATTTATTATTTTACAATCTTATGCTGTTAACTTCATTCTATTATGACGCAAGCTTGTAACTAATTTCGTTTCGTTGCGTTGATGTCATTTTTAATGAAGGAGCACCATCGAATATATCGCACCTTTTGGATGAAAATAATGTAATTCAAAAAGCAATTTTTAGGAATCAACGAAAAGTTTTAAATATTGACACCTGCACAATCTTTCATATATTATATTTTTTTGGTTATTTACGCTCGAATGTGTTTGGACTATTGTTACATTGAGAATTTCGTTATAAGTAATTTTACGCTGATAACTAAATTTTCGATTTTTTTTATTGTAGCGTTTTCGTTCCAAAGGTGCGAAACATAGTAAGTTTATGTGTCTGTGAAATTTCACCTAAATTTATTTGACCAGATTTGTGTTGCCGATTGAGTAAGAAATATACATAAATCAACATCCTCAAAGGTAGATGGGCCGACTCCGTTCCCTTAAGGCGAGAGTTGCGGGTTCGATCCTGACCCTCTTGGGCTATTGTCATACCCACTTCTAGCGCAAGCTTCGAACTTATTTGGAGGGGCAATAGGAATATTAGTAATATCTTGAAAAAGGCATTGCTACCTGCACTTAGCGAGAACGTAGGCCTCCCTATAGAGCCGCGCCTCCACTAGCGTCGCCACAGCGCCCTTCACGTCGTGCAAACTCAGCAATAAGGCGACTTTTCGGTAAAATTGACCGCCATAGTACTTTTGTTCTGTAAGAAGAAATATTACAAAGTTTTTAAAAATAAAATAATTTAAGTGATTTTTATTTGTTGTAACATAATAATAAATACACATATAACATCCCCCTTTAGGATATTGATATCCTGTATCGTGGGTGGTCCGGAAACACACACATCCTGACCCGAACACACATCTGTTCCGAGCAGAAACCGAACCCGCGACCTATGGCGCTTGAGGTAAATAAGTTGGTGTCACTTATTATATTATAATTATTTTCAAATCACTTTATCAAGTCGGAAAGTATTTAAACTAAGGGAACAGAGGGGTTGCAAAATTGGGCCTCAGGCGCTCTGACTCATCGCACGAAACGTAACATTTTTATATTTGATTTTTCATAAGCTTATATAATTTGAAATACATATATAAATAATAACTTTCACAAGAACCTTTTGAATTTACTTGTAAAAATCGATATTTTTGTTAAGGACGCGTTTGCAAAATAGATAGGTACTGCATCGCACCACTACATTCACACGAATCGATCACACAAGCGCACGACTGTGATCGGCGGGAATAATGAACGGTAAACTAATTTTGAGACTTTAAATGTTTAATTTCTTTTTTTAAATATTTTAAACGTTGTAATAGTTTTATTTTTATACTTTATACTTTGTGTACGAGTACATAAATATTGTAAAAACTATTTGTTTTCGATATTTTTATTATTTTTACTTAAAGGTTATTTATAGGTAATAATAATAATGTATATTTTTATTATTGTCAATAAAAAAAATAATAAGATAGTACTCCTGAGCTTGATGGAGTTACCTGATGATGTTTTTCTACGATTGCTACTGGAACTGCAAAATGAGTACGACTATGTGTTCCGTGCTTGTGCTCTTTTTGTAAGTTACAACGAGACCTTAGCTTCGAAATTATTGGAGTGACCTGAAGGTGAACTTCAATGACTGATACAGGAACTGCAGCGTGAGTAGGCTTCTGTGTGCCGTGATTGGGCTCGTTTGGTTCGGTACGATGAGACCTTACCTTCGAATTTGTCAGAGTGACCTGAAGGTGTACTTCGATGACTTATAAAGGAACTGCAGCTACAGTAATGCTATGTCAGCCGTGTGTGGTCTTGTTTTGTAAGTTACTATAAGGGCTTACCACCGAACTTGTTGGAGTGACCTGAAGGTGTACTTTGATGACGGATACAGGATCTGCGGCATGAGTTGGGCTATGTCTACCGTGGATTGCCCAAACACGACAAACATAGCGCTACTCATGCTGTAGATCCTGTATCCGTCATCGAAGTACACCTTCAGGTCTACCCAACCAGTTCGGTGGCAAGGTCTCATAGTAACTTACAAAACAAGCTCAAACACGGCGGACGTAGCATTACTCTAGCTGCAGATCCTGTATCCGTCATCGAAGTACACCTTCAGGTCACTCAAATAAGTTCGGTGTTAAGGTCTCATAGTAACGAGCCCAAACACGGCAAAAAAACTACAATCATCCGAGACTTCCACTAGCAGTCAGGGATGTATACCTTCAGGTCTGAGCAATAAGTCTAAGACGAATTAGAATTTATAATCTCTAAGCAAAAAGAAAATATTTATCAAGTTATCCTTAAAATAAAGTATCAAGAATTGTAGTTATAGTCAATTTCTTCTATATAATATTGTATTTTAGCGATCTTATTTAACCTCCTGCTTACAAGCGACATAGCGTCCACTAAGCAAGGCGTCTCAGCGCCGACTAATATTTTACTAGAAAATTTTGAACAATAAATCATGGCAGTCATCAAACAAAATAGGCCTTAATGCAACAACTTAAGGTACAACTTTAGAAGCAAAATATGTGAAAAAGATACATCTGATTTTTTTTTTTTTGAGCTAATGTGTCGTATTATTATAAATATCTCCTTGAAGGGTTTGAGTTGAACATGTCTTACTATTAGAGGTATTTTTTTAAAATCAATATCACGTAAGAAATAGTTTTTAAAACTTTCTAAACTCAGCTCGATATCGTTAATTTGGTGTAAAGAGGCTCAAGAAAATCGGTTTTACTATAAAAAATTATAAGAAAATTTCATATTTTTTATATTATTATTAAAGATAAAGGCCCGATCTATTCATAGCAATAAATAGTTCCATTTAATTTTCTTTGATTTTGTCGGAAATTAGACCGAAAAACATCTATTTTTCGTCAAATACGTAAACGCGCCCTTAATATACTTTTATTAAAAACACTAACCATATAGTTTGTGGTGTTTCTTCATAGCCACCAATCTCTCCATTTGCGTTAAATACATCTGCATTACTTGTTTCCAATATCTGTAATGAAAAAAAACATAACTTTTATATAATTAAATCATAGGATAAGCTTAAATTTCAGATGCCTACCTACCAGAAATTTAAGCTTTTAACTTTTATTGGAAGAGGCCGGCTAGGTAACACCACCGTGTTAGATATTCTACCGTAAAGCAGTGTACTGTGTTTCGGTTTGAAGGACAATGTAGCTAGTGAAATTACTGGGCAAAGAAGATTCAAGAACCAATATCTCGAGATTAGCGATGAGCGAGTGATAGCTACAAATGGTGTTGCGTGCGCTCATCGGCTACGAAAATCGCTTACCAACTTGGTCACAAAAAAAAACATTGTGCGGTCCTGAACGAAGTTCCTTATGTTTTTTCTTTAACTCCGAATGTAATTCGAAATTAAATCAATATATATTCCAGTAGGTTATATGACAAAAACCGTGACACCGTTGTGGCGTTGTGGGTAGCGTGTCTGCCTTAAGTCTCGACGGTTGCGGGTTCGATTCCCGCTCGGGCAGATGTTTGTTAAAATTTCTGTTTCGGTCTGGGCGTTTGTCTGTGGGTCTCCCCATCGTGCCTCGGAGAGCACGTTAAGCTGTCGGTCCCGGTTGTTATCACATAACATCTGATAATAATCGTTAACTCTTGATAAGTAAATTGATTTTATCCAATGAGTTGCTGGTTCGCCCTTAGGGTTGCGGAGGTCAGATGGCAATCGCTCTGTGTAAAAATTAGTAACCTGTCAAATCCGGATAAGAGTAACAAGCAGACCCTGAGTAAAATAAAATTCCGGGAATAATGCTAGGATGAAGAAGAAGAAGAATTATATGACAAAAAGAGACAGAGTTATATATGAAGAGATAGAAAGTTGCGCATTGACTGCACACGCACTGCATACGGCATTTCGTTACGTAACGATTTCTAATAAAACGCACAACCAGTAAGCCGCGTTAAGGAAAAGGGTGAGACGTTCATAGCCGAGTGCGCTCACTGATCGGCAAATAATCGGTGGGTTAAGCAACTTTAGGCGCGGTCAGCCACTAGATGGGTAGCATAGTGGTATTTCAACTGAGCTTCTTCGTGCATCGGATGGCATGTAAGAAATCGGCCCGAGTTATCAATTTCAATTTGATAATAGTCGAAGTCAAGTCAGAGGCCTATACGGGCGACCTGAACAACTCTGACACTAGGTTGGCCACTATACACTTTATAAGAAGATCTCGTATTGAAGTAACTGCTCGTCAGCCGCGTTTCGAGGTCCGTAAATGCATTTTGCGAGTAGGCAGGTCCAGGGTGGCTAGTGCAGTTCATCTCCTGCATAGATTTTGGCTACATTCGTGTGTAGTCCACACACTTCTTCCGCTTAGAATGCCTTTAGCTCAATATAATTGAAACCAATGCTAGTTTAGATAGTGGTCCAAAAATTAAAAGGCTAATGACAAATAAACTTTATTTTTATACTCACTTGAAAGACACACAAGGAGACATGCTAACTAGGAAGGGGCACAGGTCGTCCCTCGAGCTTGCAAATTGTATCATGGAGTCGATGTGACCGCGGAAAATGGATAGCATTATCCATGCCTCTGTCCTGTCGTTCTCTAGATGATGGCGCACTGGAATTAAATTATATATCTTAAAAACTAGTTTTAATCTACAACATAAATAATAAATAATAAATAAACGTTACACACTCAACGGCCCCCATTAGGATAGTAATATACAGGACATTACTCGTCGGGGGTCCGGAAACATTCATAATGACAAGGACAAATACACCCAGACCGGAAAATATGCTTGCATGGTCAATACAAACATATTATGCTCCGAGCGGGAATCGAACCCGCGACCTGTGGGGTTTAAGGCAGGTTCGCTACCGCTGCGCCACAACGTCGTCATGAAATATAAAACCCTAAAACAGTGATTCTCAAAGCGGTCCAGGTGGACCCCTGAGGTCTACGGTTGATCTGGAGGGGTTGTAAGTTTGTGGGGTAAAATTGAGGGCTCACAGTGATTGAGTGTGAACAGAACAGAAATGTTAGCTTGGCTTTATCGCGCGTTGTGAAAGGGGGCTAGACGGAAAAATTCTTACGAAAAGTTGTCACGACACTTTTTGCTATAGTTGTAAGCCGTGCGGCGTGCGCGTGTTTCTCTGTCTGTCTCTCTCTCTCATAGAAAGCAAGCCAGTTATTTTCGTTTCGTCTTTCTATTTGTTTTGAACAGTGTGGTGTCGCGACGATTATTTTTGTTGATTTGTTTTTTGTACATAATAAATAATAAATTAAAAAATATTATTATAACTTTAAAAAAATATATTACAATTCCTTTACTAATTAATCGAAAGGAACTTCGTTCCATCCGGGTGTCCCTAGACACCTCTCAAGTTTTTATACCTGTATGTAATAAATTAAATTATACCTGTATGTAAAAATAATATTAGTAATTTTTTCGTTTCAAGATACTTTGTACGAAAAGAAACACACACACACATTTTTTTGGCTTGTCTAAAACCCCACCATTTATGACCATGAGGTAGGGTTGTTAAAAAGTTGCTTTGCAGCACATGATTAAAGGACGAAACCTCTCCTTTACCTATGATGGTAATAAATAATCTTATAACTTTAAGTTTACCACTTTTTGGTATTAAAAAAATTAAACTTACTCTCCATATCCAAAACATCATTGAGATCATTTGTGTTACCAAAGATCTTTGTGAAATCAAGTTTATCTTTATCATCACCAGTTTCATCAACATGTATCTCATCATCACCCACTTTACCATTTGCTTCGACGGGTGGTAAAAATTTCTTAGCCATTTTTTTAACAGTATTATAGTTGCACGGATTCAACTGTCTATGCAGAGTCGGTAGAATATACCGCTTGGTAACTTTGGATCTCGTGGTAATCTCAACGCTCGTTGCTACTTGACCGTCCTCTGTTACTTCTTCCACCACTACATCTTCTTCTTTCTTCACTGTACCTTCTTCTACCTCCTTCTTTTGCTCTTTATCTTTTTTCTTCTTATCCTTCTTTGGTATAATTTCATGTTTTATCTCTAAAAAAATAATAAGAATATTTAAATCCACATATTGGCAAGTTACGTTATTCATTACGATTAACAACAAATCTTGTATCCTTGACTATAATTGTCCCGGTTTGTTTGGATGGATGGATGGATGGATGTTAGTTACTCTTTCATGCCAAAATTACTGCACAGATTTGGATGAAGTTTGGTACACGCATAGCTTATTACCTGGATCAACAAATAGGAAACTTATCATCCCGGAAAAATGTTTGGTTCCCGTGGGATCATCAAAAAACTACATAATGCGACCGGAGCCTCGATCGAGCTTAGATACAATTTTTTATATCTGTTGCACATTTTGCACACTTGTATGCAATTTACTAGATTGTTTACTTTTTTGTTGAAAGAAATAAGCTTGTTAAATATTTATAAAATTAAAAGGCTGATATGGCACATGTAAATAGACTACCGGTGACAGTACATCCTCTCTCTCTCTCTCACCCCCATATTCTCTATATATCTCTCTCATCACCCCCTCACATCTCTATCTCTCTCTCATCGTCCTCCCCATATTCTCTATCTCTCTCTCATCGCCCCCTCACATCTCTATCTCTCTCTCACTCATCGCCTCCCCCTCACATCTTCTCTATCTCTCTCTGTATATCTCTATCTCCTCTCTCTCACACACTCTCTGTCTATCTCTATCTCTCTCTCTCTCTCTCTCTCACTCTCCATCTATCTCTCTCTCTCTCGCTACCTGTCGCAGCGAGTGACTGACCGGAGAAGGCCTCGGGCGGGTGGTCCTCGTAGCGCCACGCCCGCAGGCAGTAGTCCGCGCCGCCGGACAGCACGGTGCCGGCGAGCGGCGGGAAGGCGCTCCAGCACGCGCCCAGCGGGGAGTTGGTGTGCCCGCCGTAGATCGCGACGCAGTTACCGGTGGACATGTCCCACACCTGGAGGATAATGTTTCACTGATGATTATTCTCCCAGCAAAAATGGGCTGGCTCGATCGGGGAAGTACTACCTTCTCACAGAAAATTGGCGTCAAGTAACAGTATCACTAGGTACTGTTGCGTTTCGGTTGGCCCAACGTTCCATTCCCTCGGTAAAATTGTATCCAGTGTACCATTGTATCCATGGCAGTGCGCATGTATGCATACTTCAAGTATCACAAGCGTTCATAGGTTACGGTGAATACTTACCATCAGGACCGTATGCTTGTTTGCCAAACGTCATGATATAAATAATAAATAAACAAACGCTACACACTCAACAGCTCCCATTAGAATACACAACACCTATTTCACACCTTCCAGGAGTGTTTTTGAGAATTTTTGAATTTATCTGTAATTGTTTTCAGAAATTACGAAATTCCATACGAACTTCCATCCTCTTTTTTCCCTTAAGAGTTAAATTTCGAAAATTCCTGTAATACAAACATCTGCTCTAAGCGGGAATCGTCCCGTAGTCACACGTCGTCAAAAATACACGAACTAATTAGAATCCCTTATTTATTTTGATTTCAGGCCCAGATACTGGTTACGCTCATGTGTAAATATCTAAAAATAACTCACTCGAGCTGTTTTATCTTGTGCTGTGGACAACAAGATCCCATCCCTGTGCGGGTTCCAGGCCACTTCGAATACTGATGCCTCGTGGCCATTTAGCAGCTTCCATATGTGTAGTTTGAGACCATCTAAATAATAAAAATCTTTATCGGTACATTGATTTTTATAGCAACACTATCGGGCCCGGCAGACGTCCTGCCCCGACAAAAAAAATTGGGACCCGATAGCAGCCTAATATTGCTATTAAAAAATAAGTGTTGATGGTAGAAGGGCGAAATGTATGTATTTTTTAGTGACCGACCGAAATTTCGGTTTCGGTTTCGGTTTCGGCCAGTTTCGGCCAAAAATCTAGTTTCGGCTTTAGTTTCGGTTTCGGCCAAAATATAGCCGAAACTTTCGGCCTCGCCGAAACTCGAGTGTTCGTGAGTTTTCGTGCGTTATTCGGTAAACTTCGCAGCCAACTCGTGACAGCTCGCTGACGCGGCCAAAAAATCTCCAGAAACAAGTATTACATTGATCTTTAAAATATTGTGAACACAACGTATTACTAGTTAGTTATGTACCTAGTATATTTAACTACAAGTTGTTTCTTTTTTAAGAATAGTAAGTCCTGTTTATTCATGACAAAAATATGGTTATTATTTCTTCTAAATTCAATTAATTATTTATTTATATACAGTGGTGGTCAACTAATTAGGACATTGGTATAATAAGAGTAACATTTATTTATATTTTCCGTAATTTCGGTTTACATGAAGTCCTCATTATGTTTTTTTAATGTTGATCGGATCTTGATCATTTAACCAATGTTTTCTTAATAGAATTATTAAATTTTGGAATGGATTGTAATTAAAAATAGCAATAATTAAAATTCAACTTTACTTCTCTTTCGGTCTAATATAACTCTGGACAAATTATTAGGGACACTTAAGAAAACATTAGAAATAATGAAAGCAGTATGTAATGGAAGAGAAAAATGTAGATTTATTATTAAATTCATCTAAAAGGAAAAGTTTTCTGTTAAAAATTGATATTAAATGTGATTGCCATTATTAGCTATAGCCATATCGACATCGGCGCGGCATCGACTCGATCAAATAATGACAAGTTTCGTTAGTGAAGTTCTTCCAGGCGTCTTTAGAGTTGGTTTAAATTTCCAGTTTGTTGTACCGCAAATGTTCCAAAGAATTCATGTCTAGGCTTTGGCAGGCCAATCTAAAACTGATAGTAGTTCACCGGCTACAAATCATTTAATGAACAGTGAAGTATATTTTGTATTGTTTTCGTGTTAAAGCGCCCATGTAACTTCGCCACTAAGTTCTAGTCCAAATATTTCTCTTTTAATAATTACAGAGCCCACAAAGGGAACTTTTTATAAAGCTATTACCAGTCTGCGATCTAAATATCTTTCTATGTAGACAGTTTCAGTAGTTTTATAGGTTTGAAAATATTGCACAGCGTTAAAAACCATACTTTTGGAGCAAATCAAATGATAAGCTATTTTATGGTATGGCTATTTACATTGAGATAAAATTGTTTTCGCTTGGTCGTTTCATAACTTAAATAAGTGACCCATGTTTAAGTGATAAATTGTGATATTAATTTTAGAAATCAAAACTATAAAATAAAGAATGACGCCAAATAAAAACACAAAGGCTTTCCGTCTTTGTATTTCAGGTTTATTTTTTAAAAATCGCAAGTAAAACACTAACTCTTACAGTCCTTAATTAGATGGTCAATTTCGATGCGAAAGATTTCTTTTTACTAATAATATTTTTAATAAACCACCATAAAATATTCTTAGCTTCGAAAAAATACACACCATTGAACAGTATACTTTTTAACGAACATTATCTCATAAAATTAAACTTGTAAAATATTTAACCAAATTATTTTCCGTTCCTAATTAGTTGACTACGTATATATGCAAATAAATGTTTCAAAAACTTGAAATTCAAATTTCAGTAAAAAAACGTAATTTTTAAAAAGTTTCGGTTTCGGTTTCGGTTTCGGCCGAAACTGAGAGGGAGGCCGAAAGTTCGGTTTCGGTTTCGGTTTCGGCTGAAAAACTAGTTTCGGTCGGACCCTAGTATTTTTAATGCCAAATAGATTGCCACCCTTAACATTAAGGGGTATGAAAAATAGATGCTGACCGATTCTCAGACCTACCCGATATGCAGACAAAATTTCATAAAAATCGGTCAAGCCGTTTCTGAGGAATTTGATAATGAACACCGCGACAAGAGAGTTTCATATATTACATAGATAATAAACATTTATAGATATACTGTTGAAGGAACTTATTTACCTGACCACTAACTTAGCAATACTACAGACACGAACTTAGGTAACTTAATTATGATTTGCACAACGTAAGCGAATAAAGTTAGCGTGTAACTAAGTAAATTTATGAATCACCAATAAATCGGCGACATTTTGACAATTCAATGTCCCGCTCCATAGTATATGTATATAAATATGGTATATATTAGACCCCTTCGATCATCAGATTTGACTAACTTTTTTATCTTTATCTACCATATGAAAAAGGGTCCCAGCATTTTCTCCAATTTTTTTTCATATCGAGTAAGTACCTCCTAAATCGGCATACTGCAGTACACTGAGACCGCAGGCCTTGTCAAGAGACGACACTGCTATTAGGTCCTTGTACGGAGACTCCTCACTAGATCCAGAAGTCTGTTGCGGATGCCAATCAATGTTGTGAACCATTTTGCTGGAAAAAGTATATTAAAGAAATTTTATAACTATTTTCTCATCAAAAACTTAGCACGCGTTCAACGCACATTGAACGCTTAATATAAATTACAAAAACAAACGCAAGTTTAACCCAACAGAGTAAACCTGCACCATTCGCAGCACTGCACGACTAGAAACAAAATTGAAAAAATAAAATTTTAAAGTATGAAAATATGTTAGAATAATAATAATAATAAACGCTGCACACTCAACGGCCCCCATTACGATAGTAATATCCTGTGTCGGGGTCCGGAAACACATACAAAGACAAGGACAAATACACCCAGACCGGAAAATATGTTTGCATTGTCAATACAAACATATTATGTTCCGAGCGGGAATCGAACCCACGACCTGTGGCGTTTAAGGCAGGTTCTCGTAGGCATAAGACATAACTGCGGCACTCTTCGGCATGCCGTGTCGGTAGCCTCGGTATGCCTCAGCATTACTAATAGCCGGAGAGCTATCACCAATTTTTGAGGTTTTTTTTTGAAAACTTTTCCCACTTGTCTCACCTATTATACCCCAACTCGAAGCTGCAGACCTGGCTGCTGAGTAGCGGGGCTAAATCAACCCCTACATTTAAAAAAAAATCCAAAAATATGTTAGAGGGACTATGTAATTTTTACATGTTGTAGTTTAATGTTTAAAGGATAAAAAAAATAAGCCAGACGTTTTTTGTCGGGTCTTTAACATTACCAGACGCGTGCAAAAATATTTTTCAAAAAATTATAAAAAATGTATTTGAGGCAACTTGAAATTTTAATACGGTATTATTTATAACTAAAAAATAAAAGTCTCAAAAGACAGATCATTTTGGTGGGACTTTCAACCTGCCCTGCCCTGCTCTGCATATCCTAATGGGGGCCGTTGAGTGTGTAGCGTTCATTTATTTATTGCCTACAGTGTGTGCTGCACAAAGGCATACCGTAATGATCCCTTGCCGTGCCGTGCTACCAATGGGCGCCGGCCCTTAGAGTCCATTTGGTAAAAACATGATAACTTACTTAAAAACGAACGCCACACTCAGGAGCTCGTAAGTCACGGGATCCAATATAGCAACAGCCCCATTGGTACTCCCGCACACCAACCCCGTGGGATACCACGTCGCTGACGTCATCTCCCACTTCTTGCCTTCGAATTCGACCTTTATTGTTTCCGGATCTGAACAGAGACAAGTATTAAAACTTAATGGTATCTTTTTTCTTTTTTTATAACTATGTATGTATTAAAATATAACTGAATGATGTGTCCGACAGGTTTCAATTTTTTTTTTTGAAGTAAAGAATATTAGCAATGCTTTTTCAAGACATTACTATAATTCCTATTGCTCTGAATAAGCTCTGCGCTTGCGCTAAGAATGGGTACGACAATAGCCCAAGGAACCGTCTTAACGGAGCGAATTCGGCCTTTCTACTATTGAGCTATTGAGGCTTTTTTTAGCTAAAAATTAAAGATACAGAATATGCCGTCCTTTTCGTGGTAATAAAATAATATTAATATAATATAATAATAACAAATTATATGCAATTAACATCAACATATTATAAAGAGCTATATATATCAATCATAACGCAAAAGTTAATAAAGTGTAAAACATAATATTTATTATTGTATTATATTATAATTATAAGCAATACCACCAACCTTGCTCAGGTTTGTCAGTATGATACATCACAAGACTAAGCGAGCCACAAGCGTACAAATGGAACTTATCCCCCCAACACAGGGAATATATTCCCCCACGAACAGCAGGTGTTAGGGTTTTAGCTGGACGATCTGCTTTATTTGTATCTATTAGACCAATCTGAAAATTAGAAATTATTCATATTCAATAACTGAATTTTAAAAATAGGGAGAAAAAAAGGGATGGATGGATGGACGGACGGATGGATGGATGGATGGATGGATGGATGGATGGATGGATGGATGGATGGATGGATGGATGGATGGATGGATGGATGGATGGATGGATGGATGGATGGATGGATGGATGGATGGATGGATGGATGGATGGATGGATGGATGGATGGATGGATGAATGGATGGAAGGACGGACGGACGGACGGACGGACGGTTGGATGGATGGATGGATGGATGGATGGATGGATGGATGGATGGATGGATGGATGGATGGATGGATGGATGGATGGATGGATGGATGGATGGATGGATGGATGGATGGATGGATGGATGGATGGATGGATGGATGGATGGATGGATGGATGGATGGATGGATGGATGGATGGATGGATGGATGGATGGATGGATGGATGGATGGATGGATGGATGGATGGATGGATGGATGGATGGATGGATGGATGGATGGATGGATGGATGGATGGATGGATGGATGGATGGATGGATGGATGGATGGATGGATGGATGGATGGATGGATGGATGGATGGATGGATGGATGGATGGATGGATGGATGGATGGATGGATGGATGGATGGATGGATGGATGGATGGATGGATGGATGGATGGATGGATGGATGGTTGGATGGATTCGAACAGCAAAAACAAATGCAAAAATGTATGACATCATTTTGTGATTTGTAAAAGTTTTCTTTTATTTAATGTCAAATTTTGTTGTTTTTTCTTTCTTTACTATACATCATCCCCGGGCGGAAACTGAAAAGGCAACTGACGTTTCTGGAAGATTTCTTCAGAAAGATAAAGAAGATAGAAGATAATCGTGCGTCAACATGGTCGTCCATATCATATAAATATATTACGCGCTATCCTGCTTAATAAATGTGAAAGTGTGTACGGATTTAAATGAAATTTAGTAAGTATAATATATTTTATTACCCGGATTAACACATAGGATACTTTTATTCCGGAAAAATGTTAGATTCCTGTGTGATTATCAAAAAAAATACTATACGACACATTAACCGGAAATTTGTTAGAGTACCTAAGTATGTCTTATAGAATATTTTTTATATTACAAATGTTTAATTTGTCTCGGGAGCCAATTCTAAGGTGATCGCAGACAAAGTCACGGGCAGATGCTAGTAATCATAAAAATTAAATAACTTACCCTTGATTCACTTGTTGCAAAGGCGAGTAAGTTTTCTTTGCTAGGATGCCAGGCGATTGTTAAGACTTTCCCTTGAACGTTCTGCCAAAATGTCAACACATTGCCCACAGCGAGCTTCGGTTCACCATTCTCTAGCAAATCTGATTCCCATACACGAACTGCACCATCGCCTACACTTGCTGCTATCCTGTACATATACATATATATTATACATGTACTGTATCATACTTTAGTATAGTTATTTCAATTTAAAATGAACCAAAATGGCCGCTTCTGCGCAGGTACAATCACGGAGAAAAAGGTTAGACAAAAATATTAATTTCGTATTATTTAAACAGATTTTTTATAAAGTGGGAAATCGGAATTAATTATATAATATAGTTATTGTTTCTTCTAAGTTCAATTAATTATTTATTTTATTATCGTTATTTATACTTAAATAGAATAAAACAAATAAATAGTATAGAAAAAAGGTATACAAAAAATTTATCATAGTTAATGTACATTTTTAATCACTGTCCCCTATTGGGATGACACCTTATCTTGAAATAAAATTAAATGTTTACATACCTGACAAAAATAATTTATATTTTAATTTACTAATCGGGTCTAGCGTCGTCGCATTGCTATAGTTACGCGGCCCTCTTCATACCGCATACAGTTGAGACCCAAAAATGTGTTACTGCTCATGGTTCAATTTATATTGAAAGAGTTGTACTATAAAAACATTGACATATGCACATACCGCTTAGCATCATACGGACACGATCTGACAGTGTAAAGGAATCCACCACAGGTATTATAAGTGGAAACAATCTCTCGCTTCTCCAACGAATAACATAGTAGATTCCGATCCTGTGCTATTGTCCACACTTTCCACGCTGATTGTTCAGTCGTAGGACTAATTGACTGGTCTGTTGAAGACTCCGTCAACTTTTTGGTAGATTGATCTTCAGGTTGAATCTGTACGTGTGGTGCATTACTTGCTATGCAATATAATCCACGTTTGTGATGTGCGTGGACAACCTCCCATTCCATCTTATTGTTACTAAAAAAAATTAATAGTAGGTTTATCTACTGTACAATAAATAATATTACGATTTCATTAAAAAAAAATTGTAAATGTAATTGCTTTTTATTAATCTAACTATAAAAAACAAGCTAACAAATTGAAAAAAAAAAAAAAGATACAGCAATAGACTTACTATATACCTTGGACTGGCCCTTCCATAAAGACAAAATGTAACAAGTTTTTTGGTTCCCCTTCGTAAATTATGTTTGTGTGTGTGTGTGTGTGTGTGTGTGTGTGTGTGTGTGTGTGTGTGTGTGTGTTGTGCAAATCATAGAGATTTCAAATGAACTATGTGTGTGACTAACTTCGTTTTTTTTTTATTATACAAAATAATTATGGGTTTCAAGGTCACAGTAAGACCATACTTGCCCCATCATACCCTAAACATATAGTACAGAATAGCCTCTCTCAGAGCCGTTATGTTTCGTTGAATTTAAGGATTCAAGTAGATGACATTTTGTTTTATTGAAAGAGTTAGTTCATAGTATCTAAGTCTATGAATGCCGAGATAAAAGTACCACAAAATTTCAGAAGTCCCTTAATAAATAAATAATTGATATAAAGATATTACTGGTCAGTTTTCAAAGGATTGCATTGCAATAGTTGACTCTTTCCATCGGCGATTAGTAGAACATCAGCTTTGTACCACAATAATGTGCTTGAATTATGGAGAGGTTTCTTCATTTTTGAATTTTTTATAAGTGTATTTGCTACAAGACAGCTTGAGACTAGTTTACCGCTCTTAGACCATATTTTTACACTTCTGTAAAATAAAAGTTTAGTTGTTATAATAAAAATATACAGAAAGAGCACAGAGGCTTATTAAGAATTGCTTGAAAGCATATTACTTTGTTGTATACAAATTAGGGTTGTACAATTAAGCCAGCCAAGCCAGCTAAAAGTTTGCTAAATTAGCTAGCTAGCTGATCAGGTTTGATAATTTAGCCAACTAGCTCATTTGGCTTAGCTAACCAGCTGGCTTAATTGTATAGCGCTAATACAAATATTTAAAATTTCTTCCTAAGCATGCAGATTTAATTGCTTTTCTATTTCATCTGTAAATATTCTGACCTCCTTGGGCTATTAAGATGTATTGTTATTTAATCAATAAAAGTTATCAATTTTCTATACTAACCCATATTTCCCAAGGGTGGCTAAAAGGTGTCGATGTGTGTGGATACTCGAATCACTTAGAATATTCGATGGTAATTCTTTCTCGTCCCCATCTTGAGACTCTTCGGAATTTTCTTCAGAATCATCACTATCTACATGTGCTCTATCTAAGGCATCAACCAGGTTAGCTATAGATGGTTCTGGCTCATTTTTCTTTTTCAGTATAGCCTCTTTTAGTTTTAAGCATTCTTCTAAAAAGTCATTTTTCTCTGTTTCTTCTTTTACAGTAACTATTATATCCTCTGGTTGAAACTTTTTATGTCCAAACTCATCCGCTGCATGATCTGTATATATATCAAATGTATCATCTTCTTGAACAACACTTTCATCGAAACTGTCTTCTGGCAAATTTTTGACTACACCTGAATTATTCAAGTTTGCATCAGAATCTTCACCTTCAGATCTTATTCTCTCCAACCTCTCAGATGCTGATGACATCTTTGGAGGTGGTTTAAATGCTTTTCGAAGTACAACTGTATATTGCGGACACCATGATACATTAACAATATCATCATCTTGACTTCTAATTTTGTAAACGATTTTTCCTTGATCTGAAATTTATGATCTTTAATACAGAACACATTAATTAGGATGAACAATATATTTAATTCACTATATAAAATGCTTACTTTTTAAGTCCAAAACCACAATAACACCCTGCTTTGTACCAATTGCAACATGCAATGGAATATGTTGAGAACAAGCAATACAAATAGGCTTTAAACTTTTAAGGAAACTGTTATAATTTTTCGCTATATTTGTATTTAAATCCCACTTTACAATATTTCCAAAACATCCAACAGTTATTGCAAATGGTTCACTGCTGTATGCAACACCAACTATTTCCTGAAATAACATTATTTTTAATTTATATTTATTATGAATAAATATAAATTAATACATGAGGGTGAGTAAAAAAGTTAGAAGAATTCAAAACTTCTCCATCATTTTTTCTTATATTCTAAATACTGAGAGAACTAGAAAGGAAGAACCAATATTAAATTATATCTTATGATTGAAGAATTGTGTATAATTAATATAGCATATCTAAGTATTGTAATATGCCATATACAGTTAAATTATCCTGCTGTATGCAGCATACTTTGTGTTGTATGGTCAAAAAATTACCTCTTTTTCTTGACGATGAATATCAAGACTATGTGTTGATTTCATTTTAATTTTTTTATTAATATGCTCAATTTTCCATTGCTTTACAAGACCGTCTATACTGCCTGTCAAGAGTAATCTTTTTTCGGGCCATTCTCTTGACAAATCTACACTAACAATTCTGAAAATATCAAAAAACTAAATTAATAATATTTGAAAATTTATTATTTCTTACTATCAAGGAATTGGAGCTTACTTTTCAGTATGTGCCTTAGCAATGACATAAGCTTGATAGCCCTGGTTTTCTTTAATACATTCATCATAAGTAGGGTCCAGTGGTTTTAAAACGACCAGACTCTTTCCTGGTCCTCCATATATTATCCAGTTGTCTGTTGAAACTGTTAATCCAGACACTTGGAACCAATTAGGAGATGGAAATATGAACGTTTCTTCCATATTTACTTTGCTAAACAATTTTTCTTTTGAAACACCGGCAACAAGTATGTGATTGCTAACAAAGAACGATACAATCAGTCAATCAAATCAGCATTCAGCACGTTTTGAACTGTCGTTTTGAAAATGAAAATTGAAATTTGAATTTTTATTTCGGATGACAATTGATCAGTGACAACTGACAATTGACAAATAAAAATCGCAAGATGCAAAAAATAAATTCAAAGAACTAGTTCACAGAGAGTTCAACAAAATATTATCGTGTGTTATGATGCATCCACTTCGCAGTCGCGTTGAGTAACATAATTCTGTATAAATCATTCGGAAGATTAAGATTCATTCATCAGATTAAACGATTTGCACGAAGCGATTGTTTCCAAATTTTGATTAGTTACTAAACATGGCAACTAACGAAAAAACTTTTTCAACTACAGAACATAATAGGACCCAGTGTCGTAAAAATCGATTAATTTTTCACCGTAAAAGTGTACTAAGCTCAGCGTGTGGAAGAAGAAACATTTATTAACTTAGAAACCTTCTTAATGTATCAGGTTGTGCATATCAATGACGAATGATACTTATATGCTCTGTGACGAATGACCATTTAATAAGTTTCACTTTGTATAATTTTTTTTTTCACGAAAACATTTATAAGGACGGAAGAATAAAATGCCTTCCCCTTATTTTTTTGGTTGGTGGACACATTCTTAGTTCATCTCTAGTTACCATAATGCACTTTAGACACCTGACATCAAATAAATCGAGGTATAACTGGCCACCTTCAATAACTGGCCAGATCTCCTTAAAACTCACAAAAATGAAATTTAGATAGTCAGAATGTGTCTGTTTCTGTTTTATAATATTATTTATACTATAGGTTTTCGTTTTAATTCACAATTGCTTTTCTATAATTACATATGCAGCAAAATTTATCATTTCTTTATCGACAGTCAGGAAAAGTATATATTCGTGAGATTATACAAAGCGATAAGGGTTATTGATTATTTAAAATATGAATTAAATTTTTTCTTGACGTTCTCGCATCACAATGAATGATTAAAACTGAACGTTTTAATTCAATATTGACATATTACGCCAATAATATTTATTTTATTGAACATCTTTTAATAGGGTGGCTAGTAACTGAAAATAAAAATAATACATTTTTAGTTACTGTTCTATGTAAAACAAAACTACCCGTTTGCTTTTTTAAAAAAAATGGCTACGTAAATTGGAAGTTCAGAGGACTTCGTTTATCGGGATTATGATACTAAGCTTTTTGGGGTTCTTTAAGTAACGAGTGTACGTGGCCAGTTTTGTGGCTAATTACCTACTAAAAGTAATATTGTTATATAAAATAATGAATTTTTGAATTTAATGTATGTGAAGATTATTTTTGAATTTAATGAATGTGAAGATTATTTTTGAATTTAATAAATGTGATGATTGCAGGTAATTGTTTTTAATTTCTTTTATTTTGTTGTTTTAACCAAGTTAAACTATGGCTTGTTACTAAAGGATCATCATGCCAGTTTCTGATTTTGTGGCCAGTTTCTGGTCGAATTGGATAGTTTCAACTAAATATACTATTACAACGGTGCTTTTGGGTTTTTTATTATTCCCTTTTCAATTATGACTGTTTTCTCTATTCGTTGTAGCATACAAGTATAATTTAAATGATGGAACTTAGAACTGTAACCATTTAAAGTAGCAAATGTGCTTAAGTGGCCAGTTACTGCAGGTTTAACCCTACTCTGTAGTCTAATTGGATGACCCATTTCAAGAAGTCCCTAAGTCCACTTAGGGACTTAATGCACTAATAACACCAAAATAAACAGAATCTCATTATCTATCGTTCAGTCTAATCGGTTAATTTCTAACTTATTTCTACGTCGTACTTTTAAAGATGTTTTGTTCTCAAGTTTCAAGAAGTACCTAAGTCCACAAGTCTAGTGTAGTCTCATCAGTGTCATAAGTCATAAGTCAAATCCATTGTCGCCATCAAAGAGTATAAAAGATATGGAGATGCCATATTCGTCTACAGAAAATTTTAGTCAACAAATATTACATAAAAAGACGAAGAAATAATAAACATAGAGTTGCGTTATTCATCGTGTGGGTGTGGGAGAAACTCTAAGCAATTCCCAAGTCTTGCGACCCGGTTGTAGGTTTAAAGAGTCCTCCTTTCTGATATGCATCAACGCTCACCTTGCACTGCCTGCATTCCTCCTCCTCTCTAGCCAAATTTAAAAAGAGCCCGTCAGAGCTGCTTTAGAGGCTCATTCTAAAATAGAACGTACTGCAGCTTACTTAACTATTTCATTTTATTTTCTTTACTTGAGCTATTTACTGGGCAACACTAACAATATAAATAAGTCATTTAATAAACATTAAAAATATATGAAGGAAAATATAATAAAATCTTTTGTTTGGAATTAGTAATAATGATTATATTTTAAATTGTTTTACAAATAGATAAGACTCGATTAATAGAAACTATATGCATTTAATCAGAACATTTTTAATTTCTTGGCAGCCATTTCGAGTCGCATTTTGGCATTGACCTTGATACCCATTATTTCGAGTTAGTTATCATTTCCGTAGTTTTAATCTTTATGATCCCCATAGTTTTTATACAACATAGAATTATGAATTTAATCAAAGAAGAGAATTCGCTAGAACTCGTCAACTCTCACAATTGTCATGAATTTCTTTCTCAAAAACCGCAGTCTGCCAGCACGTTTCAGTCGATGGTTGTCTCCGTTAAAATAATATTTTTATAAAGTAATATCTATATGTATCTCTATACACGTATAATGAATTGAGTAGGCTATCCCGTAGCTATTATTATTTCATGTAAGCATGATAATATTTAGGTGCCCTTTTTGATCTTTATTAATAAATATAATTAATTTATCATATCATAATAAATATTGTACAATATTTATTATGATATGATAAATTATGTACATATAACATAATAAATATTGTACAATATTTATAGTTGATACTTAAAAACAAGCTATGCACTCTCTAGGTACAGCGGACTTAATTACTTTATAACTCTATGTAGTTCAAAATGTTAAATCAATGTTCAAGAACCAGTGTTCCCAACTCAGGTATTTTCCCCTAAATTTAAGATGAAAATAAGTGAGTTCGGATTTTAGTAGTATCATATCATAATAAATATTGTACAATATTTATTATGATATGATAAATTATGTACATATAACATAATAAATATTGTACAATAAATATTGTACAATATTTATAGTTGATACTTAAAAACAAGCTATGCACTCTCTAGGTACAGCGGACTTAATTACTTTATAACTCTATGTAGTTCAAAATGTTAAAGCAATGTTCAAGAACCAGTGTTCCCAACTATGGTATTTTCCCCTAAATTTAAGATGAAAATAAGTGAGTTCGGATTTTAGGGACTATATTTTTAGGTATATTTTTCAATCAAATTAAATTAAATATTTTTATTCAACATAAAAAGCATAACACTTATTTGTAGAAAGTCAGATAATACCAAGTAAGAATATACATATAAAGCCTTATGGTCTGAATTATATTTATCAGCATTGATAAGTAATTCTGGATGATTCTGGAGACACTTACAGACATCGTATGTTAAAAGACGCTTTCATATTATTTCAGCAGCTTTATGCTATAATATATGCCTAATTGTTGTTGTATTTTGTTTGAGGTATTTCCAAATAGTTGGGCGGTTTCAAGAGGTTTTGACAGCAGTTTAAGGGTAAATATCTTTTTCCGAGCTGGTATCATCATATCGTCATGTTTACCGCCCGACGCAAAAAACGTTGCTTGTGTGTACAATCCATGTCTATGTAGTTGTGCCTACCTGTTTTGCAAACCTAGCCTATAAAGTCCCTAAGTCCATCTATTTTTTTAAGAAAGTCACTAAGTCCATCATAAAGTCCCTAAGTCCACGTTTTTTCCGCAACATTTTTCCGATTTTCTTCAACAAAGTTGAAAAAGGCATATTTATTTTAAGACTATGGGAAAAAGACTTTAGGACCTACATTTGGATATCACAAATTTATTTCAAAGGCAAAAAAGGCGAAGTAAAACATATTAATGCACTTTTCTCAAAAGTGAAAAAACGGACTTAGAGACTTCTTGAACTGGACCATTGAATTATAATAAATAAGTTTTACGAATATATACGATTATTGCAACCCTAGTTTAAACGTCAGTCATTGTCAATTATTGACAGTTTGATATGTCATAATGTCAGTTCCATTTCAGACTGTGTTCAGAGTCAGACTTCTCATTTGTCACTTCTGAGTTCAGACTTCAGTAAATATTATGATAGGAAGAAGGAACTGAAGTTCTTGACTGAAATTAAGGCTTTCTAAATATTAGGAGAATACAATTGATTTTTAAGGTTTTATTAAAAAGATTATATATTTAGAATAATCGAGAGCAGCTTGCAGCAATGGCCCACTATAAAGGTGCAGCATCGGAAGCTGGCAGAGCCATGCATCTGATGAAGAAACGTGAAAAAGCACAGCAAGAAATAGAGCTTCGAAAGAAGAAAATAGAAGAAGATCTCAAAATCGATAACATTGAAAATAAGTTCGCAACACATTACGATGCAGTGGAACAACAATTAAAAAGTTCTACCATCGGTTTAGTAACTCTCGACGAGATGAAAGCTAAACAGGAACACATTGTTAGAGAAAGAGAAAAGAAATTAGCTCAAAAGAAAGCTGAAAAAGAGAAGGAACGACAGAAAGAAATTGAAGCTAAACAGGCTCAAAAAAATAAACAAAAGAAACAGGTTAATTACCTAAGTAACTAGTTACTATCAAGAATATAATACGATGTGACGCAGCTGTAGCGAATAGCGTAGCCCTAAGCGCCACAGAGCATGGGTTCAATTCATGCATGGAGCAGATGATTGACTAAACAGGCATGTGTTCTGGTCTGGGTGTTTGTGATTGTGTCTGTGTATGTCTCTGGACCCTCGACACAGGAGAGCACTATACTGATGTAGGCAGTGTGTAGTGTTCTTATTTACAATGTACACCAATAAAAATTAAATACAAAACCCTGATAATTACTTACCTTTTCAGATATTCAGTTATAGATAAGCATTCTCAATGACCATTTTAATATTGCAACCTAGTATGATACAGCACTTAATTCCTCCAGAGAGTACTATATTTAAACCTGGCACATTGTGCCTGTATATTTAAACTTCTACACACAGGATAACTTTCCTAATAGAAGCTGTAATGTATGATTTTATTAAATTGCAGATTCAAGCTCTTTCATTTGACTTAAACGAAGAAGAGGAGGATGAAGACTTAGAGGAAGAAATAAAACCAGAAACTACTTGGCGAGATAAAAGTGAGCCTGTATGTTACCATTATTCACCAAATTAATAGAGATGGCTAGTGTTTATTTTATTGCATGAATTACTATAGTATTTGTATTTAATTGAAATCCAAATCTGTAGTGGGTATAGGTATAATAGGAAAGTTGTATGACTTATTTACAGGTCTGTAAAAAGATAAAAAAGAATCCGGACGTAGATACATCCTTTTTACCTGATAGGGAAAGAGAGGAAGCAGATTTGAAATTGAGGGAGGAGCTTAGACTAGAATGGGTTATGACACAAGCAAGCCTCAAAGATGAGCCGATCACTGTTACTTTCAGTTATTGGGATGGCTCTGGCCATAGACGAAATGTCACTCTAAAGAAAGGTAAAGAAACGTTTTGCACAATCCTACTAATATTATAAAAGTATGGAAGTATGAATGTATGTTTTGAAGGATGTTTTTACTATTTCATTCTAAAACTACTTATAGATTTGAATAAAATTTGGCAGACAGACAGCTTTTTAATTAGATTAACATGCAAGACTTTTTATTCCGTGAAAATATTAGGTTCCTATGGGATTTAATATTGTTTTTATGATATTTCCATTCCAGGCAGAGTCGTAGACACAATATCTTTATGTTATATGTTAGTTCTTTATTTTTATATTTAAAGGAAAAACATTTTTTACTTTTAGGAAATTCAATTTATCAATTCCTTCAAAGGTGCTTGGACACATTAAGGCCTGAGTTCAGTGAACTAAAAACAGTATCAGCCGACCAACTCATGTATGTGAAGGAGGATTTGATACTACCCCATCATTATACATTTTATGATTTTATAGTTACAAAGGTAATATATGAAACATAAAATTGGTTTTTAATTGAAATTTTTTAGGTATGGAAATTAATATTACTGTACAAAGTAATGTTTATCTAATGTAAATTCATTATTATAGGCAAGAGGCAAAAGCGGTCCACTATTCCAATTTGATGCATCAGATGATATAAGATTAGTAAATGATGCCACACAAGAGAAGCAAGATTCACATGCTGGAAAAGTATTATTAAGGTTTGTTAATTATTATTACTTATCATACATATTACTGTTAGGGTCTGGGGTTTGGGTCTGGCACCCGTCCTCGAGTGTGTAAGTGCATTTCTACTGGTAAAAAAATAAAAAGAGGAATTGTAACTATTCTACATATACTAATTAATTAGTAACAGATTACTAACAAAAAAATGACTAATTCATTAAGTATTAATTTACAGTTTAATAACTAATTCATTTTCGTTTCAGGTCCTGGTATGAAAGAAATAAACATATCTTTCCCGCATCGAGATGGGAACCCTACGACCCAACAAAGACATACTCTAAATACACAGTTAAAGGAAAGTAACAAAAACGAAAATACAATTTGTAATTCTTATACAACAGTTTTACATATAATAGGCTCATAGTTAGAACTAGAATAAAATGGCAATAACTAATGTTAATAAAAGTTTTTAAGACTAGATTTTATTTTATTTAATATAATATAGATAATTTTTACTGAAAAATTGCCCCAAGAAATCATTAACAACGTCAATTCATTGTTCATTAATGACTTACCGTTCGCTGCAAAACATCCATGTATTTTATATGCTGATGACACTACTCTTGCTGTTAAATGTGATAACATCAAAACATATGAGATTGATATTTGTCATTCTATAAAGCAAATTGTGGATTGGCTAAGTGAAAATAAATTAAAGGTTAACGTAAATAAAACTACTTTTTTACAATTTAATTCTCACCATACGAAGAATATTGCAATGGTACTTAAGTGCAAAGACATTGTCATAGAAGAAGTAGAAACACAAAAGTTCTTGGGTATTATTTATGACAAAAGATTAAACTGGAAAGCTCATATAGATAACATATGTACAAAATTAGATAAGTTTGTTTACGCTTTAAGAATATTAAGTCAAACAGTATCAGTCAATGCAGCTCTTTGTGCTTACCATGGATATGTATCATCGGTACTGTCTTATGGATTAATAATGTGGGGTAGAAGTGTCGATATAACTAAAGTCTTTAGAGTTCAAAAGAAGTGCATTCGGGCTATATGTGGTGTTGATTCACTAACAAGTTGTAGAGCGCTGTTTAAAAATCTTAAAATCCTGCCATTAACTTGTATGTATATAAGGGATATATGTATCTTTGTAAAGCAGCACCCGAATTATTTTCAATTGAATAGTGAAGTTAATAGATCGACTCGCTTTCCGGATAAATTGTACATGCCTCGTTGCATGATAAAAATATGTGAAAGAAATGTTTATCATATGGCTATTAGGGTGTATAACAAATTACCACATAGCCTCAGAAGCTTGCCTTTGCCTATTTTTAAAAATAAATTAAAACATTGGCTACTAGAAAATATATTTTATGACATTAACGAATATTTAAATTATTGACATTCTGAATTTTATTTTATTATTATTATTATTGGAAATTAAATAATAATTATGTTTAGATACTTACTTTATAATATCGAATAAATAATATAATTGCATGTTTGTTTCCGATGGTTAATTAAGCTATGATTAAAATAAAAAATTAAAGGATTTGTATTTAAAAGTAATGTATTTTGTTTGATACAATAGAAATGTTAAATTCACGTAATTAATTTTCACTGTGACATTTGCATGCCTAATTTATAAGGCGAAACATTATCACTGTATTTAAATTTATTATAACATCTTATGTACAAAAATGTTTCTGCAAATAAATGATATTATTATTATTATTATTAATTTAACTTACACTAGCAGATACAAGGGGGCCCAAAAATAAAAACTCAATAGACCACGCAAGCAGAGCGTAGGCACACGTTGACTAGATGTCAAAAATTCCTTAGTCAAAATCCTTTCATAAACCAATCAATATTATTGAATATCTATGTATTAAATTCCAATAATTATAAACTTATACTTGTATGTGATCAGTGAGCACAATAAAACACGTCCATTTGGTATAGCGTTTAATTGCCAGAATAAGAAAACATGTCTACCACAATATTATAACATAACATATATAATTATAACAATACATTACACCTTCAGCCATAATTACTAATACACTAAGTGAAAACTTATATGTTACATACATATATATTAAAATATAACTTGATCAAAATCTAATTGGTACCGTTTTTCTGACGTGCTGAGCACCAATGGTCGGTGGAACGTCCACCATATTCTATTGGCAGGTGAAGGAATAATAAGATCTCCTTCGGATGGTCCAATCAACTCTGTCGTCGATACTTTTATATGTGTTTCAGGTGTGAACACTTGGCATTTCCCATGCCTTACTTTTCTTAACTTGATCAACATGTCATTTCATTGGGTACCATTATCCCTACTTACCAAGTAATTACGAGACCATACACGACCAATTATGTTACCTTTTACCTACTACCTATCTTCCCCATATTTCCTCATGCATAGGGCATGATCTTCTTTAAATTCCCTAATCATACTCATTGTCATCTGGTCCTGTTTCATTTGAACCTCTTTTACACTATCATCAACCAGCCAATCTGTATGTAATAGGTCCAGTCTAGATTTTATACGCCTAGGCCTACTAACATTTGAATTTTTTCTTTCCACACTATGTTCATTGACTTTTCTGGTCACTTTCGACAAAGTGGCTATTTTGGCCAACCTATAGATATACAAGGATATCTCTTATAAATGCCACCAGGAATGATATAAATTTATGAACCCGAAGAACAAAGACGTGACCTACCAAAGGAATACTCCTGTATTAAAGGGTGTCTTTAAGATTTTGGATAGGTATTATTTTGTACCAACATTAACGATGAGTACTTCACTTATCTTAGCTTTGCCGATCCGTAATATCAGAGTGCAGACTCCAAATTACCTTAGTGGAATTACTTTGACAGACTTTCTCTACAGATACAAAATGAACATAGAAAAGTACATAAATCATAACTACCAACAAATAAAACTTATGTACCACTACAACTGGTAGTTGTATACTTTATATCTGGAAAAAACCGTTCAGAAAGGTAGGTCCAATTTCAAATAAGAGGCCAGTCGCCGAAACCAACTCCGCTCAGTAGACTTTGGCAAAGTACCAAACATATCTTCATCTGAATTTGTCAGTGCCTGAATTTCCATTCATAATTTGTAACAAAAATGTTGCCATAATAATATTTGTAAGAACAAAGAAAAGAAAGTTAAAATGAAAAAAAATTAAATAATAATACTGTTAATGGAAAGCTAAAAGTCATGGAATTTTTATTTAATGGATAAGTACTTTTTTATAGTTTATAAGCTATATTGTCCCACTTGTTCCACCACAAAGTATGTTATATTTTTTGGTCTTTTTTTAATTAATTAATTATAAGTATTAAAAACTAACAATCTTTTCCAATTCCTTCCACTTCCTGCTTTTCAAGTTGTTTAAAAATTTCTCTTGTGTATTGCTTTTTTCCTTCTGTTCTAACATTGGTGGAGCATTTCGTTGAAAATGTATGATAGCACTAAGAAGGTTCCAGATTGTAAATTCAGGCCATAAAACATCAGAGAAATAAAGTACAGAGTTTGAAACCTGTAAAAAAATCTTATTTAAAAAAAAAGTGGATTATTTCCATTTTTTTTTAATATCCAATATAAACATTAATTTAGAGCAGGAAACAACTATGTTTTTACCTGCCACAACATGAAGTCAGAAAGTCTTGATTCCCCAGACGTCCTAACTAACAATTCTGGTACTCCAAGGTCCAATGTCTCTGAAATGAGGTCTTCATCTATATCATCTGGTGATAACTCATTATTACGAACACCATCCACTAAGTGTGACGCTGCTCTACTTATTTCATCACGGCCTGTTAATAAAGCAAATAGCTATTATTGTGACAATAAAATAATAATAACTTATGTAAATACACTTAACGAATAAATAAGATACAATTTAAGATGTATTATATATATATAAAAAAAAATTAAATATTTAATAATTAATTTTAAAAAGTTAATATATTTCATACCTGTGTAAGCATATGCAATGTTAAGACGAAGCTTGTTATTGTTTCTTGTAGCCAACATAGCTTTAGACAACAGTTCTTGTAAATCACTTGGCAACAGTGAGAAACGGCCAGCAACATGCAATCTCACTCCCCACTCATTTATCTGCTCACTAAAAATACCTTTTAGATAAAGAATCTTACAACATATTTTATCACCTCCAAACAGGAGGATTGAGTGAGATTGTAATGTTAATTATATAAGAGGCATACATTTCATCAAGAAGCCTTTTAAACTTCTCACGGGCTAAGTCCATCAAGGCATCAACCTCTTCTACGCTTCTTTTAAAATTTTCAATACTGAATGCATACACTGTCACTTCAGGAATACCAAGGTCCAGACACCACTGTAAAAGACGACGTTAGGAATATGAAGTGGCATGAATATTTTTTTATAAAATATTTTGGAATTGCATTTAACTCCATATAACCAAAAAAAAAACATATAATACATACCTTTAAGGTTTCTGAGAGTTTATTAAACCCCTGTTGATGACCACTACTGCTCTCAACACTTAATTTCTTTGCATATCGACGATTCCCGTCCATAATTAACGCTAAATGCTGTGGTATTCGTCCAGTCTTTACTACTTTGATACAAAAAAGTTGAAAAAATGTAACGCAATTTTCTTTTACCCATGTACCCATTATTGTTGTTGAATTCGCAATATAATATCGAATTTCGCAATATAATGAATCGCTTCGGTTATTATAGAGATAAATTTCTTAGTTGCTTTGAAACTTAATCACTAACCTTCGTTATCAAGTTTCATTAAGACTTCCGATTTCAGCCTTTTTAGCAAGGAATCTAAATAGCAATGAGCAATTATTAATGCCTGTAAAACGCTGTTAATTTTTTGCTCATATTTTACTCTTCAATACAATATATCGTATGTATATATCATGTAATTTAAAATAATAACATAAAATTACAAATATTAGCCTTCAGCATGACCTAGCATATTTGCTCTGTGGCACATATGATTATGACAATTGACATTTGACAGACTGAAGCTGAACTTTTGTTTTTGGTTTCCTGAAAAAAAAAATAGTTGGATCAATTTCTGTAAATTCCTTAGTCCTCGTTCCCCTTCTTCTGTTGTGTCCTTAAATTTAAAAAAATTCCGCCATGCTTTGAATTATAATAATCCTGCCTGTAATGACCCCTCCTTATAGCTTAACGACTTTGTTAATAAACTCGCCCCCTCTTTTATCCCTTTCTTTCTACCTTCAACGCCAGCATCTGCTTTCAGTGAAATGGATGCCCCCATTTCTTTTTCGGAGCTTCAATGCGCTCTTACTGGTCTCATAGACTCTACAACTTGGGAAGATGACGTTCCTTACTCCTTTATTAAAAATTTAAATGATAAAGCGAAAATCCATTATTTAAATATTATAAATTCCCTTTTTATTACCGGAGATGTCCCTGACTCTTGGAATCTCAAATTATAATTCCTATTTTAAAGCCTGGTAAAAATCCTTCAGATTCTAATTCCTATAGGCCAATCGCTTTATCGTCCACTTTAGCCAAAATTACAGAACACCTGGTAAAAAATCGTTTGGAGTGGATAGTAGAAAGCAGAAATCTTCTCTCGCCTTCTCAATTTGGCTTTCGAAAAGGCTTGAGTACTATCGACAGTCTCAGCATCCTTACAACAGACATTCGATTAGCCTTTGCTAAAGGAGAGTACATTGTGGGTTTTTTCCTTGATATAGCTTCTGCATACGACAATGTCCTTCTTCCGCTGCTCAGGCAGAAAATGCAACAGCTGAGTATATCTCGGAAGATAATTCATTTCGTATGCAACCAGCTTCTTTGCAGATCCATAAAGGTTAAAAGTCAAAGCCAGTTTCTACCCCCCAGACTCATCTGGAAAGGTCTCCCTCAAGGCTCTGTTCTTAGTCCTCTGCTTTATAGCATTTATACCCATCATCTCGAATTGTCTGTCAATAGTTTTTGCAACATTATCCAGTATGCTGATGATATCACTGTTTATTTCAGGTCAAATTCATTACAAGAAATATGTTCCCGTATGAATACTGCTTTATACTATCTAGTCCAATGGCTGTTTGACCATGGCTTATATATTTCGAGAGGAAAAAGTCAGGCTGTTATTTTTACAAGGAAAGGAAATGTCCCAGCCTTTGACTTGTATTGTGAGGGTCGACGCATTAATCTTGTAGATAAGGCAAAATTTTTGAGTGTCATTTTAGACAGAAGGCTGAATGGAGTCGCCCACACTGAATATGTCGTCAAAAATGTGAAAAATATTAATGCCCTACGCGCAGTGCCTGGTGTTTGGTTGGGTGCTCACCCCTACTCTTTAAAATTACTTTACAATGCAGTCGTTCGAAGCCCTATGGACTATGGCTTAATTGTTTTAGACCCATTTAATAAATCAGCTAATAATAAATTAAACCTAATTCAATCTAAATGTCTTCGAATCATATTAGGGGCTATGCAGTCCTCTCCAAATAATGCCCTTCAGGTGCAGTGTGTAGATCCCCCTTTACACTTGAGAAGGCAATACTTATGCGACCGTTTTGTAGTCAAAATGTTACAGCTAACCTCTCATCCTCTTTTACCTCGCTTAAACGAGTTATCTCAATTTTGTTCTCCCTCAAAAACTTTGTCCTTCCTTCTTGACAGTTTTAACAAATTTACCAAACTACCTCACCCTTTGGCTACCTTCAATATGAATCCCTGTTTCCTGACTCCTTTTAAAGCCCTCATTTTCAACCCTCCTATTATCTTAAATGTTGGTATATCTAAAGGTTCCACTAATAATATTTGTAAATTCCAAAACATATGCCAACAAAATTGGTCAAACCATTTACAAATATACACAGATGCTTCCAAACTATACCTTAGTGATTGTGTTGGAGCAGCCTGTTGGATAGCTTTTTACAAAATCATTTTACAATTTAAATGCCCTCCTGAAACCTGTTTTCACAGGTGAGGCTATCGCCATTCTGAAAGGCATTAATTTTGCCCTATCCCATAATATACGACAGACTATTATTTTGATGGACTCCCTCAGCTGCTTATTAGCAATTAAAGAAAATCCATTCCGTAGTAGATTAAGGAATCCTATCATCTTGAAAATTAGAGAGGTGTTGTTGTTGTGTTATCAAAAGGATTTAGAAGTCTTGCTTGTCTGGATCCCAAGTCACTCTGGTATTGCTGGAAAAGAGACTGCAGACTCATGTGCTAAGGCAGCCACTTCTTCAGACTGACTGACCTATTTTAATAATTTAACTCAAGACCTACTGGCTCTGGCAAAAACTCATTTGGATAAGTCCTGGTCTTTACTTTGGAATGTAAGCAAGACAATTAAGGATAAATTCTATGCTTCTATAAAACCTGAAATCCCAAGACACCCTTGGTTTTCTCTTCCTAAACATGCAGACCGTTGGGTCACCTCTACAATCTGTCGTTTGCGTCTAGGCCATACGTGTTCTCTGGTCCATCTTGCAAAAATCAGGGTTCGAGACCACTCGTTATGCGAATGACGAAGGTACTGTGTCCCATATCATGTTCACTTGTCCTAAACTAGTTTATCCCATATATGATGTCCTTCCTCAAAAAGCTCCTCGTCTCATAAATGTCGGATGTCGGTGGATGTTTGTGTTTAGTCCATTGCGTCCGTTTCTATGTAGATTTATTAAACGTAATAATATTAGACTGTAAATAGATTATTAGTAGAATATAAATATATGACATTAACTATGTATTATATGATTATTTATTGTACTATTTGTGTCTTTTTAGGTTAAGGACTTACTACTTCTTCTATTTCATCGGTCAGATACTCATATTAGTTTGTAGTCTCATCAGCATTGATCAATCTCCTTCGTGTCGTCTCCATCCTACGTGGCATTGGCGAGATAATAAGTGCCTACAGGACACAACTAAAAGCCAACATTGGAGAAAAAAAAAACTTTTCTTTGTAGAAGTTTTGTATTTAAAATCCATATTAAAGAACTAAAACAACCGTGAGCGAGTGTACTAAAGGCGGCCCCCTTCATACCGCATACGGTTGAGACCCAAAACGTGTTACTGCGCAGGGTTCAACTTACATTTAACAGTCTATTATTGTCTTTACTATTAATGGTCTAAGCTATAAAATATAACAATTTTAATCATAAGTAGAGAGAGTAAAGAGTATTACGTATATCTACATGTCTGTGACCAGTAAACAAATCCTTACTCTGTGGAAATTAACGAGTGAATAAAATAAGGGGTTTTCCCTAAAATATAAAAGAAAAATAAGTAAGTTGGAATTTTTTAGGGTTAATATCTTAGAAGTATTTATAGAGATTTCCTTATCTAGAATTATAAAGGGTTTAAATAGTAATAAAAATTATGTATATTTGAAATATTAGATACTTTATAAGTTGTTTAGACTCGTATGTTAAAGGATCTTTCAGCTACTATAATTTGTGCTTCCTCATCCTTCGTCTACGTTACACTTAAGCGTAACATATGCTTAGTATACTTTAGTTAACATTAATGGCCGTATAAGCATTTAAAACCGTAAAATGCGAAATGTGAATCTGATAAATGTAATTCAGACTTGATTGTTGTAATTTTTTTTTGAGATATCCAAGTAATTGAGGTGATTCTAGGGGTTTTTGACAGTTGTTTAGAAATATATTTCGAAGTTAGTAACTCTGCTTGTCGGCTTTGCATTGATTTAAACGATAAAGGCTGTAAAATTATATAATATTATGGTATAAGTAGTACTGTCATTAAACAACTTTAACCCTGCTGTTTGCAAAAAAAGTTATTTTTATTATACCCAGATAGCTATAAAGATAACAGGTCAAAGGATTTTGCATAATCAATAACAACAGTAAGGAAAAATCATTGAAATGTAAACAATACCCTAAAGAGGTCTGAGTGGAAGTTTTAAATTTCAAAAATGCATTACGAATTTTGTCATTGCCATTTTCTAAAGCCAACTGCGTTTGTAGGGAGCCTTGTCTCAAGTAGCTCTTATAAGAGACAAAATTTTTTTATTTTTTTTTATTCATAAATGGATGACCCATTTCAAGAAGTCCCTAAGTCCACTTAGGGACTTTATGCACTATTAACACCAAAATAAACAGAATCTCATTATCTATCGTTCAGTCTAATCGGTTAATTTCTAACTTATTTCTACGTCGTACTTTTAAAGATGTTTTATCCTCAAGTTTTAAGAAGTACCTAAGTCCACAAGTCTAGTCTAGTCTCATCAGTTTCATAAGTCATAAGTCAAATCCATCGTCGCCATCAAAGAGTATAAAAGATATGGAGATGCTATATTCGTCTACAGAAAATTTTAATCAACAAATATTACATAAAAAGACGAAGAAGTAATAAACATAGAGTTGCGTTATTCATCGTGTGGTTGTGGGAGAAACTCTAAGCATTTCCCAGGTCTTGCGACCCGGTTGTAGGTTTAAGGAGACCTCTTTTCTGATATGCAACAACGCTCACCTTGCACTGCCTGCATTCCTCCTCCTCTCTAGCCAAATTTAAAAGAGCCCGTCAGAGCTGCTTTAGATGCTCATTCTAAAACAGAACTCACTGCAGCTTACTTAACTATTTCATTTTATTTTCTTTTATTGAGTAAATAACTGGGCAACACTAACAATATAAATAAGCCATTTAATAAACATTAGAAATATATGAAGGAAAATATAATAAAATCTTTTGTTTGGAATTAGTAATAATGATTATATTTTAAATTGTTTTATAAATGTATAAGATTCGATTAATAGAAACTATATGCATTTAACCGATTTTCAGAGCATTTTTCATTTCTTGGCAGCCATTTCGAGTCACATTTTGGCATTGACCTTGGTACCCATTATTTCGAGTTAGTTATCATTTCCGTAGTTTTAATCTCTATGATCCCCATAGTTTTTATACAACATAGAATTATGAATTCAATCAAAGAATAGAATTCAGTAGAACTCGTCAACTCTCACAACCGTCATGAACGTCTTTCTCAAAAATCGCAGTCTGTCAGCACGTTTCAGTCGATGGTTGTCTCCGTTAAAATAATATTTTTTAAAGTAATATCTATATGTATCTATATACACGTATAATGAATTGAGTAGGCTATCCCGTAGCTATAATTATTTCATGTAAGCATTATAATATTTAGATACTCTTTTTAATCTTTATGAATAAATATAGTTAATTTATCTGAAACTTAAAAGCAAGCTATGCACTCTTTAGGTACAGCGGACTTAATTACTTTATATCTCTATGTAGTTCAAAATGTTAAAATCAATGTTCAAAAACCAGTGTTCCCAACTCAGATGCTTTCCCCTAAATTTAGGATGAAAATAAGTGAGTTCGGATTTTATATTTTTATATTGTTCAATCAAATAAAATCAAATATTTTTATTCAACATAAAAAACATAACACTTATTTGTAGAAAGTCAGATAATACCAAGTAAGGAATATACATATAAAGCCTTATGGTCTGAATTATATCTATCAGCATTGATAAGTAATTATCTGGATGATTCTGGAGACACTTATAGACATCGTATGTTAAAAGACGCTTTCATATTATTTCAGCAGCTTTATGTTATAATATATGCCTAATTGTTGTATTTTGTTTGTGATATTTCCAAATAGTTGAGCGGTTTCAAGGGGTTTTGACAGCAGTTTAAGGGTAAATATTTTTTCCGAGTTGGTATCATCATATCTGTCATGTTTACCTCCCGACGCAAAAAACGTTGCTTGTGTGTACAATCCATGTCTATGTAGTTGTGCCTACCTGTTTTGCAAAAAAGCCTAATAAGTCCCTAAGTCCATCTATTTTTTTAAGAAAGTCACTAAGTCCATCATAAAGTCCCTAAGTCCACGTTTTTTCCGCAACATTTTTCCGGTTTTCTTCAACAAATTTGAAAAAGACATATTTATTTTAAGCCTATGGGAAAAAGACTTTAGGACCTACATTTGGATATCACAAATTTATTTCAAAGGCAAAAAAGGCGAAGTAAAACATATTAACCTATCGAGGATTCAGATTGAGCAGCCGGCTGGCCGTCAGTTTGCGATTTTGACAGAAATAGTCTCATTATCCCGCCTAACTTTAAATATTATTTTTCGGTGTATAAGTGACTCAATTTTTCGAAATTTTATTGTTTATAATAAAATATATTAAATTTTACGCTACGCAGAAAGCTTAAAAAGTAATATCGTCTTTTACCGCGATAAAAACGAGTTGGCAAATGTCACTTAGTTTTATGAAACAGAAATTTGTAATCTCCGTTTTTGTAAGCATTTTTATTGACGGTAAGTGCATTTTCGTCCAAAGACTAGTGTTATTTATGTTGGTCTAGAAACGATAAAGCTATTTCTATAACTGGACTTTTATCTTTTATCGTATTTATCAAAATTTTCAAGCTCGAATATGGATAGCACTTATACGCTATTTTCAAGTATTTCCTCTACAAATTCAATTATATGCGTTTCAAATACTTTACATAGACGCAATTACAGTATTTACATAAACAAATAACTATGCTTGTCCCCGAAAAAAAGAAGAAATCATTCAACAAAAAATAGGGAAAACTTCAGTATTTTGTTGTACATATTTGCCAACAATTGGCTTGTTGTCATTCAAATTTCAATATAGAATTATATGCTTTATTTTTATAGTGTTTTGTCTCATAATAGTATATCATTATATATTGACAGCTGGAAGCATTTTGTTTAGTTGTTCACAGAATAAATTCTACAGGCCGGGTGGAAATTTTATCGATATCGATATAATATATTATTTCATTATTTTATAAACCATTATTTGTTTTGTAATTTATCTAATCACCATCCATGATCATGACTCATTATCTTTTTTTCTATAAATATATTTCCTAAGAATACAAATGTCGGTCGCATTGTTTGTATGGCGAAGATTACGAGGGAGAACTACTGTTTTCCCGCTGCTATACCGTATACCGTATCTGTGACTACGACATGGACGAAGAGGAGGCCACATATTTATATACCTATAACATTGACTAGATATGAATAAGGTACTCATAAATGAAATTTTTTACTCGAGAGGATTCGAAGCATTCACCGCAACCTATGAACATAATAAACTTAAAGTAGAATATGTGCGCTGCAAACCTAAGGGAGAGGATGTAGGAAATGAGAAGGAAAAAATGTGGGACTGGTGGGAGATTGAGCCTACGGCGCTCTCACTCATTGCACGAAACGAAACAGTTCTCTTATTACCTAACGCCTGATTTTTTGTGAGAGGGTCGTACTCCCTCATTCGAGCTGGCCCAATTTATGATGGGACAAGCATAGCTCTCCTACTAATAAAAGCCAATTATGATTAGCTATTATTTAAAAATTTTAGCATGGTTTTATTTTTAGTATAGCTTTTTATATACTGTTTCCAGAAAAAATGCCCGACGGTCTACTTGTCTTCCTTACGCATTACAAATTTAAGCCTATCTTTTTTGATTTTGGAGAACTCATCTACCTTACGCTTGTAATCACTAGCTGCGCCACTCGATTCGGAAATAACTGCGGCAGCGCTATGGTACGGATGAAAAGAAGGTCGCATTCACCACTTTAGCCATAATATAGTAAGTTTGAAAAAACTAACTCGTGTAATAAGGACGTACTAATTATATTAATTTATTTATTTCAAGAAGAAATTTTGACGAATAACGCCTAATCATACTTGATTTGATCAAAATGAGGACACAAACCATTATATTTTCTTACCGACATTATTCAAAAGGGTTTTTTTCTATAACTTTTTGTTATATCTTATATGTTATATATTTCTTTTGTTTTTTTTTTTATATTAATTCTTTCTTTCTATTTAAGACTTCTGTATTCGGACTTCAGGCTGTGAATTTCCGTAGAAGACGAGACCCTGCTGGAAAACATTTGTTTAGATGACACCGTTGGAAATCGTAAGGAGTGACCGGCTGTAGGAAAGCCAAGACCTTAAGTTTAAGTGATTTTCGATTTTCTTTCTTCTTCTTCTTCTTTCAGTAAGGAAGATTTTTTTAAACCGGAGCCAGTTTAGCTGCCGGCTTTTTATAACTGTTCTACCTAAGATGACAGCATCATACAGACAATAATTGTAAATTAAGTAAATGGGAACGCTATCAGAATTTATTCAGCCACCTCCAATTGCAACAACTCATGCTGGTATTGACTAGATGCTTGAGTCGCAATTGCCAAAGTGATAGCAATGTACTAAGAAAATAAAATAAAAAATCAAACAGTTTTTAAAACATGACTAGTATACGATTACTTAATAAATTCTACGAAATTTATATTTTTGTTATATGTACAGATTATGAGAATTATAATTATAATAGTAAATAAAAAAAAGGATTTTTATAACAATGTTTTTCATTTAGACACATTTACTAGGATTAAATGTGACTATTCGCGGAGGCTAGCAGGATCCTAAACACGGTATTCCGCTGGCTGACCGCATCCAGTTGGCGAGGTTAAGTAGCTACGACCGCTATCTGGTGAAATCTGTGTCTGCTTACTCGCCACCTGAACTCGAGCAAATGTTGACACAAGTCAGCCGAGTTGGATGAGATGCTTCATTTCTTTGTGTCTCTAACCCTTGGCAGCAAATATGATTCTCTTCAAAGACCCGGCGTGCTGCGCAGATGGTGTTTCTGAAGGATATTAAAGGCTATGGAATTTGTCGTTATATATTCTGATGGCTTACTCTATGCGAAAGCGTCCCCTTGGTTCAACTCTCGAGCGTGATAGTGCCGAAGCACGTAAGCACTTAGCCTACCAGAAGTGTGTGGATGCTCGAGCCAGCAATGCGTCGAATGTCTTGATACTGAAAAGACTCTTTAATAGTTTTGCCAAGTCTGACAAATGTGCCCTCCGTAGGCCCGCTTCAACCATATCGGCCGCATTGGAGCTAGACAACCGTCTTACCCATCTTACTCGTCCCTTTTCTTTTGGTCTCCTTTATCGCTATTGCAAAAGTCAGATGGTTCATTAGCTCACACCGCCAAAAGAAAGAAAGCAGAACTATTTGCATTTCTAGTTGCGAAGAATTACCAATTAGATGCCGCTGGTAACTGCCTACCTTTTGCTACCTCGTTGTGACTCTGCAATATAAGAGATACATATTCGGAAAAAGAGATATTCCAAATACTCAGCACTCTAGATCTGAATAAGGCTATGTAACCTCGAGATATTAATTATTAAATCTCCTCTGCCAAGGAATTTCACTAGCGTACAGTGCCCTTCAAACCGGCACACAGTAATGCCTAAGCACTACTATTTGGTGGCAGAATATTTGACACTGTGGTGGAACCTACCTAGCCGATTTCTTGCAAGAAAAGACCTACCACCAGTGTGACTGATTGCACTGGTGGAATAATCTCTGCTGTGACAGAAGTTATCCTAACAGCGGGCGATGAGGTCGTCACATCCTGAGTGAGCGGTCGGTCAGAGTAGTCATAGATAGCTGCTCTTCTGACCTTTTGGCTATTAATGCTGGAGTTTTTAGGGGTCAATTCTCTCTGTTATTCTTTTCTTACTACACATTAACGATTTGCTCGTGCCAGGCATAGTCGGATACGCTGATGACAGCACAGTAACGGTGAGACACCTTTCTAGTGCAAGAGACGACGGGGACACAGTACGATCCTTAAGCGAGGTGGAGCAGACGAATGTGACCTTAAGCCAAATCTCCCAGGGGGGTGACGATAATCTGGTCGCTTTTAACATCTCCAAAATGCAGGTTTGTCTGTTCTCCGCAAAAAAAAGTCCTTTCGAGCTGAATCCTACCGTGGTGTCTATAGAATTCACCGGCCGCATTAAAATTCCTGGCATGGAATTGAGTGCTAACCTCAATTTTGACGTCAGCCAAGTCCAAGGCTCAAATCGGCGGCCAAAAACCTGGGCATTCTCAACAAGGTGACGCGGTACTTCACGCCTAGACAGCTTCTGACACTATATAAAGCTCAAGTCCGGCCCTGCATGGAGTACTGTACCCACCTGTGGGATGGTTCAGCTAAATACCAGCCTGCCGCACCGTCGTAAAGTCGCTTGCTTGTCAGTGTTCTATAGACTCTACTTCAGGGAGTGTGCTGATGAGCTCCATACACTTATACTGCCATCGCCGTTCTTCTACATATCTGGTCGATATACCCAATATTCGAACTATGCTCTTTCGTTCCTCATTCATAAGGCGCACGGCCAGGGATTGGAATGTTCTTCCAGCGTCTGTATTAGTACATAGGCTTCTCATGAGTTAGCTCGCTCCAACGTAGACCTTCTCCCTCGATGGAGGTCAAGAGCTTACCCATATATGAATAAAAAAAGCTAATGGGCCTGACTGGCATTGCCTTGTGGTCATGTGCGCCTGAGTTGTCTTCTCTTCTAACTCGCCTCTATCGACAGGTCATGATCCGAAATAATCTGGCGAAGCAGCAAAAGCAAATCCTCTCCCTTATGCCGGACAAAGATGAAACCAAGTATCTAGTTGATAATAGACTACCGTTTGAAGCTCATATTCGCATAAAAAAGCAACATTCGTTCTGAGAAAAATGTATGCTATATTGGGCAGATCGAATAAATCTTAAAACCGTCTTTGCAAATGAAGTCGAAGTCTCTTCTTTCACACACCTGCGACTCACTTACGTCGTCGGGTGAGTCCATCGATTAAAATGTGTTCGGAGCCTTGCCTTCATATCCCTTTTTATCTGATTGTATATTGCTGTTGGCCTTACTGGCCTTGACAGCGTTACCGGGTGGGGGCTTAAAGTTGATTTCGTCCATAGGTTGCCTCCTGTGAGATTGAACTAAATCAATGGACGTCGTTGGAAATGAAGGCGCAAACTAATCGATGGACTCACTCGCAGGTGTGCGAAACAAGAAACTTTGACTTCATCTGCGAAGACGATGGACCCCGTCCTCGCCAACGAAGGCGGTGTTGTGTGCGTGTCTGTATCTAGTTGGTTTGTCAACTCTGTTTTAATAAATACTATCCTGTCTAGGCAGAGGATCGGGATGGGAGATAGTTTGATTGAAATAGATTTGCGATAAACGCTTCGAATCGAATCGATTTTAAAACCTTTATGGAGAATCGCACCTTACATGGGCAGTGCGAGGACATTCGTAAGAAATGTTTTTCGGGCATGTGCATGCGAAAAACCAGGGTGTACGCAGACTTTGTACAATGTGACCTTATTTATTTATATTTATAAGGGACAATTTACTCCTTCTGCCCAACATCGCAAACAGTCTGCCCAGAACGAAAGCTGCTTTATTGCGTACCATGTGGATATGATCTTCAAGCCATAGTCAGTTGTCATTTTATCTTTCTGCGGGATGGAACGGTCAAATAAAGTGATGACTCCAGGTGGACCGGATCGCCAGGAGGTTCTAATGCGAGGTTTGTTGAATAGGCTTCCTACGCTTTTCTCTGGATTGAATTCAATCTTCCAAGATTTTAAACCATTTGCCTTGGGCAGCGGCTGCGGATTGGAGACACTTGGTTAAAGCGGAAGAAGATACAGACGTCCACGAAGAGTGAGAGATAGATATTGTAGGTCTGTCTAGGTATGTCGTTTATATATAATGAATATAGAAATGGAGCTAAAACGGAACTTTGTGGGACTCCATCCCTTATAAGACGAGGGCAAGACAGAATGCCTTCTACTCGATAACGAAAAGTTCGATTTGATAAGTAGTCTCGTATGATGTCTATCTGGCAATCCTAGGCAATAAAGCTCAAAAGTTAAGCCAGTGTGCCAGAATTTATTGAAAGCCTTAATGACGTCAAAGAAGAGAGTCCCAGTCGTATTTGTTCGCGCACGGGTGACGCCCTTTAAAATGTGCTCCGTTATGCGGTGGACCTGGTTATCGCAGAAATGATTTTTACAAAAACGAAACTGTTCATCCATTACCACTAAAACCATCATGTTTTTGATTCTTGCTAGCAGGATATTTGTAGACTTTCCCTAGAGAGAGTATGCTGATCAAACGATAACTCGCGGGTTGATTCCTTGGTTTACTGGGTTTGTGAATATATTACCGAAACTATGGCCTATTTTCACTGATCAGGAAATGAGCATTCTGACAGTAGAGCATTGAAAATAAGAATTAAGAGATTCAAAATTTGAATTAGGAGCCTTTTCAAAATCTTATTGGTGATGGGATCAGGACCTTGAATTTTTTTTATCGTGAAGGCCTTTGATTATCGATTCGACCTCCTCTACAGTGGTGAGGATTAATGGTTCGTCCGCAGGAGCTATGGAGACTTATCTTATATGCTTTCAACTTCGTGTTCACCTTAAATAGGCGCTCGGGTTCTATTGGCCTATTGTCAGCTAAGCACTTGGCCTTGCCGACTCTGTCGTTTCGGATAAGTCTACTTATGGATCGCGAAAGCTTCGTGGTTCTAAAGAAAATCGCGAACTAGCCCGATTTGATCAATAAGACCTTTCCATTACACGTGACTAAGCTCAGAGAGAGGGGTTTTATTCTAGCGGCTTGAGCCATTGAACATAATAATTTTGTCTACGAATGCAGTTACGTTACCTATTTGCGAATCTCTGATTTGAGTGGTGAAAGCGCTTATTTCAGCCATATCGATTTGAGCTATGATTTTGCAGACAAGCTGTAAGTCAGTGGTAGATGAGCCTTGTGTGATGGAGGGATAAAATTGTTAGGGCGCAGAGTTGGGAGTACCGACAGTAGTCGTCTTAGTTTTTCCGTCCGTTGCATCGAGCTTATTCCAAACTGGAATGTCTTTCTCGGCTGGGTCTTGTACTTGATCACCCCGCCGGTGACACTGGCAAGGCCAGTAGGGCCAACAGCAACACAATCATAAAAAGTTACTTTAAATTACATTTTATATTTTAAAGCAAGATTGCAGTTAAATTTACCCTAAATTTGATATGTAAAATAATAGATATAGTTTATAAACTGTTTGCAATTTGCATAAGCATTTAGTCGTCATCGTTAAAAAATTTTGTTTCACCAGGCAAAGACTAGGGATTTCGGGATTTCGGACAGACTTGGAGGAGAACGTGCATTTTAGAATCTTAGCACCGCTATAGTTCGCTGGATGGTCTAACAAAGAATAAGAAGATTGTAAAACTGACATCGGTGGCAATGTCAATGAGTAGTTAACTTTTGTTTGTAATATAAATCTAAAATAGAATAAAATAAATATTTTATATGTAATACAACAGGCATGTTTATGTGCATAATAAATAATTCTAATTATAATAATTCCAAACAAAAAATAATGTTATTTTGAGAAAATAAGAATTGACATACGAAGAAAAATAAAGAAAACCAAATTTTATATAAACAATTTTATTTATAAATACAGAAGAAAATCCTGTACGAAAATAAATTGTTTGTCGACAATAGTGTCCGGCACTACATGTCAATATAACGTAACCTAAATTTTCGTAAAAATGCAATGTTTTGATAACATTTTTTTGCTTTATTTATATGAAAACTACCATAAACGTTTATTTGAAACTGATAACTATTTACTCATAATCAATATTCACTACAATTCAACAAAAATATAATTAGATTTCACATAAAAAAATAATATAAATCGGGACCTTGTAATTTGACCTACTCGTACTTTATTTACCATTTTTCCATATTTTATTCATTCAACATCAAAGTTTTATCTAAAAGATCTAAAGATAGATAGTTTACCAAGTTTTTCATAGTTTTTTTGTAGTCAATTATTCATGTAAATATAATTTCAACAACTGTAAACTTGTGACACGTACACGACAATTCTGATGTAGGGAATCAAGTTTCAAAGTAGTTTTTGTAAATATTTTATCAACTGAGTCTACTATAACGCACTATTTTTTCGAAGCACAGTTCTTTCTGCATTAATTGCATAGGTATTCATAATACTTATGAATATGATAATCATTTTATTTCAATATAAATACGTCACAACAATTCTAAATGTTTCAACGCCATGAAATAATCTTACTGTAATGATGACTTTTCTGTATGGTATATTTCCAATAGAGAAACTTTTCATCAATCTTAAACTTTTCACAGAAGAAGGATAAGTCGTCTGGATTTTTTTATTTATGCGTTTATCTGAAATGCGAATCCAAACCGAATAATCTCGCGCGTTTAAGCAAAAGTGACAATGACATTTGTCATGTATCAAAGGGCACTTTTCTCAAAAGGGAAAAAACGGACTTAGGGATTTCTTGAACTGGACCATTGAAATGGGTTCATAAATGAGTAAATCTTGACCTCCATCGAGCGTGAAAGCATAGATGAGGTATACGATGGAGCGAGCTTACTCAAGAGATTAATTCGTAAATAATTAACTATTATTAAGTAATTCGTAACAGATTAACTATCTACACTTCAGAATCAATAAATAATTGAGAATAAAGTACACTTAAGGAGACAGATGTGTTCATTTTAAACCAAGTTTAAAGATGACAAAATAAGTTATATCAGAAAAAAAGTACTGAACTGCAGATGACACATCTTAGGATGCCGATCCAGTGATAGAAGCTATCGCTGAGCATTAAAAAAATTTTAATTAATTAAAATAAACTAATCAATAAAAAATGTTTTGTGGGGTTTTTCTTCAAAATGTCAATTTTGAGGGGGATTTCAGAGAAGATTTGTGGAGAACCTAAAGCAGTCATCTTGCAGCACTGTACTCGACTGTGTAGTTGGCCTGACACCAGTCTACTGAAAGATCAACGAGAAAAAATGAGCGATTGCTATTGGTCCTTGCCTAAGGAAAGTCGTAATGACTTCTACTTTTTCTTTCGTTTCACTCTTTACGCTATCTGTCTCGCTCTTCCGGCTCTTTTATTATGAGTAAATATTTATTTTATCTCTAATTCTCCATCTTGTTTTGCAAATTTTTTTATACAAATTGTGTCCTACTAGTTTGCGATAAAATAACGAAGTTATTAACCTCATTTATTATTTATAGTTTATATATATCGTCTAATATATATTATTAACCATGCATTGTAAAATAAACAATCATGGCTAGTAGAAAGTGTAAAGAGAAACAAAATGTGTCTGGGCTTGTGACGAAAAGATTTTCAAGAAGTGATTGTAAAGGAAATTTTGATAATTTTCCATATTCATTGAAGAAAATCTCGGTAAGTTTGTCGTATACAAATTTCGTTATGACCTAACCTATTTTTAAAACAATTCATATAACTTTGTTACTGAAAGCAATTAACTAGCTCTATTCATATTTCATTATTATTTAATTACAATAAATAGCACATTATTACGTAACGAAAAATTTACTCATTTTATTATAAGAGAAATTTAAATATTTTAGGGTCCTACGTTACATTATACCTAATACAAAAATGTTACTTTTGCATTAAATTTTTGAGCTAGCATTTGAAATTATTCCCTGAATTCAAAGGTTTATTAATAACTTAAATCTAAAATGAAAGAGTAAATAAAATCCCTTGTTTTATTTTTTACATATTCATCATAATGTCTGGATAACATAATACAGAAATTTTAAATAGTTTTATTATTCTTACAATCATTGTACTGAACTAATGTATTTTAAGACATAAAATACTGAAGAATTTCAATGGTGACAGAAGTTTATTATATTATGGTAGGTGTCAGTTTATATAGCAGATGATTATCTAATAAAACCAACATCTTTTTAGAAAAATGCCGCAACCATACAATATAATGTTATAAAATAATTTTGACTGTGTACTGTTTATTTATTTATTTATGTAATTGTATCAATACATAAATTAACATTTGTTTACACCCAATATAACATTGTACAATTTAATACTAACAATATTTACAAATAATTAAAACTACAAATTTTGTCCACAGCGAATGGTGGCAAAAATGCTAGCTCACAAGCTGCATTACATTAACAGTATATACTTTTGTTTCCAGGTGCAGAGAGTGGGTAAAAGTAACAGGAAAAGAACATTTGGCACACTTACCAACTGAGAGATTACACTAAAATAAGTTTATGAGTGGTAATTAAGGACGGATTTAAAAAAAAGAATGCTATACCATTTCTGTTGCTCATTGCTCCACCCTAATCAGATGAGATGAAATTATAAAACAGTTATATCTATTAAAATATTTTACCAATTCTATTTGAATAAAATTTTGGTTTGATTCGATTTGATTTATTTCTCAACATAACTATATCTCAATTTATTACTGATTTTGTTTTAGCGGTAAATTGAAATTAAAATAATGACTTAATTTCTTATTAAACAATAACCACTACAACAAAATCAGTAATAAATCCCAAAAAAAAGAAAAAGCTAAGCGCACATCACTATCGATGGAATATTCATCGATATCGATAATTTTTTATCGATATAGCACGTCACTAATCACTATAATTTATTGTAATGTTGGTAGAATTGATTGTTTTTTTGATAGTTGGTCAGAGAGCGATTCTTTAGGCTGACTATTCACGATGGTCATATTGAATCTATGGGACTCCAGTCTCTTACTTATTTGCTCTGTGCCTGACACCACAGACTGACACTGTCCTAAATCCAAATTTGTTAAGTGTCAACTTGTCAAGTTCATCAAGTTGTCAAGCGGCAAGCCTGTTCAACCCGGTGGCATTAAATTTTAAATAAATATTATCGATAAAACTATTCATTTTAATACCGTAAATAGAAATATACACATTTTCCATAATGAGTAATATTTTTAAACTTAAGCTAACTGCTCTTGGCCATCCGAATCCAAATGGTTTTAACCCAGAAGGTTGTTTTAATATGATAATACCAACCAATAACACCATATCAATTGTGTGAATATCTATAAAAAAAATATTTTTAATGTTTCAGACGAAAAAGAATATAGGAGTGTAGTTCTTTGGCTGGAAGATCAAAAAATCCGACATTATAAAATTGAAGAGAGAGAAGGATTAAGAAATATTGAGAGTGACATTTGGAAGGAAGCTTACAATTCATATCAAAAGGATTTAGTTAGTCCGGTAATGGAGGGATCATTAAACGAGCAGTTAAATTGGTTACTTTCATATGCAGTAAGATTAGAATATGCAGACAATGGTAAGAATAATGTGTGCATCAAAGTTAATTTTGTTATTACAAACGCTTTCTCTGTCCCTATGTATGCTTAAATCTTTAAAACTACGCAACAAATTTTGATGCGGTTTTTTTAATAGATAGAGTGATTGAAGAGGAAGGCTTATATAAGGGCAGTAATGAATAAATCAAAACTACTGGATCAATTTTAATCATTTTTTCAGTGAATGACATAGGCTATATATTTTATACCTGTGCCAAGCCGGAGTGGGCCGCTAGTTTTTTTATGTTTCTCTGTTGTGGTCCTATTTCAATTTGGTCCAGTTGTCCAATGGTATTCATGAGAAAACCATAAGTCTTGACTTTCATTCGTAACTAAGTGTAAACTAAAATAATTTTTGCTAAGTAAAACATTCCCACATATTATGGCACAGACTTGTGTTGTAATGTGTAATATTTAAATTTGTCTCTTTAGTTTTGAAGTCTATATTTTATTTCTGAAAACTTTATATCCATTAAATCCCTTTTTCTAAAAGTATTATATACACTTTGAATATTTGGCTTATAAATTTTTTCAGTTACCAAATATAGAGATGTTAAGGTGGAGCAACCAAAACAAGCAGCACCCAATGTTGTATCTTCGAACCCATTAGATAATCTGGACTGTAAGTATATAACTATGATATCTTCAATAATGTATAATCTAAAGATTTAATAGACAGACATTTTTGTCTCTGGAATGCTAGCTATCCCATAGTAATCATAGGCGACGGAAAGGCATTTTACTAGTTCTTTAGTTTATTAGTAGATTGAAATAAATTGTCCGTCTTTTTGTTCTGTCTTATCGCTGAAACGGCTGAAGAGATTTTAACAAGACTTTCACAGGCAGATAGCTGATATAAGGAGTAACTTGGACGCAAATAAGCAATAACATGTCAACCCACACAAATGTCATTTCGAGAAAAACATGTATGAAGATTTTGAACAACTTCCTTTATGTGAATTTTTTTATGTAATGGTCAAGTTTTTGGCAATTTCAGATTTATGTCAGTTATTTATACTTATTTTCACAAAAAATAGGTATACCAACTGCATATTTCGTATATAATATAACCCAAAACTTTTAAAATAATAAAAATAATACATAAATTGCATGATTGAAAAATGGCTTTTTAGAAGTTTTAAAGCTTAAAACCCTACAAATATTAAAGAAAAATGTTCTTCAGCCATTTACCAACACTTCTGCATATATTTTTCAATTTTGTGGGATGACATGGTATTGCTTATTTGCGTCCACTTAGACCACTGTTATTTTACAAAAAGAATTATGGTTCCATGCAAAAAGAAAAATTGGTAGTAGTAGCCAAAATGCCCTCATGCTTTCCGATCATAAGAATGACTTAGTGTCTCAACTCACATGTTTTTATAGTTTCTAGCATACTGCAAAGACTGATTTCTAGATTAATAGCTACATTTACATTTTTTTTTACAGTTGATAGTCCAGCATTTAAGGCAGGTGTTGAAAGAGTTTGTACTTTAACTGGAGTAGGACCTCATCCAGATCACAAAGTTCGGTTGGCTGCTGTTGCTAAAATCTTAAAGTCGGCACCACACCCGGATGTTCCAAGAACAGAATTCAATTTGGTACAACAACCAGTTGATGTGATAAAGCTTCTCTTTATTCAAGATCTGAGGGAATTGCAAACCAAAATCAATGAGGCATTAGTGGCTGTACAGACTGTTACAGCTGATCCTCGGACAGACACAAAATTGGGTAAAGTTGGAGTATAATAATCTTGTATAATTATCATTGTTAATGTTAGCCAGATTGTATCAACTATTTTGTGTCTTTAGTAACTAAAACTATTATTTACAGCTATTTAATCAGACTACTAGAAATAAAAATTGTTTACTTTATGTAACATTTTTACCTGGCCATATTTACCTGTTACTTAAAATATAATGTATTTATGTAAGGTAAATAAATTAAATTATTAAATAAGGCTTTATTTGTGTCTATTTCTAAACAATAATTGAAATTAAAATGCACTTCAACACATTATACTGTCCTTTTGTTAATCATAGGTACCAAAGACATTGGTCCATAACAATCTTCAATCAATAACAACAATAGCAATGAAACTTCTCCTAATGGAGAAAAAATAATACACATTCCGGAATCATCTTTTGTAACAAACATACTATATTATGCTACAAGTCAATCTAAATAACAATATGATAAGCTTAAGTAAGATTTCTTTCAATGCATGCCGCCTCCCTTTTCCAGCATCTGTGCAAATCTATTTGTTATCAGTAGTGACACATCAATAAATCTTTCAACACAGTTTGTGATACATGTTTCAGTTCTCGAATCTAATTTTGATCCAGGCTTGTCAACACACTTGTCCCAGCAGAAGTCATTGAATTCATGAATCTGAAATATGTAATAATATTAATAAAACCGCTGTAAAATTGTCAGAAAATTCCTATCTTTTCTTATTTCCTGCTTGGCCAAAAGCCTCCAAGAATAGAGTACAGTACAGAGTATAAATAATGTGTAAACTACACATACAGTAGTCCCGTTTAGGATAATTACATCACACGTTTACAGAAACTGACACAAACATCCATACTGGAACAGATGGTCTGTATAATAAATACAAAATATTTGCCCTGACCGGGATCGAATCCATGATCTCCAGATTCATAATTATGTGATGTGTTTCCAGATTCGTTGAGGTAAATCAAGTATTACAACATATTTAAAAATTTTGTCATAAATATGATATAAATATATTTTCTTAACACATTTATTATGAAAAAGATTTTTCTACATTACTTGAGCATGGAATTGAGCCTTCTGCTTTTCAACTAAGAGAAAATCTTGAAGTTCTGAATCTCCCTTTCCAGTGGAAAAATCTGACAAGTCAGTCATTATATATTATGAATTTTAAGAATTTTCAACTTTAAAATCGAACTTTTCAGATTTAACGATAAAGTCATAAAAACTACAAAAGATAGGTTAGAAACTAAGGTTAGCTATATGTCATAAGTGAAGTGGGATTATGTCAACTGCCAAATTGTCAATAATAATTAGTATTCATAGGATAGTCTGTTAAATGTAACTTGAACCCTGCGCAGTAACACGTTTTTGGGTCTCAACCGTATGCGGTATGAAGGGGGCCGCGTAACTATAGCAACGTGGCGACGCTACACCCGATTAGTACACTCGCTCACGATTGTTTTAGTTCTTTAAAAATAAATCATTAAATATTAAATTTAAAAACAATTTATTTTTGTCAGATGTGTTATAACATTTAATTTTATTTGAGAAGATAATGTGTCATTCCAATAAGTGACATTGATTAAAAATGTAAATTAACCTTTTTTGTATACTATTTATTTGTTTTATTCTATTTAAGTAATTAACAACGATAATAAATAAATAAATAATTGAATTTAGAAGAAATAATTATTGTATTATATACTTAATTCCATTTCCCACTTTATAAAGAATCGATTTAAATAACACGAAACCAATATTTTTGTCTAACATTTTTGTCCATTATTGTACCTGCGCAGAAGCGGCCATTTTGGTTCAAGTTATATTTAAGGAACTAGAATAATATAAGAATGAGAACAATCACTTTTAATTGAATGTTAAATAAACTCATACTTTATACTTAAATATTTAAGTTCAATTTTCAATACTTCATACAAAAACGAAAATTTGTTCGAGAACGAGACACACAAAATGGTATTTTTTTTATGGTTACCTTTCCCACAGGTTGCCCTTACAAAAAATAATTTGATAAGGTGGTAGTTACACAACTTCCGAATATATTTATAATTTTTGCGGCTTAACCTATCGAGGATTCAGATTGACCAGCCGGCTGGCCGTCAGTTTGCGATTTTGACAGAAATAGTCTCATTACCCCGCCTAACTTTAAATATTATTTTTCGGTGTATAAGTGACTCAATTTTTCGAAATTTTATTGTTTATAATAAAATATATTAAATTTTACGCTACACAGAAAGCTTAAAAAAGTAATATCGTCTTTTACCGCGATAAAAACGAGTTGGCAAATGTCACTTAGTTTTATGAAAAAGAAAGTTGTAATCTCCGTTTTTGGAAGCATTTTTATTAACGGTAAGTGCATTTTCGTCCAAAGACTAGTGTTATTTATGTTGGTCTAGAAACGATAAAGCTATTTCTATAACTGGACTTTTATCTTTTATCGTATTTATCAAAATTTTCAAGCTCGAATATGGATAGCACTTATACGCTATTTTCAAGTATTTCTTCTACAAATTCAATTATATGCGTTTCAAATACTCTACATAGACGCAATTACAGTATTTACATAAACAAATAACTATGCTTGTCCCCGAAAAAAGAAAAGAAATCATTCAACAAAAAATACGGAAAACTTCAGTATTTTGTTGTACATATTTACCAACAATTGGCTTGCTGTCATTCAAATTTCAATATAGAATTATATGCTTTATTTTTATAGTGTTTTGTCTCATAATAGTATATCATTATATATTGACAGCTGGAAACATTTTGTTTAGTTGTTCACAGAATAAATTCTACAGGGCGGGTGGAAATTTTATCGATATCGATATAATATATTATTTCATTATTTTATAGACCATTATTTGTTTTGTAATTTATCTAATCATCATCCATGATCATGATTCATTATCAAATATATATATATTTATATATAATAATAATGGATTATAATTCTTTTCTTTTTGTCTTTTTTATAAATATATTTCCTAAGAATACAAATGTCGGTCGCATTGTTTGTATGACGAAGATTACGAGGGAGAACTACTGTTCTCCCGCTGGTATACCGTATACCGTATCTGTGATTACGACATGGACGAAGAGGAGGCCACATATTTATATACCTATAACATTGACTAGATATGTATAAGGTACTCATAAATGAAATTTTTTACTCGAGAGGATTCGAAGCATTCACCGCAACCTATGAACATAATAAACTTAAAGTAGAATTTATGCGTTGCAAACCTAAGGGAGAGTAGGAAATGAGAAGGAAAAAATGTGGGACTGGTGGGAGATTGAGCCTACGGCGCTCTCACTCATCGCACGAAACAAAACAGTTCTCTTATTACCTAACGCCTGATTTTCTGTGAGAGGGTCGTACTCCCTCTGTCGAGCCGGCCCAATTTATGATGGGACAAGCATAGCTCTCCTATTATTAAAAGCCATTAATGATTAGCTATTATTTTAAAATTTTAGCATGGTTTTATTTTTAGTATAGCATTTTATATACTATTTGCAGAACAAAATGCCCGACGGTCTACTTGTCTTCCTTACGCATTACAAATTTAAGCTTATCTTTTTTGGTTTTGGAGAACCCATCTACCCTACGCTTGTAACGACTAGCTGCGCCATTCGATTCGGAAATAACTGTGGCAGCGCTATGGTACGGATGAAGAAAAGGTCGCATTCACCACTTTAGCCATGATATAGTAAGTTTGAAAAAAGTAACTCGTGTAATAAGGACGTGCTAATTACATTAATTTATTTATTTCAAGAAGGACTTTTGACGAATAACGCCTAATCATACTTGAATTGCTCAAAATGAGTACACAAACCATTATATTTTCTTACCGACCTTATTCAAAACGGTTTTTTTCTATAACTTTTTGTTATATGTTATATATTTCTTTTGTTTTTTTTTATTAATTCTTTCTTTCTATTTAAGACTTCTGTATTTCGACTTCGGGCTGTGAATTTCCGTTGAAAACGAGACCCTGCTGGAAAACACATTGAATTGTGATTAGATGACGCCGTTGAAAATCGTTAGGGGTGGCCGGCTGTAGACCTTAAGTTTAAGTGATTTTCGATTTTCTTTCTTCTTCTTCTTCTTTCAGTAAGGAAGATTTTTTAAACCCGAGCCAGTTTAGCTGCCGGCTTTTTATAACTGTTCTATCTAGGATGATAGCATCATACAGACAATAATTGTAAATCTCTCTATAATTGTAAATCTATCTATCAGAATTTTTTCAGCCACCTCCAATTGCAACAACTAATGCTGGTATTGACTAGATGCTTGAGTCGCAATTGCCAAAGCGATAGCAATGCACTAAGAAAATGAAAAAAAAATCAAACAGTTTTTAAATCATGACTAGTATACGATTACTTAATAAATTGTACGAAATTTATATTTTTGTTATATGTATAGATTCTGAGAATTATAATTATAATAGTAAATAAAAAAGGATTTTTATACCAATGTTTTTCATTTATACACATTTACTAGGATTAAATTATTTTCGAATAATATTGTGGAATACACTTTTGAAAGATAATGTCGTTTGCGTCCGTGGGCTATTCTAGATACCCACACGTGTCTCTTGGGTAGCGTTAAATGAACAGCACCTTCAAGTGGAAGGTTTCGGCCGTGGTTTTTAATTACTCTCTTGGCAAAGCCATGCCGCTAAGTGATTTTTGTCGCCTTTCGTCATGATGCCTTGAGTAGCCATCCTGGTAGTAGAGTCTGGGCAGTTGCATGGTGTTGCGACCGGTATCGGTACTACTTGGTGTCTGTACTATGTGACTATCCGCGGAGGCTAGCAGGATCCTAAACACAGTATTCCGCTGGCTGACCGCATCTAGTTGGCGAGGTTAATTAGCTACGACCGCTATCTGGTGAAATCTGTGTCTGTTTACTTGCCACCTGAACTCGAGCAAATGTTGATTCAAGTCAGCCGAGTCGGAAGAGATGCGGCATTTCTTTGTGTCTCTTACCCTTGGCAGCGCATATGATTCTCTTCAAAGACCCGGCGTGCTGCGCAGATGGTGTTTCTGAAGGATATTAAAGGCTATGGAATTTGTCGTTATATATTCTGATGGCTTACTCTATGCGAAAGCGTCCCCTTGGTTCAACTCTCGAGCGTGATAGTGCCGAAGCACGTAAGCACTTAGCCTACCAGAAGTGTGTGGATGCTCAAGCCTGCAATGCGTCGAATGTCTTGATACTGAAAATACTCTTTAATAGTTTTGCCAAGTCTGACAAATGTGCCCTCCGTAGGCCCGCTTCAACCATATCGGCCGCATTGGAGCTAGACAACCGTCTTACCCATCTTACTCGTCCCTTTTCTTTTGGTCTCCTCTACCGCTATTGCAAAAGTCAGATGGTTCATTAGCTCACACCGCCAAAAGAAAGAAAGCAGAACTATTTGCATTTCTAGTTGCGAAGAATTACCAATTAGATGCCGCTGGTAACTGCCTACCTTTTGCTACCTCGTTGTGACTCTGCAATGTAAGAGATACATATTCAGAAAAAGAGATATTCCAAATACTCAGCACTCTAGATCTGAATAAGGCTATGTAACCTCGAGATATTAGTTATTAAATCTCCTCTGCCAAGGAATTTCACTAGCGTACAGTGCCCTTCAAACCGGAACAGAGTAATGCCTAAGCACTACTATTTGGCGGCAGAATATTTGATACTGTGGTGGAACCTACCTAGCCGATTTCTTGCAAGAAAAGACCTACCACCAGTGTGACTGATTGCACTGGTGGAATAATCTCTGCTGTGACAGAAGTTATCCCAACAGCGGGCGATGAGGTCGTCACATCCTGAGTGAGCGGTCGATCAGAGTAGTCATAGATAGCTGCTCTTCTGACCTTTTGGCTATTAATGCTGGAGTTTTTAGGGGTCAATTCTCTCTGTTATTCTTTTCTTACTACACATTAACAATTTGCTCGTGCCAGGCATAGTCAGATACGCTGATTACAGCACAGTAACAGTGAGATACCTTTCTAGTGCAAGAGACGACGGGGACACAGTACGATCCTTAAGAGAGGTGGAGCAGACGAATGTGACCTTAAGCCGAGTCTCCCAGGGGGTGACGATAATCTGGTCGCTTTTAACATCTCCAAAATGCAGGTTTGTCTGTTCTCCGCAAAAAGGAGTCCTTTCGAGCTGAATCCTACCGTGGTGTGTCTATAGAATTCACCGGCCGCATTAAACTTCCTGGCATGAAATTGAGTGCTTACCTCAATTTTGGCGTCAGCCGAGTCCAAGGCTCACATCGGCGGCCAAAAACCTGGGCATTCTCAACAAGGTGACGCGGTACTTCACGCCTAGACAGCTTCTGACACTATATAAAGCTCAAATCCGGCCCTGCATGGAGTACTGTACCCACCTGTGGGATGGTTCAGCTAAATACCAGCCTGCCGCACCGTCGTAAAGTAGTAGTAGTAGGCTTCTCATGAGTTAGCTCACTCCAACGTAGACCTTCTCCCTCGATGGAGGTCAAGAGCTTACCCATATATGTTTAAAAAAAAGCTAATGGGCCTGTCTGGCATTGCCTTGTGGTCATGTGCGCCTGAATTGTCTTCTTTTCTAACTCGCCTCTATCGACAGGTCATGATCCGAAATAATCTGGCGAAGCAGCAAAAGCAAATCCTCTCCCATATGCCGGACAAAGATGAAACCAAGTATCTAGTTGACAATAGACTACCGTTTGAAGCTCATATTCGCATAAAAAGCAGCATTCGTTCTGAGAAAAATGTATGCTATGTTGGGCAGATAGAATAAATCTTAAAACCGTCTTTGCAAATGACGTCGAAGTCTCTTCTTTCGCACACCTGCTACTCACTTACGTCGTCGGGTGAGTCCATCGATTAAAATGTGTTCGGAGCCTTGCCTTCATATCCCTTTTTATCTGATTGTATATTGCTGTTGGCCTTACTGGCCTTGACAGCGTCACCGGGTGGGGGCTTAAAGTTGATTTCGTCCATAGGTTGCCTCCTGTGAGATTGAACTAAATCAATGGACGTCGTCGGAAATGGAGGCGCAAACTAATCGATGGACTCACTCGCAGGTGTGCGAAACAAGAAAGAAACTCTGACTTCATCTGCGAAGACGATGGACCACGTCCTCGCCAGCGAAGGCGGTGTTGTGCGCGTGTCTGTATCTAGTTGGTTTGTCAACTCTGTTTTAATAAATACTATCCTGTCTAGGCAGAGGATCGGGATGGGAGATAGTTTGATTGAAATAGGTTTGCGATAAACGCTTCGAATCGAATCGATTTTAAAACCTTTATGGAGACTTGCACCTTACATGGGCAGCGCGAGGACATTCGTAAGAAATGTTTTTCGGGCATGTGCATGCGAAAAACCAGGGTGTACGCAGACTTTGTACCATGTGACCTTATTTATTTATATTTATAAGGGACAATTTACTCCTTCTGCCCACCCTCCCGATGACGTCCCAAGTCTAGGCTCGACCTCGCAGGAGGGGCCCTTGGGACGGATTCAACTTGTGCCCCGCGTGGCAGTCCATCTTTTACCGGCCGAGGTCTCCAGACCCGGCCCCCACCGGTGACGCTGTCAAGGCCACTAGGGCCAACAGCAATGGACACTCCGAAAAAAAAAAAAAAAAAAAAAAACCTTCTGCCCAACATCGCAAACAGTCTGCCCAGAACGAAAGCTGCTTTAATGCGTACCATGTGGATATGATCTTCAAGCGATAGTCAGTTGTCATTTTATCTTTCTGCTGGATGGAACGGCAAATAAAATGATGACTCCAGGTGGACCGGATCGCCAGTAAGTTCTAATGCGAGGTTTGTTGAATAGGCTTCCTACGCTTTTCTCTAGATTGAATTCAATCTTCCAAGATTTTAAACTATTTGCCTTGGGCATCGGCTGCGGATTGGAGACACTTGGTTAAAGCGGAAGCATATACAGACGTCCGCGAAGAGTGATAGATAGATATTGTAGGTCTGTCTAGGTATGTCGTTTATATATAATGAATATAGAAATGGAGCTAAAACGGAACCTTGTGGGACTCCATCCCTTATAAGACGAGGGCAAGACAGAATGCCTTCTACTCGATAACGAAAAGTTCGATTTGATAAGTAGTCTCGTATGATGAGTCTATCTGGCAATCCTAGGCGATAAAGCTCCAAAGTTAAGCCCTGCCAGAATTTATTGAAAGCCTTAATGGCGTCAAAGAAGAGAGTCCCTGTCGTATTTGTTCGCGCACGGGTGACGCTCTTTAAAATGTGCTCCGTTATGCGGTGGACCTGGTTAACGCACAAATGATTTTTACAAAAACCAAACTGTTCATCTATTACCACAAAATCATCATGTTTTTGATCCTTGCTAGCAGGATATTTGTAGACTTTCTCGAGAGAGAGTATGCTGATCAAACGATAACTCGCGGGTTGATTCCTTGGTTTACTGGGTTTGTGAATATACTACTGATACTATGGCCTCTTTTCACTGATCAGGAAATGAGCATTCTGATAGTAGAGCATTGAAAATAAGAATTAGGAGATTCAAAATTTGAATCAGGAGCCTTTTCAAAATCTTATTGGTGATGGGATCAGGACCTGGATTTGAGGGCCTTTGACTATCGATTCGACCTCTCTAATATCTACAGTGGTGAGGATTAATGGTTCGTCCGCAGGAGCTATGGAGACTTATCTTATATGCTTTCAACTTCGTGTTCACCTTAAATAGGCGCTCGGGTTCTATTGGCCTATTGTCAGCTAAGCACTTGGCCTTGCCGACTCTGTCGTTTCGGATAAGTCTACTTATGGATCGCGAAAGCTTCGTGGTTCTTAAGAAACTTGCGAACTAGCCCGATTTGATCAATAAGACCTTTGCATTACACGTGACTAAGCTCAGAGAGAGGGGTTTTATTCTAGCGGCTTGAGCCATTGAACCTAATAATTTTGTCTACGGATGCAGTTACGTTACCTATTTGCGGATCTCTGATTTGAGCGGTGAAAGTGCTTATTTCAGCCATATCGATTTGAGCTATGATTTTGCAGACAAGCTGTAAGTCAGTGGTAGATGAGCCTTGTGTGATGGAGGGATTTTTTTTTTTTTTTTATGTAAGAGGGGGCAAACGGGCAGGAGGCTCACCTGATGTTAAGTGATCACCGCCGCCCATGAACATCTGCAACACCAGAAGGCATGCAGGCGCGTTGCCGACCTTTAAGGAAAGAATAGGCTCTTCTCTTGAAGGTTCCCAAGTCGTATCGGTTCGGAAAGACCGCCGGCGGAAGTTGATTCCACAGAGTGGTTGTGCGAGGAAGAAAATGTCTTCTAAATCGCGCTGTTGTGGATTTCCAGACATCGAGGTGGTATGGATGGAACTTAGAATTTTGTCGCGATGTCCGATGGTGAAATTCTACCGGCGGGATCAATCCAAACAATTCCTCAGAACACTCTCCGTGATATATGCGATAGAAGATGCAGAGTGATCCGACATCTCTACGCAATGCCAAAGGATCAAGCCGATCGGAAAGGGCTTGATCGTCGACAATTCGAGCCGCTCTACGTTGGATGCGGTCAATTGGAAGTAGCTGGTACTGAGGAGCTCCCGCCCAGAGGTGAGAGCAGTACTCCACGTGTGGTCGAATTTGTGCCTTGTAGAGCTTTAGGCGATGAGCCGACGTGAAGTAGTGCCTCGCCTTGCTGAGCACACCAAGCTTAAAGAAGATAAAATTGTTAGGGCGCAGGGTTGGGAGTACCGACAGTAGTCATCTTAGTTTTTCCGTACGTTGCATCGAGCTTATTCCAAACTGGAATGTCTTTCTGGGCTGGCTTGTACTTGATCACCCCCGCCGGTGACACTGGCAAGGCCAGTAGGGCCAACAGCAACACAATCGGAAAAAGTTACTTTAAATCACATTTTATATTTTAAACCAAGATTGCAGTTAAATTTACCCTAAATTTGATATGTAAAATAATAGATATAGTTTATAAACTGTTTGCAATTTGCATAAGCATTTAGTCGTCATCGTTAAAAAATTTTGTTTCACCAGGCAAAGACTAAGGATTTCGGGATTTCGGACAGACTTGGAGGAGAACGTGCATTTTAGAATCTTAGCACCGCTATAGTTCGCTGGATGGTCTAACAAAGAATAAGAAGATTGTAAAACTGACATCGGTGGCAATGTCAATGAGTAGTTAACTTTTGTTTGTAATATAAATCTAAAATAGAATAAAATAAATATTTTATATGTAATACAACAGGCATGTTTATGTGCATAATAAATAATTCTAATTATAATAATTCCAAACAAAAAATAATGTTATTTTGAGAAAATAAGAATTGACATGCGAAGAAAAATAAAGAAAACCAAATTTTATATAAACAATTTTATTTATAAATACAGAAGAAAATCCTGTACGAAAATAAATTGTTTATCGACAATAGTGTCCGGCACTACATGTCAATATAACGTAACCTAAATTTTCGTAAAAATGCAATGTTTTGATAACATTTTTTTGCTTTATTTATATGAAAACTACCATAAACGTTTATTTGAAACTGATAACTATTTATTCATAATCAATATTCACTACAATTCAACAAAAATATAATTAGATTTCACATAAAAAAATAATATAAATCAGGACCTTGTAATTTGACCTACTCGTACTTTATTTACCATTTTTCCATATTTTATTCATTCAACATCAAAGTTTTATCTAAAAGATCTAAAGATAGATAGTTTACCAAGTTTTTCATAGTTTTTTTGTAGTCAATTATTCATCTAAATATAATTTCAACAACTGTAAACTTGTGACACGTACACGACAATTCTGATGTAGGGAATCAAGTTTCAAAGTAGTTTTTGTAAATATTTTATCAACTGAGTCTACTATAACGCACAATTTTTTCGAAGCACAGTTCTTTCTGCATTCATTGCATAGGTATTCATAATACTTATGAATATGATAATCATTTTATTTCAATATAAATACGTCACAACAATTCTAAATGTTTCAACGCCATGAAATAATCTTACTGTAATGATGACTTTTCTGTATGGTATATTTCCAATAGAGAAACTTTTCATAAATCTTAAACTTTTCACAGAAGATGGATAAGTCGTCTGGATTTTTTTATTTATGCGTTTATCTGAAATGCGAATCCAAACCGAATAATCTCGCGCGTTTAAGCAAAAGTGACAATGACATTTGTCATGTATCAAAGGGTTAACGAAAGTCTTTTATAATTAAAAACAATTGTTACTAAAATTAATAGTTTTGATCGTAATATGATAAGCCTTTAAATACACCATTTTCGGTTAAATGACTTTAAATAAAGGAAATATTATTTCTATTCTGACCACACAGTTTAAATTTTACTAACAAATTGGCGTTATTTTGTTTACTATAGTAACGTTAAATTTTCAAATTATAGATTGGGCTCTTCATAGCTTTTTTAATTGATTTTTCTTACAAAAATGGTGAACAAATGAGTTATACTTAGTTGTAAGAATAAATCTTATCCAGGTTGTGGTAAATCTTTCCACCTCTAAGTAATTTTGTTTTATAAGAACCAGGGTGACTATGCTATGTAAAGTTCAAAGACGATTCTTGAATTTTTTATCAATTGTAATTAATTGAAAATTTAAAAATAAAATTATGTTATTTTTATTTAAGTAATAAAATGTAATTTTCAGTTTTTCTCGTGACGAGGAAAGAAGAAAAGAATGGATAAAAATAAATATAATTTTATTACATTTTCCGACTTACTTGCCACTACTATAATACCACTGGCTAATTATAATAAAAATAATAATGTTCCTATAAAATAATATATTGGTTCCAATTTAAATATATGAATAGTATGCAGAAATCAAGATGATTCAAATTTGTGTTTTTTGTGTAATCAAGTTAATTATTAACAATTATGGTGTTTCGATTTGATAGAAACAAAAATACCATTTGGAACCTTTCTTTTGTCACAGAAATGTTTCTTCAGTGAGCTTTCTTGTTCTTATATTAATTCTATGTTAATATTATACATAATCATAGATATCATTATTTGGATGACCCATTTCAAGAAGTCCCTAAGTCCACTTAGGGACTTTATGCACTAATAACACCAAAATAAACAGAATCTCATTATCTATCGTTCAGTCTAATCGGTTAATTTCTAACTTATTTCTACGTCGTACTTTTAAAGATGTTTTATCCTCAAGTTTTAAGAAGTACCTAAGTCCACAAGTCTAGTCTAGTCTCATCAGTTTCATAAGTCATAAGTCAAATCCATCGTCGCCATCAAAGAGTATAAAAGATATGGAGATGCTATATTCCTCTACAGAAAATTTTAATCAACAAATATTACATAAAAAGACGAAGAAGTAATAAACATAGAGTTGCGTTATTCATCGTGTGGTTGTGGGAGAAACTCCAAGCATTTCCCAGGTCTTGCGACCCGGTTGTAGGTTTAAGGAGACCTCTTTTCTGATATGCATCAACGCTCACCTTACACTGCCTTCCTCCTCTTCTCTAGCCAAATTTAAAAAGAGCCCGTCGGAGCTGCTTTAGATGCTCATTCTAAAATAGAACTCACTGCAGCTTACTTAACTATTTCATTTTATTTTCTTTAATTGAGTAAATAACTGGCCAACACTAACAATATAAATAAGCCATTTAATAAACATTAAAAATATATGAAGGAAAATATAATAAAATCTTTTGTTTGGAATTAGTAATAATGATTATATTTTAAATTGTTTTAGAAATGTATAAGATTCGATTAATAGAAACTATATGCATTTAACCGATTTTCAGAACATTTTTCATTTCTTGGCAGCCATTTCGAGTCACATTTTGGCATTGACCTTGATACCCATTATTTCGAGTTAGTTATCATTTCCGTAGTTTTAATCTCTATGATCCCCATAGTTTTTATACAACATAGAATTATGAATTCAATCAAAGAATAGAATTCAGTAGAACTCGTCAACTCTCACAACCGTCATGAACGTCTTTCTCAAAAATCGTAGTCTGTCAGCACGTTTCAGTCGGTGGTTGTCTCCGTTAAAATAATATTTTTTAAAGTAATATCTATATGTATCTATATACACGTATAATGAATTGAGTAGGCTATCCCGTAGCTATAATTATTTCATGTAAGCATTATAATATTTTGATACTCTTTTTAATCTTTATGAATAAATATAATTAATTTATAATATTGTACAATATTTATTATGATAGTTGAAACTTAAAAACAAGCTATGCACTCTCTAGGTACAGCCGACTTAATTACTTTATAGCTCTATGTAGTTCAAAATGTTAAATCAATGTTCAAAAACCAGTGTTCCCAACTCAGATGTTTTCCCCTAAATTTAGGATGAAAAAAAAGTGAGTTCGGATTTTATATTTTTATATTGTTCAATCAAATAAAATCAAATATTTTTATTCAACATAAAAAGCATAACACTTATTTGAAGAAAGTCAGATAATACCAAGTAAGGAATATACATATAAAGCCTTATGGTCTGAATTATATCTATCAGCATTGATAAGTAATTATCTGGAAGATTCTGGAGACACTTATAGACATCGTATGTTAAAAGACGCTTTCATATTATTTCAGCAGCTTTATGTTATAATATATGCCTAATTGTTGTATTTTGTTTGAGATATTTCCAAATAGTTGAGCGGTTTCAAGGGGTTTTGACAGCAGTTTAAGGGTAAATATTTTTTCCGAGTTGGTATCATCATATCTGTCATGTTTACCTCCCGACGCAAAAACGTTGCTTGTGTGTACAATCCATGTCTATGTAGTTGTGCCTACCTGTTTTGCAAAAAAGCCTAATAAGTCCCTAAGTCCCTCTATTTTTTTAAGAAAGTCACTAAGTCCATCATAAAGTCCCTAAGTCCACGTTTTTTCCGCAACATTTTTCCGATTTTCTTCAACAAATTTTAAAAAGACATATTTATTTTAAGCCTATGGGAAAAAGACTTTAGGACCTACATTTGGATATCACAAATTTATTTCAAAGGCAAAAAAGGCGAAGTAAAACATATTAATGCACTTTTCTCAAAAGGGAAAAAACGGACTTAGGGATTTCTTGAACTGGACCATTGATTTGTTTTTCATTTTTATAAAGTGATTACGTAGGTACCCACTTTAATTCGTTTGTAAAAAAAATTACTTATATTATTTTAATTTTTGAATGTATATTATTTTAATTTAAGGATCAACTAATTTTGAAATACTGAACTTTTATATTATTTTAATTTTTGAATGTATATTATTTTAATCTAGAAGATTTTAATTTAAGGATCAACTAATTTTGAAATATTGAAGTTTTATCCCAATAAAGCCTATAATTGATTTTCAAAATTACTAAGCTTCTAGTTTTAATATGCCTCGTTTTATTTAATACATGATTTTAAAAGTCTTCTAGTGACTCGAAAATTAATCAAGGGACTCGGTCATCAGAGTGAAACTAGAGAATTACTCGAATGACTCAAGTGGTAAAATCCGGCTCGGGTCGCGTAACTAACATCCAATCAGAAACTAAGTTGTCAGAGTCCATAGCCAAAGATCGTCTTTCCTTGTCTACCTCAAGGTCTGATCTTTACCCAGGGCTGCCAATTATTTATTATTATTATTTATTAGGGCGGTTATTGTAAAATTTAAGAATACAAAAAAAAAATTAAATATTGAGTACTAAATTGTTTTTATTTGAAACCGAAATAAAACACTAAAGTATAACATTTTATTTTCAATTTTATTTTGTAGACAATGAATTTGAAAAACGATATTATATTAAACAGTAATAATACTATAACATAGGAGGAAATTATTGGTATAAATATTTATCACATAAATTCTTATTAATATAATTAAGTATCATATCACTGAGTATCTTGCGCTTTTCCTCGGCGAATATATGATCGCAAGCGCCGAAACTCAACTTCGCTAGCTGCACTTTATTGAGACCAAAAGTGTTTGCGCATATCCGATATTCGTTTGACAGCGATGTTTGAAAGATTCCTTTGTCGTCAGTCTGAAAAGATTATGCAAAATGAACGTCAATGAATGGTCGGGCAAGAAATTTGCGTGATTTTTCCACAATGAGGCGGTATGAAAAGATTTATGAGACTTAGCTGAATTCAAACTTAATACCGTGCAACTGCCACAGGGCAGTGAAAATGAGTGCAATATATTGGTTTATCAACTTTTCTTTTATATTATTGATATATTATTTAAAAAAAAAGTTTCACGTTTGTTTATTTTTGTATTATTCTGTATATAATAATGGTCTTGATATTTTACTTACACATAAAGTAATAGGTATGTTTGCATTGTAAAGTTCGGTAAAGTGATGTTCACTATAATCTGGCACTGATTTTGTACAAACATTACTCGTTATACAAACCTCTGAAAAATAATATATAAATCCTTAAATTATGTAAGTTTAGCGAATTAACCATTAGATTTATGAGATCAGTTGGATTTATAAATATATATGTAGTATATATATTCAAATCCGAAACCATTGTGGCATTGTGCAAAAAACAAAATCGAAAAATGAAGTCGAAAGTGGCCTGTCATTAACTTGTTAACGCCACAAGCAGGGACGTATGTGTATCAAAGAAACCATTCAGACACATGAAGCAACACAGTAAAATAGCAAGAGTCAAACCCACTTGATTGCTAACAAAAATTATGTTTGTCTAAAAAGCTGAATACTTATATAAAAACCATGAATCTAAAACTAACAGTTCTATGCGAACAAAGCTATGAAGCTATCTAATAATAATACAAAACCTTATACTTCTGTTAAAATACTAACCAACAGGTATCCGAGATTCGCACAACATTTTCCATATTTCATCATTGCCCCCATAATCTGGATGTATGCAAACTCCATGACCAATTCTCTCTGGTTTGAACTTTAGCATTTCTTTGACTTCTTGAGGATTACATATCTCACCGCAATGGAGTGTTATCTGAAAATTATGAATAATTTTGTTGTTATTTATTGTTTGTTTTATTTTTTAAATAATCAGTCATCAATTAGTAAACAAATGAAAATTTCCCAAAAATTAAAGGTCACCAAAATCAATACTCGTATATAGAGCTAAAACTGACCAATTATATTCTGAACATTATATTAATTTTAATAATTGAAATATTCTGACTTAAATTGTACAGCACTACAAAGTTATATTGGCTGTTTTAATTTCAAATAGTCAGAAATATTTAAATAGCTAGTGGGTAGTGAATATATAATACTTTTAGACCAGCTTCTCTCGCTCTCTTCAGATGCGGTACAAAGTCTTGGAATACACCAATCGCAGGATTCCCACTTAATTCCATTCCAACAATTATATCTGGATACTTTTTATGATATTCTATTGCCAAGTCTGTTATGAGTTCTGTCTCATATTGTGGACTTCCTCGGTTTATTGAAATAATAAGACATGACACCATTAGTGAATTGATGTTCCTGTAAAAAAGGTGAAATTATTAATCAACTACCTGTCTGAAATAAAAAAAAAAACTGTTGCTGGATTACCATGTCCATTTATTTTGAAGTGAAAAATTGAACATGCCAATAAATCAATCACCTTAGCAGTAAAAAGATAGTTACATTAGAATTTTATCATATTTAAATACTATAAGCAATGTTCTGTGAATAAACTTCAATATGTGAATAATAATATATATACTAATTAATAAGAAAAGAATTATTAATATTCTCAACAGTCACAGTGGGGAATCTCAACACAATAGACATTTTTATCAGACTGAATTATATTTAACAAGTCAATATAAAAATATCTGTGTGAAAAGCCCAGTAACCAAAAACCTGCTACATAATAAAATAAAACTAATTATTTTTAACATGTTCCCTGTCCACTGAACCACATATGGCTCAGTTCAATTAATTAACTATCATGTCTACTGTCCTAAATATACACTGCACACTCAAAGGCCCCACTAGGATAGTGATATCCTGTGTCGTGGGTCCTGAAGCACATACAAGGACAAGAACAAATACACCCATATCGGAAAATATGTCGCATGGTCAATGCAAACATATTATGCTCCAAGCATGAATTGAACCCTCAACCTGTGGCGTTTTAAGACAGGTTCTCTACCGCTGCACCACAACATCGTCTAACTGTCTAATGACTAGACTGTGAATCTGTTAATATATTTGCACTTATTAATTATCTGAATCACTTTAATACTACTACTTTTCTACTTGGTCATGAGTTGATTTTCATTTTGTAAAGGAAATAAAAACAATTTACCTTATAGTTTGTACAATTGTGTCAATATATTCAGTTCGGGTCATATGTGGTGTTTCACGTGGTGTACTCCGCAGTTCAATATAACAGCAACCATCATCCTCAAATTCCCGAAGAGTTAAAGCAGTTGCCATGGCTAGTGTTTCTTTAGTATTAGTGAGATTATGTGCTATTGCAAATAATGGAAAAACACTGAAATTTTAATTAATAATAAATATTACATTTGATATAAAACTAAATTCCAAAGAAAAAATTTTAGACTAGAAAAATTTCTTTCTACAATTTTTAAACTTTATTATTCCATATATAAAAACAACATTTATTAACGTCATCATAACTAATTTTCTTTATTATATTTCTACTTTTGAGGTATAAATATTCTTACTCTGGCAAGTTTTTTGAAACACCGGGCCTTATATGAAATTCATCCAAAAAAGCATTAAACTCATCTGTAACATATGAATCTGCAAGATACTGTTGTAACTGCATCATAGTAAAACGGCTTAATGATCCATTTAAATGTGCGTGTAATTCCTAGAAGAAACAAAAATGTTTTATTTACAAAAGTTACACAATAACAAAATATTTACATAAATCGTTAGCTTCACAATTACTCACGATCTTAGGCAATTCGAGACAAAATTTCTCTAAATTCATCATGATTTTAAACAATAATAATGTTGTCTAATTACAAATTTATATTTTTCAGCGATTTTTAAGTTATTTAAAAATTTTTATATACATTTTGACAAGTTCCATAATTTCTTTGAAAAATGAAATTTCAAACTATTGTCATTAATTAATTGTCAAAAAAAACTTGAAATCGCAATCGGATTATCGGACTGAAACCGTAAATCGATATTGCTTCGATTGTAGTTTTCTATTTTCACTACAAATAAGCTGCATAAGCATGCATGGGTACGACAATAACCTAAGGAGATCAGGATCGAACCACAACTCTCGCATTACAAGTCTGCGCTACTGCCGTTGTGTATTGGGGCTTTTTTATTCAAGGTACATTTCATTGGTGGCGCTAGTTTATCCTTAAGTTAAATTACATAGTATCCGCAATCCATATTTTTATCTATATCTATGGTAAATGATTTCCGTCTTTCAAAATCCAACAATTTTCAGAATTCAGCACAGAGTATAGAATTCAGATTATTTGAGATTTCATGGATTTTAGGTTTCAACTTTTATCCATTTCAATTTCAGTAAACTTTCATAGTGGACTTTAATAGTGTAGTTAATTTAAAGTGGTAAAAATTTTCATATTTATTTCTTTGTATTCTGATTTTTGATTAATCAAATCAACTTTTTGTATTAAAAATTAGCTAAACATTATTAAAGTCACTTCGTACTTAATTGTCGGCTAAAGAGAACAATATAGAAAATAGTCATAAACAGAAAAGACTTCTTTATTATTTATATGTATTAATTAATAATATTATTTTAAATTCATTAATAAAAATAAAAAATGATAAAAATAGGCATTTTATCATTTATGTTAATAGTTGTTGTCGATAGTGAATCAAATACACCTATAGTTGTAACAACATGGAATTTCGTGAATTCTACTATAACCGGTAATGTAATAGTAAAAAATATAATATATTACATGCACAGTGTAACATTGTTATTAATATTTTAGTTATTTATTTATAGCTTGGAATATTCTTAAACAAGGTGGTTTTTCTCTGGATGCAATAGAAAAGGGAACTTCTATTTGTGAAGAGCAACAATGTGATGGAACTGTTGGGTTCGGAGGTAGTCCTGATGAAGATGGTGAAACAACATTAGATGCACTTATAATGGATGGGTACAGTTGTTTATACTTATAATAATTTTTTTTATTAGAGTTGTTTTATTTTTACAAAATCTCCAAATAAGTCTCATCCAAGTTATTAATTTTAACACAATGGGATTTCTCTTTGTCATTTCTTTTATTACAGTTTATATCAGTTTTCTAGTATATCCTAACACAATAATAATTTCTTAATTTGCTTATTCCATACTCTTTCATCAGGTTATGCTGTTTTTGTAACGAATAATTTTTACATCTTAAGTTTTATTTTATCAAAATCTGATATTCACAATATGTTTTTCAACAAAGTATTTGTAAATTTTACATCACTAAATTTATTCATTTCAATAAATCACTATAATATTACTATTATATATACTATTAATAACAACAGCATAGGCTTAAGATAAAAAGTAATTTTTTGCATATTAAGAACAATGGAGCATAACAATTGATTTACATGTCAATTTATAGTAATTACTTGTAAGACTAATTAAAATTATTCTTCTTCTTCATCCTAGCATTATTCCCGGTATTTTTATGTACCCAGGGTCTGCTTATTACTCTTATCCGGATTTGACAGGTTACTAGTTTTTACACGGAGCGATTGCCATCTGACCTCAACCCTAAGGGCGAACCAGTAACTCATTGGATAAGAGCAATTTACTTATCAAGAGTTAACGATTATTATCAGATGTTATTGATAATAATTAAAATTATTCAGGGAAGCTAAATAAATATGTGGTTATAATTTCAGAAGGACAATGAATGTGGGTGCAGTTGGGGCATTACGTCGGATTAAGAGTGCAGCGTCAGTTGCCAGACATGTTTTAGAACACACAAAACATTCCATTCTCGTTGGAGAGTTAGCAAGTCAATTTGCACATCAAATGGGTTTTCATGATGAATCTCTTACTACTCCCGATTCTAAAAGGTTTTGGTTAAGATGGTATTACAGAAGTCACTGTCAACCTAATTTTTGGATGGTAATAAGCCTATAATAAAATTTTTAGACCTAGCCAAATGCCACTGTTTGTGACAATGTATCATAAGTATTTTGTAATATTGTTAAGTGTTTTATCTTATCACAGGATGTCACACCAGATCCAAGTAAATTCTGTGGGCCTTACAGTAAACTTGATAGTTTTGGTCATAAAGGTGTAAATTGGCTTCCAATGAAAATAAACCGTTTGAATCATGACACCATAGGTATGGTTGCTATAGACTCAAAAGGAGATATTGCAGCTGGTACATCAACAAATGGAGCAAAATTTAAAATACCTGGGTTAGTATACAAATACAGTATGAACATAATAACATCTATTATCTAAAATTATCAACCACTTGAGTCTTTATCTGTATGAAACGTGTAACAAGTATCATTAAGATATTTCTTGTCATAATGGTTGGCAAACTAGCGTACAGTCCGCCTGATGGTAACAGTAACGGATTTAGTGTTGCTGCTCTAGGCCCTGTCCGATGCACCAAACTTTTTTTTTTTGAAAGATTTTTTAGCAATGCTTTTTCGAGGCTTTACTAGCATTCCTATTGCCCCTCCAATAAACTCCCATAAAACCATGAGGAAACCAGTGAACTTTTTTCACTTATATCCTCTGAAATCGAGTGAGCGTCTTTTGAAATCAGCCCCTAGGACGCTGCCGCCCCTAGGCCGCGGCTTATACGGCCTATTGACAAATCCAGAAATGTGGATGGTAAGCAATCATCGCAAACTATGATCGCGCGCAATGCAACAGTATTGTTACTTAATGCTGATTTTTTGTGAGAAGGTAGTGCTTCCCCGGCCGAGCCTGCTCATTTGGGCTGGGAAGAGAATGGCTCTACTACTATTAATAAATAAAAAGAGATGAATCGAACATAGATTTTTCTGGAAATGTTTTTTTTTTATTGCATACAGTTTATTTATATAATATATTTATCGTAATTTATATGAGCTTTGTTAAATTTAACAACTTAAACCAATGAGTATGTTGTCAGGTGTTCTATGTTACCTATATTGGAGTTTTATTTTAAATTGCTTTTATTTTTGTCCAGGCGCATAGGAGACTCGCCAATACCTGGGGCAGGTGCCTATGCTGATAACTCAGTAGGTGGTGCTACGGCCACCGGTGATGGAGATATCATGCTCCGATTTTTACCAAGGTATTTAAATCTGTTTTATTATAGTATAAATTTTCTCTATCATATTTTAAGTTGAAGATTATGGATCGTTGCTATTTTGTAGTATGTTCAAGAAATTATACTAAAAAAAAGTCTATCTTCAACATCTCTTAGACCATTATGATTATCTATCTGATAACCAGATGAAACAATATTATATAATAAATAGTTTACAAATCAAAAGTGTTTATGGCTATCTTTCCATGTCTCCATAGTCCCATCGATCTCAATTCAAAAATGTATCTTATTCGATTCTGCCTTTTAAGTGTAAAAGCGTAACAAAAATACTCACTATCATATTTAAAATATTACTTAAGTATCAGTCTTCAAACTATTTAAACTATTAGTCTCCATCTTTGGTAAAATCTATTTAATAATATATTATTGTTTTGGCAGTTTTCTTGCTGTAGAAGAAATGCGTCGAGGGGCAACTCCTACAGAAGCAGCTCGGACAGCAATCAACAGAGTAGCAACACATTATCCAGACTTTATGGGAGCTGTAATTGCCCTAAATATGGATGGAGTATATGGTGCAGCATGCCACGGCTTAGGAGATGAACCATTCCCATTCGTAGTTCAAGATATCACTATGAATAAATACAAAATAGAAACTATAAATTGTTCATGGCCATTGCACTAGATGAAAAAAAAACTAAAATATTATTTAAATATTGTTCTAATTTTTAAGTTCCTGTACATTAAAAAAATATATGATAAAATGTAAATAATTATTATTTTGAAATAAAATCATCATATTGTGTAAGTGACTAACGGATCGTTTTTTGCTCCATTTAATACTTTCTAGGGTAATTTTTTCAAATAAAATACGCCAATCTAAAGTTCACACTCCTCCGTGCGAAGAGTATGTATAAAAAGGCGTACACTTTTTCAACTACTAAAACACGTAAATAAGGAAAAATAATTTTTCTATGTAAATATCAGTCAATGGATCAAAAAATTGAAATTTTAGCAAAAAATTATCGATTTATCTCCATAAACCGATAATCGATGTTTATTCTTCGATAATATTCGAGTATTGAAATTTGAATTTCATATATTATCGTAGTTACTCACAAACTTGCAACGTAACCGAATGTATATTATTTTTTTTATTGTTGAATTTATGAATGAGCACCAGCGAGTCTTTGACCTAGGGAAATTCAGCTTTTGTCTATATGGAAGGGTCCGTCCATTCCATGGGCGTAGCGAGGTAAGAGCAAGGGGTGCAGCTGATCTTTGTCCCTCCTGGACCTTGCTAAAAATTGATAAATACACGAATATTTCTTAGTTTTTAGCAAGGTATTTTAGGTATTTTTAATGATTTAACTATTTAAGAAAATAGTCAATTTGCCCTCCACTGGACCCTGTGACTAAGTGGCCAGTTACTGCAGATTTTACTCTACTCTCACCATATATATAGAGGATACACTAGATTTAGTGTATATGGCGTAAATGGCAGAAAGTTTTAAAATTTAAGGCTTGAGTAAAATAAACAAATATTATAAATTCAATTGTTAAATTTCTCATCCTGTTGTTATTCTTGCCTTCGCATATAATACACCGTTTAAATATTTTTTTGGTCAACTTCATAGGTTGCACTATCTATTGTATTCTATATCTATTATAATATACGATTATCTTCTACACCATCTTTTTCGAATTTCCGAATTCCCAAAATTTGCGAATTTCCACAAAAAAAGGAAAAAGAAAGAGTATTTATTTTTACCACAATAATATTTTTCCCAAAAAGTTGTAAAAAAATTTGTAAAATCCCAAAAATAAATAGTAAGAATGAAAAATTTTAATGATTCTCACAGCTCACCATAGACATGAAAGATGGAGATATCATACAGCTCACTCATTCATTTAGCAGAAATATTCGACGCGGCCGGCGATCGGCCATTTTGAATTAGACCGTCTCATCAAGCTCACGGTTCAACGTAAGTGTCTAACTTGTCTAAGTCTGCTTCTAATCAATCGTGGTTAGAGGTATTTTACTTTTAAATTAAAACAAAATAACTTATTTTTAATTTGGATTATATATTTATTTGTATTTTAAAATAAAAGAAAAACGTTGCAAGGTTTTATAGTATCAATAATTTTCTAGCTAACCTATAGTAACACGTGTTCTTATTTTAATGATGATACTTAATAACTATTTCATTCGTGGTATCCTCCATAGTGTATACACGGTGATGGCCTTAACGCGTCTGATTTCATTATGAAGATCTTTCTAACCTCACATTAAACTTTTGATTTTATTAACCTTTTATGCGATATATTTTACAGAATGGCGGACGCAGCTCCTGCCGGTGGACGTGGCGGTTTTCGCGGTGGCTTTGGATTTCGTGGAGGCGATAGAGGCCGTGGTGGTCCACGTGGACGCGGTCGTGGTCGCGGCCGTGGACGTGGACGCGGGAAGGAAGACCAGAAAGAATGGGTTCCAGTAACCAAGCTCGGTCGTCTAGTAAGAGAGGGAAAGATCGATAAACTAGAGAGCATTTACTTGTTCTCTCTGCCTATTAAAGAGTTCGAAATCATTGACTTCTTCCTTGGCGCCTCTTTGAACGATGAAGTACTCAAAATCATGCCAGTACAAAAGCAGACTCGGGCTGGTCAACGTACTCGCTTCAAGGCTTTCGTGGCTATCGGAGACAACAATGGACACATTGGTTTAGGAGTAAAGTGCAGCAAGGAAGTGGCAACTGCTATTAGAGGAGCCATTATCTTGGCCAAACTTTCTGTTTTGCCTGTCCGTAGAGGTTACTGGGGTAATAAGATCGGCAAACCTCACACCGTACCATGCAAGGTAACATTAATAATTATAGTATTCGTTTGTATAATACTTTGTATTAAATCTTAATGATGAGAATTAACAATCATTTCATTCGTGGTATCCTCTTGAGGCCTGTCCAGTGAAGCTTAGTTGCGTCTGAATAATCTAAATTTTCGATTCTTTTCTATTTATACTTTTTCCAATTTTAATGTAATTGTTTATATTTTTAGGTAACTGGCAAGTGCGGTTCTGTCACGGTGCGTCTCATCCCAGCTCCTCGTGGTACTGGAATTGTGTCTGCTCCAGTTCCTAAGAAACTGCTTCAAATGGCTGGAGTACAAGACTGCTATACTTCAGCTCGTGGCTCTACTGGAACTCTTGGCAACTTTGCCAAGGCTACATACGCAGCTATTGCTAAGACGTACGCCTACCTTACACCTGACTTGTGGAGGGATATCCCATTGACCAAATCTCCGTACTCTGAATTCAAAGTCTAAACAAAATACTGAATAAAATATCTTTGATATCTTAAATTTGTTATTTTATTTTTAGTTATTGTCAAACATTTTTATTGTTTCTAATGACCTTCCTGCAAAAGTTTTAAATTTAGTCCAAAAAATATATTGAAACCATTCAAGTTTTATTTATCAACATGTAAGCTGGACATCAATGAAGTATATTTTTCAATTTTAAATAAAACATGATTGCACATAATGGTTATGATTAATAATTATTTTTCTTGACTAGTGACTTGTTCTAAAGTATATTAAAAAATTTGAACCTTTCCGAACAGTTTAGGATGAGGTTTTTTGTTTGTCTTAATTTTAATAAACAAAATCCATATAATCTGAATGTTTTATGTATTAGTCTTTTAGAGTAAATGAAGATTCTTAAGGCTGAATAATAATATCTGATACTTTGCCTGGTCATTGACTATTTGCAATTCTTAAAGAAATCTAAAAGTAATAATAATCTGAATCTTAACTAGTGTACACTGTACAGGTATTTTTCTTTCCACAAGCACTTTCTCAGTTCAGTAGTTTTCCGTGGTAAAAGTGCAAAATTTTAACTGTTTTCTACAATATTTATATCTAAACTTGCACATGTGCCAATTGGATACAAAAACCCAATTTAAAAACCAGTATGTATGCAAGCTTTATATCACAATTTTTTAATTATTGCTTTCATAGGTGTTTTTTGTATCAAGTGGAAGGATGGTTTTAGTAGCTATAACTCATCAATGGTGCAAATATTTATTTAAAACAGTAATTAAATAAATTTCAATTTGTTATTACAATCATTTTAGTGTATAGTCAGTCATATTAAAATAATCTATGATATAGACACAGTAGATAAATCTCCTGTGTAAACTTTCAGGCGAAATTGGATATAAAAATTAAAAATGAAATATTTATATATTTGATGCATTTTCTAAACATTATTCTAAGACAATCGAGTTTCTTATACATTTATATAGAATTGTTTTTTGTACATATTATAAGCAAGCAATCATTTTAATAAAACTAAAATATGCTTAAATAAATTACCAAAAAATAAAACTAAATTTAGATTTTAACAAAATCTTTTACTTCTTTTTCAAATAAATCTATTGTGTGATCGCATACTTTTTGCAGGTCTTTAAGGCCTCGTTTTAATACTTCTAGGGCAGGTGTTTCATATGTTTGTATTCTGAAATGCATTTTAGATTCTGCTGGATGAGGGACCGTGTAACCACAAAATTGAACATCTTCACTGAAATAGAAAATATTATTAAATAAATTCCATTATACTTACATGATGATTTTATTACATTTTTTACCATTATTTTTGTTAATTTTATTCAAGAATTTTCAACAACATTCTTCAACGATTTAATGTGTTTATTAAAAATATTATGGCTTAATAGAGTTGATTCTTTTCAAACTACTCTTAATCTACACGTAACTACAAAAACGTTGTTTAATTTCATTGGAAATTCAAACATTTATTAGGTAATAATTTACTCACTATCTGTTTATTATACATTTTAATGCATTTCCTAAGGTGTGACTTTCATTTTGGAATACGTAAGTGCGACAGGTCAATCCGGAGTCTTCATCGCCTGGTAGCTGAAACGTTTTAATAAAACAGAGGTATAAAATAAACTTGTGCAGGGTTGAATAGCTTTATCTAAAAGATTTTCTATCACAGCAGCTAACGTACCTCAGATATTTTCATGGTTGGTAATTCTTATTTTTATACTTTAATATAATAGTTAGGTTTCATCAAGTTAATACAATCCTTTGCAAATAATATACAATAAACTATAAAGTTTTATACTACAAAACTAATGGCACATGGTTTTGATGTTTGTTATGATTTCAAACGTCAAGGTCAACTGTCAAGTGTCAAACGCATATTTACCGAAATATCGACTATAGACTGACTATCGATATCGATATGGTGTGTAATTTATAATTATAAGCTATCGACTTTCAAGCACTGATCTCTACGATATGAAGTGCTGATCTAATCTATTTAAATAAAATATAATATTATAAATAAAACAGATTAGGTACATCAAAAGTTTATAAATTAAAAACAATTTACATCTAATATAACTAGGGCATCTTCTTTCTCCAAATATTTCTAATCTAGGTATTTATCTATTTTTAATCTTAAAATAACCATACAAGTGACCATACACGTAACCATATCAATAAATGTATGGTGGGTTTGGAAGAAATGGGTTTGGAAAATTAACCAATGGAATTCAAGGTTTTTGTAAAATATGCATAGGACGGTATTATTAAGTTCCCAGCTAGTCATTCGGCGGCACTTAAATATTAAACACTGACACATGTCACCAATCATTTTACGGCATATAGACCAGCACTCCATTTTTTTTTTTAAATAACGCCGGAGGGCAAATGACTCTACTCCACCTGATGGTAAGTGGAAGTAGAGTCCACACGCGAAGGTGGCTAATACGGTTTCAGAAGGCGAACTGTACTAGCCATCCTTGCCCTGCCTACCCGCAAGGTGCCTCTTCACGCCTCGTTTGAAGGACCCCAGGTTGTAAGAATGAGGGAACACGTGTGCCGGTAAAGAATTCCATTTTTGACGTGTAACAAAGAAAAGAGTTGGCAAACTTCTTTGTTCGCGATGGAATTGATGCCACAGTTAGTCGATGACATCGGAGACCGGCACGCGTAGTTCCTGAATGGAAGGGGAGGAGGGATAATAAGTTGTAGAGGTTCGAGGGTGTTAGAGACCTCCACATCACCAATAATTTGGACGGCGCGTCGCTGCAACCGATCCAGGGCATCAAGCAAGTACTTAGCGGAGCCATCCCAGAGGTGCGAGCAATATTCAACGCAAGACCGTACCTGCGTTTTATACAGCAGGCACATGTGATGTGGCGTGAAGAAACGCCGCACCTTGTTCAGTACTCCGAGTTTACGTGAAGCAGTTTTAATAACTGCTTCAATGTGATCCCTGGGATTTAGGTCACAGCGAAGCTCCATCCCAAGCATGGTGATACTGCTTCGTATCAACAACGAAGTGCCAGAGAGCGAAGGATGAGGGGAGAATGGTGACTTTTTGGTAGTGAACGCGCAAGCCTGAGTCTTCTTGGCATTGAAAACAATCAAATATATCCATATCATAGAGCTCAGTGTAAGTGATCCAGTTTCAGATTCAGACTGATGACTGATGCAGTGCTGCCAGAACAGATTTTCGAAACTCATGTGAAAAATAATGGAAAAATTTCTATTATTTTACTTACAAATTATTTATGAGATTTTAAGTTCAAATATTCAGCTTGGAATGTTTCTCTCCTTGACAGCTCAATCACAGCGGCTCGTGCAGCACTATTCACTCGGTTTATAATATGTTATTTAATGTTTCTTATTTTTAAATTAAAAACATCGCAACTATGATGAAAAGATTTCTTTGAGAAGTAAGTGAATACAGGGAAATAAGATGGTTACTAAATATTATTTTACTCTTCATTTTGAGAAATGATTTAGATTTGTATAAGTAATCTCATGTAACTTCCCTAGTATCCATAGTATCCGTAGTTTGTGCCAAAGTTCCGTGGATCTAGCAAGCTGGTTGCTGTCAACAAGTAGTGCCATATCCGATGCTCAACTGTAAGGTTCATCAAAGTAGGGCTGCCAGTAAATAATAAAATAATTATTTAACCATTAAAATAACAAAAATATTTTGGACGACATTGTGGCGCAGTGGCAGCGAACCTGCCTTAAACGCCACAGGTCGCGGGTTCGATTCCCGCTCGGAGCATAATATGTTTGTATTGACTATGCAAGCATATTTTCCGGTCTGGGTGTATTTGTCCTTGTCATTGTGTATGTTTCCGGACCCCGAAACAGGATATCACTATCCTAATGGGGGCCGTTGAGTGTGTAGCGTTTATTTATTATTTATTTATTAAATAAGCCTCAGCAGCTCAACGGTACAAGATTGCGACGCCGATCCTTGGTCAATTTTCGCGGCATTTCTCAGGGCTTGCTGACCTACTGATATACAGAATTGACGTTATTAGGTTTTACGTAGGGCGTTATCCGCAACCCATATATATGGGTTAATCAAAAAATTATAGAATTAAAGTAAATTGCCTATTATTGTCAAGTAGGATGTGATTACATATATGCTTTATATGGTCACGGTGGAGAGATGAAAATCTGAAAACACCACGACCGAAGCTGATGATACAAATATATTTTGTTCCGCGTGGCAATCCTTAAGAGATGTTGCCACCATGTAGCAAATTATTTTTTGTATTTAACACGATATTTGCGCTTTATATATTTTTTACGTGACTTCATAAAATTTCCAAGATTTTGGTCTGTAAGAATTATTTGATTAAAAATAATTCTTATCAAATAATTGTTAAAGACCAAAAGCTTTTAATATCATTAACATTGAACTATAAATTATCTATTTAACTAATTAAATCAGCCCTTGGTCCCGGAGCTTTCAATTTAGTTCATGCCAACTAAATTGTTTCATAAATCCTTTCTCTAATTTATCTACTCAACAGAGTGCTTTAGATTTATCGTTTCGAAATAATTGTATCTTGTCTATATTTCTCTAGAGTCTAGAGGAAACGCTGTCTCTCGAGCGTGAACTTGTTTCTATAAATTGTAGATATTTGCCAAGCCTCGAGATATTTGCTATGTTGACTCGACGCGATTCGGTCGAAATTTAACGACATTTCTATGATATAAAAAGATTAAATATAATTAAGTGTTCAAATATGTATCATATATAGAAACGACATATAATATATCTTTGTTAGATCTATCTTTATCATGAGCCCTAGGCTGAGCGAGTAAATTTGTAGCAACATCTACACGCATAACGCGATAGAAAGACAAGATTGTCACAATCCTAAATCGCGCTATCAAAGTTTTCTACGCTAGTTAAGTATATGCAACATATGAACGTAACTAAATTCATTAGTTAACTTTGACGCCTCATGCGTCTTAATTAGGTATGCAAGTTGAATCCAAAAAATTGTTGTCAAAAGCCGTCTTAATGTCAGAGCAGCCGTTTTAATTTCATTCATTCGAGGCAGCCAGGTTCTGCAACCTTATTTGAATAAATAATTTAATTTCTGACTAACTTCTCTACCATATTATCCGCAGTTAACTTTAAGTCATGACTTAAATGTATGAGCTTCGTTCCAGTTTCCTTAAACCTAATAATCTAAAATTTGCCCAAGTTGTACTTAATGTATTCTTCAATCCGCTTTTAAATAAGTTATTTATAGTATTAAAGGTCTATATTTTTACTGTGCTAAGTAAAATATCGCCACAAAAGGCACTTTGGAGGAAAATATTCTGTAGAAAATATTCCTTTTTTTGTTCTTTTTAGTTTCAAGTCAGTGTTTTTTTTCTGAATTATTTATTATTTTTCAGTAGTCCTGGTGGCTATTTGTGGTCATCATTAGCAGTTCCATTTCATCAAACGGTGCTTTTTCAGAGCATAGACAAAAGTACTTTAAAAAAATATCCAAATCGCAATAATGTTCCTGTAAATAGTGTTCCTGTAAAATTTGAAGAGTTCCGTTGATTTGAGTTGATTGGATCCTATTATCAGACCCAAACCAGATTACAATGCCACTCGGGAGTATATCTTTTCAAACAAAAAAAGGATTGTCCTAATCAGTCGAGCCGTCTTCGTTATCAGGTAACAAACATAAGAAAGAAAATACGCTCGAATTGATAACCTTCTTTTGGAAAGGTTGAAAATTAAGCTTAGTACGTGTATAAAGTATCTTGTTGTGTTGAAGTTATAAACGAGCTCAAGGGCGTCTGCATTATCACCCCTCAGCGAGAAACGTGACTTGGTAAACAGTCCCTGTTTATGAATACAGCAGGTGGTTTTGCCAGAATACTTGCGTATCTAGTGTTTGTAGTAAACAAAAGAACCATCTGTACATTTTAGATTTTTATAATAAAATAATTTATGGGACGTGAATTTTTTTTATAAATTTCTATCTTTTCTTTTGAGCACGCATCATTACTAAAAAGTCAGAAAACGATAAAAAATATTACCGACTAACCAGCCTTTTGTTTCATTAAAATCTGTCGTGATGGTCAACACACTCGTAAACATATTCGCTCATACTCTAAAGTAGATTTTCTCTACACATAGTATTCGGAGCGCTGCCTCCATCTCCGATGACGTTCTTAGCCGTGATTCGGCTTCGCAGGAGGCACCCTAAGGACGGAATCAAAGGGCTGCCCCTTTTTCATCGAGCTTGCGAGTACAGAGGTACTCGCCCCCGCTCGGTGACGCTATCAAGACCAGTAGGGCCAACAGATAACAATACACATTCCGAAAAAAAAAACTCTACATATATTTCCTAAAACAAAACTTTTATTCAATTGCTTAATCGTCCGGAATGTTTTTAAATCATATTATCTTTATAAATATTATAATCCAAGCAAAGCGTACTCAAAGAGTAAAGTACGAACTTTTTGAACGGAATGTTTGGAAACTTTTAGAAAGTCTGAACAAAATTTGCTTCAGCTTGAAAAATAACACTTTGACTTTATACTAGCTGTGCCAACGGCTCCGCTCGTATGGTCTAAAGAATTATGATTTAGTTCTATTAAGGAACAAATTGTATATAACGTTGGCTTCCTATTTAATAAAATAAAAATAAAATTGCGCAAAACTCTATTTCTTTTTCTAAAATAAAAGTACCCTAACTTATGTCTTATATCAAGTATTAGCCAATTCGGAGATTACCTAGAACAAACAGAGAAACAAAAGTTTTTAAAATTCGATTTTTTACTATAATGTACTTTCGACCACATTTGTAATTGGTTCATAGACCATAAATTATTAGCCGCTCACAAAAAATCGGCGTATAGTAACAGACTACTGTTGCATGTCGTGCGATGACTGAGAGTACCGGAGGTCCAATCTACCACCTCCCTGTACCCTTCCTTTTCTACCTTTGCATACCTTCCCTCCTAACCCTTGGGTTGGCAACGCGCATGTGATACTGCTAGTATCTCACGCGTTCATAGGTTGCGTTGACTACTCACCATCCGGCGGGCCGTATGCTTCATAGCCAACCTTCATGAAATAAAAAAAAATGTGTGGTATAAGTTTTCAGGGTCTTTTTTTTAAATTTCGTTTATAAAATTTACACTTATAACATCTGGGTTTCATTTTGTTACTTAATTTTCTTTTCAAAAGCGTCGAAACGTATTGAGAGAAGATAAAAGCTACGTCAAACATGAAAAGTATAAAATAAAAATATAAAGATAAGATATAGATCGAAAAAGGTAAAGTACCAGAGATCAAAGAAATGTGAGCGAAACACTTCTTCGAGCACACGAAAAAATTGCCCTCATTACAGCGAACGATCTATTTAATGGCGTTGATACTTCTGCATTGAGTTTACGGTCGCTCCCTACCGCCCTTGATTGTACCTCATAAAACAATTTTTCTAAGACTGTGAAGTCTGATTTTACTAGGCAACACTTTCATAATATTTCTTCTTCGTCCTAGCATTATTCCTAGCGGTATTTTTATTTATCCAGGGTCCGCTTATTACTCTTATTCGGATTTGACAGGATTTTATGTGATAACTACCGGGACCGACAGCTTAACGTGCTCTCCGAGGCACGGTGGGGAGACCCACACGCACAAACACCCAGAAGGGAACAGAAATTTTAACAACGACACAACGGTGTCACTTTCATAATATTTATTATGCTATAAATCCATTGCACAATTTCCTGGTTAACCCAGCATTATTATTATATTATTAGGTATAATTACTATTATTATTATATAGGATTTTTGTACTTGTTATGTTATATGATCTACGTTGATCGAAATAAACAAATTATTATTATTATTATTATATATCATCAAAAGCATTAGCAATCTCTTGTAAAATTTTTGTTTAAAATTTAAACAATGGTGTACTTTTAAATCTTACTTTTACTAATTACAATTCAAGCCTCAAAAGCTCAACGGTTAAAGGGCCGACTTCGTTCTGTTAACGTGATAATTCTGGGTTCGATTCTGACCCCTTTAGCCTATTGTAGTACCCACTCCTAGCGCAGGCTACCAGCTTATTTGAAAAACCATTGTTAATTAACTTAAAATTAATTAAATTTCTTAAAATTACTATCATAGTTCATACCTTTCTCTTTTATAAAACGTTGCGCTTTGCCTGGCTTCAGACTTTTTCAGATGTGAAATTCCCCATATTGAATTTTCACTTAGCCATAATATAGTCTGCCATTTATCCGAAGAGCTTATCTGCTTTTAGCTCTTTTTACTTGCAGTTTAGCGACACCCCTGTATGAATATTGTAATTGAAATATTGTTGAAAAATGATATAATTGGAATGAAATTGTAGGGTCAATTGCTACACTTTTTATCTATCATAAACTAGCTTTTCACGAAATATGTTATGGAAAATAAATCTAAAAAGCTTAGAGTCAACTTGCATGGCATTGCATTCTTGCCTTTAAGCTATTTTCGTTATACATCGCAATACGGATGCCTGAAAGCCGATTTACAATTTAGGCGGTTTAATATTTTTCCGGGGCCGGAAATACTAACTGAAACAAATATATGTTTGCTCAATATCATCTGTTCCAAGGCAAGCTATTTATTATCTCTGTAGAATCAATAAATTAGAATAGCACTTATTATAAAATTATACCGGAGAATCCGCTAAATCTGCGTGATTGCTGACAGATACGAGACAAGTCAGTAGCAACCCGCTCTACTTTATATTATTACAACCTCTTCGTCTGGATTGTAACATGATAAATAAATGGAATAAACTCCCACATATAGTACTATAACTTACTTGAATATAATTTAATTATATTAATATTACAATGTATCTAACATACTTGCAAACGCACTATATTATAAGGTCAAAAAACTCCACGTCAAAACCTTTTTATGTCAGAAGCCAGCAAAATTTGGCGCCAATGTCCTTGGGTTCAACCAACTTACATTCTAGCTCCCAATATTAATTAGTAGTGTTCATTTGATGTTCATGGACTAATATAATTTTATTTACTAAGTATACTATAAATTGAAAATAAATTTTGATTAATTTATGATTTATGTTAGCGTAACGAAATGGGAATTCAATCGTATAAGTCAAAGGTACAAAAAACAATTTTGAACGCTATGATTGCGTTTAATTAGCCCTTATATTTTAAAGAGTTTTATTTTATGACACTAAATTGATCAGAACCTCACAAATATTCACACGTATGGGAATAACACGGATCTTTAGCTGATATCGACAATGTTTAAAGAGTAAGTGATTTCTGGTTGAAAAAGGCAACAGCAATAAAAGGCAAAAGCAAGAAAATGCTATACGGACGCAAATAAGCAATACCATGTCAACCCACACGAATGTCATTTCGAGAAAAGCGCGTTTGGAAGTTTTGAACAACTTGCTTTATATGATTTTTTTTTATATATTGCTCAAGTTTTTGGCAAATTTATGTAAGTTATTTTACTTATTTTCACATAAACTACGCGTACAAACTGCATATTTCGTATATAATATAACCCAAAACGTTTAAAATAATACATAAATGGTATGATCAAAAAATGGCTTTTTTAGAAGTTTTAAAGCTTAAAACCCTACAAATATTAAAGAAAAATGTTCTTCAGCCATTTACCAACACTTCTGCATATATAACTCAGTTTTTTCAATTTTGTGGGTTGACATAGCATTGCTTATTTGCGTCCATATAACATAATATAGTTTTAAATTTCATGTTCTATTGTAATAAAGTTACTGGAGGGTTTTCTTTCCCAGCATAAAGGGTCCGGCTCGAACGAGGAAGTACGACCCTATCACATAACATCAGCTTCAAGTAACAGTATCAGTAGTATTACAGTATAGGTACTTTTGCATTTCGTGCAGTGAGTGAGAGTGCCGGAGGCCCAATCTCCCACCCTTTCTGTACTCTTACTTTTTCCCTTCTCAATTTTTTTCCTTTTTCACTCCTATCAATTGGGTTAGCAAGCAACGCACATGTGATATTTCTAGTATCGCAAGGCGGACGGTATGCTTGTTTGCGAGCCGTCATGAAATAAAAACAGGTAGCCATTTCACAAACATGCTTTGTGCAGGAAATATTTGCATGGAAATTAAATTGAAATCTATTGAACAGAGAGAGTTTTTACAAAGAATAATACATACATTTCTCTACCACGATGCGATTTTTAGCATCAGTCAGATAATTTGTCACTTCAGTTTTATATATTATGTAATAGTATCCAGACCAAAGCTAGGGCACGCTAGTATTATTATGTAATTGTGACTGAAACATGTATGTTATGTAATATATATATATATTTTTTAAATATTTATTTATATTTTTTGGAGTTATTTCCAGACCCCGATACAGGATATCACTATCCTAATGGGGACCGTTGAGTGTGCAGCGTTTATTACGTTTATTATTTATTTTTTATTAATCACTTTTAAATAGTTGATAACTATGTGGCGTGCTGGTAGCGAGCCTGCCTTAAGTCTCGACGGTTTGCGGGTTCGATTCCCGCTCAGAGTAGATATTTGTTTTGATGTTATAAATATCTGAATCGGTCTGGGCGTTTGTCCTTGTGAGTCTCCCGTACCTCGGAGAGCACGTTAAGTTGTCGGTCCGGGTTGTTGTCATAACATCGTTATTATTATAATCGTAATCTTTTTGTAAGTAATTTGGTCTTACCTTATTAGTTACTGGTTCGCCCTTAGGGTTGCGGAGGTCAGATGGCAATCGTTCTGTTTAAAAACTTGTAACCTGTCAAATTCGGGTAAGCAGACCTTGCGTAAAATACCGGTACTAATGCCACGAAGAATATGAAGAATCACTTTCAAATAATAAAATTAATATAATTCTTAATATTATTGGCACGATTGTCTTCGATGTCTCTACTAAAAGTAGTTTAGTTTTTATGCTATCGATAATGTAAGATCTCCTTCAGAATCCATTAGGAACATGACACTGTTTGCCAAAAAGCCGAATCGCAGACGGAAATACTCTCCCGCCACATTTAGTTTACAAAACGATTTAATCGCATAAAATGTTCCTCCATTGAATTCTCATAAAATTCTTTTATATGTTGGCTCATGGCGAAGTATCGAGTGACCGCAGCTATAGAACCTATTGAATACGTTCGATTAGAAAGACAATATTTAAAAAGCTGTCATTCTAACGAAGCGTTACATTGATGGTTACTTCAATATTTTACCATGCAGAAAATCATTATCACATAAAGACGAATCGTTGAAATCCGATGTAGTAATTACGGGGCTGTGCAATTTATTGTGTTATCTAGTAAAGTGATTAAATGCATTGTTGATTATAATAAGTTGTTCATAATGTTAATCTACGTAAAGGTTTAGCTTAGTTTGATTCAAAATAAATACTGTGAACGGAAAAGCGTGCTGTTTTAGGCATAGACTTATGATATATTAGCGTTGACTGACTTCGTTTCGTTCCGAAGAAGCACCGGCGAGACTTCGACATTTAGTTTGTACGGATGGGACTTTCCATATATAAAAAGTGTAAAGTTTTAGGTATGAAACTATACAAACGTATAATATCTAAGTAAAGTAGCAATTGAACTGTGAAACCCTCACCTATGGTATCAAAACTTCGGACCTAATTAGGTCTATATTTGCAGTAAAAGGCATTTTAAATACAATAACAACACACTAAGAAATAAAAAGTGTATATTTAATTAGATACTAGTCATATGGTTTTTATAAAAAAGCGTACAGCAACATATTAAAGAAGAGAAAGTTAATTTAACTAGTGCTAACAGAGCCACTTTATTATAACGAGAGCTTAAACAGAGCTTGTTGGATTTAACAAAATTATTTCTACCGCTGAGAAAATCTTGGTACTCAAATTACCTGTAGCAAGTACGGTCAGCCCCTAGAAGCGGTGTAAACGAAAATGTTAATAAAACTTCAGTTTTAATAACGAAGCTGGAAGACTTATAATTTTTTTTTATACCACGATGGTGGCAAATAAGCGTACGGCCCGCCTGCTGGTAAGCGGTCAACTTAGCCTATGGACGCCTGCAACCCCAGAGGTATCGCATGCGTGTTGCCGACCCCTTAAAAACTTTTTCAACCTTCGCTTGAAGAATCCCATTCTGTAGCGTGTTGGGAAAACCTCAGGAGGTACCTCTTTTTTAATTTTTTTATTTTCACTCAATTAATTCATACCACCACTTCTTTAGATTTAATAACCAACAGCGTTATTTTGTTTAGTAAAATAAGTGTAATAACTGTTTGAGAACATCTATCTTATACGGAAGAAAAAAGCGAAATTAACCGAAACTAAAAAATATTTTGATTGATTTGGTCGGTGTCTGAAGAAAAAAATTTGTAGAAAATATTTATTTTATGCTTTTTATTTTTGGATTCAGTATTTTTTTATCCTGATTGGTTACTTCAAAGTGGGAACATACAAAAACCTCCTCATTTGATGTCGGTTCAAAAATAAAAATTACATTATTTTTAAACTAACAATAAAAAGTATATTTATATAAGCGCCAAACATTTGTCCAGGAAAATATACGTAAAAAATATAAATTAAGTGTACATTCTTATTTGCTAAGAAATTACAATCACATCACATTATATCACATCACTTCACATCATATCACATCACATCACATCATATCATATCACTGAAATCCATCAAAATTGGCATCTATATCACAGAACAGTGGCAAGCATTATTAAATCAAATGTTTAACATTTAAGATACATGACACCATAAATAGTCACCCTCAGCAAGATCGTTTGGGGAATACACAAGAGGGTTTCATAGTCATAAAGTAAGAGTATAATGGGGGCTACCATGAACTTTTACTATACAATTATATTGCGACGCAATTAAGTTCAAGATGTGTTCAGGTGGTAAATGCGTGACGTAAAGTTCTAAAATAAATTGAACGTAATTGTCTGTAACTTCCTTCTTCTTCTTTCTAGCATTATTCCCGGTAATTACCCTGGGTATGCTTATACTCTAATCCTGATTTGTCACGATAATAGTTCTTACACAGAACGATTGCCATCTGACCTCCGCAATCTTAAGGGTGAATCAATAACTCATTGGATAAGAGCAAATTACCTATAATGAGTTAAAGATTATTTATGGTCAGATGTTATGATAACAGCCGAGACCGACAGCTTAACGTGCTCTGCGAGGCACGGTAGAGAGACTTGCAAGAACAAGCGCTCAGACCGAAACAGATATTTATAACATACATCTGGTCTGAGCGGGAATCAAACCTGCGACCATCGTGGATCAAAGCATGTCCACTATCAGGCGTGCCACAACGGTCGTCCTTCTGTAACTTCCTATTAACTTAATATATAGATTAATAATAATAATGGATCGTTATATCATGGTACGAACTACGAAATTGCGATTCAGCTCTGTTTAGGTAGTTGAATCGCAATAAGAGTTCATGGTAGACCCCAAGGTCGTAAAACTTAACAATTTACATATATACACGGTAATGAAACGTAGGCGAGCTGTTATGTCGACCTGCCGCTGTATATTTTAACCTCGCTCAGATAGTTGGGATTCTATCTCGCTATTTGATGATACGCTAACTTGAGGTTTTGCACATCTTATGCGTAGGTACTTTATTAATAAAAATAAATTAAATTTAAGGAAAAAAAATTCTTGTCTACGATAATTCGTTTCTCAAATTCCCTTTCTGTGTTAATATAAGAAACGTTCCATAAATTTTTCGGTTGAGTTAATAATGAATACATGAAGACGTCAACATTTTAGCGTGAAGGGAATTTACATAATGCGAGGGAATTGTCGTTGCGGAACTGAACCACTCTCGTAATTTATAAGGAAGAAAATGTACGAGTTCAAACACGTACGAAAATTCGAAAAAAATTGAGACCCGCCATTGTTATTTTACTTTTACAGGTGCTGCGTGAATTTGAGTCGTTTGATCCCTTTTTCTTCTTCGTTGTCTTCTAAGAAAACAGTATTATTTATGTTTTCAACATCAAATGAAAAGGCATTTTATAAAAGTGGAAGCTTTTTACTAAGAAACTGTAAACTTTTTACTTTTACCGGCGTTAGAACGTGACGACCCCATCGCCCGCTGTTGGGATAATCACTGTCACAGCAGAGATTATTCCACCAGTTCAATCAGTCACAATGGTAGGTCTTTTGTTGCAAGAGGACGGCTAGATAGGTACCACCTCAATGTCAAATATTCTACCGCCAAATAGTAGTGATTAGGCATAGAAATGACTGGGCAAAAGAGATTCAAGAACTCTCGAGGTTGGCAACGCCTGAGTGGCACCTAGTAATGGTTTTGCGCGCGTTCATAGGCTACGGCAGCCGCTTACCATCAGGTGGGCCGTATGCGTGCTTGTCAACTTGTAACATAAAAAAAATAGAGAGTCCGCCAACATTGGGTACTATATAAAATATTCTGTCTGTTAAACGGTTACAGACAGGATGAACTTATCCGTGATTGTTTCTGATATTTGTCCAGACAATGAGCCATCCTATAGCGTAGCGCTACGCTGCGTACGACTTTAGCTACACATCTAGAAAATACATAATTTTTAAAGACAGTTGTGCACGCAATTTGCCGTTTTTTTGTTTATATAGCTGATGTTACAAGGAGTAACTTAGGGTACTTTTATTTTATAAAAAGACTTAGGCTTCCGTGCAATAAAGAAAAATTAATACGCCACGCGAGCGGACCCGCGGGTAAAGCTATTACACAATACGAAAAAAGGTGGGTAGCAGCGATCAGACAAACTTATTTTCATTACTTTCTGAAGTAGTCTTGAGGAAATAGCTTAGTTAAATGAAACAGTTTACACTAATTAACGTCTATTGTTTTTTACCATCTTTTTATATTTTTATTGTGTTTGAAATAAAAAGTAAAAAAAATATACTTCTTGTCGCATGGCGAAGTCTCTTGTGACTGCAGCTATAGAACCTATTTAATACGTTGGATTGGAACGACAACATTTGAAAACCTGTCATTCTAACGAAGCGTCGCATTGATGGTAGCGCGATGGTTACTTTAATATTCATCAGGAAGAAAATCATCGTCGTATCACATAAAAGACGAATCGTTGAAATCCGACGCAGTAGCTAAATTGCTGTGCAATTTATTGTGTATATAGTATATAGATTAAAAGCATTGTTGATTGCAATAAGTTGTTCATAAAGTTAACCCACTTGGATGAAATTTATAAAGGCTCAATCCTTTGCTTAGGTTATTTCAAAATGAATACTGATAAAACCGCAGGCGTGATTGTATACTGGATAAACAAATATGAATTCGAATCTTAAGAAAATTCTGAAAATGCTGTAAAAATTGTAAGTAAAGGCTTTTTACTGCTTTTTTATGAGTATGAAAAATGTTAGGTTCTTTACTACATCTTTTTATTGGTATCGCACTCGGGAAAAGTACCTTTTGTAGAGTATAAAAGAACTGTAACATAATATACCACTTTGCCGTTTCAATATGCACACTAAAAGTTCTATATTATGGAGAGTCTCCATACACTTTTTTCTTATGTATTTCTTGACCTTCAATCTGTGTTTATATATATAAAAGGAGAAGACCTGACTGACTTATAAGCGCCAAGCCTAAACCATTAGAGCTAGAAAGCTGTTTTACAGGTGTTGTTTTTAATACCTAAATGCGCACTAATAAAGGATTTTTCAAAATTTAACGTTTTCAACCCTTAATTAAATTCTTAAGCGAAAAAGGGTTTGAAAGTTTGTATCAAAATCCGTCATTTTAAAAACTAGAAACAAGAAACTGTGTTTTTAAGTTAAAAATTGGATATAATGAAGCATGTATTTTACAGTTTTCTAAATTTCCACCCCTAAGGGCTTCCTAGTTTGTATTAAAATCTTTATTCACGCGGGCGAAGTCGCTGGCAGAAGCTAGTTTTATAATATTTGTACAGTGTACTTATTATACATTTGTAAAGTAAGTCTGTGACGTTTCAAGGAATTAAAACTAGTTTAATTGTCCTTATCTGCCGATTCAGATTTCTGAATGGATTTATCGCATATTTTCCATTTCCATTAATAAGGCAAAACCAATTAACCAATAAGAAGGAACGAACAGATATTGAATCACACTATTTTCATCCGGAAGCACACAAGCACATATCTGTCCACACCGAAAGACACGCCCGTATGGTCCATACAAACCACTGAAGATCGGTGCTTAAGGCAGAACATTATTATATTACATGTAGGACAGTGTTGTTTGAAAGAAAGCAACAATTTATTTAATTTTAACAATTATATAAATCCAGATTAATTCAAGTTAAAATTGCAAATGAAAATTTTGCATAATATTCAAGCTTAAATATAACCTTTTTATATTGAAAGTAGTTCTAAAGGAGTTATGAAAAGTTTTCGCTAAAAGGTGAAGCTGAAAAAAACGCATTAGCAAAACTCCTAAGAGCTTTTCACAAAGATGTCGTACTGTGCAAATTATGCACATTTTTTAAAAAGTCTAAAATTTTTCTAAGAAAATTTTACTTATATTATTTATACAAATGGTATAAGAAAATGCTTTTTAGCTGTCAGAAAAACTTTTAAGAACTGAACGGCTATCTCGTAATGGCAAAAGATTAATTTATGGTAATTTTATAAGATTGTAATAACAGTAAGGTCTTGTCGAGCCAACAATATTAGAATTAATATTGTTGTATTTATAACAAGAATTTACTGTATCTTATATTATTTTTGATATATAGAGCTACTTATCTAATTAACTTTAAGTATTTTGTATTTATTCTTTATTTTGCAATATAGTTAAATTAATTAACACACTATTTCCAAACTTAAATATCTGAGGAGTGGTGCTAGTGCTGAAATACAAGTTGTTACATCATTCGTTGTAGTACAGTCACCTTTTTTGTAATGTTTTGTAATGTTTTTGTTCAGTAAAAGTTTTTATTACTATAATGATTTCAAACACCAATACTTATGTATAGCTACTTACGTTGCTTGCCTTGCAATTTCATTATCAGCATGAACGGTTCGATTATTTTTACATCTAGAGCGCTTTCAAACTAGCGTTTTACAGGAGCAAGCTCGTTTCTTGAAATGCGTATAGCCGAGTAAAACGTCGGATCGCCCTTAGCCACGTGCACAATTCGTACGAGAGTGGACGGGCGTATAAGCTCGTATAGTCACGTAAGTTCTCTACTGACTCTTGACGCTCTACTGATACTCGCCACCACCACTTTAAGCGTATCACCAACCGAAATCAGCTCTTGTACATGCGTTCAGCTTTCTAAAGCACGCTTGTAAGCTCATATACCGACACTTTTTCACCTTTATGGTAATAAAAATATCGATTTTCATTTGCTCACCAAGAGATAATAATACAGAATATGATTATTTGAATTTAAAATTTCTTATCCGTATTGAACACATTTATAGCAATTTATGAATACAAATGATTTTATCTGTTCAAAAGGTGCATAAAATGTTCACGCTAATAAGGGCGTACGGTGTTCTCATTAATACGACGGCGGGATATTACCCTGACTTCTCTCGCATATTAAAATTGTTATGATCAGAGGAACGACCGCAAAGTCGTTTTAATTAAAGCTCTTATTGACGCCAGACGCCTTCAACGTGAACACACCTAAAACGCACAGAGTTTTCAATATATGCGAATATAATATTTAAATAACAATTATTCCATTAGAAACATTATAAAACAAAATAAAAATTAAAAAAAAAAGCATTTTTTTTGTTTCATGTTGCAATCAGCTTATTATTAGAAGATGATAATACAACGATTAGTCTTTGAAGCTTTACTTTAAACAAATATTTCTTATGCTATTAGATGTATAAATTAGTACGATAGTGTTAGGACACTATCTTACTTTTTACACTTTACTTACACTCCTGATCTTATCTCAGTAAAATTTAAATTTAACGGCAGTAGAGCCATGGTGCTACTAACTCACCAAAACTAACTTTATTTTATTCTTTGCTTTAAACAAACTCATTATTTTACTACTAAAATATAAAAGCCAGTCGGAAGATTTGCTTAAGTAGATTTATTTATAAAATGCATACTTTTTCTTAGATTTACTTATGTCAACATAAATTTACATAATAATTATATTCTCCGTTTATATAGACAACCTCCCAACAAGCTTTCGTTTTGCGTTTTTAGTCATGCGTTCATTAATTCCTATGACCACTTTCCGACTCCATCATCAGAGAAGCTCCAAGGTACCATATTATTGCATTGTCGTATAAGTTACAAAGGTGTGCAAAATTTCGAATCAACTGAGCACCGGAAAGTTCATCAATATGGGCTTGCAAGATTTGATCTTAACGTACATATGTATACAAATATTGCAAGTTAAAAATAAAAGCCTTTGATAACTACCTACAGGGACATAATTCGGTGGAACACAACATGGTAAACGAAGGTTAATAGCCGAGAAGTAAGAACGTAAAGTTGTTAAATTCACACATAAACACGGTTAATGGAGAGCGGTTTATTAAGTCGACCTGCCGCTGTGTTTCACCTCGCTCGGATAGTTGGGATTTCATCCCGCAACGTGATGACGTCTATCTACCTTTACGCTTACGTCTTCATTTATATAATCTCGGTTTTTAATAACTCGAAGTTTAAAATAATCATATATTGAATTAGTATTTCATAACGAATTGTGTACTTCCTGTACATCCCACACTTCTGAAAGAATTAATGAGTTACATTAGTAAGAAAATGAAAGTATGTATCTTTTAAATTTACAACCAAAGTTTTGTTTATTATCATTTTAAGCAAATAGTTTTATCCATATCCAACGGTCCGGCTGTTGCGTTGTGGCGTGTTGGTAGAGTGCCCGCCTTAAGTCAAGACTTATTTGGAATTATTCGTCGCAGTTTTACGGTGGCTGTCCTCGAGAGGCTGACGAACTGTCACTTAACGCATTTTTCACCAACGTGTGGTAACCGAGGCAGGTATTTAAGCCCTACCGCCGGTTCAGTACCACCACTAGGATTTCTTCTATAACTTGTTTCCTCTCGTTCCTTAACCACTACCATATAAGAAATTTAAGACACAAATTAGGCACCTGAAAACTCAGCGGCCTTGCTTAAGAATTATTGTATACATATACAGTGTATTTTATTGTTCTGTGGCTATTACTTACTTATTTTAATATAATTTTTTTTAAAAATAAATATATATATTTCTCGGAACACGATGAAAACATTCTATTATATAAAAGATAATTTAAAAAATATAATACATGTAGACTGATAGCATCTATGTGTATTGATAAAGTACTGAGCCAACCAATTCTCTGTGAGACCTTTTATGAAGGTCTTCAAAAACAAATTGCCTCTTCAATATCGCTCATGTAATCCCCGTCACATCCACTCGTCTTATGGAAACGATGATTACATAGATTCAATTTACACAACAAAAATATAAATTGATCCATGAAGCGTTATTTTCGAATATTTTTATAAATTTTTCATCAAAAGAAAATCTTCTACTCCTTTTATATGTAAGAAAAAATATTTTTCATGAATAGAGAGGAGTGTATCATCGAGGAGGACTGGTCAATTTTTTTCCCGCTAGCATTCTTTTCACCATTTCCCGTGGACATGATTTGTACAATTATAATTACCAATGCATGAGAGCGCCGGAACCTCAATCTCCAATCCAGAGGGGATTCCTTTCTTCCTTTTTTTCCGTGACCTCCTATTACTTGAGTTGGCAGCATGTGATACTTCAAGTATCGCAAGCGATTATAGGTTGCAGTCAGCGGTGACTGCTTACCATTAGGCGGATCGTATACTTGTATGCCAACCGTCATGACGTTATAAACACAGATTTGGGTTTGATTTGAGACAAATTGATAAAAAATATTTATTATGCTTGTTCTTCTGCTTATCAAGTGGTTAGTGGACAACCTAGTGTCAGAGTTGTTCAGGTCGCCCGTATAGGCCTCTGACTTGACTTATCGATTATTATCAAATTGATAACACCGAGACCGACTTTTTACGTGCCCTCCGAAGCACGCAAACGCTCACTTGAACTATGCGATCACCTATCTATTGACTGACCGCGACTAAAGTTGCTTAACCCACCGATTGTTTACCGATCAGTGAACGCACACGGCGATGAGCATCTTTTACGCTTGTAAAAATATACATCTGCTTATATTATTTCAATTAATGTCAAACCCGACATTCAGACACTCATTAAATGGTAGGAGAAGTGGGTTTATATTTTCTTAAATATACGAGTACTGTTTACCAAGTCACGTTTACTGACGAGGCGTGATAATATTGCCCTGTGCTCGTTTATAGCCTTAATATAACACGATATTGTCTACACTTGCTTGCACCACAAATAATAATTTCCTGTACTTTTTTACTTTTTCTTCCTTTACTTTACTGACTTTAAGAAACTCTCTTCTTGCTGGCATTATTACTTTTATTTACCTAATTAGACCATTTATAATTCTCAAATAACACCTCCATGGCGGCATAATAAATAATTACCAGTCAAGTGCGTTCTGGACCACGCACAGTTGAATCTAAAGGGTTCCGCAGCATGGTTATATAATAATATATATAATAATAACTTTATTTCGACCAACAATGGATCACATGTTGTTAGTAATACAAGTATCTTACGCCTATTTGTTAGTAATTTCTAAAACTTATTTAACCTAAGACAGGATTAATTTGTCAGCACGTTAATCCGATAGCAGTGGTTCACATACAAACAACTTCTATTAACAAATGCTCTCAGGACTCCACTTGAGCTGGAAAGAATCCTGCGCAACAACGATGTGCACCGCTTTCGCATAATGGTATAAAAACAGTCCACATACGCCTCGGCAAACATCTCCGATGCACTACAGAAACGAGGCATACCCATTAGCATCCTGAAAGCATTGTTATATTGTACACGCAGGGCGTTGTACTGTTTCCGCGTATAGTCTGCCCACAGGCTGCTAGGGTAAAATGTGGTGCAGTAAGCTCTGAAAAGCGTTATTTTGACTGGCATTGAGCAACGAGCAAGCCTGCAAACCATATTTGCCCTAACAGACAAAGTCCTGCGTTCTCTCTCAATATCTGCATTGTCTTTCAAGTCATAGAATACTATATGGCCAAGGTATTGAAAGCATTTAACTCGGTTTATTGGAACCCCGTGTAACATGATAGCAGGTACAATAGATGGAATCGATTTTCCCCTGGCCTGAAAGCTGTAAGAAACTGATAACTGATAACTGTAAGAAAAGCGAATGCACCATGCATTATATATTATATTATGTTATAGACTAAGCCATGACGTTTGAAATAGTTCTCACAAAGACTTACCAAAACTTAAAAATCCTGTTGATCTCTTCAGGCGTGCCAGTGAGTTATAATTTCTGCTATAAGATATCGTAATTAACCAGGTCAAATGCCTCGGATAAATCGAGAAAACAGGCGTAAATGGGTGATGGTAAGGTTGTGAAGAATCTTAACGGTTTTAAAAATAATAACGAGTTAAAACCGACCGCAAAAATAAGTTGGTAATTTCATAGTAATTATTAAAAGTAATATGAAAAACAAAGTTATGGGAAAAGCTTATATATCTCTTAAATTTATAGACCTATCTTCTTCAAACTAAATGTGGATGAAAGTTCATGTGGTATTCTACAAGCTCAAATTTTTCCAGAATTTTAAATCCCATAGTTCAAAAGTTAGAGGGGGGACACGATTTTTACGACTTTAGGAGCTAATATCTCAACAACTACTGGCTTAATGAAAAAGTCAAAATCAAACCTCCTTATCATTTTAAAAGAACTATCCAAAGATATCTCACACGTTGCCATACGTTGAAATTTTTTTCAATCGTCAGTTACATTTATGGACTGCTACCCTTAATTCATATATATATTAAGATTTTATTACAAAATTCTTGTGCGGTTCATGGAATACACCTAATTAGTAAATTTCGTATAGATAGAGTCAATGGTCTCCGAGTAAAATGACTGTGACATACGGACGGACAGACGGACAGACGGACATGACGAAACTATAAGGGTTCCGTTTTAGCCATTTGGCTACGGAACCCTAAAAATGTGTTGAGTTACCAAATTTTATTCCAGTAAGTACAATGTTAAAATTAAAAGTTTTATACATTACTCATTAATATGTGAATATGATGTTATGTTACAGCTAAAGTTAAGTTAGTTAAATGTTAACTTGGGTAAGATAATAGGAAAATTAATCAAGATTTAATTATTTATTCAAAAGCCTATCTCATTTTCTTGAACGACGGTAATCAAAACGATAGCTTAAATATTCTATGAGGCCGCTTTTAGTGCTGTTTATTTAATTTACTCGTAACCAAAATCGACAACATAATTCATTTGAATATTAATGAATATTCAAAATGAAAAAAAAAAAAGTGAAAATGTTCACTTTTATTTTATTTTTTGTTATCGGGGAGGAAATCTCCTCACAGATACCTGGCCTCCTGGGGAGGAGAACCGGGTTATGTGGGGTTCCATGACTGGTGGTCAATCATGGAGACCCACTAAACCTCCTCGTTTGCCGACCTCAGTGAAAGAGAGAGGCGCCGGGATCTCTTAGAGAACTCAAAACCGGTGTATCTCGAGCACTGTGCTGGTAAAGCTCGGTCCCAGGGGGCGAGATGGAATCATTTTCTCTAATGAGACATAATATATATGTCTACACAATATCAACACTTTATTTATTATGTTATGAATCCTTTTCAGAAATCGATATAATTATTTTATGAAATGTTACTTTTAAATTTTACTTGTGATGGTACACATAATTATAAAATCACGAGCATATGTAATAAAAATTATGCAAATGTTATTATTATTGATAATTGAGGTGGGGTGAAGTATGAAATGAAATGAAGGCTATTCCTAGGTTTACCGTGGCACTTCTTTCCTAACACGCGTCTCCCGACAGATTCAAATTCGTCACCTTAATACCATTTTTTGGACAAAACCAAGTTTGCGTACTCGCTTTTCTAAAACTTATTGGGTATCAACTAATGAAAAACTTCTAAAAAAAGATATCATTGTAGGTACTCCCTTAGGCGATGTTTAAATCTATATTTATTTTTATCGTTTGCTATAAATATATTTCAAAGATATAGGAACGTGCGACCATATCTTTGAGTGGACTTGGGTCAAGCTGATTCAATTTATTCAATACTAGAGGGATAATCCTTTCCATATATTATCAGTCGGGGAAATCGCGACGAGGGTCAAAACTATGTACCCGTCACAGAACAGTAATGAAATTCTTTTAAAAAATACAAAAGTTAAGTATAAGTATTTCCGAGAAAAGGTTATCGTCATATCTTCTTGAAGTTAATTCTTGGAGCCAATGTTTTAATCTTCTTCTTCCTTTTGTCCCGGTCTTGAACTTGTCTTAAGCTAAGTTGGCAAACACCTGATGGTAAGCGGTAATTGTAGTCAATAAGCACTTGTAACACCATCTATTTTTAGGTGTCACTCACGCGTTGCCAACATCAAAATATTGGTTCTTAAATCTCCTTTTCCAAGTAATTTCAATAGCTACTGTTTCTTTCAAACCGATTAACAGCAATGCAGAACACACTAGTGCTTGGCGGAGGAACCTTCTTATTTAATTGTTAAGTCTACGGTTTTTTATTCCTACGTCTAGTAAATATGGACGCAAATAAGCAATACCATGACAACCCACAAAATTGAAATAACTGAGTTACAGAAGTGTTGGTAAATGGCTGGAGAACATTTTTCTTTAATATTTGTAGGGCTTTAAGCTTCAAAACTTCTAAAAAAGCCATTTTTTAATCATGCAATTTATGTATAATGTTAAACGTTTTATTTTTAGTGAAAATAAGTAAAATAACTTACACAAATATGAAATTGCCAAAAACTTGACCAATACATTAAAAAAATCATATAAAGCAAGTTGTTCAAAATTGTCAAACGCGTTTTTCTCGAACTGACATTCGTGTGGGTTGACATGATATTGCTTATTTGCTTCCATATATGGCTTAAGTGAATCTTGTTTTTCTATTAAAATTCAAAAAGCATTCTGCTGCCGTAGTCAGATATTAAAGACGCAAAAATATTAATCTTTTTAATATTTACGTAACTTATTACGCCTGTCCAACTTGTGATTGTTGAAAACAAACAGTAAATCAATTAAATTGAATTGATTTATTACCCTCTGTTATTTGAACTAGCACTCGGATAAATCATCGAGCGATGTTTTTTGTTACTCGGCAGAAGTTTGTATTACAACGTTGGTTTGAAATTAATTAAATTTGTATTTGCATTAACCGTAGATCCATAGGAGCTGCTTATTATAACATCTTTAATATGTAGCTTTTATTCTATGCGGAACATGGCCGCATAGCGATAATTATCTAAAAACATATGGCTTTTAATGCTGCCTCGCCATCTGGCAACGCATGCATGGAATAAAATAAATTGAGTGTTCTAGTTAAATTAAAAACAATAAATGTAATAATTATAAACATAATTAAGCAATCTTAGGCTAACTGCCAGTGAACGTCACGTTAAAATCCATTTCAGAGATTAGCCATAACAAACAGACAGACAGACAAAAATTTTAAAACTGGTTTTTTTATGCCAGTACCCTATATATTTTCATATGCATTCAGTGAAAACCTGTTAATTTGAAACCATAAACAGACACTTCAATTTTATTTATTTGTATAGATTGACGAAGATAATATCGTTTAAACACAAAAAATAATCGCTCAAATTATTAACCCAAATAATCACTCATCCGATTTCGGTTCATTAATAAGAAACAGTTTTAGTACATTGCTTGTTTACATTATTCTTCCTAGAATTTTCCCGGTATTTATTTATACCCAGGGTCTGCTTATTATTCTTATTAGATTTAACCGGTTACGAGTTCTTATACAGAGCGATTGTCATCTCACCTCCGCAACCCTAACTCATTGGATAACCAATAACTCATGAGATATGAGCAAGTTGCCTATCAATACGATTTGTTAACGATTATTATCAGATGTTAGGTGACAACAACCGGGACCGACGGATGTGTAAGATCAATACAAATATCAGGCCGAGTGGGAATCGAACCCGAAACCGTTGCTAAAAGGCTAAAGGCGGAATTGCTATCATTACGCCACAACGGTGTCATTGGGTCATCAGGTTGCCCGTTTGTACTGTTCTTATATAGTTATGTATAAGTTATATCAGAATTGATTTTATGTATATAGAGATACCTGAAACTGAATGAGATTTGCGATGCTCCCTCCAAGGAATTGACTCATTTAAGTCTTGAAATGTTTCGACATAAAGTTTGTATACAATTCTCTGAGGACAAGGGAAGCCGAAATCGTAAATAACGAAGAACCTTCTGTCACTATCGGGAATGAATTAAAATAAATCGAATTTTCGGTTTTATATACAAAATATGGTAAAAAAATATTTTAGTTTATTTTAAATCGATTTCTGTCACATATGAATGTATTTTTTGTTGTCTCTAAATGAAATTATCAAAATTAAAGCTTAGCCGCCTAAGCAATTACTAATGGACTATTTTAACTTGATGAGTTTCGTTCTTTATGTCTAGAAAGTTCGATCTGATATCGTGATCAGATGATTATATATATATTGAAATTATAACGACATCATTCGATTCCAAAAAAATGAATTATAAAAATCAGTTCGTAAATAACGACAATTTCTCGTAACATATTAAAGAAATCGTCGACAAAACCTTTTTCTTATTAAAGTTGGCTAAAAATATAACTTAAAGATGTAAAACATTAACGGTCTTATTGATAAATGTAGTATTCAGAACCTAATATACAATATAAACAACGATTACTCTTTTATAAGATAGGCTACTTACAGCTTCACGACGAGGGTAGGAGGTAGTTAAAGAATTTTATGAGTTAGTGTATTATAGAGCTCAACTTCTGTTAGATTTAACAAATTTATTGAGATCTGGTAAAAGTCTCATTTTAAACAACAACAGTAAGCGCGGTCAGCGATGAGATTTCGAAAAGCTTATTTAATTTAGTTTTATATAGCGAAACATACACAGCGAGGATGAAGTTTTTGAATTAACTCTAACAAAAAATGCTCAACTTTCACCTAATTTTAAGGTAAATAATATAAGCCCGTAGAGGACTTTTGTGTAATCTAGTTCGGAACAAGTTTTGCCGAGATATAAAATGTATTTTATATTATTTTCAGAGGACAATTTTGGCGTATTGTTCAAAGCATCAAAATTTTTGAAAATGAATGGAGGTTGAATTTTGATGTAACTTTTGTAAAATAAACATTATAAATCCATATTTATTTTTTGACAATAATCAAAAAGGATTTTATATAAAAAATAAATATATTTCAAGAAATATAACTTTTGTGTTGTGAGTGTTATATGTCATTAAGATGACGATGGATTAATTACTTCATCGAAAATAAGACTTGCATCTGCTTGCGACTTTGTTCGTGGTGATCTTAGAATTGGCTCTAGAGAGAAATTAATCACTTGTAAGTAAATAATGTTGCATATGATACATCTATACCGAATTTCAATTGGATACGTCCTGTAGTATGATTTTTGTAATCCCATAGGAACTGAACATTTAAAAAAAAATGTATTATAATTTGTATTGAGCTGTCTGTTCAGTAAATTGTATCCTAATTCGTTAAGCCATTTGTGCATGATTCAGTAGCAAACATCCAAATATAGAAACTTTCTAGAATAATGTAGACTTATTTCCAATATATATAGAAAATAGAATTTTGTGAATAAATGAAACTAAATATTTGAAACATATTTTTGTAACTGCCAGTCACTGAAAGGATGTAACTTTTTAAATAAAAAGAATGTAAAAACTGTAGGGTTAAGTTTCAAACAAAAAATAAAAGTGTCTTGTCTTGATGTCACTTTAGTGTACACAGAAGAACTTAGACAGGTAGAATGAACAAGCTAGAATGAATGAGTCACAGTTTTAGTTGAAAAGTTTCTCACGACGGATGTTGTTTTTATATAAATTCTTTTCACTGAGATTTTTAAAGGGAAAGCGAAGGGATTACTTTTTACAGCCACAATTTTATTATTCACATTGTCACTTTTAAACAATGAATGCATTCTATCATTCATTGTTTACAAGTCAGTCAAACTCAGCTCACACTTTTAGGGTTTCCCATCCAAAGGTTGCAAACTGACACCTATTACTAAGCCTTCACTATCCGCCCGTTTATCAGTCTGTCAGCGATCTCGCGAACCGTATGATATTTTTTCTACCCTAGTACGGAACCCTTTATTTGCGAGTCCGACACGTACTTTGCAACAAACAAGCTACGACGTCCATATTACAAGTCGAATTTCTTCGCATGCCTTAAGAAACAATAGAGCTTATTTCACTCAGCGGGAATTCCGCTGCGGAATTCTGCTGTCAATTGAGGTAGGAATGTCTGACATAGCAGCGATACCACATTGTGACACAGAACATTATTGCTTTTTTCATATGTTCTTATCTTATCTAATATTCATTTGGCGGCGAAAGTCTTGAAAAGTTTGACGTATATACCATTTAACACATCTCAAATAAAAAATGTTTTAAAAGTATTGGTATATTGTTGAGGTTCTAGTTAGTGTCTTATCTAATTGTTGGAATTTAGTATTAATTTTTTTTTATGTAAGAAGCGGAGAACGGGCTGGAAGCTCACCTGATGTTAAGCGATCACCGCCGCCCATGAACATCTGCAACAACAGAGGGAATGCAAGCGCGTTGCCGACATTTAAGGAAAGAATAGGCTCTTCTCTTGAAGGTTCGCAGGTTGTATCGGTTCGGAAAGTCCGCCGGCGGAAATTGGTTGCACAAAGTGATTGTGCAAGAAAGAAAATGGCTTCTAAATCCCACTGTTGCTGATTTCCAGATATTGAGGTAGAAAGCGGGGAATTTCGAGTTTTGTCGCAATGTCCGATGGTGAAATTCCACCGGCGTTATCAATCAAAACAATTCCTCAGAACATTTCCCGTTATAGATGCGATAGAAGATGCAGAGTGATCCAACATCTCTGTGCAGTGCCAAAGGATGAAATCGATCGGAAAGGGCTCGATCGTCGACATTTCGAGCCGCTCTACGTTGCATTCAGTCAGTTGTAAGTAGCTGGTACTGGGGAGCTCACGCCTAGAAATGACAGCAGTACTCCACGTGTGGAAGAAATTGTGCCTTGTACAACTGTACTAAAATAATATCTTCTAAAAAGAATTGCTTTTCAAAAGAATGTATAGGACGTATCCATTTGAAATTTGGTACGTGTTTGTCGTTATTGGTTGTGTCTTAAGGAAAGAAAACTTTATAATATACATTTAACAAACATAACAACAGCATTTACGTCAGCGAATAAATAATTTCTAAGGTTGCACGTTTGAAAGTTAATGGAAAAACTTTATAAACGTGCCTCGTTAACGACTGCCTCGAACAGACAATTAAGAGATTTTTAACGACTTTTTTCAAATGCGCTCTATATTTTATTATTACTTTATTTTATTTTAAAGTTATTTTATCGTGCAAATAATTTTAATCTTCTGGTTTTCGTTGGAAAATGATACAACCACAACACAAAATCCCGCTCGAATATTTTAATTTTAATAGTTATGTACATTTATTATTTAGTAACTGCATAAAGTCGGCTTCGCAGGAGGCACCCTAAGGACGGAATCAAATTTGAGCCCCCGTGAGGGCTGCCCCTTTATCACGGCTGAGTCTCTGTACTCGGCCCTCCCGCCCGGTGACGCGCAATACACATTCCGAAAAAAAACTGCATAAATGTACTTATGGCATTCTTAGGTATGCTTCTATTCCTCTTATAAACACTATGTATATAGCTATAATATGGTGTCCAAACTTATTCATTCTAATCTCTTATACTTAAAGTCTTATAGCAAAAATAGTGATGTACATTCAGTTAATACTAGAAATAAAAATAATCTTTTTAATCCTAGCTTTCCTCTGCGTAAAGTCAGTAACTCTTTTATAGGCTAAGTATTCACATCTTTGAAAAAATTCCAGACTGCCTATTATAACTACCAATAAACAAGTTTCAAATCTACATAAAAAACTACTTATAAATAAAGCATACTCGTTAGAGGAATGTTATTCTGGTCAAAATACTTGGGACTACTTGGGAGTTTTTTTTTGGTTCTTTTTGATAGAAGCAGCCTTCAAAACCGTCAGTAGCATTTGACGATTCAAAAGTACTTTTTAAGAGTCTACTTGAATAACAAAAAAATTGTCTGAAGTCTTCATAGTAACGGACCCTGAGTCTCATACACTTATCGATAACCTTTCACTGGCGCTTGAACTAACTTTAATTGGATCTTGACTTCGAAACATGCGCCGTGACCTCTCAACTTATGTAACAAACTTGGACAAACTAATTTAGTATTAAAAACTTACTTGATGTAACTTTAATATTACTTCCACCTCCTAAATAGTAATGAAGAAAAATCAAGTAGTGGTATACCATGTTTCATAACCTCCTCCAATTCCTGCTGAAATATTTCTTTTTTGACAAAAATAGTAAAAATTTTTTTTTTTTTTTATCAATGCTTAATATTTGTAATTGGGTAGATACTGTAGCATATGATAATAGCTTGTAATTAACAACCAGACCTATGACTGATGAATTTGGTCTTGTTTTGGTCTTTGATGTAAGACGTAGGAGGGTGGGTGGAAAATTGGATATCTCTAATAAATACTAAACATATACTTGGCCTCCAAATGATTATCCACTGAATATATTATATTCCAAAAGAAAAATTCTCCTTCAAAGATATCTTTAGAATACGTAGTTAAAAGTTTTATCTCGATTTGCATCTATATGAATTACAATTTTTGATTAGAATTTACAAAGCTGGAATAATTTATTGATTTATTTTAATTATGACGATTTTGCGGCTGTTTTTTATTTCAACGTAAGGTTGTTTTAAATATTATATAAGGAGGTTCCGTTGGCACCCTTTGGGTACGGAACCCTAATAAAATTATCTATAATTAAGGTCATCCACACATTGGAAGTCTCTTAAATCGTATAATTGACAAAGATAGACCGAATACAAAAATTAGCAATTTAGATCTCAATAGGCGTAAAGGCAGGCGTAACAAGCACTTCACTCGGGTACTTTTGATAGTAAAACTGCGTCACAGTCAATACATCAACCTTTTGCTTCATTTATTCTATTTCTTTCTTCTTTGATTTATTTAGACAAATTACTGGGTTTACTAAGTATTAAGAATAAAACATTAGTATTTGTTTTATTATTTATTAAAAGTAAAACACCACCTATCCATTTCGAATTCAATCTACTACATAATAAGAAGATTGACAAGACTTGGAGCACTGTCTCTATCCTAGATAACGTTCGTTGTCGTGGTTCGGCCAGGGGATTTGAACTTGTAGTCACAATTCTATAGCGATGTAATTCAATTCAGGAAGTAAAATTATTGAGATTTTATATGACCATGACGTATAAATATATATGTCATGTACGATTTTAAAAATATATATGTGGTGGTATTGTGATGCATCTCAGTTTAGGTTGTCATTTAAATCGCAATAAGAGTTCATGGTAGGTCCCCGTGTGCACGGATGGAATCACCTTTAGACTTACTATAGGGCTGCCCCTCTCAAAAAATACTTGGCACAAACTCTCAAAATAAATTTTGATCTGAATAGCTTTCCACGTTTTTGTACAAATTATAAAAGTGCACGTGCATGAAAATTTACATTTGTATATATTATGAATATCATTTTAGAATAAAACTGCCTGATGAAAATAATAATTAAATAACTATAGGCTCACTGCGGTACAAGATTACATTTTATATTACGAACCATTACTAAAACATAACAAAAAAAAAAAAAAAAAACTTTAATCAACCAACAACAGGACACCGTCGGGTGAGTCTATCGTATAGAATGTGCTCGGAGCGCTGCCCCCATCTCCGATGACGTCCGCCGCCGTGGTTCGGCTTCGCAGGAGGCACCCTAAGGACGGAATCAATTTGAGCCCCCGTGAGGGCTGCCCTTTATCACGGCCGAGTCTCCGTACTCGGCCCCCTGCCCGGTGACGCTGTCAAGGCCAGTAGGGCCAACAGCAATACAAATTCCGAAAAAATAACATTTTCATATTAAAATATGAAAACATATAAAGACAAGTTATATAATAAAATCTAAACGTTAATCGAATTAACGGATTCATCTGGATTTTATACGCCTGATTGGATAAAAAAGTACGTAGTTCTGATTAATGTATTCGCCTTAATCTATACTCATATTTTCCCAATCATCTTAACGACCTAATTGCTTTTCTCGTAATGTAATTACAACCTATTCTATTATAAAAGATGTTATATGGAATATGGACGCAATACCATAACGTATGTGTATCTTTGTAATAGAACACAGTTGTACTAATTGGCTGATTTTAACATGAAAGTAGCCTCTTAGCCGTAGTATTAGAAAGACACAGAATATCGTCGTATGCTTAATATTTAATTGCGATTGCTCATAGCGTAGGAAACTCAATACTACTTCTGATCATTGCTTTTACTAGTCCTTCACTATCTTCTAAATATTTATCATAGACGATGGTGTTAGTAGACATTAATTTTTATACAAAATAATTACTGCGAGAAAGCAAATAATATGAAAATAGAAATCTCGCCGTTTTCGGCTCCGTTCGAGAATGGGATACCTATTGTATTACAATGGATAGAAATAATCGATCTTGAAAAAAACAATCAAGCATGATAAAATGATTATAAAATACCTGAAATAAAATAAGATCCAGAGATATAGAATATATTGAGCTACACAGCCAGGAGGATATTGTCTAAATTCCCAATTTTTTTCCATGATTTTTCTATAACATAATACTTTACTAATAATACATAAACGTTAGTATTCTGTTTTATGTATTAACAATTAAGGATGGGTGGACGAAAAAGTGAAGGACCGAGTACGAAGAATTACTACTTAATTACGTACGTATTCACCGAGCTGGTGTATATTTTTTTCATAAACAAACATAAGCAAACAGAAACATAATAATGGGTCTTCTAATTAAGCCCCTACTTCTTTTGTTACAAGAAATTGTATCATTTGTGAGTTCCAAATAAAGTTACTCATCGCTAAGGCTTACAAGCAATAAGGGTAAAATTGCTTTCCCACTTTGTCGTAGCACTTAATTTATCGTTGGACAACTATTGTTTTTATCTATTTTTATTTTAAAATCTCTTGACCTCCATCGAGCGCGAAGGCATAGATGAGGTCTACGGTGGAGCGAGCTTACTCATAACAATTCAGGTTGTATATGTTCGGGAATACAGACCCCGAAAGAGCATTACACTCGAGATGGCGGGATGAGATTATAGAGCTCCTCAGCACACTTCCCGAAGTAGAGTCTTTAAAAAACTATTTATTTGTTCCCATCATATCATTGTGTCGTGTTCCCATTGCCTAGATGATTTGTGGTCACAGCAAAAAAGTCGTAAATGAAAATCAATCGTGCCGCCTATATGTAAATGCCTCCATTTAAATATACTAGCCACGACGCTTTAAACTACACGAGATAATCGTGTCGTCACAACAAAGTGAGAAAGACCACATTAATGTCGTATGTGAGTCATAGAGTTTTAGTATCTTTTGGGAGACAAGTATAATGTTATATCGCGTCCCACGTCAACACATACAATGTGTTCCTTCAATTCCAGTAAATAAATAAACGCTACACAATCAACGTCTCCCAATAGGATATTGATGTCCCGTGTCGGAGGTCCGGAAACATGCACAAGAACAAGGTCAAACACACGCAGACCGGAATCCATGCTTTATGGTCAATACAAAACTTCTGCTCCAAGCGAGAATCGAAACCGCGACCTATGGCGCCGAAGAAGAGGATAAATTGGACGGTATCTCCTACAATTTTTGTTGTGTCTTTCATATTAAAACACTAATAGGAGATTGAGTGTTTTGTTTAGTTATAAAATTTAAATATATTTCTTAATTTTTTTTTTTTTTTTATAAGTTGGCAAACAAGCATACGGCCCACCTGATGGTAAGTGGTTGCCGTAGCCTATGAGCGATTGAAGCACCATAAGTAGATGCCACTCGCGCGTCGCTGTAGTAATTCGCCTAAATTACTTTAATACTTATTTCAGTACTTTTTATATTTTTGGCATCAAATATTTTTCAATCTTAAAATTCTTATTCCAGGACTCTGAACAATGTAGTGGAAAAAACAAGCAAAGAAAAAATAAGATCATGGCGCGAAATACCGGGACCTTCATCTTTACCTATCATTGGGCAGATGCATCACTTTCTTCCTGGAGGCTGGTTGATCATATCATATTTTTGTCTATCTTTTATTATACTTTATCTTTGAATTAACTGTTTCAGACCGATACTTTATAATTTTTATTGGTCTTTTAAAATAATTTAGGGTCATTTATGTATAACTGACTATTGGTAGTGATATTTAAAACAGAAAAATTTTGATTTAACACATTTTAATATCAAACCGAAAAACTTTTTTGCAGTTTACTGATTTATTTGTGAATAAAAAGAATATGTGTATTTATTAATGTATAAATAATAAAAAATGTGAGACAATAAATTACGACTTTAAGAACTCGACAGGATAACCGCTTTGTGATCCTACACAAATACTAGCGATAAAGAAAATTTTATTTTTCTTTCATAACGCATATGAAGAGTTACCAATTTGTACTATTTTTCTGTATATTTTCAGCTTTCAAGGCATTTTTCTTCGTATATTTTTCTCTTTGCTTTTGTGTATCTATTAGGTCAAAAATTTTAGTTCATAACGAATAAAAACGTATTGAATTAAACATACATTTAATAGAAGCAGCTAGAGCCTTATGTTGAACCTAGCAGCATGAAAGGGCTACCTGTATATAAATACTATTTTCTCATTGGAAACTTGAAATCCATGAGATTATACCCTTCACCGAATTAGATCGCTGGAAGTCCAAATTACAAAATTTGACTTCTTTTCTTTCTTCTGAATACGTAAGAATGTCAAAATAGTAAACAGATATTTCTACTGACCCTAAAATTGTTTTATTTCTAATGATGTATAGGATTGTTATCGAATACTGATGAACTTTTAACGGATGCCTTGTACAGAGAATTTGGGCCAATAGTCAGGCTTGATGGAAAGTTCAGTGGCGCCTCCAATAATTTTACTTTACGATGGTGACGCAATAGCCCAAGTAAGTATTGGTGTTCTTCGTATTGTGTGATAAGACCTAGACTCTAAAGTGGTTCAGAGTTTCTAAATAGGCTTGTGACTTGACTCAAGTTCATAACAACCAGGAACGTCTTTTCTTTCACTCTTCGAACCAGGGAAAGCGCTCAGTTGAAATATAACGACGACGACGACGTTGTGGCGCAGCGGTAGCGAACCTGCCTTAAAAACGCCACAGGTCGCGGGTTCGATTCCCGCTCGGAGCATAATATGTTTGTATTGACCATGCAAGCATATTTTCCGGTCTGGGTGTATTTGTCCTTGTCATTGTGAATGTTTCCGGACCCCCGACACAGGATATTACTATCCTAATGGGGGCCGTTGAGTGTGTAGCGTTTATTTATTTATTTATTGTTTATTTATAACATATGCGATCACTCATCCACAAGTAAGTGATACCTACCTGTAAGTGTTTTTCCTTTAAGAATATTATCAATGCGTTTTCAAGGTATTACTAATGTTCCTATAGCCCCACCAAATAAGCTCGAAGCTTGCTCGCTAAGAATGGGTACGACAACAGCTCAAGTGGCTCAAGATAGAAACGGCAACTCGCGCTAACGGAGCGGAGTCAGCCCTTCTATCATGGAGTTATTGAGGCTTCAATACGTCACTTTTTTCATTAATCATTTAGTACATGCGGTTATAAGTATAGTTATATTATCGAACAAGAAGCTTGATGTCATCGTAGATAAAACAAAAACAGCAGACAATAGCTCATTTAAGCAAAACTTTTGTTACAGGTTCTTCGAACTGAAAATTGGCTACCAGTTCGACCTGGATTTCAATCCTTGGAATATTATAGAAAAAGTATTTTAAAGAGAGAAAGTCCAGATACGCCAACAGGCTTAATAACAGAGTAAATACTTTGTGGATTACTTGTAAATTATATTAATCTTTGACACAACGTAATGCTGTTTAACTAAATTAAATTACATTATTTTTAATTATATTGCCTTTTGGAGATATACATTTAAAATTGTTACAAATTTTCAGCCAAGGTGACGTTTGGAAGAAATTTAGATCAATGGTAAATCCTGTTATGTTAGAACCAAAAACTGTCAGCCTTTACAGAGGAATTTTGAACAAAGTGGCTGAAGATATGGTAAAAAGGTGAAAGTTTAAAGGTCACTGAGATGAAGTAAATTTTCATTAAAGGAATTTCCAAAAAACTGATTGCCTAAATATAAATTAGTTCAAGTTTATGCTTATACTTAGTTTTATTTGTAGGATGAGATTAACACGTAATGAAAAGAATATGCTCAATGGTAATTTTGACATGGAGATGAACTTGTGGGCGCTGGAATCTATAGGAGTGGTGGCACTTGGAGATCGTCTTAACTGCTTAGACATTAACCTCCCGGAAGACTCGCCAGCGAAGAAACTGATCCAACTCGTTCACGATATATTCATATCAGCTGATGAATTAGACTTTAAGCCCAGTCTATGGAGATACTTTTCAACACCAACTTTTAAACGAGCGATGAAGTATTACGACGAACAACTAAAGTAAAATAAACGAAAATATATTCAGTAGTTTTTAGTAGTAAACTTTGTTGGATTCTACATGAATTAGGCTCAACTGAAGAAGTACAGATCTTTCATAAAAGTCGACGTGAAGTAGCAATATCTTTATTATTGAGTTTCTTCTTCGTCCCAGCTCTATTCCCGGTATTTTATTTTACCCAGGGTCTGCTTATTACTCTTATACGAATTCGACAGGTTACTAGTTTTTACACGGTACGATTGCCATCTGAGCTCCGCAACCCTAAGGGCGAACCAGTAACTCATTGGATAAGTGCAATTTACTTGTCAAGAGTAAACGATTATTATCAGATTTTATGCGATAACAGCCGGGACCGACAGCTGATCGTGATCTCCGAAGCACGATGGGGAGCCCCACCGACACACGCCCCGACCGAGAAAGAAATTTTAACAAAGATCTACCCGAGCGGGAATTGAACCGGCAACCGTCGAGACTAGAGGCAGGCTCGCTAGCCACAACGCCGGAACGGTGTCATCCTTATTATTGCGTTTATTCAGATGAATCAAAAAAGCCACCTGTTTGATTCCCAATTGTCGTCTATACCCTCCTGGCTGTTATGCATATCCATACACGCATGGCTGACTATACATATAAAATCATATTTATAAGTTCAAAATACAAAATAAATATCATTTATTTAAGTAATAATTATTCCAGAATAAGTAAGTTCTTCATAGAAAAAGCCATCAAAGAACTTAAAACAAAACAAACATCTCCAGACGAAGAAAAAGGCGTTCTTGAGAAATTGTTAGAAATCGACGAAAATGTTGCAATAATCATGGCTACCGACATGTTGTTTGCAGGTGTCGATACAGTAAGACATAATAAAAAAATATACAGTATTAATTTAATAAATTTAAAGTCATAGTAATAAAGAATATAATCCTAACTTTTAATAATATGAATATGAACGTGAGTTCGTTCATTTTTACGCTTGTGACGTTAACAAGCCTAAATCACAGAACTGATTACTATGAATTTCGTTATAGACATAGATGGGACCAAGGAGACGGTTTTAGGCAAACATAAAGGTTTTAAATAGGGGACGAAAGGTATTATTATATATTGCATTAAAGATGCCTCATTAAAAATCGTTATTCATGTGGGTGGCGTCTAATAGCTAGTACTACATAATGTGTCCTTTATTTTTTCAGGCTGCTAACACTATGATAGCAACATTATATTACTTAGCCAAGAATCAAGAAAAGCAAAATAAACTACGGGAAGAAATCAGGTTAAAAACGGAAAAGCAATACTATCTTAAGGCGTGTTTGAAAGAGTCGATGAGAATAATGCCAGTTGTTGCAGGAAATATGAGATTAACTACTAAAGAGTACAATCTTTTGGGATATAAAATACCAACAAACGTATGTTTTTAACTTTTTAATCGATTATAGTCTAGCACAGCTAAAGTGAAGAAGAGTAAATAATTACCAGTCAATTGCGTTGTGGACGATGCACAGTTGAAACTAAAGGGTTTCGCAGCTTGGTTTTGAAGAATCTTAACGACTTTACAAAATAACAAAGAATTAATTTTCAAGGCGTCGGGATGTGACGAGCCCATCGCCCGCTGTTGGGATAACCTCTGTCACAACAGAGATTATTCCACCAATGTGCAACCAGTCACACTGGTGGTAGGTCTTTTGTTGCAAGAGGCCGGCTAGGTAGGTACCACCGCAGTGTCCAATATTCTGCCGCCAAATAGTAGTGCTTAGGCACTACTGTGTTCCGGTTTGAAGGGCATTGAAATTACTGGGCGAACGAGATTTAAGAACTAATATCTCGAGGTTGGCAACGCGTAAGTGGCACCTACTAATGGTGCTGCAAGCGCTCATAGGCTACGGCAACCACTTACCATCAGGTGGGCCGTATGCTTGTTTGCCAACTTCTAACATTAAACAACAAAAACAAAATAACAAAAATTAAATTCGACCGCAAAATAAGTTGGTAATTTCATAGTAATTATTAAAAGTAATATGAAAAACAAAGATATGGGAAAAACTTATATACCTCTAACATTTATAGACCTATCTTCTTCAAACCAAATTTTTCCATAATATTAAATCCCGTAGTTCAAAAGTTAGAGGGACACAATGTTTATGACTTTAGGAGCTAACATCTCAACAACTACTGACTTACTGAAAAAAGTCGAAACTCAACCTTGTTATCCTCATAAGGGTTCCGTTTTTGCCATTTGGCTAAGGAACCCTAAAAAGTCTTATGATTTGAGTCATGAGACATGTAGTCGACATATGAATTTTTAGTTCAGCTTGTGGGGGACGCCATTTGATTGAGTTAGAAGCGACTTTCAGCTTCGAGCCTCCGGGCACAAATACGAAGCTAATATGTATTGAACGTGACTTTCACGGCCCTGTGATGATTGAATTGTGTTTGGAAAAATAAAGTCCCAAATTACTTTTCTCCGATTTTATATATGGTTTTCCACATTTTCTGTTAATTTTCTTAACTTTATGTAATGTTTTTGGTATATAATCTTATTATAATCTCTTATTTGTAATTTCAAAATATATTTTTCAGATGTACGTAACTTTTGTATATCAAGCTCTATCTACAATGGAAAAACATTTTCATCGTTCAAAAGAATTTATACCAGAGAGATGGATCGTCGAGAAAAGTGACCCACTATATCATGGAAATGCGCATCCTTTTGCTTACAGTCCATTTGGTTTTGGTGTTAGAAGTTGCATAGGTACATTAATCTGGCTTATATTTTTTATACAGACAGGCAGTTTGCCTGATACACCTAAAACACCATTACGTATTATAACCGTGTTACCGAATCAAGTTTTTTTTTTCTTTTATGTTACAAGTTTGCAAGCAAGCGTACGGCCTACCTGATGGTAAGCGGTTGCCGTAGCTTATGAGCGCGCGCAACACCATAAGTAGGTGCAACTCACATGTTGCCAACCTCGAGATATTGGTTCTGGAATCCTTTGCTCAGTAATTTCATTAGCCTAGCATTTAAACCGAAACACAATATAGAAGTCTTGGAATAGAGGATAATAAGAAAAATACTAATAAATAAACACTACACACTCAACGGCCCCCATTAGGATATTAATATCCTGTGTCGGTCCAGAAACATACACAAGGAGGAAGAAAAAAACACACATGCCTGTATAGTCAATACAAACATCCGCTCCAAGCGAGAACCGAACCTGTGACGCTTAAGGCAGGTTACCACTGCGCTACAATCTGAAGCCTAGTTTTGTATTTGAGTTTTTTAAGCAATATAAGCATTTCAATTCGAATAGGTCGTCGCATAGCTGAATTAGAGATGGAAACATTTCTCGCTAAAGTCATTGAAAATTTTCAAGTGGAATGGTTTGGCCCTTCATTGAAAACCCGACCGAGTTCTCTCAACTACATTATTGGACCCTTTAACTTTATATTTAAGGATGTTTTATAGAAATAAATTTGAAAGATTTATGTTTTTGAAAACCCGACCGAGCTCTCTCAACTACATTATTGGACCCTTTAACTTTATATTTAAGGATGTTTTATAGAAATAAATTTGAAAGATTTATGTTTTTGAAAACCCGACCGAGCTCTCTCAACTACATTATTGGACCCTTTAACTTTATATTTATTTATTTATTTATTTATTTTATTTTAGGAAGACAATCGGTCACAAATATGATAAAGTAACAACAATAGCAAACATTGTAAGCCATTAATATGTCTCCACATGTAGTATCATACTAATACCTTTTACAGTTATATACTTAACTTAACTTTATTTATATAGTTACAAAGTTGCATCACTGCGCCAAAAAAAAAAATTAAGGATGTTTTATAGAAATAAATTTGAAAGATTTGTTTTTTTTTTTTTTTTATGTTAGAAGTTGGCAAACAAGCATACGGCCCACCTGATTGTAAGTGGCTGCCGCAGCCTATGAGCGCTTGCAGCACCATTAGTAGGTGCCACTCGCGCGTTGCCAACCTCGAGATATTAGTTCTTAAATCTCGTTCGCCCAGTAATTTCACTAGCGTACAATGCCCTTCAAACCGGAACACAGTAGTGTCTAAGCACTACTATTTGGCGGCAGAATATTGGACACTGCGGTGGTACCTACCTAGCCGGCCTCTTGCAACAAAAGACCTACCACCAGTGTGACTGATTGCACTGGTGGAATAATCTCTGTTGTGACAGAGGTTATCCCAATAGCGGGCGATGGGGTCGTCACATCCCGACGCCTTAAAAACACGTATTTTGCTTATTTTGTTTCAACAATACTTATGAGATATAAAAAATATTAGGACTGTCTGATCCTGTGTAATTATAGTAGTCTATGTTTATTTTTAAACTAAAGCGTTACGGCGTGTTTCTAAGACGAGAAGTAGAAGAAGACAAAGAAGAAGGAGGTGGTAAAAAGAGAAAGAGTTAGACTGGGTAGGAGTTCAGGCCTTCAACGCTCGCGTTCTTTAGTAGTAATAATAAAACAAAAAAAAATATCGTATAATGAGCAGGATAGCTATTGCAACTCCTTTTGAAAACTCCTTTTAAAAATCATGAATAAAGCCTTGCAAAATTTCACCTCTGTGAGTTTTTCCTAGTGTTTGCAGGCCTTATATGTTAGTTATTTTTAGTTAATAATTAATATAATTCAGTGGATGCAAAACATAAAAACCATTGAAATAAATACGAAATACCTGGGGAAATACCAAGAGCTTTTTTTGCGATTCAAATGATGACCTAAACTGAGCTGCATCGCTATTTCAATAAAATCGATTTACTATCTGCTTTGAATTGCATCGCAATAGAATTGTTTTTGTAACAAGTAGAAGTTCATTGTAGACCCCCTGACAAATATATCAGAGCTACATTGTAGTTGCTAGCTCAAATCTAGGAACGCAAAAAACTCTGCAGCAAGAAATTATGATCTTTACAGAGAAAAGCAGCTATATTAAAACAGTGAATAAAAATGATGCCATTGTTTCGTACATGAGACAGACTAAAATGTTAACATTTCAAAAGAAGGAACATCAAAAAATTGTAATTAAATAATAAATTATATAGAACATTCGTTGTATCGTAACGTTATATTCTTCAATAGATGAGTGTAACATTAATTGTACATTAGTTTTTATCTTCAATGGAGGAGCTATTCCCGCGAGTAAAAGAACATATGTATATCCTGAAAGATTGATAGCCGAAAAAGCTGAAGTAATGCATCATGGGAACGCACAATCATTTGATTTCCGTCCATTTTGATGTGGAGCTCGCATTTGTAGTGATAAGGTATTTTCATACATTTTTGTAACACATATACAGTGCCTGTTCCCTATAATCCTTACTAATATTATAAATGCGATAGTAACTCATCTACTTTTTAATGCGAAAAAGGGTCGAAAAGAGGGATAAGGGTCGAAAGGAGGGGGGGGGAAAGTTGTATGGAAGTATCGTCATTGTTTGAGCTAGAAGCTTGAAACGTATTTTTTAGGCTGTTTATTCGATATAAATAAATATGACTTTCAAGGTTTGTAAAAGGGGAGGAGGTGTTTATTCAGAGTTTGTCTTAAAATCGTTTTTCACGCGAGAAGCTAGTGTTGTATAATAGCTATTTATCATTTTGACATCTTATACACTTCCAAATCTTATATGTTTATATATAAAATTCTACTGTACGTGCGTATGTCACTGAACTCCTCTTAAACGGCTGGACCGATTTTTATGATTTTTTTGTGTGTATTCCGATGGCATGCAGGCGCGTTGCCGACCTTTAAGTGAAGAATACGCTCTTCTCTTGAAGGTTCCCAAGTCGTATCGGTTCGGAAAGACCGCCGGCGGAAGTTGTTTCCACAGAGTGGTTGTGCGAGGAAGAAAATGTCTTCTAAATCGCGCTGTTGTGGATTTCCAGACATCGAGGTGGTATGAATGGAATTAGAGTTTTGTCGCGATGTCCGATGGTGAAATTCTACGGGTGGGATCAATCCAAAAAATCCTCAGTACATTCCCCGATATATGCGATAGAAGATGCAGAGTGATCCGACATCTCTACGCAATGCCAAAGGATCAAGCCAATCGGAAAGAGCTTGATCATCGACAATTCGATTCGACAATGGTTTAGATTAACAATTGAATCCAGTAGGTGGCACTGCTATCGGGTCTCACTTTCTTCATTTTCGTGGCAGGACAACGTTTGCCGGACCATACATAATTGAAATTTGGCAATTGTATGGCTACATATTCTACTTATTAAAATTCTTTAGCGTCATACAAGTTTCATTTATACTTTTTTCCTTCTTTCATACACATGCTAATTTAATTTGAAAATTTAACGTTGGTGAGACTGCTAGTAGTACCTTAGAAATTTAGTGATCTATGTATGTGTGAGTGACATTTTTTAACTTTCTTTTTTACAAAATGTATAAACTAAAAATCCTTAAGGAACGAACGGAAAGATCAAAGCTTAGATAATTTTTACCATTAGTCATTGAAACCTCTAAAATTTGTCGGGTCGAGTCCCAATGCAAAGCAATAATTCACCAGCAATATCAAAAAATGAACAAATTGCTGTTTCTTAGAATTTCGCAGAAGACTTTGTACCGATTGTTAATGATTTTCCATGGACGATTAAAATAAGCAATATTTTATTATGAAAAGTAAAAACGCAGGTTTTAATGCTACTATAAACGCTGCACACTCAACAGCCTCTATTAGGATAGTGATATCCTGTGTCGGGGATCCGGAAACACATATAAGGACAAGGACAAATACACCTAGACCGGAAAATATGTTTGCAGGGTCAATAACAAACATATTATGCTCCGAGCGGGAATCGAACCCGCGACCTGTTTCGTTTAAGGCAAGTTCGCCACCGCTGCTCCACTACGTTGTCAACTGTATACTGTTACCTGTATTAAAATATAATCAAAATGTATATATATATATATGTATATGTATAATTTATATATATATATATATATCTATATAACTCATATATTTAATATCTTAAGCCCGAACCGATCTCTCTTTATTGTTCAATTGCAAAACTCTGAAACGCATAAAGACCTCGTGGTACATATTGTATAGCAGAACCGTGATGTAGTATAATTTTTGAACAAAGAAGTTTTTATAAAGTCATAAAAACTAACTTTTTAACTGTAATTTATTGATTTGAAAATTTTACTTATAATATTATATGTATACTTCCCGTTTTAACACATCTGCCAGGAAATTTAAATTATATAATTCTTTTCAATATATATTAAATTTGTTTAAATTAAACACGATGACGAGAAGCTTTCAAAGCCGAAAGAACAGATTTATTAACTTTGATCGATCTTAGCTCTCAGAAATGCGGTATTATTGTCAAAGCCAAAATTGCTTCTATTTAAATTCTCTTCTATTAAAGGCTACAATAATACGTATAATAAAAGGCTATAATCAAAGGCTTTACTGAAGGCCCCTTCATCGAATTTACTAACAAACTGTCGTGAATATGGATCAAGACAGCAGCTACTCTTATAAAGTTCTAGAAATCATTCTTGATGTAACACAATTTTATGTTTTATGGTCTTAAGACTAACGGTATTAGAAAATGGCAACAGATTTTAATCGCTGCCGCCTTAGAGGCAATGCGTTCAATATTATTGCGCAATAAAATTTAAGCTAATATAAACTCTTATTCAAAACGAATATCTTTCAATACGAACTCAATACGATTAATAATATTGTGAACTCGCCAAATGATGCATTTATTGATAATTACTTTTTATAGCTACTCTTGATTCGTTAAGTCGTTGATTTATTATATATAATATGTTTATAACTTTATAGTTAAATTTCTTGTTATATAAACAATATCACTACATAGTATAAAACAAAGTCGCTTTCTCTGTCCCTATATCCCTATGTGTGCTTAAATCTTTAAATCTTTGATATGTACAAAAATATTAGCATTTCTTAAAACGATTCTATTTATATGTGTTGGTATTTACTACCCATAAATTCTTATAAGTAATAAAAATCGTATATTACACAATTAAAATACAAAATCCTAATGGAGGCAACTACCCCGAGGCCGTTCGAGAGAGCCCGAGGGGATTAATAGTCGTAATAAAATAGTAAAACTTAACTATTTACTCGTAAACGCGTTAATGGAACGTAAGCGGGTTTAAGTCGGTGCCGTTTTCATTAACCTCGCTCGGATTGACGGGATTTCATCTCACGATTAGATAGGTAGTTGACTATACTGCCTGAAGTATATACGTATTTAATTTTTATTAATATTACTTTCAAGATTAATAAATTTTTGAAATAGAACATATATTTAATAACGCTGATCAATTAATAAAACTTTTAGATTCTTTGCGACAAATAAGCTTACGGACTTCATGATTGAGAACAAAAGGCACCAGTACAGATACTGTCACTTCATGCTTGATGGACAGGCAACCAGGCAACGTCAGAAAGAAGAAGCCTCAATACCTCAACGGTAAAAGAGCCGACTTCACACCGTTAATGCAAGACGAAGGTTCGGTTCTGACCTCCTAGGGCTATTGTCGTACCCACTCCTAGCGCAAGCAAAAGCATAATGGATGGCAAAATTCATTTATGAGAGAAAAAACTGTGCATATTTTTGAAATATTAATTTCTGGTATTTAACATAAGCCTCTTCCCACAACCGTCTTCCCAGTTCGAATACATGCTTGGCACCGTTTATATGTATAAAATGCTTAAATAAAATCAGGAGACGTTAATAAAGAATTCACGAATGCGTAAAGTTAGAAGATGTAAAGGTAAACGCCGACGTACAGAAAGTTGGAAAAATATGAAAAGATCTCATTTTTATTATTCTTTCCTACAGTAATGTATGTTTCATTTGATTCCATTCCTTCGCTTATATAAGAATAATATTATTAATCCGTGGCCTTCAGTAAAAATTTGTGGCACAAAACGAAACATCACGTATCTCATATTATTTTACGGATCGTATAAGATGTTAAGATATAATCATATTATACATTATGTAGATTTAATATTGTGATTTATCTCATACAGCCCTTTTTTTTTTTTTTTTTTTTTTTTTTTATGTTAGAAGTTGGCAAACAAGCATACGGCCCACCTAATGGTAAGTGGCTGCCGCAGCCTATGAGCGCTTGCAGCACCATTAGTAGGTGCCACTCACGCGTTGCCAACCTCGAGATGTTAGTTCTTAAATCTCGTTCGCCCAGTAATTTCACTAGCGTACAATGCCCTTCAAACCGGAACACAGTAGTGCCTAAGCACTACTATTTGGCAACAGAATATTGGACACTGCGGTGGTACCTACCTAGCCGGCCTCTTGCAACAAAAGACCTACCACCAGTGTGACTGATTGCACTGGTGGAATAATCTCTGTTGTGACAGAGGTTATCCCAACAGCGGGCGATGGGGTCGTCACATCCCGACGCCTTTAAAATATGGCCTTTAATATACGCCCTCTGAGGTGAATGGCCGGAAACATCACACATACAACCTATTTTGAAATGTCCAAACACAGTTCAATTAAGATGATTGTTATTTATTATTTATTATTAAGGATCACCAACAGAAGATTCATTATTACAAGACACCACACATTATCTTAAAACTATTTTTAAATGAACTTCCAATTACTGGTAATCACAGCATGCACAATTGACAGTGATACATATATCTAGATGATTTTAGCCTATTCAAAAAAAATTAGAAAAATAAAATAAAGGTTATATAATTACAAGGGGAAAAAAATATATGAATATGTGTATAAAAAATAGAAATCGTGATTAAGTAAATTGTAACATTCAAATTCAAATGACATTCCTTTTTAAAATTACATTAAATATTAGTTAGGGAGAAATTGATGTGGCGTAGTAGGTAGAAATCAGCGCCAATGGTGGCGGGATCGATTCCGGTCGGGGTTTTTGCTTGGGTTTTTGAACCCAGTTAGACGTGTATTTTTAATTAGTTTAATTTATTTAATTTAAAAAATATATCATAACTAAATTTATGAAAGGCTTCTTATAGTTTACTGCATTCATAACAATAGGATAATATATAGTACTGTAGTATTCTTGTCTTAGGCATTGTCGATAGTTCATATTTAAACTAGAAAGGAAGAGGAAAGAAGGAATAAGAATTTGTTTTGGTCGAAGGAACAGGAAAATAACCTGTCTGAATAATCACGACGGTTTTTGTTTTTAGTATTTTCTTTATTTTTTGATTTTTGACAAGCTATTATGTTTGGTTGTATATAATTGATTAATATTTCGCATGCCTTAAAATAAATGTATACAAAAATATTGGATTCAAATAAAGTCATATTTTGCTATAAGAGTCTGAAAATAAAATTTAGTTAAAGTACCGCCGCATTTTAAAATAGATTTTCTTTTGTGTAGACGTTGCTTTCCACTACTTTATATTTCATTCAAGATTTATAGCAAACGAATGAAAGGAGTAAGTCGTAACGTCAGCGGTCTCAGTCGGACTCAATGAAATGAAGTTTGAAGGATTTTTGCACTCCAAATTCAAATAACATCTTATAATATTTATTTTATAGTTTAAAATTACTGCAGAAAATTCTTTGGAAATATTGTTGTGGTATGAAGAAATTTAAAATAATATGTAGCATTTTTATACCAATTAAAGTATCAACACATGAGTGAAGAGATTTTTAAAGGGTCGGCAAAACATATTACTTCAATCTTAGTGTTATATATAGTATGTATTTATAGACCCTTCAAGTCTATAGACTACGGTGAACGCATTTCCACCAGAGATGTACGAGGATGCGTACAGAGGGATGTATTTGTAAGAAACAATAGAATCGCTTAATTTACGTAGCCTCACTAGATGCAACCGTGCCAACTGCTTCATGGTAAAATAATATTAATAATTATTATTGTTCGAAGCACGGAGACGCTCATTCGATATAGCTTTTTGCGGCCACTTATCCATAGACACTGACAGTGCCGTTAGCCATTAGTAGTAGTAGAGCCATGTTTCTTCCACCACAACTAGGCCTTCTCGGCCAGGGAAATACTAGCAGAAAATCGGTGTAAACTAACAGTCTGCTGCGTTTGTGAGTAAGCGCCGGAAGACCAATCTCACACCCCCTTTGTTCCCTTCTTTTTTGTCCTTCTCATCTCTTCCCTCTCTTTCTATCCCTTGGGTTGGCAGCACACATGTGATACTTCAAGTATCGCAAGCGTTCATAGGTTGCTGTGTCTGCTTACCATTAGGCGGTGCTTATGGTTGTTTGACAACCATCATAAAACGATACATAAAAGTATGTATAGTTCACCGCTAATACTCATCTAAAAAGAAAGCGTAATTGGGTATGGGGGTATAACTTACCAAGCACTTACTAACCATCATCGTGACATCAAGAACATTTATTTATTTGGAACAGTAAGCAGTTACACTATACATTTCGATAACATGTGTTGATTTGTTGAGAAAAAGTAACAATAATGTAACCCACAACACTATCCACATTTAACTTAAAATAAAATAACAATAAATTACCGCTAAGGGTTTTATCAAAATTATAATGTGCAGCAAAAGTAAGTACTAAATAATAATACACCAAAATAGAAATTATGTGTTATTGTGCGAGTATTTGTGCTATTGATTTTTTAAATTCATAAATGGAACATGCAAAAACATCTACATCTATGAATTGTTTATTGTACGACTCAACCATTCGGCGCACATTTTGCACAATAGAAACCTTACGAAAAGATATAAAAATATTTCAATTAAGTTAATTGAGGGTATTAAAAGGGACGGTATATAACTCGGAAAGGGATCGTGACAAGGGACACAAGAGTTGGGTTTCAATCAAAATTGAAATAGATCTAAGGACGAAACTTCGTTGTGAAGCCTTTACTATCGTTTACTTTCAGGAGTTTTGGATTGGGCGGGAAAACTGTTTGGGTTTTAATCAATCCAATTTACAATACAATACAATATACAATGTTATAGAATGTAAAATATTTTCATATCCATATATTCATTTATTTATTAAAAAAAACACTATGTCTATAAAGGAAATATTGATTCCAAATGAACTTTACTTTTAATTTATTTCTTCAAACAAAACAAACCATGACCCTACATGTCTCTGAGTGACCGGATCCGGACCGGGATAAGATAGCACTTCTTTTTATTTTGCATATTTTTCGGCTTTTGTTTATGTTATAGTATAGTTCGTTAGTTATGTTATAGTATAGTTCAAATCGTAGCCTATGACTGTTTGCAACACTCCAACCTCGAGATATTCAAACCAGAACACAGTAAACTGCTTTGCGGTAGAATATCTATCTCTGCGGTGGTTATATTCACTTGATGAGCGATAGGCGGCCTATAGGCGCTTTCTATACTAGTATCTTCAAAAAATTTTATACTAGTCACTTGATACTCGTACCTTGGTCAATGCATCCTTTTGTGTAAGAATACTTTTAAATTATTGAAGAAGTTTGGTGTATTTAAAAAAGGATAAAAATAATATTTCAAGTTAAATCTAAGGCTTACAATATCCAATTTTCCGAGTAGCATTCAGCTGTATTGAAAAATATATTTGCACTTGGAATCGGTTGATGTAATCCTAGATATATCTGGATTTTATATGATTATGGGTTCCGTCTATAGATGAAAAAAGTTGAAATGTCTAACATTTATTTCGTGCGTGTTATAGGCTTATTATAAAGCGTATTTTTTTAAATAGAAAATAAATTAATTATTCTGTTAATTAATTCTAGCTTTCGAAGTTATTCACATAATAAAATGACTATAACAGACGTTTGAACAGGCAGTCAGTCAGTGATGGACATGATGAAATTATAGGAGAACTGGTTGACATTCAAATTGGGAAACTTAATATATGCAACCGTTGTTGTACTTGACATAATTTTAATATAATAGTGCTTTTAGTTAACTTCGAAGTATAGAATTAAACAATTTTTTTACATAATATTTGGTCTAAAACAGATACAAATAGACGAGAATCATCTTCCTGCCATTTTTCCCCGGTATTTTATTTACCCAGGGTTTGCTTACTACTCTTATCCTGATTTGACCGGTTACTTGTTTTTACATAGAGCGATTGCCATCTGACCTCCGCAACCCTAAGGGCGAACCAGTAATCTGATATGGACGAATTACTTATAAAAAGTAAACGATTGTTATCAGATGTTATGTGATAACATCCGGGACCCACAGCTTAACGTGCTTTTCGAGGCACGGTAGGGAAACCCACAAGGACAAACACAAGACCGCAACAAGATATTTGTAAGATCAATACAAACATCTACCGCAATAATCAATCGCTACCAATACGCCAAAACAATATAAATCGGCGGAAATATTTTAACAAATAAATTTTCATTAATATAAAGGTTTTGTTTTGTCTCTTCATTACTTCAAAGCATTTTAATATAAAAGCGGCGAACCGCTTTTTAATAAGATCGCGAGAGCTTCCTGTACTAAATTCGTCTGCAGTTTCATAAATTGAGATTTCCTTTCTTGGTAATCTCGGTTACTGGATATTGTTATTTAAGGAGCTACGATAATGTACTGCTTTTATTAAACATTTCTGAGGCATTATTACTGGTTTCATTGCATAAAATACTGTTATTCTATTTTAAAACAAAATGGTTTCTGCAAATTCCGTGTTTGCTAATAAGGGTAGTGTTAATTATATAATACGCTTGCTATATTATATACTCAGGGATTTTTTGGCGTCATTGTTAGCTCTAGTTAAACATATAGACACGTAAAGATTGTAAGAAAAATAATTAACTTTTTTGGGTATGTTTTTCTTTAATAAGCAATTATATCTACATCATAAAATTTTTATATATGAAATTCTGGCGTCATTAAAAATATATATAATCTCAAACAAATTATAGTAAGCAATATTTTTTAGGATCGATACTAACGCCAGAAACATTACTGAGCTTGCCATCTGACCTAAAGCATAAGAAGAAAGAGAAAATAATGAGAATAATAACCCCTTTCTTTTTATATGTTATGTCAGTTGACAAACAAGCACACGTTTCGCCTGATGGTAGGTAGTCACTGCAACCTTTGAACGTGTAAATACTCTGAGTATCGCATGCGCTACCCAAACAATAGGAGGGAATGGATGGGAAGTGAAAAAAGAAACGGAACAGAGGTAGTGGAGATTGTCTTCAGCGATCTCACTCATCGCACAAAACGCAACAGTACTGATACTGATACTGTACGCTGATTTTCAGTGAGAGGGTAGTAAGTACTTCCCGGTCGAGCCAGCTCATTAGTGATGAAGGAGCATGGCTCTACTACTACTGATAGCTTACTTTCAAAATAGGAATGGGCTTAGGCCTTCGGCGGATGCACTCGTAGAACGCTACACTACGGATGTACTACGCTAGGCCGATGCAATGTGTGAAGGTAGGATTCCGGCCGGTCGAGCCGGTCTATATTTCTGCTACTATAACGTTAGTTACGTATGCTACAGCCGCCGGATGCAAAAGAAACTCCATTTTACTTAAATTAAATTTTATTACTAAAATAATAGATTTTTAATCTAACTAGCCTAGTGATTCGCGGTCGAAGTGGGACCAAAGAATTAGAATACTTATGCACTCTAGACGATTTATGTAGAATTGGTCTACGTAACTCATTTCATAATATTCATCATTCTGCACACACAAAATATTTAACATTGGTATTTATGAATTTAGCTTTCATAGTCAAATAGCGCCCTATATTTATGATATTTAGAATTTTACATTTAATGATTTGGTTCAAAATTATTGCTGTAATAACTATCAAGTCTCATTAACTGAATTTTGCTCCGAAGAATATTAGTAAATTTCTAACAATTTCATTAGAAATTACTTGCTAAATAAGCTCGTAGCTTGCGCTAGGATTTTATTAATGTCATAAGTTTCACTTTTTATTATATAAATTTGACGATATATAATTTTATTAATAGTAATGAACCGAAATTTCAGTATTTTTTGCTAGAATATTTTTATTTCCGAATAAAAAATTATTTAGGTAAATATTATATAGCTAAATTAAACTTAGGTAGCAACAGTGAAAAGCTTATTTTATCGTGGTGCAGGTATGCTACTAAAAGCTATGTAACGCACGTTGTGTACGCAAGCATGGATAATGCAAACATAAACAAATTTTATTAATTTCATTATACATAGATATAAATTTTATTTATTTCAATACCGTAGGAAAACAAACTTCTCCCGAATAACAAAAACATCGCTCGATGATTTATGCGAGCGCTAGTTCAAATAACAGAGGGTGATAAATCAATTCAATTTAATTGATTTACTGTTTGTTTTTAATATTCACAAGTTACGCAGGCGTTATCACTATAGAAACCTATGTAGAAAGATAAACAAATATATTTCCGTAAGTACCTATTAACGTCTTTTTACTAGAGGTCAACTTAAACTGGAAGGAAGAAATATATGAAGCTGTCGATTAATACCGTTTTAGAAAGTACATTTCTTTTCATAATTTTTTAAATTAATAAAAAGTGCTGGAATGAAGTCTTATTAAACTTTTTTCAGTCTCGCTCCCATCCGCTCAGAGCTTGTAGCTCGCGATAAGATACTTTGTTCCGAAAAGAATATTTTTGCTATCATATTGTTTTCGTTTTTAAAGATTCTACTATTGCGGCTTACATAAGTAAATGCCACGGGGTCTCAAACTCTCCACATTGAACAAAAGAAAATTGTTTTTACACTATACATAATTATACGTTTTTCATGTCAGAGGGGGCAAACGGGCAAGAGGCTCATCTGATGCTAAGCAACTACTGCCGCCCATAAATTACTGCCTGCCCATCTGTCACGCCAGAGGGCGTTGGCACTCTTTTAGAAAACAATTGGTTATACGCTGGTTTACCTTGAAACGCGGCTGACGAGCAGTCACTTCACGAGTTAAGCAGTTTTAGTAGGGCCTTTTAGCTCTACTATTCTATGGCTAATTAGATATTTTAACAAGATATAAGTCAAGATAGCTATTATTAATTAACGAATTCAAAACCTAGTTTCAATTTGGTTCATGTCTAACAAATTGTATCATAAATCCTTTCTCTAATTTACGAACGGGGTGCTTTAAATTTATCGTCTGAAATAATTGTGCCGTGTCTATATTTCTCTGTCGTTCATTATCCGCCTAGCGTGATTGTTAATCATATAAAGCAGTATTGTGGTGCAGAATACGTTGAGTTCTAAGTATAATTAAACGGCGCTTTGCGTCAGAATATTATAGAGTTTAAAAAATATTTTTTTAATGCCGGCGTCGGGATGTGATTTCCGGTGTTGGGATAGTCTCTGTCACAGCAGAGATTATTCCACCAGTTTAATTAGTCACCCTGGTGGTAGGTCTTTTGTTGCCAGAGGCCGGCTAGGTAGGCACCACCGCAGTGTCAAATATTCTGCCGTCAAATAGTAGTGCTTAGGCATAACTGTGTTCCGGTGTGAAGGGTACTGTAGGCCAGTGAAATTACTGGACAGAGGAGATCTAAGAACCTATATATCAAAGTTGGCAACGCGTGAATGGCACCTACTAATGGTGCTGCAAGCGCTCATAGGCTACGGCAACCACTTATCAACAAGTGGGTCGTGAACTTGTTTGCCAACTTGTATCATAAAAAAAACTTTTTAAATTTAAATTGCTAATAGAATTTAATTTGTTGATTTGCTTAATTGTCCATGTCCATATTTATCTAAAAATTTTGTTTTGCAGAATTGTTTTAGAGAATGGTATACAGAAAAATGAGACACACATAATTTAATAATAAAATATATGTATAATAATTCTAAGTAATATCATCTGAGACGCTCATAGCTGTGTGTACACACTGATCGGTAAACGATCGGAGGGTTAAGCAACTTTAGGCGCGGTCATTCACTAGATGGATGATGGCATAGTGGTATTTCTACTGAGCGTACCTGTGCTTCGGAGTGCACGTAAAGAGTCTGCCCCGGCTGTTATAAATTTGACAACAGTCGAAAAGTCAAGTCAGAGGCCTACGGTCGATCTGAACAACTCTGACGCTAGGTTGGCCACTAATCACTCGATAAGAAAAAGAAGTAATATCATGTGACGCTTTCAAGTCTAAAGGTTTTAACTGTTTGTGATAAATTTATAGCTATAGATGGGACCCAAAACAAAACATGGAGAGGGTGAAATAGGGAACCAAATATTTTTATTTATCATTAAAGTTTCATTGTGTGCGGAACCTAGTTAAGGTACCTAGGTAGGTGTAAAATGTAGGTGAAATTGAGTTACGTAGGAAGTAACAAAAATTATTATTTATGGAGTAAGCAAGTGTAGAGAGTATCGTGTCATATTAAGGTTTTAAACGAGCTCAGGGCAACATATAACACGTGACTTTATAAGCAGTTTATTCAAGAAAATATAAACCTGCTTGTCTCTATCTAATGAATGTCTGATGTCTGTTGCGACAGTACAAGTCGTAAAAGAAGATAGACATAGCATCATCGCTACATAGTATAAAACAAGGTCCCTTTCTCTGTCACTATATCCCTATGTATGCTTAAATCTTTAAACGTTTTTTTTTAATAGATAGAGTGATTGAAGAGGAGGTTTATATGTATAATAACATCCATTAAATAGTGGAGAAATACTGTTATTTTTGAGGTTTCTAATGTGATATCGTAAATTTTACATTTAACGCGAGCGGGCCACGAGCAGTAATGAATAAATCAAAACTACTGGATCGATTTTAATCATTTTTTCAGTGAATGACATAGCTATATATATTTTATACGCGTGTGACGCTGGAGCGGGCCTCAAGTCTTGTATATACAAGCGTAAATTTTTTTTCTTTCGAATGATATTAATAAATAGTCTTTAAGCGTTATGTAATGTATCCAAATTTTAATAATCAGCGGGAAATGCAGATAGCATTCTTGCTTGGTAGCAAGAATGCTATCTGCTAATACATACAATAAATTTTAATTATCTGTAAATATAGTAAGTATTGAATTGTAAATACGATGTAATATTGATTGTACATAAAAAGATTTAAAGAGTATAAATGGACGCAAATAGGCAATACCATGTCAACCCACACGAATGTCGAGAAAAACGCGTTTGAAAATTTTGAACAACTTGCTTTATATAAAAAATATTTATGTAAGTTATTTTACTTATTTTCACAAAAATAAGTAAACAAACTGCATATTTCGTATATAATATAACCCAAAACGTTTAACATAATACATAAATTGCATGATTACAAAATGGCTTTCTTAGAAGTTTTAAAGCTAAAACCCTACAAATATTAAAGAAAAAGGTTCTTCAGCCATTTATCAACACTTCTGCATATATAACTCAGTTTTTTCAATTTTGTGGGTTGACATGGTATTGCTTATTTGCATCCAAATAAATATGTACACAATTTTTGCCCCTCTTGAAATTTATAATTTCTTGAAATTGTCATGAATGAGTCAGATACTTTTTGCGTGTCATTAAAGCTTTACGCACAACATAATATGTTAATATAGTTAAATCTATTACATAAATTATAAGCATTAAAATATTTTTTTTAAACGTTTGTCTTATTATAACACATTAGGACAGCTTATTTTGAAGAAAACTTTGCAAAGATATTTGCAAATTTCTTATCCTTTTTTCTTGTGTAAATTGAATCTATGTAATCATCGTTTCCATAAGACGAGTGGATGTGACGGGGATTACATGAGCGATATTGAAGAGGCAATTTGTTTTTGAAGACCTTCATAAAAGGTCTTACAGAGAATTGGTTGGCTCAGAACGCCTATTTTTCAATACACATAGATATTATCAGTCTTCATGTATTATTTTTTAAAATATCTTTTATATATTAATTTATTGATGTTCTATGAAATAACATTTAACTTCGAAGAAAAAATAATTATGATCATCAGGATCATTATAATTTCTCGTATGTAACAATAAATACTTAATTATACTCGGTATAAGCACAAGCATTTCAGATAATAAATTAATTTCGGCTTAACAGTTCATGAAGAACACGAATTTATATCTGAAATAGTACATCTCAAGATATTAATACTAACTGCTGGAGATAAAAGGTAAATTATATGTACCATACACATTATAATTATAGAGCAAAAAAACCGAGCTTTAAGGCCGAAACGCTCTTCACTCCTTCACGTCACCAACGCTCGGATTTGGAATCGAAGATATTAGCTACCTGTTGTTTGCATATGTTAAAACAGTTTAATATATACAGATGAGTTTGATTTAATTTCGGAAAATAACAACTACATGCTCGTGTTCGCGAGAATGTACATTTAGCATTAAACCTTAACTTTGCAATACAGCGTCCGACAATGTCCCCAGTGGAAACAAGTGAACATTCTGTATAAGAGAAGTCTTGTAGGAAATTTGTGGAACTGTCGCGAGGGACTATATATTTGGGAATTTCAATTTAAACATAAACAGGAATCGTCTTAGGAATACCGTGAAGTGAAATGGCTTAATAATGATGTTGACTATAATGTCTCAACAAAGCTTCGGCTTTACATTAAGATCCTTTTTATCTTACTGAAGGGAGACCGTTTTTAATCCAATAACATTGCTTGAAAAAATGTACTGAATAGTTAATATTGCTTCAGAACTCCGAAAAGACCGGTGTCATTTCGATGGTTGCAGGTTCGATTACCGCTAGGGTAGATGTTTGCATTGATCTTAGAAATTCTGTCTCGGTCTGGGCGTTTCTCATTGTGGGTCTCCTCACCAGGCCTCGGAGAGCACGTTAAGCTGTCGGTCCCAGTTGTTATCATAGCAATTTGTTATATATGATAGGTAATTTGTTATAATTTAATGAGTTAATGGTTCGCCTTTAGGGTTGCGGAGATCAGATGGACATCGTTCTGTGTAAAAACTAGTAACCTGTCATATCCGGATAAGAGTAATAAGCAGATTCTGGGTAAATATAATACCGGGAATAATAAAGCTTCAGACCTTTTTACCTTTAACTTAACATTTTCTATGACTGCCGTTTATAGGTTAAAAGTATTGTTTGAAAACGTTTTACTTTGATTTAATAAAATTCCCTACACGATCAAAATATTTCATACGGATTTTTTAAATTGTTAATCATAAAAAACTGGATTTTCATATGAGTAATTATATATTTTTCCTCATGAATTTTATATCGAATCTGGTATGCGTGCTGTAAAAACATCTACGAATGTGTTGACAAGTATTTTATTGTTTTCATATTTCATTTATGTATTTACGTTAACGTTAAACGCTGCAAACTCAACGGACCCCATTAGGATAGTTATATCCTGTGTCGGGGGTCCGGAAACATACACAATGACGAGGACAAACACACCCAGATCTGAAAACATGCCTGTATGGTCACCACAAACATCGGCTCCGAGCGGGAATCGAACCCGCGACCGGTGGTGCTTGAGGCAGGTTCGCTACCGCTGCACCACAACGTAGTCGAAACTTTTTTATTAAATCGTGGGAAAGTGCTATTAACACAGCCAATATTCTTATTTATTTTATATATAGGCAAGGAGGAAAACTGTAGAATACACATAATATACCAAGTCTCCTGGGGCAGAGGTTCCGGCATTCTACGCTAACATAGGATAATTAACTATAAGGCAAATATTCATTAAACTTTACAAATGTTCAAGCAAAATTCAACCCTACAACCTAATTCGAGGTCCAGAGGTTGTATGGTTGATGATATTTATGTGATGTGTTTATTTGACGGTGTTTGATTCAAGAGCAGTAGTTTCTTATACTCTGAAAATATTTAGTAGTAGAGCCATGCTACTCCCAGCAAAAATGCGCCAACTCGACGGGGAAAGTACTACCCTCTTACAAAAAATCGGCGTGAAGTAAAGGTTGCAGTAGGTACTGTTGGGCTTGGTGCGATTATTGAGAATACGAGAGGCCCAATCTCCCATCCCCAATGTTCACTTCCTTTTCTTCCTTCTCGTCCCTTCTTCCGTATAATCCAAGTCAAGGAACTGGCAAAGCGCATGTAATACAACGATCTTCAAGTATTGCAAGCGTTCATATGTTACGGTAACTGCATACCATCAGGCGGACCGTATGCTTGTTTGGCGTCATGAAATTAAAAAAATATCTCGATAGTTTCAAAAGCATGCAATATACATGTAAATTTACTAAGAATTTACAAATGAAAGCGTAAACATAAAGGTATGTATTAAGACATCATCACGGTGCGAGATGAAATCCTAACTATCCGAGCGAGGTGAAACACAGCGGCAGGTCGACTTAATAAACCGCTCTCCATTAACCGTGTTTATGTGTAAATCGTTAACTTTAACGACTTTACGCTTTTACTTCACGGCTATGAACCACCGTCTAGGGTAGACGGCGTGCTCACCCGAATAATATCGCTTTAGATAAATATTTATTGTTATGTATATGATTTTATTTTGGATCCCAGACCATCCAATCACATCAAAGGATAGAAAGCGTAAACTTAACCAGAAAGTCGTCGGTTAAAATCCGAGCAAGCACTTCTGAGTTTCAAGTGCTTAACGGTAAAGAAAAATATCATGTGGATATTGTAAAGGATATCTCTTATCCCTTGCTTGTGATAGGGCTTAAACGCCCGTCTGGTTAGCTAAATTTATACTACATAGTTGGTGAAATAAGTTAATAAGTTCGTCAGCCGCGTTTCGAGGTCAGCCAACGTCTAACCAGTTATAAATAAATAAATAAATAATAAATAAACGCTACACACTCAACGGCCCCCATTAGGATAATTATATCCTGTGTCGGGGGTCCGGAAACATTCACAATGACAAGGACAAAGACAACCAGACAACCGTCGAGGCTTAAGGCAGACTCACTACCCACAACGCCACAACGGTGTCAAAAGTTGCATTTTAATGGTCGGCAACGCATTTGCAAGATGTCTGTTGCCGATGTTTATAGGCGGCGACAATGGCTTAAAATCAGGTGAGCCTCCTGCCCGTTTGCCCTTTAGCATTTAAATAAGTTATGTGTAAGAAAATTCACCATAAGTATACAATGTGTTAGTCTCCTAATGAGTTACCTGGGTGACCGAGGTATTTTTTTGGTAAATCGTGTTTTTTTGGAAATTATAATTATTTAGATACGAATTACGTAATGAGGATATATGAATAATATTTTTAAACACCATCTACTGAAGCAGCTTTATTTTAGCTTGCAAGTTTACTGGCCGAGTCGTTATAGTAATAATAGTATTATTATTACTCGCCAATAGATGGAAAGTATAGTCATATTTTTTCAATTCGGAGTTTTCATGGTCTGAAAACACGGATAAATCGACATTTTCTAAAAATGTATCCCAACTAGATCGATTTATCGTCCCCGAAACCCCCAGCACACTAAATTTCATGAATATCGTTGGAGCCGTTTTCTAGATCCAGATTATATATACAAGAAATGCTCGTTTAAAGGTATTAGATAATTAATGAAACGGGTTTTTGGTAGACCGATTATAACCAAAATATACAATACGTCAGTTATTGTATATTTTGGTTATAATATAATTTACTTTCTCTATGAGTGTATCAATATTATAATTCAATAATATGTATAGTGTATACATTCTCATACATCGAAAGGTCTCTATGTTTCAAGTGTATTACCGCTGAACGCGTCTGGCGTCAATAAGAGCTTTAATTAAAACGGCTTTGCGGTCGCGCCTCCGAACCTAACAATTTTAATATGTAAGAGAAGCCAGGGTAATATCCCGCCGTCGCGCGTCGTTTTAATGAGATCACCTACCGCTGTTATACACGAGAATATTTTATATATGTTTTGTAAGGATGAAATGATTTGAATTCATAAATTACTGTACATTAAATATCATATCATTGACGACGTTGTATGAGCACAGCGGTAGCGAACCTGCCTTAAGCGCCAAAGGTCGTGGGTTCGATTCCCGCTCGGAGCATATGTAATATATAAGTATCCTAATGGATTATTATTATTATCAAAAGTGAAATAATTATATAAAAGAAAAAAATAAGAAACACTTAAAAATCCATTTTTGTGTAACTATATTAGTTTTTGTTTTCTCGAGGCAATTATTTATATTTCCTTTTCATTTCTACAACTATGTTATATGTTCGAACATATAATATTCGAGGTGTAGTCCTATTTTGGTCTAAGTATATACATATATATACATTATAAATATAAATACAATGACCAAATGCTAATAAATTGCTAATATAACAAATTTTGTAAACACTTTTGGGTCACTAAATAAGCAAGTAAATATATAAATTGAACTTGTTTACGTAGTTTAGAGATTTTTATTTTTATGTTAGAAGTTGGCAAACAAGCATACGGCCCACCTGATGGTAAGTGGTTGCCGTAGCCTATGAGCGCTTGCAGCACCATTAGTAGGTGCCACTCACGCGTTGCCAACCTCGAGATATTAGTTCGTAAATCTCGTCCGCCCAGTAATTTCACTAGCGTACAGTGCCCTTCAAACCGAACACAGTAATGCCTAAGCACTACTATTTGGCAACAGAATATTTCATTAAATTTCGATAGTACTTACAGCATTTAAACACTGAATTGAATTGATTATCCGAGGCTTAGCTTAAAATTAAATTAGTATTTACATAATGTATTAATTGTAATCTTAACACATAATTTTCTATCGAAGTGTCACTTGGAGTTTCCAGGTGAAATAAGTAATTTGTCGCGATTTAATGATTTCTTATATTTTGCTGTACTATAGTGATAGCAATAAATGAATTTTAGTTTTATTGATATTTAATTTTACATAAAGTTGTAATAAAAGTACAACAAGTTTTCGTATGTATGTGTAAGTAAATATATAAGCTAACATTTCTAGAATGTGTTAAAGCCCAGTTTAGTGTACTCTTATTGTAAAATTAAAATTGAATAATATTGTAAGTACAAGTTTGTGTTTTCGCTTGTTTTCACGCTCGTTTCTTTTCGCGCTACAAAAAGCCGAACGAGCGTATGAAGTTTCAAATAAGAATCCGACCGAAAAATCCGCCATCTTGAAGCGGAATGTTTAACAACTTCAGATTGAAGAACAAACATGTTTTGTACGAATACACTTTTATAAATTATAATAAATAAATATAATCACAGACTTTGTCAAAATACGCATAAAAACACAATGCTGAATAATAATTACAGTAAGCAATCGATGGAAATTAATATTTTTAAAATAAACTACTCGCAGCTTAGGCAGAAAAGTATTGATATTATTAATTTCAAAAAGACAATGTAATTTCCTACACTCTATCTTTATATCTTTGATTTATTTAGTTAATTGATCAATTCATTGTTTGTCTTAGGGTATATCATAATTTCATAAATTTTATTTTATAATTAAATTGAATTTTATTTAGTACCTGCTTTTGTTTATCCTAATAAATAATAAATAAAATAAAATAAAAATAGTTTATTAACAGCCAAACAAAAAAAATATATTCAGAGATATTATATATTAGATGCAATGGTTAGTTTGTTTGCTGAATCTACATTATAGTTTTCCGGTGGCATCCACACTTGTTTCGCAAGCTTGTGTCGTCGATACCTTCTTACGTTTTACAGAAAACGTCTCACCTACGGTCATTGACGTGTAACTAAAACAAGTGTACTAATAACAATAAAAGTAAAAAATTAGAATTAAAATAAAACTTAAAAATAAATTATTTAAATGGGTAATGCAATTAATAGATAAATAAAATAATTTTATTACTTTATTGTATTTTTATATATGATGAGATGAAATGAATAGGTCAAAACGTTTTGCAAAGGCAGTTTTACTTTAGGGAGTGGTACTCTAAGGGCATGACGGCTTAGCATATTAATATAATCTTTGGAGCTAGTAATAGTTTTGTGAAAGGAGAGACAGACATATTTTTCGAATGAACAGCTTACGTACACTCAGTACCTTAATTTCTTTATAAACGAGTCGCTAATATATAAATAAACTAGCGGCCCGCTTCGGCTTAGCACGGGTATAAAATATATAACCTATGTCATTCACTGATAAAATGATTAAAATCGATCCTGTATTTTTGATTTATTCATTACTGCCCGTGGCTCGCACGCGTTAAATGTAATTATTTAGGACATCACATTAGAAACCTCAAATTTTTTTTTGGCCACTATTTAACGGATGTTATTATACATATAAACCTTCCTCTTCAATCACTCTATCTACTAAAAAAACCGCATCAAAATCCGTTGCGTAGTTTTATAGACTCAAGCATACATAGCGTCAGGCGGACAGAGAAAGCGATTTTATTTTATACTATCTAGTGATAAGACACTTCTCTATTTATTTTAACTTAATATTTATTGATGGTTTATGATATATTGTGCTAATGCTACTTTTACTTGGTTTTCAATGTGACGTTAGTAACGAGTCCAGTCCTATTTTATCTGAAACGCACTGTACACGAGCTTGTTCGGACGTAGAAAAAAACGCTAGTCTGAAAACGCCCCTATCATTGATATTGCGTCAAGGCTTTGTCCTGTGTAGCCACCACTTCAAAGCGTTTTAAAATATAAATTTAAGAGCACTGTTTCGTTATTTGGTAACTTCACAAGAGAACTTCACTTCACAATGAACCTCATTGTGGTAAAACGAAGTCTACTTTTTAATAAACTGTGTTTTCATTTGCAATTTATGATGTGCCGATATTAAATTTTCTTTCAATATTCTTACGGTAAAATTAAATTGCGCGCTGCGCATAGTTATTTTAACCGGTGATGGCTAAATTATCCTATTAAATATTCCGCCATGCGTCATGAAGTTGACCGATTTATAATTTTAAATTTTTATGTTCTATTAATTTTGCGATTGCATTAGATACAAAGGTTTTTGGACATCAAGAAACGTGTATAAGACAATATGTAAACTGATTGATTAAATAAATTAAAAAATATGTATATATAATTGTATTTTTACAGTTCCATTCCCAAAGGATGCCAACATAACCAACACTATTACTAAACCTCTGCTGTATGACCGTCCGTCCTTCTGTAAGCGGGTTGTATCTCATTAACCGTAATAGGAAGAGAGATGAAGTTTTCACAGAATTCAACATAAAACTGTTGGTTGCCACAACAACCACATATATTAAAAATAAAGTCAAATTTAAAAATAAAGCGGGGGTCCCTTTAAACGACATTATGAAGATTGTTGCTGTAAATTTTAATTATATGTAAATTCTATAGTTTTTTATTGTAAAATAATGTTGTAAATAAAGTCTACACAATTATAAATGTAAACATAGCATTCTATTTTACGAAAACAATCATAAGCGGTTGGCCGGCCTGACTTTGCATAGGCGAAGCTATTCAGAATACGGAGAGCGTGCCACAAAGACGTGTCAATGACAGGCTATTTTAATATCGTTGTGAGAATATTCAATATCCCCTGTCAGATTCCAGAAAGGCTGTAACTATAAAGCGCATCGTCGTATAAAGGGAAAAATGGTGGCTGACTTTTCATAGTGACCACAGGATGTACAGTCTTAGATGTTCAAATAATAAACAATAATAAATATATATTTTTTTCCTAAACGGTTACAAGGTGACACTAACTCATATTACCTCCCGGTAACCTAGCAACCGCATGTTTGCCCTCGTACCAGTTACTTAATTTTAATGTCTTTACTAAAAGCAAACTTTTCATCATAGGAAAAAATCGTATGAAATCGTAGATCTAAGAAACTTTTTTTTTCGGAATGTGTATTGCTGTTGGCCCTACTGGCCTTGACAGCGTCACCGGGCAGAACCTGAAATCGTATGGAAATAAATACGCAATAGGGGAAAATTAGAACATTGCCACACGCGATTGTCACGTAATAGCGAAAAATCCGCGGATGAGAATGTCCTACTTTTCTCCCCAGATGCGTAATTTACTACTTTTAGTAAAATTACTTAGTAAGCGTCGTTTGTTTATCATGAAGAAGTACGGAGAAATTATCACGTGTGGTATTTACTAATTTATTTACGTTTTATTTACAATATTGTATTCTTAAATAAACTTCCACATTTATTATTTTGTACACAGTGCTTAAAGGTAAAGAAGAATTTTCTTAGGTAGGAAGGTAAGAATTAATTAAAAATCTTTCAGCTTCATTATTAAAATCATTTTCATTTTGCAGTTACGTACACCGCTTCTAATGGCTGACCGTGCTTGCTACAGATAATATATGCCCCAAGATTTTCTTAGCGGTAGAATTTATTCTGTTAAATCCAACGAAGTTTAACTCTCTTTAAATAATCTCTTTAATAAAAGTGGCTTTGTAAGCATGTTAGGCTAATTGCGTGTCTTTTAATACATTGCTTGTATTTTTTATATCATCTTTACGAGTTATTAGGAAATGTCCTTTTTACTTCTTACTTCTCAGGTATAGACGACTTGATATTATGCTTAACTCTGTAAGCTTTTGTTACATGCAGGAGGTTTACCTTATGTTAGTGTTGCCCGTGAACATCTCGTTTACCAGAGGGCATACAGGTGTGATGCGGAAATCTTACATGCAACTACAATACGCTGGATGACCTCGAACTGCGGTTGAGAAGCAGTCACTTCAAGACTTTTTTACTACTACTAGCTAACCAGCCCGGCATTTAAGTCCTGCCACCACCAATCTTTATGTTTAAAAATGTTAGGTTTTCTTCTTCGACGCTTAGTTAAAATATCACTTTACGATCACCCACCTAGTGCCAGACAGCGCCTAAAAGTGCTTAACCTACCGATCATTTACCGATCAGTGGTTGGACTCGCTCATACCCGATATGAGCGATGACTCGAAATGTTGGGTTTCTTAATTAAGCAAATAAAATTCAAATTATAAACATCACAAAGAACTATACAAGTGGTATTACAATAATCAGTAGCACAACAGAATCGTAGCGTACTTAAAACTCGAATAAGGTTAAGCATACTGAAGTTTTGAACGAGCTTTAGTAGTGCAACAGACAATTCAGGACTGTGTTTATAGTTATATCCCCGGTGAGATAGTTATGAGGCACTTTAGTACAAGTATTACCTAGAGTATAACTGTGTTATACGAGTACAGAGTATAATGATATCATGGCTTCACTTAGCTTACTGCGGGCTATATTCCTAGTGAAGTGTATTATAGCTGACTTATAAATATAGGAGTTTCGTATGTCATGTGATATTTTTGCCGTTTCTGAAGTTTTTATTATTATTCTTGCTCTCGTGGTAGTCCCATATAAATCACGTAATAATCTAGATTATGTGGTAATCATAATGGCCTTTGGTGACACTAAGGAAATTCTTTGTGTTAAAGTCAAAGTTAATACTTTCGTCTTTATTATACTACTCGTAACCACTGAATACAAGTTAAAGTCGGCTGTGTTATTTGTTTTAAACAGTCCAATTACTAGTTTTCATATTACAATAGTTCGGGGTCGCAGGAACACAGAAAATATGATAAAAACTTTTCAAATAATATTCTCGTATAGTTAAAGGAATTCAAAATATTAAGTTCTATAAATACGTTTCTATAAATCACAGAAAATGTAATTTGTGTGGTATTTTTGGTCCCTGTATTATTTATTTTTTTCTTATATCATGACGGTTTGCAAACAGGCATACGATCCGCTTGATGATAAGCAGACACCGTAACCTATGAACTCTTGCGATACTTGATGTATCACATGCGCGTTGCCAACCCAAGGAATATGTGGGAACGGATAAGTAGTGAAAAACAAAGGAAACAAACTCAAACTCAAAACTCAAAATATTCTTTATTCAAATAGGCTTTTGAGCACTTTTGAATCGTCAAATATACAGTCTGTTATGTCTGCCTAAGTGAGGCTACCGCGGATTCGGAAGGTAGATTCTGCAGAGAAGAACAACGAAACGAAACGAGTGGGATATTGGGCCTTCGGCGCTCTCATCTCATGAAACGCAATATTACTCTGTTACTTTATGCGCATTTTCTGTAAGAGGGTAATACTTCCCCGGTGGAGCTGGCGCTTTTGCTGCCTTCCTCCTAATATTTAAAGAAAAAATTTTTACGAAATATTTTAATAATAAGATACGGATGTTTATATCTAAGAAAAGCTTTCATATGAAATTGTAACGTAACTTGTATTGATATTTACGTTCGATAATAAAACGTGATAATACATTCGATACTCATCCTTGTAAATTTGTTTTCACAGTTTATACACGTACGTTTTTGAGTACGCTTTCAGATGTTAAGTGGCTGTTACACGGACATGCCAATTCAATTAAAATTTGAGAGTAAAAATATACCTCTATTGAATAACTACCATGAAACGTTGCAATAATTGTTTAAGAACCAAATAGGCAAGCATTTAGCAAGAGGCTAGCTAGGCACCACCGCAGTGACGATTATTCTACCGCAAAGCAGTATACGGTGTTTCAGTTAGAAGGACAGTGTAGCTAGTGAAATTACCGGGATGTGGATGGATAATCTGTAGGAATAAATGAGAAATTAACCATTTGTAAGTAAAATTAAATAACGTCCTATAAGACACATCCATACCGAATTTCAATTGAATACGTACTGTGAAAGTTTTTGATAACCCCAAAGGAACCGGATATTTTTTCGGTTTAAAAAGTATCCTATATGGTAATCCAGATAATAAGCTATTTGTGTTTTGAGTTTCATCTCAATCTATCAATTTTATCAAGAGGATAACAATTATTCTAAGCGATTAAACCGGTTTGTAAAGTAAATACGGTGATACGAATATTTCCGTCTAGGATTCGGCCACTCGGCAAATAGTATCACGTTGCTAATGGATTCTGAAGGAGATGTATAATCGATAGGACAAGCTTAAAATGGACTGATTTCAAACAGAACCTTCAGTGGCAGATAGCTTATGTTATAAGAAGTAATTTAGGCTACTTTTATTTTAGAAAAATAAATTAGGGTTCTTTTTTTATGTTACAAGTTGGCAAACAAGCATACGGCCCAACATATGGTAAGTGGTTGCCGTAGTTTATGAACGCTTGCAGCACCATTAGTAGGTGCCACTCAAGTGCTGCCAACCTCGAGATATTGGTTCTGAAATCGCCTCTGCCCAGTAATTTCACTAGCATACAGTGCCCTTCAAACCGGAACACAGTAATGTCTAAGCACTACTATTTGGCGGCAGAATAATTGATACTGCGGTGGTACCTACCTAGCCGGCCTCTTGCAAAAAAAGACCTACCAGTGTTCTATGCAATAAAGAAAAATCAGTATAGCTAATATAGTATAAATCAGTCTTTTGTGTGTAGAAAAACACGGTTTATGAGTTACAATCAAAGGAGGTATTAGGGAGAGACTATAACTCTTCAATGCAGTAGTATCAACGCCATTAAATAGATCGTTCGCTATAATGATGGCAATTTTTTCGTATGCTCGAAGAAGTTTTTCATTCACATCTCTTTGATCTTTGTTACTTTTACCTTTTCCGATCTATATTTTATCTTTATATTCGTTTCATGTTTGTTATTAGAGGTAGCTTCTTTCTTACCTCAATATGAAGATTTCTTTTGAATGCTTTTCTTTTAAATGAATTCAACGCTTTTCTTTTGAAAAGTTATGTAATTAGCAAAAGAAACCGAGAGCATTGATTTCGCTTCTACACACAACTTAAATTGAAATGACTATCAATATGTTTTTTTTTATTTTCTTTTTTTTTTTTTTTTTATGTTAAAAGTTGGCAAACAAGCATACGGCCCACCTGATGGTAAGTGGTTGCCGTAGCCTATGAGCGCTTGCAGCACCATTAGTAGGTGCCACTCACGCGTTGCCAACCTCGAGATATTGGTTCTTAAATCTCGTCTGCCCAGTAATTTCACTAGCGTACAGTGCCCTTCAAACCGAAACACAGTAGTGCCTAAGCACTACTATTTGGCGGGAGAATATTTGACACTACGGTGGTACCTACCTAGCCGGCCTCTTGCAACAAAAGACCTACCACCAGTGTGACTGACTGCACTGGTGGAATAATCTCTGCTGTAACAGAGGTTATCCCAACAGCGGGCGATGGGGTCGTCACATCCCGACGCCGGTAACTATTATAGGGTGAAGTCCCTTTAACACAAAAAGACGATCCTATTACCAGGCTGATGATCCCTGGTGGGCCGCGGCACAACTTTTTTTTTTCGGAATGTCTATTGGTATTGGTCCTAGTGGCCTTGACAGTGTCATGGGGTGGTTTGGATCACGGATCCTTCGTATATGTAACTACATATATATATATATGTATATACACTTATAGACGTTGAAAACTCTGATCTGTGCGCGATGGATTGTGATGATCTTGTTCCTCTATATTTTTTTGTAGTTTACCATGTGAATGTCGATGTATGTGGTTTTTATTAAAAACAAATAATTTCTTTATCTAGATTTGTGGACCACTCAGGAAGTGGTATAAAATAAAAAGCCTTTTATTGCCTAAATGTTCATTACAGAACACAAATTTAATTCTAATTTTTTATTTTTCTATTTTAAAATTTATTTTCGAGTAAAGGCTCTACCTTTGAGATAAGCTTGTATTTCTTATTTTAACCCATCATGTGTAATGAAAATTCCAAAGAAGATGACACATTTTTTCATACTTTATAGTTTATATGTAAATTATTATATACGACCTGAAAATAATTTTACATTTAACCGACTTCCTGAACTCCGAGCAAGTAAAAAAGTTTATTATCAAAGTCGATTAATTATATAAACTTTTATTTTTACTTTCAACTTAAGAATGACTTAACGGAGCTGAACTGACTTAAAGGATAACATTCTCAGAACTCCTTAAATGATTGTTAAAAAAAGGCAATCTTTACTTTAATTAAACTCCGAGATTAACAGCTCAAACTTTTTTCATTACCATGAAACATCGAATAGCTAAGAAAAATAAAAATAAATAAATAAACGCTGCACACTCAACGGCCCCCAGTAGGATAGTAATATCCTGTGTCGGGGGTCCGGAAACATTCACAATGACAAGGACAAATACACCCAGACCGGAAAATATGCTTGCGTGGTCAATACAAACATATTATGCTCCGAGCGGGAATCGAACCCGCGACCTGTGGCGTTTAAGGCAGGAGATCGCTACCGCTGCGCCAACCACAACCACAACCACAACCACAAGAAAAGATACTATATAGAAAGAAAATAGTAAGAAATTTTATCCCATCAAAAATATAAAATGTAAAAAGATCCAAGTCTCGCAACGCAGTTCTACTACAAAAAGTTTTGAGATCTCATGTATTACTATGATTGAAACTTGGCAGTTTTACGGCAGCATATTCTACTCATTGAAATACTTATACTTAATAGTGTCGTTTAGATTTAGCATCAAAGCTCGCTCATAGTGTGCGCATTGCACGAGTGTGCTCATTGCACGAGTGTGCTCATTGGTGTTTTTGGAACACTTTTTTATAGCTATGTTGCTGGCGGTTGATGATAATAAATTATTAAAAAAATAGATATGCTTAACTACGGTTCAAGTCGGTAAATCGACTTGAAATTTTTTAAACATTTTTATTATAAAGTATATTAGCAATGCATTTTTCAAGGCATTACTAGTATTCCTATTGCCCCTCCAAATAAGCTCGAAGCTTGCGCTAGTAGTGGGTACGACAATAGCCCAAGGGGGTCAGGATCGAACCTGCGACTCTCGCGTTAACGGAGGGCAGTCGGCCTTTCTACCGTTGAGCTATTGAGGCCTTAGCATTCAAGTTGATGTTGTTGTTGATGAACATAATTCCAGTTATAAATTTAGAACACAGATAGCTTATTATTTGGACATCGTTGTGCCGTTTTGGATAGCGAGTCTGCCTTTAGTCTCGACGGTTGCAGGTTTGATTCCCACTCGGGCAGATATTTGTAAAAAAATCTGTTTCGGTCTGGGCGTTTGTCCGTGTGAGTATCCCCACCATGCCTCAGAGAGCACGCTAAGCTGTCGGTCCCGGTTGTTATCACATAACATCTGATTACTGACTGACTGACTGATTATATAGTAAATTGCTCTTATCCAATGAGTTACTGCATGGCCTTATGGTTAAAGAGGTCAGATGGCAATAGCTCCGTGTAAAAACTAGTAACCTGTCAAATCCAGATAAGAGTAATAGGCAGACACTGAGTAAATAAAGCTAGGACGAAGGTGATGGACATAGTTCCCTATTCTTATATTTTCTTATATGCAAATATTTAAAGATATTCGTCTCCAATCTCAAATGTAACATAAAGTTTTATCTGTTACTATACTCAACTTCGCTTTGATTTACTGCAGGGGATTCAAGGTTTACTACTGTATATAAACTTGGAGTAAAACCTTTTTAGATACCTACAGCTTTATATGCATAGAGTAACAAAGATCTTTACGTATTTGGATATAGAAACCGCTCACTCACAAATCACGAGATGTCAGAAAATATACGCCCGATTGACTTGAAATTTTGCACAATGATTCTACTCACTAAGAACGGATTTACAAATTTAAAAAAAAAGTAACTAAAAATTATTATTTAAAAAAGGCATTATTGTTAGACGATTACTATCATGGTAACCATAGTTATATAATTATATTAAAATTAATTAAACCACAAGCATAAGCAATACTTAATGATAAAGCATTAACTTAATATCTATTACTGAAAACACTTTCATGCCGATAACATGTCAAATACTGGCTGTTGTTCCTTCGTAAATACAACATCATCGCAACGAAACGAAGATAAGTAAATAATAAATGAACGTTGCACACTCAACGGCCCCCATTAGGATAGTAATATCCTGTGTCGGGGTCCGGAAACATTCACAACGACAAGAACAAATACACCCAGACAGGATAATATGTTTGCATGGTCAATGCAAACATATTATGCTCCGAGCGGGAATCGATCCCGCAACCTGTGGAGTTTAAGGCAGGTTTGATACCGCTACGCCACATCGTCGTCGATAAGATTAGTCTCAACATTGCAACATAATCGAATAAATCGAGTGTGTTTGTATTGAAGGGCCAGTCTATATTTTTTTCAAGTCTACTTATATTCAAGTAATTGAAGTAATATGAATTGTTGAAGCAAATACTGCGAGCATTATCTATTTAAATATAATCTCGAATTAATTATTGAAAAGAAGATTGGGTAGCTCGTAGACAAATACTCCAATATCGGTTCAACGAGAAAATTATAGAAATATAATACGTTTTCTGGAATATTTTCGGTGGAAACACATTTCTATTGATATTTTATGAAGAAATTTGTTAAAAATACAAAAAGTCTTTCTTGTTTCAACAAAGAGGATAAGAACAACAAACATAAATCCTCTTAAGATTTAAGAAAAAATATTTGTTAATCATTTATGTTTGCTTTATACAATATTATTTCTTTCAATTTACCCTTAAGGCGGCTTTAAGATGTTTGTATTCACTTATTGAGTATGCAAACATTTGATTCTGTCTTTGTATTGTTATCAAATCTGGGTTAGATCATAAATCCTTTTAACAAAAACGCTTGAACGTAGGATAAGAAACCTCCTAAGATAAAAAAGGTTTATGAGCAATCCTGGATAAACTAAATATATTTTTGTTTTTGTAAGCAGTCACCGCAACCTACTTGTATCAACTACTGATACTTGAAGTATCACATACGAGTTGCTAACCCAAGGGATAGGAGGTTAGGATTGAGAAGGGAACAGAAAATGGAAGAGAACAGAGGGGTGGTAGATTAGGACTTCGGCGCTCTCATTCATCGTACTGTGACTAAACCTACCTTGCTTTATATATATAATATATAAATAAGATATATTCAAATGAATACTAATTAAAATGCACGAAAATAAATAGCATAAAACTACGAAATTGGCACGTGTATCGTCCAGCGGCCAGGACCCTTGTTGCGTTGTGATCGTAATAACCCGTGTTCTTTTAGAGCATCAGAGGCAGCAGGTTCAATCTGACATTGGAAAACAATAATATCTTATTTATTATATAGTTTAATTATATTAGTGTATTATGATTATCATAGTAAAAATATTTATATAAGCCCGTAAAGGCTAAATGGTGAGATAATAAATATATCCCTATACTTTCAACACCTCTTACGAGTAGCTGAAAGTAATCCGCTCCTCCAATCCTTATATACTTAACCCTTTCTGGGAAAACTATAAAGGACGGGAGAAGGTCCATGGCCCCACACACGCCACCGACTGTGGGCTCCAACCATATATACGAGCCCTCCCGGGTAAGGCATAGGCTATTTATAGTGCGCCTGCGACACACAATTTGATTGTTATAACGTGAAAGGACATAGTCCTGGTAATTTAAATTTATAGTGATTTCGTTATCGGGACGCAAGATTTATTCTTTTATATTATTGTTATTTTCATAGCATAGAAAGGGATCAAGCCCTGATATTTTGTAATGGTATCAATCAAGACCGATGTCATATAATATTTCATATTCATTTTTATATGAGAAGGCAAAACGCCATAATAATTGAGGGCCCTGGTCATCATATATAAGGGAATAAATCCCTGGTTCAGATATGTATTCGAACATTAAACCGCCAGGCGGCATTCCGTAAGCACAATGCTATAATCGTCAACCTCACCTCAGTGAAGTAAAATTCATCAATAATAATAAATAATAACATTTATAACGTATATTTCTCACACCACTATATATGGTTAATATAGAGTTTATATTTATCATAAACTTCACCTTTGTTAAGGTATTTTCATCAATAATGTTATTTATAACGTATAATTCTTTTATCACTATATATATGTAATATAGTATTTATAATAACCTCACCGAAGTGTAGGCAAATTCATTATTAATTATATTTATAACGTATATTTCTTTTATCACTGTTGGGTTCAAACGCCTGCTAAAATTATAAGAGCAACGCTGCGATCTGCGGTTTTGACGCGGACCAATACGACAGTGCGTTACGAGAGACAGACGAGTCGACATCGGCGCATTCATTTATGGTGACCCAGACGTTATTTACACTCAATCTAAGCAAAATTCGCTCAACGGTTGTCACGTTATTCGTCTACAACAATCAAGAACGTCAATCATCTGGACACAGCCCTCAGGAACTTGCCAGTATTCCGCTGCAGCAACTTTTTCCGAGGAAAGTGCATCCACCCCATCACGAAATTCAAATCTACATCGAGAAACGGACATAACTCTCAGGAACTCGCCAGTATCCAGCTGCAGCAACTATTTCCGAGGGAAGTGTATCCTTATTTCTAGAACATAGTCATCCTTTCTACTTCAATTTGCGTAAGTAGGGTTGATACTACCGTCAATAAAATTTACATTAAAATTTAGACTTCATTTACATTCTATCTATCCTTTTACAAATAATAATATACGTTATTTGATGTTTTGCAATATATTTGATAAATAAATTATCTTAATTGGTTAATATTAACTTTAAACTTCACATTTAAAGTGTTAATTTCACAAAAACATCCAGTATCTAAATAAAGTTCTTCATAAAACATTTAAAAACATAAATAATACTTTATCAAATTCCTGTCCCTTTGACGCTTATTCAGTTCATTAATAAAATATTGTCTAACATTCCTTTAAAAACAATTACAGTTGCTCATCGGCGGCGCTTCGTGCAGCGATCAGCTGACGGTCTGCCGCTAAACCGGTTCGTTATCACTTCACTCGCCAGCTGACCACTTACGTATTGTATTCACCCATTTGTTTTATTAATAATTAGTTTACCTTTTTGTTTATTCATTATACTAATTGATTATAGTACATTTTTGCACCGACAAAATGAGTGATTTAAGGGAACTTATTAAACAAAGGACATATTAAAAAGCTAGATTAACTATGTTTGAAAAATATTTATTGCCTTTATTGGATTGCAAAGAAACTAGTGCAGTAAAATTAAATGAGCTGCGTTTGCGCTTAGGCAAGATGCGCGACCTTTCGTGCAACTTTGACGACATTCAATCGCAGATTGAAATGTTGGACGAAGATACCGCTAAACAATTGCAAGAACGTGAATCTACTGAAAATTCGTTTTTTCATTTGTTAGCCGAGGCTCAATCCTTAGTTGAATTTTTTGAAAATACAAATAAATTGGAATCATCATCTGCATCTGCAAGTCGTAAGGGCGGGCATTTAAAATTACCCCCTATACGAATTCCTTCCTTTAATGGTGATGCGAATAAATGGTTATCCTTTAGAGACACATATTTGTCGTTAATACATGAAAATGAAACCATCGATTGTATTAATAAATTTCATTACCTAAAGACTTACCTGGAAGGGCCGGCCAGTGTCGTCATTAATTCAATTACCGTATCATCAAATAATTATTCAATCGCTTGGAATTTACTTTGTGAACGATATGATAATAAACGCCTCTTAATAAATGAACACATTAAATCCTTGTTTTCGATCGAACCGTTGTCAAAGGAATCGCACATTGGTATCCGTAATATAATCGACACATTATCGAAAAATTTAAATGCCTTACAAACGTTAGGGGAACCTACTGATATGTGGGACACTTTAATTATTTACATGGCCTCTGCGAAGTTAGACAGCGTCACTTCTAGAAACTGGGAAGAATATAGGAGTGGTAAGGACTCGCCTACACTGGAAGATTTTTACTCATTCTTACGTAACCGATCTATGGTTTTGGAAACCATGAATGTTAGTAAAATTAACAAAATTGACAAACGTCACAGTTTGCCGAATATGAAATCGTTCCTAAGTTCATCTTTTGAATCACAGTCAATTTCATCTCAGTGTCCTATATGTAAACAAAATCATAGATTATACGAATGTCCTACCTTTAAATCATTGTCAGTCCCTGAAAGAATAGCTAAACTTACATTACTAAAGCTATGCAACAATTGTTTACGCAGGGGCCATCAGTCATATCAGTGTAAGATGAATTGGTTGCAAAATTTGTCGCATAAAAACATAATACATTGATACACAAACAGCAGTCTCTGCGAAAAATGTCAAATGATCACGAATTAACTGATAATAATGATAGTAAAAACTTACCTAGTCCTGTCTCGAAGTCTGAGGCGCCGAGTAGCTCTGCTTCTGTTTCTATGGCTGCAACATCGACCAATAAGGCACTTCTTTCTACTGCTTTGGTCAAGGTAATGAGTAACGGACACACGTTCATCTTAAGAGCCCTGCTAGATTGTGGCAGCCAGTCATCTTTCATTACCGACAGTGCTCAAAGGGAATTAGGGTTGCAAAAACATAATCATGATTATCATTGCGTTTCGGGTATAGGCAGTACTACATTAAACGTTACACAGCATTGCTATTTTGATTTATTTTCATTACATAATTCTTTCAATGTGCGAGTTAAATGCTTTATTCTTCCTCTTATTACTGATAAGCTGCCCAATGTTGCAGTAAGTATACAAGGTTTAGACATTCCAACTCATGTTCAGCTTGCCGATCCTAAGTTTTCTGAACCCTCAAGTATTGATCTTTTATTGGGGGCTGATGTATTTTGGGATCTCCTGGGACCAGGTAGAATTAATTTTGGAACTCAAAGGCCTACTTTGCAGGAAACTCAGTTGGGATGGATTGTGGCTGGCCCTACAGCTATTCATAACGATAAAAATAAAAATAAAAATAAAATACATTGTTATCTATCTCTAGATATAAGTCAGCAGCTTCATAGATTTTGGGAGCTTGAAGAGGTGTCACCTAATGTTGAACCTTTTGATGATGATCATTGCGAACAATTATTTAATAGTACTACGTACCGTGATAATAAAGGTAGATTTTGTGTACAAATTCCCCTTAAAGAATCTATTCAAAGCTTAGGTGAATCATACAATATAGCAGAGAAAAGGCTTCTGCAATTAGAAAAAAAATTTAAAACCAAACCAGTTCTGGAACAAAAAATATGGTGAATTTATTCGTGAATATGAGCTTTTAGGTCATATGACAGAAATATCGAGACCTTCAGTTGGAAATTACATGCCCCATCACGCCGTCATACGAGAGTCTAGTGAGACTACCAAACTTAGGGTCGTTTTCGACGCCTCTTCAAAAACTTCCACTGGTGTATCATTCAATGACATACAATATGTCGGACCTGTAGTACAGGACGATCTATTTTCTATTCTCATACGGTATAGGCAGCATAGATTTGTAGTGTCAGCGGACGTAGAAAAAATGTATCGCCAAATATTAGTTGATCCAAAGCAACGACACTTACAATTGATTCTATGGCGCGATAATTCCACACATCCTATTAAAATATTTCAATTAAATACAGTTACCTACGGAACGGCTTCGGCGCCTTTTCTTAGCACTAGGTGTTTGATTCAGCTCTCAAAGGAATGTAATAATGAAAAACTTTCTCAGATTATAAAGGAGGATTTCTATGTTGACGACTTTCTCTCGGGAGCTGAAACTGAGCATGATATGCAAAGCCTAATTGAATCAGTCACTGCTGTTCTTAATTCAGCTTGCCTTCCATTGCGTAAGTGGCGTACTAACCTGCCATCACTATTTAAAAATAAGTCGAGTACTTCTCAACCCAAAATTTTAGATCATATGTCCCATTCAACTGTCTTAGGCCTAAATTGGGACCCGTCGAGGGATGTATTACAATATGCTGTTAACATGGACTTAAATCAAATAGCCACAAAAAGATCTATATTGTCTAACTCAGCAAAGCTCTTTGATCCTCTGGGTTTGCTTAGCCCCTGCACTATTATTCCGAAAATAATTCTGCAAAGGCTGTGGCTAGCAAAGTTAGACTGGGATGATCCAGTGGATAATGCTATAGTTAAACAATGGACAGAATTCGCGTCGAATTTAAATTCTATATCCGATTTACAAGTGCCAAGGTGTACCCTCATACCAGGAGCAATAAAAATTGAGATACATGCATTTTCAGATGCATCGCAATTAGCGTACGCTTCCGCCATATACCTCAGGTCAGTTAATAATGAAGGGCATGTTGTTATTAGGCTTCTTTGTGCAAAAACTAAAGTTGCTCCAGTGAAGGCTACGACAATTCCACGGCTCGAACTTTGCGGGGCACTCCTATCAGCTCGACTGACTACAAAGGTAGTGCTGAAATCACTTCGGGCAACGATTGACAATGTTTATTTCTGGGTTGACTCCACTATAGTCTTGGCCTGGCTATCCCATCAACCTCGTGATTTAAAGCCTTTTGTTGCTAACCGGATTGGCGAAATTCATGAGTTGACGGCTAATTATCTTTGGAGGCACGTCCCAGGAGATATGAATCCAGCCGATCTAGCATCTCGTGGCGTTTCTCCTAAATCAATTGTATCGGCAACCTTATGGTGGAATGGCCCTTCCTTTCTTACTGAAAATGCTTATAGTTGGCCTCAAAATAAAATACATTCTGACACACATTTACCAGAAATAAAAGTCTCTAAAGGTATAAAAATTATTACTACATTGCATGCAACTACTGGAACGATACCTATAAACGTTGTTGAGTTTGACAGATTTTCTAGATTCTCACGTTTAAAAAACTCTGTTGCTTATGCCCTGCGGTTTGTTCATAACTTACGACATAAGAGTTCTAAATTAACTGGTCCACTTAGCGTTGATGAACTAAATAAATCTCTAAAAATATTAATAAAGCAGCATCAAGGTGAATGCTTCCCTAATGAATTAAAAATTTTAGTAAATAATAAATCTTTACCATCTAAGTCTCGTATTTTATCTGTAAGCCCTTTCATAGATGATGATGGTGTTCTATGTGTGGGAGGTAGACTAAAGAATTCTAATGAATCTAATAAAAAGAAACATCCAATTTTACTAGATACTAATCATATTTTTACTAAATTACTATTTACACATTATCATTTAAAACTTTTACATTGCGGTCCTCAACTTTTACTGAATGACTTAAGAAATACTTTCTGGCCTTTAAGAGGCAGAATACTAGCAAGAACTACAGTTAATAATTGTAAAATATGCAAAATTATGAAAGCTAAATGTCAAAATCCCCTTATGGGAAACTTACCTCATAGTAGAATTACTCCAAATCAGCCGTTTCATGTTAGCGGTGTTGACTTCGGAGGTCCATTTCATATCACCGACCGCAAGGGTCGTGGTTGTCGTATAACGAAGTGCTACTTATGTTTATTTGTTTGTTTTTTTGCACGAAGGCCGTGCATCTTGAAGTAGCTAGTGATCTAACTACAGATTGTTTCATTTTGTGTTTGCGTCGCTTCATAGCTCGCAGAGGTAAACCTCTGGAATTATGCTGCGACAATGGTATTAATTTTGTCGGTGCAAATAATGAAATTATAAACTTTTTACGAAATGGTGAAGACATTACGGGTTTCGCTGCCGATGAGGGGATAAAATTTAATTTTTCTCCTGCTTATTCTCCTCACTTTGGGGGCCTCTGGGAGGCAGGTATCAAATCCGCATAAGCATCACATAACCTCGTATATTACGCGATAGACATTTTACATTCGAGGAGCTATCAACTTTGTTTTCACAGATTGAAGCTATCCTAAATTCCAGACCCCTAACTCCACTGTCCTCAGATCCTAATGACCTCAATCCATTGACTCCCGCACACTTCCTGATCGGAAAATCATTAACTTCATTACCTTCAGAAGATTTGAAGGATACAAATCCGAACCGGCTCGATCGATACCGACTTCTTGAAAAGATGCGGCAACATTTTTGGGAACGATGGCGGAATGAGTACCTGTGCGAATTGCAACAAAAGGTCAAATGGAGAATCAAGCAGAGAGGACTTCAGAGCGGCGATCTAGTCGTTATCAAAGAAGCAAACTTGCCACCTCTGAAATGGAGAATGGGACGGATCCAGAGTCTTCACCCCGGATCTGATGGAACAGCCCGAGTAGCTGAGGTCTTCACGTCTAAAGCCGTCATCCGTAGAGCTGTACACAACCTCTGCTCGTTAGAAGATCCAGCAACTACAACTCAAAGATCCAAGGACTTCGAGGGCCGGGAGATGTTGGGTTCAAACGCCTGCTAAAATTATAAGAGCAACGCTGCGATCTGCGGTTTTGACGCGGACCAATACGACAGTGCGTTACGAGAGACAGACGAGTCGACATCGGCGCATTCAATCACTATATATGGGTCATATAGTATTGATAATATTCAATTCTTTATAATATCACAAGCGCAATTCCTTAAAACTAAGTCCTACCTAACCCTACCTAATTGTTATTTAAATAATCGCATTGTCTTATAATTAATATTTTTTATCTTATATCGTATTCGTAATCGCATTGTCTTACAACTAATATTCTTTGATATATTTAGTTTTCCTATTATAGATTTGCATCATTAAAACCATAGCACTTGCTCACGCAAGGTACCCTTTGGCTCAATACTCAAACATATCTCTGAATCCAGTTCATTATTTAAGACGTGATAAACACGCATGATAAGAGTTAAGCAGGCCACACTGTCTAATACTAGTTAGCTATCTCGAAGTGAGAAGCAACCAGTTGCCCTAATAGTATGACATGCTACAATGTCAATTATAAAATCCCTATTGCTAAGCTAAGGGGGCGTCTCTAATAAAAAGACGAGTCATTTTGCTACAAACGATATATAACATTCCAGCGCCTCAGCAACAAACCGAATTACATCACGGCATCGACCTAAGTCGCACCACCGCAGCAATTCTAATCTGTATCACTGGTGCCGCTTCAGCAATGGACCTAAGGAAACTACTGCATCGATATAAATCGCACCACAGAGTCAACCCCATGTCAACATCACATCAGCAAAGTCAAAGGACCTCATAGACATGACCAAAATCATATCAGACCTCATACTTAAGCATCGGGTCAACTAAGATTAAAATCCTCGGGCCTCGCTTAAGGACACTATAGACATGACTCAGGTCACATCAGAGCCTCAAACTCAAGTATCGGGTCAACTAAAACTCACCAAAACATTATACACGTATGCAGCTGAAATATAATTATTTATTAGTTATGACGCATAAATTCTTCCCAATACATAGTTTTAAATCTTCATTGAATTCGCTTCTTCTTAGGTTTCAAATAATCCATTAGATTCTGAAACATAAACAATATTTGCGCCGAAGCATTACTTTCACTATTATATTCATAATTACAATATCACATAATATTACAGAAACAAAGTAAACATCGTTTCTTAATATGTATCAAACATATATACATTCATAATTGACGGACCCACAAACCGGCATTAAATATTTAATTTATAATAATAAATTATATTCAATATATTTCAATGATATAAATTTGCCTTTAACATGTATAGATCATATTATTCATATTAGATCTCTTTGCCCAGTAATCATAGACGGACCACCATATCGTCATTATTTATTGTATATATATTTAATATATACTTTATATATATATTCTTTGCCATGTATCACCAATCACCATTAATAATATGTATAAAAACCATATACGAAGATCGGAAACCTTAACTAGCATTCTAGCAGCATGGCCGCCCGAACGCACCGCCTTGGTAAACCGTCCACATATACGCGGGGTAGAGACGTCTGACGGGCACTCGCCAAGCATTCGCTCGGAGACACCTTCGCCGACACCACACCCCTATATATGTGAAACAGCTGCAATGACATTCGGCACCTGAATCCGTGATTTTCCATACATTTTCCTTTTTCTATGGAAATTTTCATACAAAATTTTATAAATTTTTGATTTTTTAAAAATATTATTTTCGGGGTATGTCTATACTTAGTATTACGTTGCACATAGTCACGTGGTCGGCAAACGACTTTTAGGTTAAGCAACTTTGGGCGCGGTCAGTAAATGGATGGGTGACCGTCCATAAATACGTTCATATTATAGAAAATACATTGTTTTAGAGATTTAAATAAAGTGTAATGTTGAGATCGTCACAGTACGAAACAACAGTACCTAATGATGCTGTTACTTTACGTCAATTTCCTCTGCGATTTTTCTGTACTTTTCTGGTCGAACCGGCCTATCTGTGTTTGGAGGAGCATGGCTCTACTACTACTAAAACTGGCTTCAAATACGTGTTTGCCATAGAATTACTAATTTAATCCTATAATACAATCATGTATAAAGCTAAAGTGTTGTTATTTTCCAGCTTAAGTAAATTTTGTTCTAGGCTTAGAGACTTTCTAAGAGTTCTTAAGCGTTCCGTTAACAAAAGTTCCTATTTTCCGCTTTGAGCATACAAAGTTTGTTCGGATTATAATATTTAGGAAGATAATATGATTTCGACTCATCACGGACGATTAAGCAATCGAAAAATTGCAAAAAGTTTAATATTACGGGAATCTTAGTCACGATATTTATGCGGTAAAAGTAAGTGCTCTGTTGTTTTAATGTTATCTTTCAATAATAAATAAACTTATATGACTTAGAGTGAAATGGCAATATGGTTTTTGAAATATAATATGGTTTTTCTATAAAAATTAAATTTTCTCACATTTTAATAAACTATAGAGCTTCTTCTTCGTTTTCATATAGTGTTTATGTGCCAACATCGTGTCAGAGTTGTTCATGTCGCTCGTATGGGACTTGACTTTTTTTATGTTAGAAGTTGGCAAACAAGCATACGGCCCACCTGATGGTAAGTGGCTGCCGCAGCCTATGAGCGCTTGCAGCACCATTAGTAGGTGCCATTCACGCGTTGCCAACCTCGAGATATTAGTTCTTAAATCTCGTTCGCCCAGTAATTTCACTAGCGTACAATGCCCTTCAAACCGGAACACAGTAGTGCCTAAGCACTACTATTTGGCAACAGAATATTGGACACTGCGGTGGTACCAACCTAGCCGGCCTCTTGCAACAAAAGACCTACCACCAGTGTGACTGATTGCACTGGTGGAATAATCTCTGTTGTGACAGAGGTTATCCCAACAGCGGGCGATGGGGTCGTCACATCCCGACGCCTTAAAACTTGACTTGACTTATCGACTGTTATCAAGGTAACACCCGGGACCGAAATTTGTACGTTCCCTTTGAAGGACGTAGACGCTCAATGTAGGTACCAGTACCCCTACGCGATCATCCATTAAAAGACTTACAGCACCTAAAGCTGCTTTACCCACTGATCACTTTTTGTTGCCATAGTTGCTTGCGCAAGCGACCCCATGACGGTGGGGACGGATGGGGATGACGGTTCTGCTGAGTGTTAGTGGGTATTGCCGCTTGATTAACAGAGTCTCTCACTACTACTGGCTAGTGTTCTTGACTAGCACACTACGTGCAGTGGCGTGTGTAAATGCGTCAGCGAAAACAAAAAGTGGTAAAAGTCATACCCACTACATTAAAGAAAACTTCAGCTTCTAGAAACTACTCAGTTTTATTAAATACAATTTCATATACATATATAAAATCTAATTACATTACATTTTGGTAACATCGCGTTAGTTGAAGGCGGCTCGGTGTAAACTCGCATTAGAGAAAATTGCTATTCGCTATGTAACCACTAGCAGAGATTATTTATTTGTAAAATGGCTGTGGAAATTAATATTTGTAATAACGTGGAAATATTAACTTACGTATTTTATTGTAAGCATTTTATTATAATTAGTATTAGAAGCAAATAAATAAGTTGGATGTAATCTGAACCTTGTATTTTTTATAATAGTTACATTAAATCGAATTGGTAGAATCTGACTTTTAACAAATAACTAAAAATATTCATTTTCAAGAATCTCGGAAATGGCTCCAACGATTTTCATGAAATTTAGTATACTGGGGGTTTCGGGGGCGATAAATCGATCTAGCTAGGATTCATTTTTAGAAAATGTCGTTTTAATCGTGAACGGAAAACCCCGGTTCGAGTCCAGATGTCTTTTTGTTTTTTTTTATTTATTTTTTTGTTAAAAATAATTAATATTAAAAAATATATATATACCACCCACTGGTCTCCCAGGTACCAATGAAATATTATAGTAATATTATTCAGCTAGAGATTGAACAGTTTCATAGTATTGGTTTATCAGTAGTTATCTTATATATATATATATATATTTTATATATATAAAAGAAAGTCGTGTTAGTTACTCCACTTATAACTCAAGAACGGCTGAACCGATTTAGCTAAAAATTGGCAGGGAGGTAGTTTAGAGCCAGGAGAAGGACATAGGATACTTATATAGGACATAGGATATTTTTATCCCGTTCGACAGCATTCCCGTGTGACTTGACATGAAACGTCAGTCATTATAAAAAGTGGTATAACAAAAAAGAATCAGACTTGGAATAACAAAACGCAAATGACAGCAATGTAATGATATTTGTAAGAAATCAATAATAAAACTATTTCTATTAAAGAAATAATTAACAATTATAATGTAACGTGGCATGTTCACGGGTCGGAAGACCATCTGCGTTGTTTGTTTTTGCGCCTGATAATAAAACAAAAAATGTCGT